>CP092864.1:203800400-203908904 GCA_030710605.1 Cordylochernes scorpioides | reverse complement strand
AAGAAAGATATTTAAATATGTACAGAATTAGTATGCAAGTTAGTTAGATGAAAAGATAAATATATATATATCAACACACTTGATATATGTACAAAGGGTTGGTATGCAAATTTAGTTAAATGAAATCAAATTGTAAAGTATTGTGTGTATTCGAGAAAAGCAATTTACAGATTAAAAAAAAAAGTTTGAAGTAATATTTTTGAATGAAAATATGCTAGATATTAGAGAATTATTCAATTAAAACAATACTAAAAAGAATTAATTTCTAAATAAAAGCGTTCCAATAGAATTAAGTAGTTTTTTTATAATATTCAAAATATTTTAAAATTGTATATATCAAAATTTATTAAATATAATTTAGTACAACTAAGAAATGTATTATATCCGATATAGTCTGGCTTCTTGTCCAAATTGCAGTCATGGGCATTAGTGGGAGCAGCACTGCCTTTAGGCAAAATCAAGATACAGGCAGAGAATCATGGTTACTTCGGGTAAGGTAATACCCGGGAAACGGCGTTTGATTGGATGATCCCATCTCTCTCTAAGCTGCTGTAATGCCGTATTTTATTAACTTTAAAGTGATATACCAAATAATTCGTTCGATTAGACACACACACACACACACATATAAATGAATCATTGTTAAAATAAATAAAACTAAAATTATATGATCGAGTGATTTATGTATACTTTAAAATCTATGTGAAAAATTCAAATAATTAAATTATATGGAATAATCAAAAATCAACGAGAATAGTTGATATTTATTCCGATAGATGGCGCAAGCCTTCAGCAACCTTTAGCTGCACGATAAGGAAATGCCCTTTTTCTCAAATTAAAATCTATATTTAAAAAATGAATATAATTATTATAACATTTATATATGGATGAGAAATTAGTTCTTTCAGAATTTATTCAGTGAACCTTTTTTAAAACTCTATGGGCAGTGTGATCAGCTAAAATAGGACACTTTGGGTATATTCACAGAACCGTAGAATATTCACAGTAGCTTAACTAAGTTAAACTGAATCATTAAAGAATATTTATAACTATGGTACCGCTTTAATGACCACTTAATTTCCAATGACATTTATATCCGACAATAGAAGTCTATTGGTCAAATCAAATTATTTTATTATCTACGAAAGTAGATTTTTATCATCGCAGATAAGAACATTTTATTACCTTTAGTTGGCGTGACAGTTTCCAATTCTATGATTGGACAGGGTTTACCACGCCCCTTTCCATCCAGAGGATTATGGGTAAAGAGGTATTTCTTATAGGTCTTAACATGGCTACCTTATAGCCTGTCATTCAGAACTTTCATTTATTTATAGCCTATGTAATTGTTCTTAAATTTATAGACCTTTCGGTAATAGTGCTTTCGATTTCGAAACAATCATTTTGCACCATTCATATACACCTGGAAACTAAACTACACCAATTTTTTAAAATTATAAATAAGAGAGAATAAAGAATGATATCACATTCGAGCCAAAAGAATCAGGAGTCTAGATAAATCCAGAAAAAAATCTTTGTTATAATAGATTTTATTCTAAATTATAATTTAGAATTATATTATTAATTATTAAAAATAAAATTGGCATATCCTGACCGCTCATATATGATTACATTTTTTAAATATCAACACCTGAATATATTTCAATTTTTTTTTTCTTATTTTTCACACTCCGAAAATATATTAAAAAAGAACATTGTTCAGGTTATGTGATCTAAGATTGGAATCTCCTTTCAGCATTTAAAAATAGTATTTAAAATTCCGTGTGAAGATAAATATTTTATTTTTCTAGTAACACTTATTTTGGGAAAAGATTCAGAACTTTTTCTTTTCAAAAATAGCACACGTAGTTCATTTATTAATATTCAACCTTGATGAAATATGATCTTTTAAAATGCCGCCTCCAAGAGGAATGTTATTTCAATCCCTAATGTACAGCGGGTCAAAGCGAGTGTGGCTAAAGCCGTTCCTTTACAATGGCGTTAATAAATCAAGATCTCCATATAAGACATTTTTAGAATAAGCAATGAGCAACAAATGTCATTCACATTAGCGGAACAGACGATACCCAAGCTGATGTTTCAACCGTCAATTAAGGCTCTCCCTAGGGGACACTATAGACAATCCCACGTACCATTGTGTTTAAATACAATAATTGCGTGTGACAAGGCAAATGGATTCCAATTTCTATAACATGGATTATCAATTCTAGTGTGTTTGTGTTTCTCGTTATTCAAGAATAATCAAAATAAGGATTCTTTCACCATTTTATGAAAAGAGTACATGAACTCAAACGATCTTCCTACCTTTATATCGTCCAATATTTCCTGTTCAAATTGTAACTATCTCAGTTACATTTGGGTGGTGTACACCTGGTTCGTAGTTCATGCAATATACTATCCTCTGCCATGATCTTATATTCGAAATTAACATGTCATACTTTGTTCTCACGAAAAAAATGTTCTCTCAAGTTAGCAATTAGTTAAATCGTGAAAATATGGGCAAACACATTTTGAAATTCTAATATGATTATATTTTTGTTTCATTTAAAACAAAACGCAAATATTCAAAAATTAAATTTCCATTAATTATCTATTGGTAAAATTTGTAACAAATAAATTCACTTTAATGTGTTTCTTTTTAATAATATCATCAGTAAGTAATAATATAACGCAGTAAGGTCTGTAGAGATAATATTTGATAATATTATTGAAAAGAAATGCATTACACACACACCAGTAAACTTATTTGTTACAAAACGTAAATTTAGGATCCAATTCAGAAAGATTAGAACATAAATATCTTTTAGCAACAACATGAAGGGGTTGATAACTAGGAAGAAGTGACAACAATGGAGGTTGAACAATTTTTCGCATGTTGATGTAAAGCGAAAATTTGCTTAGATCTACAACCAGGACAACACTACAATTGTCCAACCTACAGTTCTCCATACCAGCAGGCCAAACTACAGTTTTGGCTAACGCTATTATAGCAGTGGTCCATATTTTCATTAATTAATTAATTAAGAAAAAAAGGTGACACATGCATATAAGTTTGACTCGGACATAAAAATCCAGCTTTATAATTTGTATTAATCAAACATCCCCCAAACACACCCTGGAACGACAACTATCTTTGAGTGGTATCAGCGGTTTTTAAAATTAAAAAGTAAAGTTGATCATCTTCATACCCGTCCTATTCTCCAAGAGACTGACGTAAATCTGAATAGAATTAGTGAATTGATCAAAGAAAGTCCTACCTTTACCTTACAGGAATTAGAGGAAGTGACAAGTTTTTCTTGAAAAACAACGATTGATGCATTAAAAGATTAAAATCGGACATTAATAAAATACCAGTAAAATTCCTAACAAGATTCCGCACAAATAATAATTGAATTTAAAATAGAATTATTGATATGTGTCACTTGTTAAAAAATAAAATTTGAAATAAATAGATTAATATAAAAAGAATATTAAATATAAAAACTATAACAAGGGCTATAACATATATATGACAAGCGCCAATTTCGCGAAAAGCGTTCGTGGATGGCTTTTCATGATTTATCAAGAAATTGGGTTGGCCAAATATCACGGAGCAAGTTAAATAAACGTTTAGTTTATTTTTGATTCACCAGATGGCGCTATGCCATCTAAAAAGCACATGTGCTCGTGGTCAGGAAATGCCTTTTTTATTTTTAATGTATATATTCGTATCTAATAATTGGTATATGTGTGGTATATTTGACAGAAAATAAACAATTATCTTAAATTTTCTATTATTCGAATGACTTCTAACCTTAGTGGGTTCAGATAACAGATTTCTACTATGTAGTTATGTTTTAAAAATAAATGCATACAAAGATATGTGAATATGTATATCCATTATACCAAATACTATAGTGTGTTGCAACATATATTGTATTGATTCCACAGTATCATTTCCTCTTATAGCCAAGAAATATTTGAATATGTATATCCATTATACCAAATGTTATAGTGACATATATTGTATAGCTTCCACAGTATCATTTCCTCTTATAGCCAAGAAATATGTAAAAACCTCCAAGCTAAGCCTAATCCTCCAAACATTATTCGGATGAGTTTTGAGAAAATTTGAAATGATGGATGGAGAGCCAAATGGGATGTATTCCCGCCGAATATCTTCGGGAAGGAATTCTTGCCATTGATAATCCATTAGTCTTTATCAATATTGATGGTATGATGCCAAACTTGACGCCAGCCTTTCTTTAGCTAATTGTATTCACGAATTAGATTTGATAACAAAGACAATTATAAGACCACCAGAGTATATATTTAATCATTAACACAAAGCAATAACGCGCCATCTATACATATAAAATGAAAGGATTTAAAAGAACGAATGTTTATTTTATACATAATACAAACTTCTATTGTCCTTACTTCGATGAAAAATAAAATGAAATGAATTTGTTGTTGACACACACACACACACCACTTTAAAATGTTATAACACCTTGATAAAGGTTGGCGTTCAGCCAGCTGAAATATTGGTAAAATAAATAATATTTTGATCCAATATATGCATTTTTAATTAAATAATGTGAGGTCTGTAGAGATATAGTATATATATATATTTAATACTCTATTTATAGTATAGGAAACTCAGAACTACATAAAAACTTTCTCCATTGATTATATAAAATATTAATGAAAATTAAGGAGAAAATATTTTTATTCAGATAAACGTGTGACAAGCTTTCGGGCAGCACGCCCTTCAACAGGTCTCATTGCCAAAATAATTATAACGAATTTTAACGATATATATCAATTAAATTCTTTATTATAAAATTTGTTACTATATGACTTCAATATAGAACAATAGTTATGGAAGAGCATTGATCGATGCTTCTATAGATCTCTGAGATCATGTCCATATGTTCCTTTAACACAACTATAAGCTTCCTTTATTAGTATAGAAACAATATCCTATACAATAGTATAGAGTGTGTAGTCTGGAGATTGATTTGGTGAAAATGCTGAGAGAAGGTTTACCAATGATGGTCCGAGTCCTTCATCTAATAACTTTAATTATCGCAGTTTGTAGAGATATTATTTTATAATAATTAAACATAAGAAATTTATAATTTGTCGAAAATAATAATAATTATAAATTTTATAATATACTTATAGAGATAAAACTAAAGATACTGTACCTTTTAGCATATATCGGGATTCAGAAAATAATTCTGAAAGATATTTAATACATAGTGACTTCTATTGAAGTCACACGAGATGACCAAATATGAATTAAAAACATTCTGGATCTTTCAAAAAAAAAAAAAAACGACGAACTTAGAACTTCAGAAAATTTACATTTCAGTATATTTTATCCATGAATGCATGGCTAAAATCATATGCACACACCAAAAAATTTCATTTTAAATTAAATGGAGCCAAAGTGTTTGGTATCGAATAAAATACGATTCAGAAAATTTGAAAAAATATCAACCAATCTATTTAATAATTTATCAGTGCTATATAAGTGGAGGCAAACTAGCCTAGTTAAATGTTTTATTTTTCAAATTCTTTTCCAAAATTCCCACATATGTTTTTATAAGTTTTTTATATATAAAAACATATATGTTAAAATGAATATTTTATGCTATCTGATATATGTGGAATTTCTTATTTATTGGATTGATGCTTTTTTCGGTGGAGAGAATAGTAAAAAACAGAGATTTAGAATTTCATTTCACTAGTGGTAAATCTTGTCCTACTGGAACACAGGACATCTCAATATAAATCCGGCCGATTCTATAGGTGTGATTATATCAAATCATGGACAAAACTTGAGGAAGTATTACCTGTTAGCATGTATATCGGGATTAAGACAATAACTCTGAAAGATATTACAGTTACCTTTATTGAAGAAACGAGAAAATCAAGTGAGAAAAATACTAAAGGAAGTTGTACCTTTGCATGTATATCGGGATTCAGATAATAACTCTGAAAGATATTACAGTGATCTTTATTGAAGACACACGAGATAACCAATATAAACTTATGAACAAACTTTAAGGAAGTTGTACCTTTTAGCATGTATATCGGGATTCAGACAATAACTCTTGAAATATATTTAACTAGACGAATGGCCCGGGCAACGCCCGGGGTTTACCCGAGTGCGAATATATTTTAAAAACGTTGTCTTGGGTGGTCGCTATAGACAGGGTGGTCTGTATAGACAGGTGTATGTATAACACAGCCGATAACAGGGTTGTCTAGGGTGGCCGCTATAGACAGTGTGGTCTGTATAGACAGGTGTGTGTATCACACTGCTGATAACAGGGTTGCCTGAGGTGACCGCTATAGACAGGGTGGTCTGTATAGACAGGTGATTGTAACACACTGATGATAACAGGGTTGCCTAAAGTGACCGCTATAGACAGGGTGGTCTGTATAGACAGGTGGATGTATCACACAGCTGATAACAGGGTTGTCTAGAGTGGCCGCTATAGACAGGTGTATATATCACACAGCCGATAACAGGGTTGTCTTGGGTGGCCGCTATAGACAGGGTGGTCTGTATAGACAGGTGTATGTATCACACTGCTGATAACAGGGTTGCCTAAAGTGACCGCTATAGACAGGGTGGTCTGTATAGACAGGTGAATGTAACACACTGATAACAGGGTGGTCTGTATAGACAGGTGGATGTATCACACAGCTGATAACAGGGTTGTCTAGAGTGGTCGCTATAGACAGGGTGGTCTGTATAGACAGGTGGATGTAACACACTGCTGATAACAGGGTTGTCTAGAGTGGCCGCTATAGACAGGTGTATGTATCACACAGCCGATAACAAGGTTGTCTAGGGTGGCCGCTATAGACAGGGTGGTCTGTGTAGACAGGTGTGTGTATCACACTGCTGATAACAGGGTTGCCTGAAGTAACCGCTATAGACAGGGTGGTCTGTATAGACAGGTGATTGTAACACACTGATGATAACAGGGTTGCCTAGAGTGACCGCTATAGACAGGGTGGTCTGTATAGACAGGTGGATGTATCACACAGCTGATAACAGGGTTGTCTAGAGTGGCCGATATAGACAGGGTGGTCTGTAAAGACAGGTGGATGTATCGCACAGCTGATAACAGGGTTGTCTAGAATGGGCGCTATATACAGGGTGGTCTGTATAGACAGGTGTATGTATCACACAGCTGATAACAGGATTATCTAGAATGGCCGCTATATACAGGGTGGTATGTATAGACAGGTGGATGTATCACACAGCTGATAACAGGGGTGTCTAGAGTGGCCGCTCTAGACAGGGTGGTCTGTATAGACAGGTGGATGTAACACACTGCTGATAACAGGGTTGTCTAGAATGGCCGCTATAGACAGGTGGATGTAACACACTGCTGATAACAGGGTTGTCTAGAGGGGGGCAGGGAGGATACGTGTTCGCCGGCAGCCAATGGGCGCGCATTCTATCCGTGAGCTTCAGACATACAGACAGAATAAGGCAATTATATAAGTAGATTCACAGTGCCTGTTTGTTGTTGGCCATCTTCCATCTTTCCAGGTGTTAGACAATGGACAGGGCAGCGGATGCAGCATGTGGTAAGACATAGGAAAAGCGTAAATATTCTGCGTTCTATTATGGCCTCAGCCAAGTCAGAAAGATCGTAACTTTCTTGTCGATTCTTTGCTACCAGGCGAAGGTAGAAGGTCCCCAGGGTACCCTGCTAGGCCGGGGGAGGTCTGATCCAACCAGATCCTCGATAAGCCATCCCTCGGGAGTCATTATGGCGATGTTGATAATTGTTGTACAAACTAGCGAAACAAGCTTGGAATGTACACACCTCTGGTTAATAAAACCACTAATATTCTAAAAATAATTATTAGTCATTCTAAATATCAGTCTCCTATATATTTTATGAATTGATATAAAAATTTAAAAAATACATCTCCTGATAACAAAAACAAGTCGGTGGACGAGTGGGTAACACCCTCGATTCCCGACAGTCATGAACCGGGATTGAATCCCGCGTTAACATTTTGTTTAATATGTGAATAACCATCACGTATTATTCACTGTATCAATTATCATAAACTAGGTTGCTCTTGTTGAGCGGTACCTAATAAAGTAATTTTGAACATCTCCTGATCGTACAACTCAAAGTTGCTGATAGCTTGTTAATCTATAGTAATAAATATTAACTATATATTGATTTTTTATTCTCCTAGAATTGGCCAAATACTCATCCTTTATCAAGAAAAGCTAATCACGAATGAGTTTCGGGCTGTTGGCCCTCATCAGTGTGATCCAAGCTGTACCTCAACGACTAAAATATGTAAAGGCCAAAGGCTTCCACTTTGAAATAGTAAAATATAAAGTAATAATTATTTAAAAACACTAAAATATATAATCAATTTATTAAGTTTATACTCCTGTTGAAGGACTGACAAGTCCGAAAGCTTGTGAATAAAAAGTTGAACAAGAAACTTAGCTCTGGAAGCTTTATTTATTTCATAATACTAAAATATATCCTTAAACTGAGGTAAACTCCTTTTCCATATAGATTGAATGTTAACATTTCTGGGTGTTTTGACAAAAGTTACTTTGTACGGGTTAACACAAAAATGCAATAGACTAGGGCCTGAAGTAATAGTAACTAAACACACAAAAGCGTACACTCAAAAGTACACCAAAAAAGAGATAAATAAACTTACAATTGGTTAAATAGAATAAAAAACAGTACTTATCTTTATTGCTGCTTTGGTAGGGATCGGACCGGGGTTACACAGGGAATGCGAAGAGATCACCAGACACGGATAAAATACGAAGAGAACACTATAAGTGTCTCTAAACAAAACTTTTAACCACACTGGCCCTCACGCATTCCCTTAAACCCCCTTTATATACAAACATGGCCACATTCGTCCAATTAGAATGCTTGAGAGATCGGTTTACTTATCTAATAAAAACAACGTTCTTCGCACTGAAGAAATAGGATAAGATAAGCGTGCAAATATTCGTCAATATAATTTGACAGTTTCATCAATAAAATAAAATAATAAATACTTTTATCAATGTATTAGCAAACAACAATACTAAACTAACTTGTATGTTCCTATGTCTGACATTGCACACCGTGAGATGTTTTTATTCATTGCTTTTTGCTGAACATCAGCTAATTAAATTTGTAATTCTAATTGACGGGGCTTCTCATTTACTTACAAATTTACTTCTTCACCGAAGCAAGGAAGAAAAACACCAAAGTTTGGGGATTAAAGAAACTTGTTCCGTTAGTTACTTTCCAGATGATTGAGTAACCCAAAAAACAAGGTTCAGTGTTACACATTTTTGTTGATGTTAGGAAATAAAGAAAAAACGATGTTCGGTGTTTAACACGTTTCCATGCGTTAATTAATAAAATTCAATATTTTCAGCTGATTTAGGATCCTTAATTATTTTATTGATTTATATATATATGTTTTGAAAATAGACCAATCAATAAATATATCTTCAATTAAAAAGACATATATTGGATCAAAAGAAAATATATTTATCAATATTTCAGTTGGCTGAATGCCAACCTTTTTCAAGGTATTAAAACATATTTATGTCAGCAACAAACTCATCGCTACATAACGTTATGTATTAACCTTGAAAAAGGTTGGCGTTCAGCCAACTGAGATATTGGTAAATAAATTATATTTTTATCTAATATATGTCTTTTCAAATTAAAAATATATATGTGTATATATATTTGATATATAAATCAGAGTAATATATATATATGAGAGAAACACATGTTTCACATAAATATCTATATATTGGTTTGCATAATTTGAGCTACCCATATGGATTTATAATTTAAAAGGCTAATTATGAATCAAAAAGAAACATTTTATTTTCTCCAAAAAAATTGAACCAAATAGATGATAGGGTCTGACAGAACAATATTATTGGCGGACAGTCAATGTGTATCTTGAAGATAGAAGTTGTCTTGCCGGCATTGATTTTTCTGTAAAAAAATAGTCACTTCGGACAGTTAAAGTTTCATTTTCTCAACGTTTCAACAAAATTTATTTTGTCTTCGTCAGGAGAAATAAATAAAAATAAAGCATTTGGCAAGGCGTTAAAACTTCCATCATTGCTTAACATACTGTAAATAAATACCTTACGATTTCTTCTATCTGCTTATGTTGTTGCTTATTTGTTTAATGTATATGTTTATTCAAGTTTATTTTTCTTAATCGTTTATTATTTTTTTTTTATAATTCTGTTACCTACCCAACTACAATATGAATTATTGTAAATAGTTTCACACGCACTTATCCAGATCGGATATAGCATATCTTATTTGCAACTGGTAATAAATAAGGCGTTGAAAATGTTCTGAGGTTGTTGAAACAATGAGAAAATAAAACTTTAACTGACCCAAGTGCATATTTTTTTTACAGAAAGAGTTAATGGGTATGTTGAACAAATTTAAGCAGAATTTTATACATAAGTAGTGTAAATAAATGTGGAAAAGCGGCCAATATCATATGATGGAATATGGCTTTTACTGTAAGTAGATTATTCAATGTTTACTCAGCGCAGGTAAGTTGTTCAAATTTACATTTACTAGATGATTGAATAACTCAGAGTTTCTCTCAATATTTACTGGGATTGTATAATGGATTCTGAGTTTACATTTTAATACAAGTATTTATAAGAAAGAATATTTAATAAAATAACATCTATAAAATTGAAGGCCAAATAATATTCGTGTGTGAAAAATCAATTCTTATATTTTTATTAGAAAATGCCTCTAAGAAATATTTTTACTTGAAATAGGTTCCATAAATATTCTAGCTAGCAAATTTATATACACTTTTTTTCAAATTGAGCCGATTTTACAACTCCTCTGAAGGACACTTCAGCCAGAAAATATTGATGTTTGACAAACCTTAACGAGGAAAAGGGTTCTTGTCGAAACCTCAATAAACTAAAAGATAATTCCAATTCTCATTTCAATGGAATATGAATGTCAATCTTGCATCCTACATTTACAATATTTATTACAACGCAAATATACTATACGTTCCTATACCGTTGAGGGCTCCATCCGTGTTTGGTCTTAGTTTGGAATATCTGGTGTTGAAGTATATTTTTATGTGAACCTGTTAAATCTGGGCAGATATGATCATGCATAAATCCTTTATTAAATTACCAGTCTTATATAGATTCTCCTTTATCTTTGCCGGTTTGCAACAATAACCTCAGAAATGGACATATACAAACCTTTATTAAAACACCAGTCTTATAAAGATTCTACTCTCTCATTGCCGGTTTGCAACAATATTCTCAGAATTGGTCATACACAAAACCTTTATTGAAACACCAGTCTTATACATATTCTCATCTCTCATTGAAGTCTTGCAACAATAGTCTCAGAAACGGTCATGCACAAAACCTTTATTAAAACACCAGTTTTATACAGATTCTGCTCTCTCATTGCAGGCTTGCAACGATGTACTAAGAAATGGTCATACCCAAAGCCTTTATTAAAACACCAGTTTTATACAGATTCTGCTCTCTCATTGCTGGCTTGCAACGATGTACTCTGAAATGGTCATACACAAAGCCTTTATTAAAACACCAGTTTTATACAGATTCTGCTCTCTCATTGCAGGCTTGCAACGATGTACTAAGAAATGGTCATACACAAAGCCTTTATTAAAACACCAGTTTTATACAGATTCTGCTCTCTCATTGCAGGCTTGCAACGATGTACTAAGAAATGGTCATACACAAAGCCTTTATTAAAACACCAGTTTTATACAGATTCTGCTCTCTCATTGCAGGCTTGCAACGATGTACTAAGAAATGGTCATACACAAAGCCTTTATTAAAACACCAGTTTTATACAGATTCTGCTCTCTCATTGCAGGCTTGCAACGATGTACTAAGAAATGGTCATACACAAAGCCTTTATTAAAACACCAGTTTTATACAGATTCTGCTCTCTCATTGCAGGCTTGCAACGATGTACTAAGAAATGGTCATACACAAAGCCTTTATTAAAACACCAGTTTTATACAGATTCTGCTCTCTCATTGCAGGCTTGCAACGATGTACTAAGAAATGGTCATACACAAAGCCTTTATTAAAACACCAGTTTTATACAGATTCTGCTCTCTCATTGCAGGCTTGCAACGATGTACTAAGAAATGGTCATACACAAAACCTTTATTAAAACACCAGTTTTATACAGATTCTGCTCTCTCATTGCAGATTGCAACGATGTACTAAGAAAGGGTCATACACAAAGCCTTTATTAAAACACCAGTTTTATACAGATTCTGCTCTCCCATTGCAGGCTTGCAACGATGTACTAAGAAATAGTCATAAACAAAGCCTTTATTAAAACACCAGTTTTATACAGATTCTGCTCTCTCATTGCAAGCTTGCAACGATGTCCTAAGAAATGGACATAAAGATGTTTTGTATCAGTGCACATTAAAAAAATATATATATATTTTCTACAGATTACCGAAATTTCGTTTATCAGAACCCACCCGAACATTTATATAACAACCTCGGATAATAAATTAACATGGAATATTTATACATAAACAATATTAATGTTAACATTGGTGCATATAATGTATTTGATTAAATATATGTAAGTAGTTGCTTAAATTATTGCATTAAATTAGGATCTTTAACATCTCCTCGGAATTTCTCACTTTGATATTCAAACGGAGACATAAAATATTGACAAAAACCAATCGTTGTTGTTATCGTCATCCCCAGAACAATTTATTCAAATCAATTTGGTCGGAGAAAGGAAAATGATTTTTTGCAGACATCCACTCCATCGCCTATCAATTCCTATTTAAATGCCTCCACAGCTACAAAGGAGATAAATAAAACTTCATTTTAGTAAATTGATATTTAAATTCTTTTATAGAATTGCTTTTTATCTAAAAAAAGTAATATAGAAAAACGATTTTCAATTTTTTTTCCTTTTTGAATCTATTTTCAACTCAATATGTTACATATAATATCTAAGAATTTCAAGTGTACCTAAGTATTTAGTAATTTATTATAAAATGTTATATAAACTCTCAATTTAAGTAGGTAATATATTTTATATTATACTATATATTCATATTCTATAATATATTAACGAGTTTAATATTTGTTTTTGACTCGTGCTTTAGATTTTGTACTAAATTCGAAAAATCACGTGAGAATGCCCTTGCAACCTCAAAACAATTTTCAACGCCTTGCCAAATGCTTATTTTTATTTACCTTTTCTGACGAAGACAAACGACTTTTGTCGAAAGGTTGAGAAAATAAAAAACCTCTTACTGGCCGAAGTGTCTATTTTTCATATTCTATATGTTATTATTTGATGGGAGAGGTGTTTTGATATAAAAACAAATATGTGCTGCTCCAAATATAAAAATATGTCAAAATAAAGTATTTCAATGACCTCTCTTGTGAAGAACACACAGGTTTAAGTAAGAGAATGCGCCCAAAGACTTTTATGTCAATCGATTATATAACGCCTCCCGTAAGATGCAGATAAATAGAGAAGATTACAACCAGGAATGCGTTTCGGGCTGTTGGCCCTCGTCATCGTGCAGCCTGTACCTCAACGACCAAAGATATAGTCCAAGGAGCTTCCTGAGAAATTGAGAAAAGGGTAGTTAAGGCTGAATATTTGGTCGTTAAGGTACCCGCTGCTCCAAGCTGACAAGGGGCAATAGCCCAAAACCCTATCGTGGTTAGCTTTTCTTGATTTAACAAGATAATGGTTTGGCCAAATATTTTGTAAAAAGCCTAAATCCACGTTTAGTTGATTTTTGTTCCACTAGATGGCGCTCTGCCATATAAAATGCTTCTATGAGCGGTCAGAATATGCCTATTCTATTTTTAATATCAACATATGGCTTCTTTATATTTTTCTTATTTATTCATATATATTCAAAAAAGATGCATATATTGGATTTATAATAATTTTAATGTTCCAATATTTCGAGGGGCAACTCGCCTCAAACATCCTCGATAAAGAGAGGCGAGTTGCCCCTCGAAATATTGGAACATTAAATTATTAATAAATAAGTTAAACAAAGCATCTAGGGCTGCGTATCTTTTATTACATGAATATAAAACGAGCTTTCGGGCTCATACGCCCTTCTACAGGAATTTAACAAAACGACTAACCATCTAGTCTGAGATGGAATTTTATATATGTAACTATTGTTTTGCATATCGGCCTGATTGAAAACAATTAAGATTTTTAAATTTACATATAGGTAGCATGATTTGGAAAATATTAAATCTAATTAATATGCGGTAATATGAACTATTTCTATGAATATTATGCTGCATGTGTTGTTTTTGTTTTAAGCAATCTCATTTTGTATTTTAAACTTAAAAATTACAAGGGATTCCACCAGACATGTGATATCTTTTAATGTTAATGTTTTATTTTATTTAGGTCTATTGATTCATATGCTTCTGGCAAATCGATCCTGCGGTTTATATTGTTATATTGCTTGGAAACTATTGCTTCTATTATTAATCTCTGAAATTTATTATTAATGTTGTTGTAATGTACTTTAGGTTCATTTAGGTTAAAAGTATGTCCTGTTGAATTGAAGTGCTGTACTATTTATGATAATGGGTTATTTTTGTTTATATATCTTCTGTGTTCTGTGATTCTATTATGTGATTTTCTCCCTGTCTCCCCTACATATCAATAGACCTAAATAAAATAAAATAAAACAATTACATTCACATTAAAAGATATCACATGTCTGGTGGGATCCCTTGTAATTTTAAAGTTTAAAATACAAAATGAGATTGCTTAAAACAAAAACAACACATGCAGCATAATATTCATAGAAATAGTTCATATTACCGCATATCAATTAGATTTAATATTTTCCAAATCATGCTACCTATATGTAAATTTAAAAATCTTAATTGTTTTCAATCAGGCCGATATGCAAAACAATAGTTACATATATAAAATTCCATCTCAGACTAGATGGTTAGTCGTTTTGTTAAATTCCTGTAGAAGGGCGTATGAGCCCGAAAGCTCGTTTTATATTCATGTAATAAAAGATACGCAGCCCTAGATTCTTTGTTTAACTTATTTATTAATCTAACAGGGTTTTTTATATTGATATTAAAATTATGCATCTTTTAAAAATATTTTTTTATATATATTATTTATTATTATTATATATTATTTATTGATTGCTCAATCTTCAAAATTCATATATATATATATATATATATATATATATATATATATATATATATATATATATATATATATATATATTAATATATAGAAATTTATATCGCAAATATTTAAATTCTGAATATATATATATATGGAAATTTGTGCCACAGGAAGGTATGATCTATAGAATAAAGGTCAAATCAAATATCAAATTTTAATCATCGAAGGTCTTTGTCTTTCAAATTTCGGCTCATCACTTCAAATCAGTATTAAATTAACACCTGAAAATTAGCATATAACGATCTTCCTATATTCCAATAGCCATGTCAAAGATAAGACAAATTTCTTAAGTCCTATAGAAGCCAAGTTTAACAATCGTTATAATAGATGTACCTGACGATACTGCAAGTGTTGATGATGTGTGAGAACGTTGAATACAACAGGATTATCCTCTTAGACATGTAATCTCTTAAGACAGATTTCACTGTTGTGAATAGGATTACTACAAGTTGCTATATCAGTATACTTTATAAGGTCGTGGAGATTGGGAGATAATCCAATGTAACAACCAGTAACACATACTAATTATTGTAAAACGACTTTTGACAGGTTTTACCGTAAATCTTTATATTGAATGAAAAATCGTAATTTATTTTAAGAAGAAATAACGACATTTCTATCCTTAGGGATGAAGTATGAAAAGATGAATTGTCAAGAGTAATGATGAACGGAAAAATAAGTGTCCAGAGATGGTAAAACTTGTCAAACGTCGTTTTACAATCATAAGCCGTATTATATTGTATTATAAACATATTGATTATATACTATATAATAACCTATACAAATATGTAGGATAATTCATGTTTTAAATTGCTTTCAGTATTTTGACTAATTTATGCACGCTTGCGCGTGTGCAGGTGGAAAGGTTTGTATATATACTGACTGTATTTTCCCCTTTGAATTTGATGAATCGGTAGAAAAACGTCCTAGCGTGAAATCTCGTGTTTTCCTATAAATAAGAAACCTATTTTTATTCAATTAATTGATAAATATTAACAACTTTGCCTAATATAATCTAAAATTTATCTGTAAAAATATACGGATACATCAAATAGTTTTAAATGAAGGCTATGACAAATTTATGAAGAATAAAATTTTCTGGCCCTTATATAAAATTTGTTATAGATAATTTTAACTGCATTCAAAATTAGAACCCATTTCAGTGCATATGTTTATTTCATAAATTAAACATTTCCCTCCCGTTCTTAATGCATTGATAAATATTAATATTTGAATCAAGTCTATTAAGGGATTGAATATATATATATATATATTTTTTTTTTTTAAAACAAATTTGTGATTATTTGACAAAAAATCAACTGAAATAAATAAAAAAGATAGAGATACAAAATGAAGCATTTTATATAACATTAGTAATACATATAATCTCAATTTCTAATTATAAAATTAAATTTCGAAAATGTAAATAGAAACGGAAAAATAAAAGTGTTCCTGTAATAAAGGTTCCCATCCCTGGACACTTTTATTTTCCGTTTATCATTACTCTTCACAATTCATCCTTTAATACCTCATCCCTAAGGTTAGAAATAATCGTTATTTCTCCTTAAAATAAATTTTGATTTTTCGTTTAAAAGAAACACATGCGGGATAATTTACAAATGTCGTTTTACATAAGACCATATAATACTTTGGAGAGAACATCACAAGATAAATATATGTTCTTATCCAAATTTCTGTTGAGAGAAAAATATTTTCTAATATAGATTTAAAAATATTTGTAATAAAAGAATTTACTGGCAATGTGTTTCTTTTCATCAAACATTATCTCTACAGACCTTATTGGAAAGATTTAAATCATTGCAGTAAGGTCTGTAGAGACAATATTTGATTAAAATAAACACATTGCTAGTAAATTTATTTGTTACACATTTTTTCGATTGATGACAATTATTTTTAAAAATATAAAACATTTATTAAAATATCACTTGCCATAAAGAGGGAAAAGCATAAGTGATCCCAATCAATGAATCCGCCACACAATGTTAAAGAGCTCCTGTCTAAAAAGGAATACCCCCATAAGATAAAACTGCTCCTTCAAAACCTGACATTTCAATTTATGTGGCTTTGAAAGGAGAATTATTTATTAAGTTGAAAAAAGAAAAATCAATTTGAAGAACCATTGAACTAAACTCTGCCATTCTATTTCACTTAAATAACTTATTAATTTCCCATCTCTACGATTTATCATTTTATTTATATAAAAATATATGATAAATTTGAAATATTTCATAGAAACTTATCAAATATTATTGAATATAATTTTAAGTTAAGAGAAAAACATTGCCTGACCAGGTTATCATGCAATTGTATATTTTAAAATAAGTATTATCCTTTTATATAAATTATGTCAGTCTCAGTGTTGTAGTTTAATAGCCTCGAAGTTAGATTCTATTGAAAAATCATAAATAAAGGTGTTTGAGCATATATAAATATTGTAACAAAAATATATGAATGAAGATATGAAGACAGATTTTAATTGCAATGAGATTTGTCTATTGTGCACATTGACTAACATTTGACCAAAATATCCTCGACGGGACAAAATCTAGATACGAAAATATCTAGGTCTTTGAAGCCATTTGTTTATTGATTTAAAATCGTTGTGTTGATCAATAACATGAACCCCATTCTATAACAACAATAGTTATATGATTCTAAAGTAAACAACTGCTAACTTTCCTCAGTACAAAGTATTTTAACCAGCGCCATATCAAGTCGAATGGTTGCTCTGTCCCTATATAACTTTTACAAAGCAGAAAGTAGGAGAAAGAGAACTTAGATTTATCGTTTTTTTCCTTCACTCATTTATAGATGCATGTTCGATCAATTGATCATCGTGAGGATATCGTTGCAAGCCGGCAGTGAGAGAGGAAAATCTTTATAAGACTGATGTCTTAATAGTATTTCGTGTGTGTGTTATACGATTCCATGGATTCGTATTGTACCCTAAACGAAAATCTGAGTTTTGGGAATAATCACATTCTATTATGTTCTCTGGCAGGATACTCAGTGTGCCGCCATTTGACCACAATATACGTATTTTATATGTTTAACTGAATTTTCGGCTATTTTGTATGAAAGGTTAAGTTCAATGTTGCTCAGTATTGAGGAACAATTCCTATCGTTTCATCAAACAACTTGACAATTCTAGCAGTGTCACAACGTGACATACTGTATTTGATAACCCGCTATTATACCCAATCCAATGGTGTTTTACTTCGTAGTTGTCATCTCTTGATTTATCAAGAAAAGGGGTTTGCTAAATATTGTGTAACAGACCTAAAATCAACGTTTTGCTGATTTTTATTCCACTAGATGATGCTCAAGCATCTAAATGCTTATATGATCGATTTATTTATTATATAATTACATATAGAAGCACAGGGCGCCATCTATTGCGGCGACGGTCAATAGATGGTGTCAGGTTTTGACGTTTATTTTGACAGGAGAGGCGCCCTGTGCTTCTATGGATCAATTTCCTCCCGGCATATTTTCCATCTATAATTGCATATATATTTATTTAATTTATCATTTCAGTGTAAGGGAAGTAGTAAATTGATTACTATAAAAATAATCACACACGTCAAAATAGTTTTGATTCCTTATCGATGGTTTCATGTAGTAAGATATTTTATCGTTTTGGTTAGAGGATTGTGACTGTGAAGTAAATACATCACATATCTACATCACAGGTAGTACATTGCCATGATAATAATGGGATCTAATGGCTGCTTGTATTTTATGTTCTCCACTCATATTTCACTTACATTATCACGGTTAATTTGGCTTATTTAATGGCCCGAAGAGATTTATTACTGAATTAATTAGATAATATCTCTCTCTCTTAAGACCTTTAATATTTTAATAGGCTTTCATTCAGAGGCCTCAAACTTAATCTTACATGAAGAAGAGAAAGATTCTTCTTTAAGCTAACTACGACTCTTGAGAGAGAAATATGTAAAATGGATATATATTTATCTGAAAAGATAGTACAAATGTGAAATTGTGTACTGGGATAAGGTAGATAAATTAAGAAAAAAAGATATATCCTTATCGTTAAACTGAAGAGATGCCTTTTCCTCAATATATTTATCTATCATCAAATGACACAGATGACTTTATAACCTGCCAAAATGCAATCTCCTTGAGCAATCAAACCTATTGATTCTTTCTAATCCAGCTTAGGTCTCAAGGGAGAGAAATCAGCGTCATCAGGCAACTTGAGGAAATTATCTGATGACCCTGGGGGGTTTAGCAATCTGGATATCAGCAGCCTTTGAAGACAAATCAAAATGAGGAGACCCTCGGGGTGACCGCTCAGCTAATGCTAATGAGCGAATACGTGGCTTCAGGCGACACCCGGCATCAATACCTTCTCTAAACAACTCACAATGTCTGTTTTCAATCTAGATACAATAGATATAATGGCTCTATATCTTTGTTAGAAAATCTATTTTCAATAGCTTTGATTTGTTGTAGTTTTTTCACCTAGTTGGAAAATATAACATCAATTTTAAAACAATATTTGAAAATTATCATGTGTTTCTTTTGAACGAAAATTCGAATTTATTTTAAGAAGAAATAACGATTATTTCTAACCTTAGGGATGAAGAATGATAGGATGAATTGTGAAGAGTAATGATAATCAATTTATTTTCAGGTGATATTTAAAAAAAATTATTTCGACACAGAGCGCTATGCCCCACTAGGGACACTTGCACTTTAAAGGTAAACTAAACATAGAAAGAAAAAAACATGATTTTAAATATGTGCAAAAATTAGTATACAATTTAGTTAGATGAAAAGAGAAAAATATAAACAAAATTGAAAGGTAATATGTATCCAAGGGTTGGCGTTCAGCCAACTGATATATTGGTAACGAAATTATGTATTTTTTTTCAATAAATGCCTTTTTGATAAAAAATATTCAATTATGGCTTGCTCTATTTTCAAAACATTATTAAACTATTAATATAACTCCAGAATGATTCAGCCTTGTAAACTTTCAATCGATGGCAGGTCTTAATTACGATATAGGCCTAATATTTTGTTTATTGTTTGATAACATTTTACTAAAAAATGACTAATTCTATTCACGGCCTAAAATTATTGTATATATGTATAGACAAATGTAAAGGCATACATGTATAAGAGACATAGCGTTTTAAATTGAAATAAAATGAAATTTTACTAAACATCTATGTGAAAAATAGCTAAGGATGTTTAAAATTCGAGGTGCAATCACAATTAAATATTTCAGCTTCAAAACTAAATAGAAAAACCTCTTCACCAAACACTCTTAATAGATGTGATTAAATTATTTTTATTTTTGATATTAAATATTTATATATTTTCTTTTATATTCCGGTTATGAGATAACCTATGTTGTATCTACATGTGTTTCTGCTATGTAAAATAATCTTACCTTTGATAGTTGCTTTTGAAGAAAATTTATTTCAGAAGAACAAGATGGTCCTATCTTGATATCCAATCATGAAGCTTGGAATCTGAAACAGAAGACCAATATTATTTATAAGCAAATTTATTTTAACTGCGAGTATTAAACAGAAAACAAAGCTTGGATATTCATAAAAAATATATAAAAGGTTTTATTTAAATATATATAAGTTAAAATCATTTTTGTATGGAGAAAGTATCTGATTGAATTAATTAGTTAAACTTCAAAAAACGCCAGGATAGTTCGCCGGAACATCAAATATAAGAGAAAAATGTATTTTTAAAGCATTTTTGAAACTTTTTTATACGACTAAAAGAAATATGAAGGCATAGGATGGCGAACGCAATATAAATGGTTAGAGAATAGAAAAATACTTTATGTGAAAAATCATGTCTGTTAATCAGTTTTCTCAATTTAGTCTATACAGTTAAATCTGTCTATAATCTTCTCCCCCTCTAAATAGCGCCTTCCTCTCTATAGCGCCCTATTTTAAACATTAAAATGTATATATTTTACATTAAAAGTGACCTGTCTATAGCACCCCCTCTCTATACCACCTATTTTGGCGAGTCCCAAGAGGGAGCCCTATAGACAGGTTTAATTCTATATATTTTAAATAAGGGTCAAAAAATACTAAAAACGCACATATACTTTATTAATTTACATTATATTTTGAAGTAAACATTTATATAGGGATTATTATTAAGATCCTATAACATGATATCCCAAACTCAGGAAAATTTGCGTCAATACATTTCTAACATCTTATCAAATTGGCTATATACAAGGAGAAAGGTCAATAAAAAAAAACAAATTATATAGGGATAGGATTTTGAAGTTAAAAAGGCATATATTGGATAAAAAAAGTATTAACCAATATTTCATTTGGCTAAGTGCCAACCTTTTTCAAGGTACAACAGCAGGAATAGGATTGTGCTTTCGTTCTAGGCTAGTTGGTTGAACAAGCAAAACGTCTTTCAAAACATTGTGAATATATTGCAATCAGATAAATGCATAGCTTTAATACAAGATTCCAATGCTGGACATGGAATATCCATTGAAAGTCTCCGCATTCAATTCAGAAAACTACACAAAAGGTTTATAGTAGATATAATTAATATAAAACAAATTATACCGTTTGATTCCTTTTAAGGTTATAGATGGAATTATTATATATGTTGATTAATTACAAAAGATAATTTATAATATATACCATTAAGAATATTGAAAATAGAGAAATCCATAGATAAATCTTAAATTAAAATACATATATTGGATCAAAATATCATTTATTTCACCAATATTTCAGTTGGCTGAACGCCAACCTTTATCAAGGTGTTATAACATTTTAAAGTGTGTCAACAACAAACTCAGCGTCACATAAGGTCAACAGCATTGGTTTTTTATACATATATATTTTTAAAAACCTAATGCTGTTGACGTTATGTGGCACTGAGTTTGTTGTTGACAGACTTTAAAATGTTATAACACCTTGATAAAGGTTGGCGTTCAGCCAGCTGAAATATTGGTAAAATAAATGATATTTTGATCCAATATATGCCCTTTTAAATAAATTAAGAATATATAGGTGATTCGAAGAGTTCGCAAGAATTAAAACAAATTATCAAATTCTTTGTGAAAAATCCATTTAAACAAATAGAATTTCTTAAATACGTAAAAATATTTCAAGATAACTTGCAATAAAAGATAAAAAGCACTTCAAACGATTTGAAAGAAAAGAGATTCAACTTTAAAAGAAAAGCTCTCACACTTGATGTAAACAGAAAAAAAAAGTTTTTCCAAGATTTCTAGACCATCAGTTTAATGATTCATCAAAGTTGGAAACACTGTTTTCAGATTTAATGGACTAGAAAAAAAAGGAAGGCAAACGTTTATTTAAATTGATTTTAACTATTAATTGATAGATAGGATGAATTTTTTTATTTAACAGACGAGAATTATACCTTTTTTTTTTCTACCCGTCAAAGTTTTACCCTTACTTCGTTAAATTTCTGCTGAGTCATTCATTCAGACGATATCAATTTCATAGAGGACATTTTTTTTTCCTTTCAATAGATTTAAAGATTATCTTATCAACATTTTTTCAAAGATTTTATTTTTTAAAAATATAAATATTGCTTACTCGAATTTTTAAAATTTTAGTGATGCGTTATTAATATGCAAATATGTCATCACCGATATATAGATGTTTATTTTAAATATCCAAAAGATTTGTAAAATTCCAATAACATTTTACTAATTATTTGATAAAGATTTTCTAGGTTAAGCCTACATATTTGACCAACTTTATATATGTATATATTTTAATAACGGACTACTCGATGAGGGAAGAGTATCTTTTAATATATAATATCAGATCACAAGCTTTTGGGCATAACCGCCCATCCACAGGTGTAAAAACGAGACAAATTATTTTGGCAATCAGCTATATATATATATATAAAAAGTAAGAAAATGAGACCAATATGTAAAAATTGTGCCAGAGAATTAACATAATATTGAAGGATCATTCATAGAAGTTAAGCAAAGCAAGCAAATAAACATATAATACAAGGCTATTACAGAAACTAGTATGAACAAACGACTATAAAACAAAATAAAAATAAACTAAAACTGCTATTGACGTGTAAAGGTATAAGTAGGTTATGAAAACTAAATCTTTCAGATAGGAGGTTCCAGTATATGTATTATATGTTTATTTGCTTGCTTTGCTTAACTTCTGTGAATGATCCTTCAATATTATGTTAATTCTCTGGCACAATTTTTTACATATTGGTCTCATTTTCTTACTTTATATATATATATATATAGCTGATTGCCAAAATAATTTGTCTCGTTTTTACACCTGTGGATGGGCGGTTATGCCCGAAAGCTTGTGATCTGATATTATATATTAAAAGATACTCTTTCCTCATCGAGTAGTCCGTTATTAAAGTTTAGTGAAGGGATTATTGATTCAATATTTCAATATGTATATATATATATATATATATATAGATGGAAATTTTGCCGGGAGGAAATTGATCCAAAGAGACAAGGGTCGCCTCTTCCCAGATGGCGTCTGGTTTTAGACGTCTATTTTGACGGGAGAGGCGACCCTTGTCTCTTTAGATAAATTTCCTCCCGGCAAAATTTCCATCTATATTTTAGCCATAGATATGTCCCAGCCACTTTACCAGCTAAACACCTCTTTGGCAGATTGTCAAGATTCCATTAGATCCTTTCAGGATCTCATGGAATAAAGTCCGCCCTAGACTGACGAGGGCCATTAGCCCGAAACCATGGTCTCTAGGTGGACTCTTTTCAGTTTGCCAAAGCTGGTGTTTTGGCTTTGTCACCGACCCGAGGCCGCTAGTTGCGGCAACGGTCAATAAATAGCGTCTGGTTTTAGATGTCTATTTTGACGGGAGAGGCGATCCATGTCTCTTTATATATATATATATATGGTAATTTAAACCAACACCCCATACTGTATATAACTTATAACAAGATTTTCATGTTGTATAGTAGAAACACATCTGTAAATGGTTATATGCATGATTGACATGTGTCATTACATCATCATATGTAATGTAATTTGTACAAACTGAGGATAATAAATAAAACTCTGTAATAGATTAAGAGTTGAGCTAGAGAGATAGAAGTCAAACACGTCTAAATTCGAGATAGATGGAAGTCACAAACAACATCTAAAGATAGATTGGAAGCTGTCAGGACGGCGCCAGTAGAATATCACCAGACGACCCACACTCTTCACATCTGGTGAAATGCAAAACCCCCTTTCTCAGAAACGGTATATAAAGCCCCCGTCCTAGCTAAAAATACAGTTAGTTCACCATCTGCGTCAGACCTCGTTGGTTGTACCCCAGGTCCATCTCATCCATCATGTAGACCAGTAAGAAATCTTCTATCTCTCCATCTTTCGCTCCTAGCTCAACTTTTATCTGTTCACGGGACTTTCTTAGTGCAACTATGTCTTCGTTTTTTGTGTGGACATTCACAAGCTTTCCACTCTGCCTCGACCACGACTGCCTGTACTTTGTGAGAACTGTAAAAGGTCTTCCAAGGTGCAGAGAGGTACTGGAAAACTCCCCTTCCTGACTGTTCCTCTCGGTCAACACAGTATAGCGAGTGTCAACACTTCATCATCACATATATATATAGATGTGTGTGTGATTTATATAATCCCAAACGATTGTTGTTTCCATATAGAGTTAGGAATCAAAGAATTACAATTTAAACTGTATATAAATGCATACATTCGAGTACATATGTATTGATTTTAAATCCAACGGATATATAGTAATATAACATTTATATCTATATATATTATAACAGGTATAAAAATATATTGAACAAATATATATATTATAACAAATAGAAAAAAGGTAAAATATATATGAACCTCAATATATCTTCAATTAAAAAGGCATATATTGGATAAAAAATATAATTTATTAGCGAATATTTCAGTTGGCCGAACGCCAACCTTTTTCAAGGTATTATGATTTTTTCCCCATTGAATATAGGCAGAACATAATTTTTTTAACTTAATTCTATGAACGTTATGTGGCACTACGTTTGTTGTTGACACACACACACACACGCCGACCGTGCGGCCACGCTAGTTTTAGCTCCGCCGTTTTCGCCTCCGGCGAGCGGAAGAACATCGCGAAAAAATGTAAAATTCATACTGGCTGAAAGCCCTCAATCCGCTGTACACACACACACATTAATATATTATAATACGTTGAAAAACGTGGTGTTGAGCCAACTGAAATATTGGTAAAATAAATTTATTTTGTTCCAATATATACCTTTCTAATTAAATATATATTTATGGATTCCTCTATTTTCAGAATATCTATAATTATATTTATGATAAAATAAATTAATATATTTATATTATATTCGAATGTATAAAATTGACACTTATAAAAATATCATTTATTTTTCGACACAAAAAGAGATATTTTTTAAATAAATATATTAGATTCAGAAAAATATTCATTTGCCAATATTTCGGTTGGTTGAACGCCAACTTTTATCAAGGCATTACATTTTGTATAAACAACCGAAATATTGGCAAATAAATCATTTATTCAATCCAATATATGCCTTTTTATTATCTAATGATTTATGTATAGATTTATCTATTTTCAGATAATAATATATATAGAATCGATTTTTTTTTTCAAATTTTATATCAATTTAAAGCCCCGTGTCCCCCTAGGGAGACTTGGGCTGATAGGTATGTATGTTCCTACAGTTGTCACGGTGTATTCACCCTGTAATTTACCTGCAGAGTTTCTAAATAAAGGTAATGAACACAATGAAAATTACTTGACTTTAGGAAATAGATTAATAAACAGAAAAGTAATTTTGTTTTTTCCCCTTAACGTGCTTTAAGAATGGAAAAGCCAATTTCAACCCACTCCCTTTATTTTAGGATATAATTTAATAGCATTCATTAGAAATGCCCTTGGATAAAATTACATAAATATTATTTCTAAATTTAGAATTTTAAGAATCTGTAAAATTAACATTTTTAGGAAAGGAAACTGGTTCTGGAAAAAAGCTAAAAGGTATTTTAGCTATCATATATGTTCGAAAATATTTAATAATGTTTAAATATGCTTTTAGCATAATAAAATCATATGTTTTTGAATTTTATATACAAATAGATGATTTATCCCTATATATATAAAGGTCAGTGTATGTATGTATGAATGTATGTATGTATGTATGTATGTATGTGGGTATTTATGTCGGCTATACACGTTCACAATACGTAACTATTCTGATTGAAATTTCAACAGTATATAGAGTAGAATCTGGAAAAACTTATAGTGAAAATTTCAGGTCTCTATCCCGAATATTCTTCAAGTTATTTGCAAATTGCGTTGCAAATTTGCCTTTTTGCTCGCAAGCAGGGCCTCTAGCGATAAAGATGGGAGTTAGGTAATATCAGCTGACCTAATGTACATTTAAAACGTGTTTTGACAGGACATAGAGAAAAATCTGGAAAATATATTTATCGGATTTTTAGCCAATAAAAAATAAAATTTACAGGTTCTGGGCAAAAATATTTGTTTTTATAGTCAGAAAATGATGATGACAATATTGCTGTATTATGTTTGATTATCAAATACAAAATTATATCGGGAAAAATTCCAAAAAGAAGAGACCACGGGTGAAACCAGTTAATTTCTTTGTACGCAGGAACAAAATTCTAACAGAAAAACATTCATTCGAGCAGAAACCAAAAACCAGATCATCTTTCTATAAAAATATCGCTTCTCAGACACAAAGTTTGGAGCGGGACGTTTCACAAGAGTGACATCCACGGAGCCAATTTATAATTGTAACGAATAGTATTTGAAAATCAAAATAATATAAATTTCAAATATCCTTGTGAAAATTTACATTTTTATTTTTATATTTTGAAAACACACACAAAGTTTGGAGCGGGACGTTTCACAAAAGTGACATCCACGGTGCCAATTTATAATTGTAACGAAGAGTATTTGAATAAAAGCATTTAATCGGGTAAAACACGGGCGTTGCCCGTGTCATTAGGCTAGTAAGAGATAAAAGCTGAAAATGACGAGTATCTTTATCAGATATAAGCTTGGCGAGCCTTCGGACAATAAGGTCCTTCAACAGGCTGTAAAATGAACACAAGTTAGAGGACTTTATTCTTCGAAATAGAGAGCTATCCAAGCTTATATCTCTTTAACGAAGATACTTGTCTCGAACATGGATCTACTGAAAAGGAACAATCTCAGAAGAACGTTCTCTCGAACATGGATCTACTGAAAAGGAATATCTCAGAAAAACGTTATTTGTCTCGAACCTGAATCTACTGGAAGAGATATTTTCAGAAGAACGTTGTCTCTAACATGAATCTACTGAAATAGACAATTTACGTAGAACGTTATTTGTCTCGAACATGAATCTACTGAAAGGAACAATCTCAGAAGAACGTTGTCTCGAACATGGATCTACTGAAAAAGAAAATATCAGAAAAACATTATTTATCGCGAACATGAATCGACTCAAAAGGAATAATCTCAGATGAACGTTGTCTCGAACCTGAACCTACTGAAAGGACAATCTCAGAAGATCGTTGTCTCGAACCTGAACCTACTGAAAGGAACAATCTCAGAAGATCGTTGTCTCGAACCTGAACCTACTGAAAGTAACAATCTCAGAAGAACGTTGTCTCGAAGCTGAACCTACTGAAAGGACAATCTCAGAAGATCGTTGTCTCGAACCTGAACCTACTGAAAGTAACAATCTCAGAAGAACGTTGTCTCGAAGCTGAACCTACTGAAAGGACAATCTCAGAAGATCGTTGTCTCGAACCTGAACCTACTGAAAGGACAATCTCAGAAGATCGTTGTCTCGAACCTGAACCTATTAAAAGGACAATCTCAGAAAAACGTTGTCTCGAACCTGAACCTACTGAAAGTAACAATCTCAGAAGAACGTTGTCTCGAACCTGAACCTACTGAAAGGACAATCTCAGAAGATCGTTGTCTCGAACCTGAACCTATTAAAAGGACAATCTCAGAAAAACGTTGTCTCGAACCTGAACCTACTGAAAGTAACAATCTCAGAAGAACGTTGTCTCGAACCTGAACCTACTGAAAGGACAATCTCAGAAGATCGTTGTCTCGAACCTGAACCTACTGAAAGGAACAATCTCAGAAGAACGTTGTCTCGAACCTGAACCTACTGAAAGTAACAATCTCAGAAGAACGTTGTCTCGAAGCTGAACCTACTGAAAGGACAATCTCAGAAGATCGTTGTCTCGAACCTGAACCTACTGAAAGGACAATCTCAGAAGATCGTTGTCTCGAACCTGAACCTACTGAAAGGAACAATCTCAGAAGAACGTTGTCTCGAAGCTGAACCTACTTAAAGGACAATCTCAGAAGAACGTTGTCTCGAACCTGAATCTACTGAAAGGAACAATCTCAGAAGAACGTTGTCTCAAACCTGAACCTACTGAAAGGACAATCTCAGAAGAACGTTGTCTCGAACCTGAAACCTACTGAAAGGAACAATCTCAGAAGAACGTTGTCTCGAACCTGAACCTACTGAAAGGAACAATCTCAGAAGAACGTTGTCTCGAACCTGAACCTACTGAAAGGACAATCTCAGAAGAACGTTGTCTCGAACCTGAACCTACTGAAAGGACAATCTCAGAAGATCGTTGTCTCGAACCTGAACCTACTGAAAGGACAATCTCAGAAGAACGTTGTCTCGAACCTGAACCTACTGAAAGGACAATCTCAGAAGAACGTTGTCTCGAACCTGAACCTACTGAAAGGACAATCTCAGAAGAACGTTGTCTCGAACCTGAACCTACTGAAAGGACAATCTCAGAAGAACGTTGTCTCGAACCTGAACCTACTGAAAGGAACAATCTCAGAAGATCGTTGTCTCGAACCTGAACCTACTGAAAGGACAATCTCAGAAGAACGTTGTCTCGAACCTGAACCTACTGAAAGGAACAATCTCAGAAGAACGTCGTTTCGAACCTGAACCTACTGAAAGGAACAATCTCAGAAGAACGTTGTTTCGAACCTGAATTTACTGAAAAATAAATTTTCAGAAAAACGTTATTTGTTTCTAACATGAATCTACTGAAAAGAGACAATCTCAGAAGAACGTTGTCTCGAACATGAATCTACTCAAAAGGAAAAATTCAAAAGAATGTTATTTGTCTCGAACATAAATCTACCGAAAAGGAAAATCTCAGAAAAACGTTATTTGTCTCTAACATGAATCTACTGAAAAGAGACAATCTCAGAAGAACGTTATTTGTCTCGAGCATGAAGTAGTAACATCACAGTTTCAATATTCCCATCTGTTCGAATTACCTTTCACTTTTACTTTTTCAACTTTATTGATTTGTTGATTGAACAGTCCCTCCCGGACTTGACATCCCCTAGGAATAAAGAGTAAAAAACAAGATTTATTGTTCCACCATCCATTCATCCTAAATTGACAAATAATCTGTTCTAAAAAATGCTACAACGTGAAACCTTTTGTTCTATAATCTCAAATATAACAAAATAATAATAAAAGTAACTCGAACAAAATTTTAAAAAAGACAAATACTCCCAATAATTTTAACCATTACTTGAAAAAACTATTTATTATTCAATTTATTGGTTAAAAGAACAACGCCAAACATTAGAAAAAGAGTGAAGGGCTAATCTATTATTTAACTTCTTTAAAGATCGACGCCAATGATATAGAAGTATTTTTTGTATTTATTGAACGCATAGATCCAAATATCGGTAACTAATACACATCTCACAGAACTTTATTTCATTTCCAATAAATCTTAACTCGGTTTTTCTGGTGTTCTAGCTATTGGGAACCATTAAGTGTTTTTTCCCAACCTTCACAGACTTCTCTTCCCTACTTGTTAACACTACAGAAGAAGTCTGGTTTGCTGACATATTCACCAAATGTCACACAGTACCATGGAATACTGCACTGAATACTTCAATTGCCTTAATAAATGAAAATATTCAAAGCACGAATGTTTCTTTGTATTAGAGCCAGAATAATCTGTTTTACATTCATATCGTTGAAATCTATTTTATCAATATCTTCACAGGGTTATTACGTCCGTAACAAATATTCGTTTATTTTTCAATAATAATATTCAATGAGTCTTATTTTTTCAGGAGCCACCTTAATTCTATGCCCTTTTTTAGATTCGTGGATGAAAGTTAGAGAAGTTGTACATTTTAGCATGTATATCGGGATTCAGATTATAACTACGAAAGATATTGCCACGTTGAAAATTAGGGAAGACAAAAACATCAGGAGGAGACAATTTATTTCAGGCAAGGACAAACTATGAATGGTATACAAAAGATAAGCCACGAGAGAAATTTACAGTGTAGCAAAATATAAACATAAAAATGACCACTCTGTTAATAAAAATAATAAAATTAATAAATACTTTGTTATCTAGCTTTTTCCCTATGGAAGCTGTGACCCACATCTAGCAATTACTGTGCATACTGTCGTATATACTGACATGGATATGACGCGCCTCTGCCAAGGATTCCATCGAGGTCTTGGAACTTTGTACCTTTGCGTCCTTTTTCTTGCGGCATGAAGAGCGTCTTTGTCGTCGTATCGTCTATAGGGACATCGTTATCTTCGAGGGAATTCTTGGCCTCAGCACGGCGGTGGAATCCTGGAGTCAGTCACCGAAAATGTAGATCACAGCACCCATGCCTTCAACGTTTTCTCGGCGGTCTTCAATTTGTCTTCCCTAACTTACCCAGCATCTCCACCAAAATGCCACGGGGAAAATCAGGGAAGACAAAAACTTCAGGAGGAGACAACAATTTATTTCAGGCAAGGACAAACTATGAATGGTAATCAAAAGATAAGCCACGAGGAAAATTTACAGAGTAGCAAAATATGAACATAAAAATGACCACTCTGTTAATAAAAATAATAAAATTAATAAATACTTTGTTACAATATTTAAAGACAAACGAGATAAACATGTATGAACAAATTGCCTCTGTTTCCTAAAAAAAAAAAAAAAAACAGATTAGCGGCGGCATAGGATAAGAAGCTTCCTCCATATTTTTACCCATGAGTATATATCTTCTAATCTCTTTTTTTTTTTGTCTCCGCTCCTTTGTTTTAGGCCTAACAAACCTGTATCCAAAATTTCATGTTTATGAATTCTTCCTTCTTTCTCTATATCGTATCATATTTCAATTCCTAAGAAATTTTCACAAATAATGAAACCCCTGAAGGAAAAAAGAGTAATAAACGGTTCTCTCCCGTTAATGAAATTTATAATGAAACATTTTAATTTAGGAAACAGCATTTTTGGACTAGCATACGAGGTGTGTTCAAAAAGTATCGCGTCTTTTGAATTTTCGCGGGTTACGTATAATCGAATTTCGATATTTTTGTGGCTTTATGTTGGTACTCATGTCTCTCACTTATGCCGACAAGCTCGGCCATTTTGAATGTTCACTTAATTGTTGACAGCTGCTTTGCTTGCAGGTGTTTTGGATCGTCTTCGATTTTTACCTATTGAAAAATGGATCAAAGAACCTGTATCAAATTTTGTGTGAAAAACGGAATTAAGTGCGCGGATGCATTCCGAATGTTGACTGTGAGATACGGAGAAGCTACCTTGGACCGAAGCAACATTTATCAGTGGTACAAAATGTTCTCAGAAGGCCGAGAAGATGTGAACGACGAAGAGCGTGCCCGAGCACTTCAACAACAGACGAAAAAATTAATGAAGTGGAGAAAATGATATTGGCCAATCGTCGAATCACCGTTAGAGAAGTTGCTGAGGACCTAAACATATCGATTGGCTCGTGCCATTCGATTTTTATCAATGATTTGGGAATGAGACGGGTCGCCGCGAAATTCGTACCAAAATTGCTCAATTGCGACCAAAAACAGCATCGCATGAACATTACTAATGAGATGTTGGACTCTGGCCGCGACGACCCAAATTTGCTCCAGAGGGTCATAACTGGTGACGAAGCGTGGGTTTATGGTTATGACGTGGAAACCAAAGCTCAATCATCTCAATGGAAGCTGCCGCACGAACCAAGACCGAAAAAAGCGCGCCAAGTTTGGTCGAATGTGAAAGTTTTGCTGACAGTTTTCTTCGATTGCAGGGGCGTGGTGCATCATGAGTTCTTGCCACAGGGTAGAAATATTACCTGCAAGTTATGCGCAATTTGCGCGAAGCAATCCGCCAGAAACGCCCGGATTTGCGGAAGAACAAAAATTTGCTTTTGCACCACGATAACGCCCCTGCTCACACATCTTTGCTTGTGCGCGACCTTTTGGCCAAAAACAACACACTAATGATGCCGCAGCCACCGTATTTCCCAGATCTGGCCCCCTGTAACTTTTTCTTGTTCCCTAAACTGAAGGGCCCATGAAAGGACGACGTTACGCTACGCTTGACGAGATAAAGACGGCATCGAAGGAGGAGCTGAAAGAGATTTTAAATAATGATTTTTTGAAGTGCTTCGAAGATTGGAAAAACCGTTGGCACAAGTGTATAATATATCATGGCGATTACTTTGAAGGTAACAAAATAGGTATTCATGAATAAATAAATAATATTTGAAAAAACACAAAAGTCGCGATACTTTCTGAACACACCTCGCAATCAAATAAGTATTATGCTTATTCTAAATAAGAAAGCTTGTAAGGTAATAGTCAGGTGCAAAACGAAACAAAGTAATATGGTTTGGCTAGAAACGGTTTTAATTTTCTCGACGTTTGGACAGAAAACCTTTGTCCTCATCATATAAAATGTTGCAATATATTTAAAATCGCATTATAACGTACTTGCAACCTCAGATACATTTATCTAGCCTTGTCAAATGCTTTCAATTTATTTACTGATGGAAATAAAAGTAAATTTTGTCGAAACATCGAGAAAAAAAATATATATTCTGGCCGATGTTTCTTCTATTTTTATGAACTATGAATTCCGGGGAGCCAGGCACAACATCTATCTACAAGAAAGTGATATTAGTGGTACAGGCCATGATAATCATGGTGGGTGAAGTAGGCGACTGCTTTTACTGTAAGTACCCCACATGTCTGCACATTTGAAAAGCAGTTCGACTTTGCACTTACAAATGTGCCAGAGCCCCGTTTGGTTACTTGCACTCGCTGGTGAAGTTGGATATTTGCAAGAATCGGGGGCCATTGGAGCATTTATTTCTTAAATCAGAAAAAAGTGCCCAATACGGGAATCGAACCCGGGTCTTAGCGGTCGAAAACCAACGGTTTAGACCATCCTTCCACCGACTCTCCCATATATATATTCTAAATATGATATTTGAATTTTTCTCTAACGCCCAGCGTATACCTTAGATATCTCTTTTTTTAATCAAATTGGAATGTACAGGTACTTTCCTTCTATAAATATTAACAAATTGATATATGAAATAGAATGTAGAAACAAAATAAACAAAGTATTTATGTAGTTAATGTGACAGTAAAAATTGATCTCACATTCTAGGCAGATTTAGAGCTCAGACGTCTGTGTGTTAGTTTGATTGTAGGAGATTACGTCTGACAACCCAGCAGTCTATTAGAGCTCCATGCCAGGCACGTACTGCCTCAGTTATTATGGGATTTTGTTGGTATTCCTTCATCCACTTATCTACTCTCAACTTCTTTTATTAATCCTTTTATTTGCTCCTTGTTTTCCTGCTTGGGTTTCTCCACGTCTAGGGTGAATTTGGATGAGTTCTTCTATTTACCGTATATATATATATAGATTTATACTGTAATAGAATTGCATGATTGATTCACGCCGTTAACGCTAACTCTATCTTTCGGCAACTTTCTTCAGAATGAATAAAATGGGTTCATCCGCCGTTAAGTATTTGCTTTATCATCCTGACACGTTTCTCTCTTCTGTGTAGCGAATCTTCCGCATTAAATGATATTTATTGAATTACAGAGAGCTTTCTTGATCTTATTTCTTTATTGAGAAAGGAAATAACCAAAAGTAAACTATATATTTATCAAAAGAGATATAAAAATTGTTTTAATATTTTTTTATTATGACAGTAAAAAAGGAATTGGTGGTATTAAAGAATGGACCACAACGTCAGCATTAAATATTTAGACATAAACTAACCTGTATGGGTTTGTATTATGGCCATCAGCAGTGGGAATAACTTCGTTTTTAGAACTTCCTAGGGAAAGAGTTATAGAATCGGTCGAATTTAAATGATAAAGCGTTACAGCTGATGAAATGGAAGGTCCGACTTTCAATCCAAACTACAACATGAAGTTGAAAGAGGACAGTATTCATGTTACAATACAATATAATACACTGCGGCCTGTGATTGTAAAACGATACTTGAAGCTACACCGCATGAGTATTTCACCTTTGAATAAAATATTTATTTTTTGTTGGAAAGAAACTCATGCGGTGTAGCTTCAAGTATCGTTTTACAATCACAGGCCGCAGTGTATTATATTGTATTCTAAGTTACTTTATGTATCATTTACGAACGGAAAAATACGTCCAGGGTACTCTAGTGAACATGGCATCTGCCCGGTAAGCGGAACATTGTGGGTTCGATTCCCATCCCTGGACACTTTTATTTTTCCGTTCGTCATTACTCTTCATAATTCACCCTTTCATACCTCATCCAAAAAGGATAGAAATGGTCGATATTTCACCTTTGAATAAAATATTTATTTTTCGTTGGAAAGAAACTCATGCGGTGTAGCTTCAAGTATCATTCATGTTACAAAATAGGTAAATCTTTTTCGAAATGAAATTAATTTTATAAATATTTAATGGGAAAAGATATATCTTTTAGTACTTAAAAATCTTCCTTCTTCAACATTTCTTTGTAGATATATTTTAAAATAGTTTGTTTGAATACCTAAAAATAATATTTTATCAATGCAGATGAAATTAGATAATTCGAAGCCCAAGTGACCAAAAATAAAAATTCGAAATATCCAAAAATTTCAATTAAAAACAGAAATTATATTTATAGTAAATTCTAGGGACCAAGTTAAATATTCGAATTAAATACTTTCGAATTTCCCAAGTTCTACTGTATATACATATTTACGAGAATTGAATTCCAGAAGATAGATTAAGCGTGATGTCTAATTATTAATTCGAATTAATGAAAAAATACCATTGATTTAATATATATATTTGTGAGAAGTAGCAATAAGTATAAAATATATCAGGTTATTAATATTAAACATAAGAGAAGCATATCCTAACCGATCTCGTGGGAATTTAAATTAGCGGGCGATATCTAGTTAACTACAAATGGTAAAAGCGTTGATTTAGGTAATTCCATAATATATACGTATGTTTAATTAAAAAGACATATATTGGATCAAAATATCATTTATTTTACCAATATATCAGTTGGCTGAACGCCAAACTTTATCAAGGTGTTATAACATTTTAAAGTGTGTCAACAACAAACTCAGCGCCACATAACGTCAACTGAATATGTATGTAATTTGATGTTTCGTGCTATGTTCATAATGCCAGGATAGAGAGGTACGGTCAGGAATGGATTAAGATTGGACATTTATTGTTTATCACTATCAGATAGATTCGATGGAATATTAAGATCATTTTTTAAATATCTATACTATGTGATAGCTTACTTTGATCTTAGATAATAAAAAGGCATATATTGGATTTAATAAAAGATTTATTTTGCCAATAATCCGGTTGGCTGAACGCCAAACCTCTATCAAGGCATTAAATTTTTGTATACACAAACTCAGCGCTACATAGTGTTATAATATCACAGTTGAAATAATTTTAAAAATACAAAGTAGGTGGGGGAAATTGTGCAAGCAAAAAATATTTTAAAAAGTTACAATCAGAATACTTATATCTGTAATGGTTGAAACCAGACTCAAATTAATAAGAAATTTGAGAGTTTTCGGAATCGTGGTACAATCACTGTAACTGAACACGTTGCAATTTCTCGAAACAGGTATAACTACGTTCCAGAATCGAGCCCAAAGAAGTGGCGCCGACGAGAAATAAAAATAAAATGTTCTTAATTTTTATTTGATTCGTGCGGTCACATTTAATATCGAATATATTTATTCTTTCCAATTAATTAGTCTTAAACTAGCTTAGTTCTTAGGCAACATCTCAAATAGCTTTGTGGATTTCTATTTGATCGACGTAATCAATGGAACGCAGTGAACATAAAGAGTCTACGAATTTCTCTAACTTCAAGAATTTATCACAGATATTTGTAAACCATCTTTGCATAGCACGTTCATAAATGGTCCAAACATTGATAACACTTCAAATTTGAACTCATAAGAAATATAAAGTAGAGGATTTGTTTCGGAAATATTTTATTGAGGTTTGAATCTTAAAAAAATATGGATTGAGAGATAACTCATAGTGTTGAATATTTAATAACATATACAAATTGTAAAAAAGTATATACATTTACGGACTTAAGGAACTTATCCTTCTTTCGATATGTATATAGGATTTAACACTAAAATTCTGAAAGATATTTGATTTATTAAATTGACCTTTATTGGAAAAACACGAGATAACAAAGTGTGAACAAAATTGCCTCTGTTTCCTACAAAAACATGACAACGGCGACATTAAAGATTACCCACTTCCTTAAATTTTGTCAATTAATGTGAATATAAATATATCAAAGTTATTATGAAAATAAAATAAGAAATAAATATCGAAAATGTGATATTGAATCTTAATTTTTTGAATCAATTTGATATTTATAAGTTAGTATATAATCAACAGTATGTTGAATATAGCCGGTATATCTGTTCATGGGGTCAAATACGTTTGAGGTTTTCTGGGACACATCCTAATATTATCTAAGAATTGCTCAGGAATCTACTTATATAATTGCCTTATTCTGTCTGTGTGAAGTTCACTGTGTGAAGTTCACGGATAGATTTTGGTCAGAATGGATAAAATAAAAAAGTGTCAAGGGATGGGAATCGAACCCACGACCTTCCGCTTACCGGGCAGATGCCATGACCACTAGGCTACCCTGGACATATTTTTCCGTTCATAAAGTTAATATATGATGCCAATATATATAATAATTACCACCAACTGATAACCAAATATCCTTTAGGATATCCTGGTCTTTACAGCACTAATGAATCGGACAAAAATCATACGCAATAAATAAATAAAATAAATTGTATAAACGAATGCAAGACAAAATCACCGCGAATGTTTATTTTTTTTAAGGCAATTATCGTTTTGCACAATTACTTAATCTTTTAAAATAAATAACAATACTTAAATGAAAATATGTTTCTTTAAATAAAATAAAATAAACTTTTAAATCGGTAACCTTTATGAGAACCTTTAAATATATATAAGTACCTTTAATCGATAATCTTTATAAGAATAAAATATGTAATTCATTAAATTTATATTATATAATATATATATTATACCGTTTTGCACACACATATATATTATATTATATTTTATATTTGAACATTTTTAAAATATATACGCACTCGGGTAAAACCCGGGCGTTGCCCGGGCCATTCGTCTAGTAGAGCTATATTTCATTAAGAAACATCCCACCCAATATTTTTATCATAGGGAAGAGTCGAGTAATGCGTCTGTAGTTTAGAGTTTGAAAAGGTTTTCTTGTTTCAGAGTTTGTCGAATTGTTGATTCTTCTCCTTTGCCGAGATATTGACCGGGTCGTTATTACATTCATTTTGAGATTATTCTTTGGATGTTTGTTGCTTCTTCATTTGTAATGTTAGTAATCTCATGTGCATTTTTAAACTCTTTTTAAAATCTTCTAGGATATAAAATAGATGCAATTGCTTGTTATTTCTTTTTTGGCGATTTTGGTAGGAGCTTCCCGGAGAAATAAAATATAATATTCTTCTTTCTTATCTCCACTTAATCATATCTGGGTGAAGTAGAATGCGTCTGCCTTTGTCATCAAGACTGGGAGCACTACTCAGTGGCAGGCCAACTTAGCTCCAAAAGAAATTGCCGCTTCTGACATGAGAAACAGACGCCATGTGCAGCCGCTCCTAACATGGAGTACAAACGCTGCTCATCCTGTATCCCTGGATTAGGAGCCCTTACAGGGTACTATCAGCCGGGCCAGCTGAGCCCAGGTTTTTTAGTGAGCTTGTTACTGCTCCCCCTCTATATTGAAATATAATAACATATAACATATATAGTTTTTTTTTTAAAACGAATGAAGGTAGTCGAAACATTAGAATTATGTTATTAAAGAAAGGTTGATGAAAATAATTTACGACTCAATTATAAAACAATTCTAATTGGTGTTTTCCATAAATACTATGCCATGGGTTTATTTCTTTGTATTTTTTTATATACTGTCCAAAACCCTCCCTATTTGAATGTTATTATTATAATCCCTTCTGTAAATATTATATTGATAATTACAACACAATTCGCCGAGACAAACTCTTCCCTAAGAAAATTGTCTTTCATTTATATTTGGATTTACCGACAAAAGCGCTTATAATTAAATAAATTCAATATTAATTTTGGAAATTCATTAGAGAATAAACATAAAAATTGAAACATCATTAGAAGTTCGGATTACGGATTAAACCAGATATATGTATGCATGTACAGTCAGCATGAAAATATCGGAAATGAAAAAAATATTTTGAAGAAATTTCCACAAAAGTTTAAACCTAGAATTTATTATGAATATATTTAGGACAATTTAAAAAATAATTAAGCAATAAAATATAACATTCAAATGATAAAATAAAAGATAACATTATATATGGATTCAAATCAATACAATGTTTCACACCTGTTTCCTAAAGGACAACTGAAACGCCAAACTCTAAAATATAAAAATAAGTTTGTATCTCAAATATATATATATTATGCAAAAGGTATCTCCTTATCGTGCAACTGAAAGTTGCTAATGGCTTGCCCCATCTATCGGAATAAATATTAACTATTCTCGTTGATTTTTAAATTATTCTAGAATTTTCCAACTACCCATTTTCGATTAATCAAGAAAAAGGTAACCACGGACGCGTTTCGGGCTGTTGGCCCTCATCCGATAGATGGCGCAAGCCATCCGCAACTTTCAGTTGCACGATAAGGAGATACCTTTTTCATAATTTATGCACCTTATCCCAGTACAATATCACATTTGTAATATATATATGTTATATAATAAAAAAAGATAAAGATATTTTCTGCTTGTATTTAGATCATGTTGAGGATTATAGTATGGAAATGCAGTCGTGGTTGAAATAATAATCTTGAAAATATAAAGTCTTGATCAGAGATTTCTTTATTTGAGCTAAGGAATATACATAAAAAAATATAATTTGGTAAAAGTACTGCCTGACTTAAGGCGAATAGAACAAGGAAAAACAAAAGATTATTTACATAATGTACAAAAGATTTGAGCCGGTCATTGGGAAAAACAACGACGAGTTTTTATAGGGGAAGAGTGACCTCTGGCGGTCGATCCAGCAGTATTTGTATCTATGAAATATATTTTTATATAAAATAATATTTTTATATAACATTTTAAATAATACCTTTATATAACATATATATGTTATAATATCTCACTTGTAGATAAATGTATCTCATAGAGATATGCAAATAAAGATAATATGTAAGTATAAAGAAAGGAAAGTTGGGTAGTAAGGAAAGCCCAAGTCGACCACATGTCCTGCTTTCTATAAATTGACGTTTGGGGTCACTTTACCGTTTATCCCTCTTAGAGGAACTTGTTTAGCCAACTGGGAATAGTTTAAAAGCTCCAGGATTTGATGGTCAGGGACTCTGAGGTCGTTTCCACGCCAGTTGCTCCTCCCAGGTTTTTGCTCCTGGATCCTGATTTCTATGTGCGTTCTTAACCCTAACTCTATCACTGCTCTACACAAATTTCCATTTATACACGTATTGTATTGTATATTGTTTAAATAGAAATATTTATATATTTATATCTTCAATTCGTAAAAAATAATATATATTTGATCGAAAAAAAAACCGATTTAATTGCCTATATGTCGGTTGGCTGAATCATTGTAATGGTAATATATATATTATAATTTAAAATATATATTTCCTTTATAATGAAGAGTCACATATCTATGTACTCTACGAATTTAAAATTGAATTTAAAATAAAAAAATTGAGAAGTATACAGAGATAAATAGAAAGTTGGTTATTGAGATTAATCCTATTCAGCAACGTTGTTGTTGTTGTCGTACCCAATGAAGAGCCTCAGATGTTTCCGTGCATCTCTATCACAGCAGCTAGCTAGGTTGTCCTGTCGTTAAAAACTGATAACTTCAGGTGACATTCCCCCCTTTCCGTTCAGGGAAGAGTATAAAATATTCTGATTTCAATGTTCTGGGTGCATATCTGACCGAAGGCATCTTCACGCCAATTATACTCTTAGAGGACTTCGGACTTTTTTTTTGTCTCAGGACTACTTCTCACAGGTTCGTGATCCTGTATCCTGCCTGCTGTGGAACTCTTCACCACCTTCCACCTCCTCTACAGCTAGCAACTCATCACACACATATATATATACGAGAGATACGACATATATATATATATATACGAGAGATACGACATATATATATATACGAGAGATACGACATATATATATATACGAGAGATACGACATATATATATATACGAGAGATACGACATATATATATATACGAGAGATACGACATATATATATATACGAGAGATACGACATATATATATATATATACGAGAGATACGACATATATATATATATATACGAGAGATACGACATATATATATATACGAGAGATACGACATATATATATATACGAGAGATACGACATATATATATATACGAGAGATACGACATATATATATATACGAGAGATACGACATATATATATATACGAGAGATACGACATATATATATATATATATACGAGAGATACGACATATATATATATATATATACGAGAGATACGACATATATATATATACACGAGAGATACGACATATATATATATACGAGAGATACGACATATATATATATACGAGAGGTACGACATATATATATATACGAGAGGTACGACATATATATATATACGAGAGATACGACATATATATATATACGAGAGATACGACATATATATATACGAGAGATACGACATATATATATATACGAGAGGTACGACATATATATATATATATATATATATATATAAGATGCATTAACACGACATCTGTTATCAGATATTTGAACTATTTTAAGCGCTTATGAAAATTTTCAAATAAAGAAAATTTCTACTGCCCTTACTGCAATTATAAAAATAATGGGACGGCCTGTATGTATATATAGAGTCTATACTCTAATATATAGTAAAATCCCTTAGGCCGTTGAATATTATATTTATATTTTATATATATACATTTCCATCTCTTTATTCTCTAATAGAATTAATAAATAGATATCAATGCAATGTAATAATATACATAGGTTGTTTCCCTCCAGACATTCCCTCCATTCAATGAGAAAGACAGGGGGCGATTGAAGGATGTTCTAGACCGTTGGTTTTCGACCGCTACGACTCGGGTTTGATTCCCGCATTGGGCACTTTTTTTATGGTAAAAAATGCTCCAATGGCCCGCGATTCTTGCAAAAGTCCAACCCCACCAGCGAGTGCAAGTAACCAAAAGGGGCTCTGGCACATTTGTAAGTGCAAAGTCGAACTGATTTTCACATGTGTAGACATGTTGTGCACTTACAGTAAAAGCAGTCGCCTTCTTCTACCCACCATGATTATCATGGTCTGTACCACGTGTACTAGGGTTAAGCAAAAAAATGAGAAAGACAAAATAGAGAGATTAGATAGAGATCATAATCAAGTAAATTGTTCTTCGTTCTATTCAATAAAAAGAGGAAATACATTTTACTATAGGATAACAGGTTTGTTTTATATATTGCTGATTTTCAGGAAGGTTTGATATTAAAGCTTTATCCTTCACTAGACCAATAGAGAGAGAGAGAGAGAGAGAGAGAGAGAGGAATGAAAATTTATATTATTACAATACAATTGAGTTTATGAATTATCACAAAGTAACACACGAACAAGAATTAGACAAATTACTAACTGCTGGAATGCCCACTCTTCTTCAACGCAAGACAACAGGCAGTTAATAATGTTGTAGATCTATATCAATTTGTAAATAGCAGAGAAAATAATCATAGGTTTAACTATTTTTGTAAATATATTCATGATTATCTTTCAAACCTTAAAGGTTCAGGTTCCTAATATATATTATTGATTCTCTTTTTATTTCGATTACTTTTTCTTGTATAATATGTTTATAACTGTTTCTGTTTTTAAAAAATGTAAATCGACGCAATTACCCCAAGCCGGGATATCGAGTTTTGTTTGTTGAAACAAATAAATAAACAAAATTGAGAAATAGACTGATTCTGTTACCTGAATATGTGAAGCTTTGTTTTATTCTCACAGCATACAGCAGGGAAATGTAGAAATGACTTCAGAGAAGGTGAGGTTACATAGAGAAAGAAATTGTATCAGTTTCTGGTATGTCATATCTAGGCAACGTTACGTAACAATAAGCTAACAAAGCAATTAAGTTCTTCTATCTACTTTGGTATCTTCTGCTTCTTCGGTCTTTTGCCATTTCTCTCACATTCAGAGATCTAGGGAACCTGATATCCTCAAATACCCTCCGTATTGAATATCTTAGAAGTTTTACGTCAAGATTATAACCCATTTTTTTTACTTTAGGAATGTAATATTTGTAGTTAATCAATATAAGAAAGAGATATCAGAATAAATTATATATAAATAAACAATATTCATCTATATTTTAAATCATTAAAATATTCCTAACAGGCCTTTACAGGCGTTTCTCAATATCTTTTTCAATAAAAATAAATATCATTTATCTTTTAAAATGGTTTTATATTAGAATAATTTCAAGAGATTTTATAATATAATAGAGAATATGTAATAAAATAATTAATGTGTAATTTGGAACTATTTACAATTTTTAAATATTATTAAATAAACAGATTAAAAGAAATTCTGATTCATTATATAATGATATTTAGACTATTAACCTTGTTAAATAGAACATATCAATGGCTTTGAATAGCTTTTTTTTTATTCGAACGTCTTAAATTTTCGGTAAAATCACATTTTTCACAAAAAATACAAGGTGTAAGTATCAAGCTTATTACGTTAACATAAAAGAATGATCTCTTTAAATTACTCGTAATTGTATTTGATATCAAAATGAAAGAGAGAGTAAGAGAAACAAAAGAATTTTTAAACCAAGCGATACCCAATCGGAAGTCATTAGCAGCTACAATGCCAAACTTACTCAGAAAATGACATTGCTGGGGTATCCTATGTAAAATGAAAGTTAGATGAAAAATAAATTAAATATAGGATATATACTAAAATATATTGTCATGTGGAAAATTAAGAAGGACAAACTTCAGGATAACACAGCAATTTTATTTAAGGCAAGAACATATTATGAAGGATAAACAAAAGATAAAGGAATGAGAGAAGTTTACAGAGTAGTAAAATATAAACATAAAATTATATATATTATCAGATATTTATAAATCTGACAGATAAATTATATGAAATAGAAATTCATTAAAATATTCCGGGAAGTAAAACATATTTTAAAAGGAGTTCATCTTATAGTTAGAAAGTTAACCCTACATTAACTAACTGAAATATCAGAGCAAATATTTGGTTTCTTCTGATAGCTGTCCACAGAACTTCTGAGAAAATACCCAGTTTTAACAGCATTAGATTCCTGAAAGTTTCTCTATGAAATAAATTATAGTTTTATTATTAAATTTACTTAAAATTAGATATGGAGTATAGTTTGTCTTATATGATGTAATATGCATTGACTCCTATTGTAAGGACATTCTAAAAAGGTTTTAAAAGGATATATACAAACATTTTCAATTGTCGTTATAAACCTATGTTCTAATATTATCTGCCCGTTTTAGAGAAAATTTTACTCGAAAGATTCCATCACCTCAAAATAATGATAAACTCTTTGTCTAAAATCGAATTTTTCTTATTTCAAATATATTTTTAGGTTATACCGGCTGATTGCAAGGTACACCTTCTGTCGCTGATTGGTCGGAAGGACATCGCAGTCTAAGTACTGCGCGATCTTTCGGGCAAATTGTTCTTAAACAGAACTAGAACTCTCCCTAAGATGATTAAAAACAATTTATTTTCTTGTTTAATTCTGCACTGGAACCCGCAGATTCATACCCCCAATTCCATACGTACATATCTGAAAGGATCCAGACGTCCCTTCAGAGAAGGCCTCGTCTGGTGTATATATATTTTTCTCTACTATTTTAAACTCTGTAAACTCTCTCTTGACCATTGACTAGATATCGATAAACCATTTCTAAATGTCATATCTGAAAGGAAGAGGAAACATCTTGGTATATCACCTTTACTTTCTGGAAGTAGGATGCAATTCCATCCCTGAAGGTTTCCATCCTTAAGAACAACAAGTTCAATCTAAAAGCAATTAGTTGTCTTTACAAAATCTAATCAGCTTAGAGAGTTTTATGAGCCACAGCAACAACGGGAAGTCTGGAGATAAATCCTGACAGCTCTGTTCCCTCAAGAAAACTGCGCTATTCTCAGTTGTGCTAAACCTAAAGGTAAAAATCATGAAATAATTTACAACTGTAAATATGTGAATTGATCTCCAGTAGAATTGCACATTAAAACGTTATATTTTTATAGTTCCATATCAGTTATTCAAACCAGTCGAAGAGCCTTTCTTTAAAACTCTATCTTTATCTCGAATTTAAAGTTATAGAAAAGATCATTATAGATTGTTATAATCTTAGCTGATCTTCTCTATATTAATCTTCTTTCATCTTAACAACACAAAATTTATTGCGAGAATATGCACATAGGTTCTAAATAAGGTGTGTGGAAATTATTACAGAAATATAGAATACAGGATACGATAACATTTCCTGCGCATTGTTTTTTTTTATTTTTCGTTTTTGTTGTGGTTTTTGGTTTCCTCGTTGTTTTATGTCAATTCCAATTGTCTCATTGAATTCTACGTGAATATATGGTTTAGGAAATTTCTAAATCGTGTTCAGAATAAACGTCCTGACTTATGGGAATGAACGCATGCCGATGACAAGTTGCCCATGGCGGGAATGCCAACATTGTACGAACGACTGAACAGTGGGCAGTCAACGATGCCGTGAAACGTTACAGGTAAACAGGGAGACTACAGACCGTACTGGTAAAGGTCGTCCAACCGCTCTAACAATACCTGTGAACATTCAGACGGTTCTCTGTCGATTCCAATGAAATTCAAAGCGCAAATGGGGATTAACGTCCCGAACATCGTCAAATTATCTTAAAGATGAGAATCTAAGATATCAGAAGCGTGTTTTTCGGTGACATTTTAAAGCCTTGGTATTGCAGCACTTCGGTCTATATGGGTTTGTGCTTTAGTAAAACTGGACGTAGGCGATTCGACAATTTTCGACAGCGAGGAGCTGTTTGCAGAATTTTGGGACAGTATATTTGTCCTTCAAACTCTCCAAATTTCAACTTGCTGGATGTGGCGACTCTCCCCTTGGGGCCTCCTAGCCTAACTCTTCGATCCAGGTCCTTGGGACAAGAATCGCCTCCAGGAGCTACGTCGTCCACCGGGAACACCATCTCCTGGCCCTTCTGGAGTCTGTCTGCCGTAAATTGACACCCTTCATGCGCGGTCTCTTCTTTGTCCTTCAGCAAGAGAGTGGTGGCTGAGAACCTTAGGCGAGCTTTCGGGAGCCCAGTCTGGCCGAGGTCGTTGACTTCTCTGGACAACCACGCCGTTCATCAAGATCACCACCCGCTCAGCCCGTCGCGCATTAGAACGCCCGCACCTTGGGGCCCTGCCTATCACTCGGTTTCTGCAGAGATGGGTGTATGCTGTCGATGTTCCGGTCAGGGTTGACTGGTCCTCGCTCCGACGGGTGGTCTTCTCAGGAAACAATGGAGATGTCGCTCACCGATTGGCTCTGCATGCCCTGTCTCACCCAGAACTTCCAGCATCTGCCGGTTCGTCCTGCCCTGCCTGCGGTCTACCGACGGCTCCTTGGGCAACCGATACTGGGGCTGCCAGAACATCAGGCCCCTCGTCCGGGATGCTTTCAACATTATCGTGAAACCACCTGACCTACAGACATGGATATTCGGAACCAGCCTTGAAGACGAAAAGCTAGCCAACCTTGCATCAGCGAAAGCCCGAATCTACCGGTTCTTCGTACAGGTTGGTCTGGATGGTGGCATCGAGGACCCCATCATCACCTGGAAGAGGACACTGGTGCAGTGGGGAAGACTCCCTGGCTGATGGTGTGAATAATTCTTTCTTTTAAATGTTTTATTATATTTAGCGATCTATATTTGATTTTGTAAATATTGACTAAGGACTCAATACATTTATTTTATTATACAATATAATGCGGCTTATGATTGTAAAACGACGATCGTAATTTATTTTAAGGAGAAATAACGACTATTTCTATCCTTAGGAATGAAGTATGAAATAATGAATGGTGAAGCGTAATGATGAACGGGAAAATAAAAGTGTCCAGGGATGGGAAACATTCAAGGTAAAGCTTGTCAAACATCGTTTTACATTTATTTTAATTGTCAAAAATTGTCGCGCACACACATCACATACAGTTTGCAAACACACGCCACACACCCACGCTACAAAAACCTAGAAACTTCTCAGAAAGAAATAATGAATTTTCATGAAATTCATCATTCATTCTTTTTTCTGTTCAAGTTATTTTTTCTTCACCATATAAAATAAAGGCCATTAATCAAAGTTCTGAAATCCAAACGCATTCATCACTAAAAGTTTTGAAATAAACAAACATGTCATTGATTAAAAATATTAATAATGTTAATAATAAAAAATCTCAGTGTGTGTTGATAGAAATTTACTTTAAAAATAAAAAGTCAAACTTAATTTGATATATTATATTATTTTAAAATATTCATTAAATTTGTTTATGTGCATTTTTAAAATGTTGAGAAGTGCATAAATGGAGAAATTTGAGTTATCAACTGGGGATACTGTGGAAGGGAGAAAATTGAATATGCATTAGTGAATGATGGGTGTGCGTGAAAATTAAATATTTTCCATGCGTCATAAAATAATTGTCATTTTATTCTATTAAAAAATCTCAAAGAAAATAATTATAGAGAGCAACTAATTGAAACGAACTTCAAAATACTTTTAAAAGTGTTTTTAAAATAATTAAAAAGATATAAAATGTGAAAATTTAATATTTTAAAAAGATATTTGGATCCTTTCCTGAAACTTTCGTCAGGGTAACAAAAACCTAATTAGTGATTAATTATCAGAGATTATTTAAAAACAAAATTGAAGTTTGATTGAGTTTTGGGGGGATTTGATCCAAGTTTAATAATGCTCAACTTTGAATGGAAATCTTGTTTTAGGAGAGATTTATGTTCTTAGTAATTATATATAAAGAGCATACACAGAGAAAATGATGAAAATTCTATGAAGTTGGTATAGTATATATAATCAATTATATTTATATCAATTCCATTTTACCGAAGAGATAGGAAAATCCAGTCTTTAAATCTTCTATTGCTAGTCAAGAATCTATATATTTACAGATAAACCTGTCTATAGCGCCCCCTCTTGGGACTCACCAAAATAGGGTGCTATAGAGAAGGGGTACTATAGACAGGTCACTTTTAACGTAAATCGCATCGTACTACGTGTTCAAAATCGGGCGCTATAGAGAGGGAGGGGCTATTTAGAGGGGACGCTAAAGACAGGTTTAACTGTATATTTAATAGATTTATAACTAATATATAAATATTTGAAAAATAGGAATATATACTATATATTAATACATGTTTTATAGAAGTTTATAAACATACTATTCTGAAAATTCACATTTAGATATTTTTGAATAATCAATTACCATTATAAAATTATCATTAAAAACTGACCATTATAATCATTTTTAAAAAGTAAATATTATTTATGTGAACAATAGTAACCCAGAAATTATTCGAAAAAGTAAAAATAAAAATCAGGTAAAAAGTTTCTTTCAATTTTGAATTTGCAAGTTTTCGAGCAAATATACTGTTCTTCAACGGGCTGTATAAATATCATTTGAATATTGTACATAGAGTATCAGCCCGTTGAAGAACAGTATATTTGCTCGAATGTTTGAAAATATAAAATTAAAAGAAACGTCTCACCTGATATTTATTTTTACTTTTTCAAAAATAATATATTTATATATTTAAAAAATGAAAATAATTATATTCATATAATACAAATATATGTTATATAAAAATATATTTTATTTTAAATTATAATTTCATAGACTCAAATACTCTGCTAAATCGACCGCCAGAGGTCACTCTTCCCCTATAAAAAACTCGTTGTTGTTCTATCCCAAGATGATCTCTGAATCTTGATCTCTTGATCTCGATCACTGAGATGATCCCTTTAAAAATTTTTTGAAGCCTGCGGTGCTTTAGCTGTGCTTGGTGCTGCCTTGGCTCCCTCATAAACGGCGCTCTCGCCCTCTTCTCCCCCGGGGTGCCCACTTGCTGCCTGCGCCTCTCCAGCCCTCTCCTTGGCCCTCCACCGCGACGGGCGCTTGGTGACTCCTAAAGATGAATCGTGCCTTAAAATGCTTATCCGAAAAGCATGTAGAAGGCGGATTAATCGATATATGTTGTTCTATCCCAATGGCCGGCTCAAAACTTTTGTACATTATGTAAATAATCTTTTGTTTTCCTTATTTTACTCGCCTTAAGCCAGGCATTACTTTTATCAAATTATGTTATCTATATATATATATAAAAATGAATGTCTGTCTGTCTGTCTGTTTGTCTGTGTGTACTCTATAGATTCAAAAACCGTACATCCAATCGCCGTGAAAATTTGGGATATTATTAGGCATATCCCCGGAAAGGTTTACGAAAAATAATATCTTGAATATCTTTAATATCCTTAGAGTTATTTGCACATTTGTAGCTTTAACTCGCAAGCAGCGCCACCATTGAGACGGAGATAGGCTTAGGTTTGCTGCTCCTGATGACCTTGGGTCATCGTGTGAGTCACAGCATGATGCTACAAAAACACTCTCTCTGGGGATTTTACAGCGTCGACAATCTGTAAGATTGCCTCTCTCATATATTATACTTTAAACATCTGCTTAATTAAGGCATTTTTCATTTGAAAGAGACTGCTCTCTTAACCCCCTTTAGACAACATTAAATGATATCCCGTGTCGTTTTTTTTTATGATTTGAGAGCCACCCCTCGCTTGAAGCAAATCCTTTAATCCCAAGAGACTGCGCGAAAGACTTGAACATGAAACCGCCGACGGAACGTTTTGTCCTCTACACTGACGAATCCACTTAAAAATATTAAATACTTGTGTGGTTAAATAAAACGTTATTCCAATTATTTTCTTCAGCTAGAAATCAATAATATTTTTATTTATTCACGTAATTTAATTTGTTGAAATCTAAAAGGAAACACGGGAGACGGAGAGATATTTGGCCGAATGTGGAACTTGCCTTCTCATTGGTCGTGACGTCACGGTGGCTATTGCATCATCTGGTATTGCAGCAACTCTTTTGAACGGTGGTCGAACAGCACATTCAGCGTTGAAATTGCCATTAAATATGCAGGTAATTGAAACTCCAACATGTAATATTATGCCAAGTAGACAAGAAAGAAGCCTCGCGGGTGACCTCCGGGAACTACGTACATCTTCCATAAACGACACCATGATTTTATTCAGGATGACACGGCACACAGGGACCGGGAAAAAATGACCACTTTATCGAGAGATTCAAATTTACGAGTTTCAATTATCGAAATCTACTTATCGAGTTTTTTTTAAGGGCCCGGGAAAAAATGTTCACTAGATAAAACGATTATTTTGTAATGTAAAAATTAGGAAATACAAAATTCAGGATGACACGGCACACAGGGACCGGGATAAAATGATCACTTTATCGAGAGATTCAAATTTACGCGTTCCCCGGACGAAGCCGGGTACGTCCGCTAGTTCATATATATTCCTGAGCTCAAATAAAGAAATCTCTCTGATCAAAACCATTATTATTTTCTTTTCAAGATTTAAACACGACTGCATCACCAATACCATTTAGTACTAAAAAGAACCAGCAAATAACTCCATTACCATAATCCTCAACATGATCAAAAATCAAGCAGAAAATCTCTATTTATTTTTATAAGATATATATACATAGAAAAATCATTCTAGAAAAATATTCTTAAACAATATATATAAAAGCGGTTATTAATTATTTAGGCAATCATCTATTTACAACCCTACTCTAACGAACAATAAACCAATTAAAATACAAACTTAATTAATAATACAAAAGAAATTCTTTGTGGAACAAATCAATATGTCCCTTTGTATTACATTTTCGCTTACAGGATGACCAAGCGCGTTTCATTAAATATTCAGAGATAAAATTAAAAGTAATGAGATGCTCACAGAAGCCATCAATTTGTCTGTGGTTCTTCCTATCATTGATTTCCATGTACATTGACCCTGTTTCCTGATGAATTATAGCCTATAACATTGGATAACTTCCCATAAAATTCTCTGTGTAAAGGAATAATCTCAAATTAAATAGCTTTCTGATCCAATCATAGGAGATTCATAAGTTATATTTGAAATCATTTAAAAATGTATTAATATATTTATTATGATACATTAGCGCGCCATCTGTTATGTAATTAAAATTAAAATTTTCAAAAGAATCCTACGCGTAGTGTTTATAATAATGTTTCAAATATCTTTATTATTAGAATTTTAAACTATATTAAACACGTATGATTCTTTTCAAAATTAAACAATTTTCTATTACCCTTACTGCAATAAAATGTTAATTTCATTGCAATAAGGGGGTTAGAAAATTGTTTAATTTTGATAAGAATTATACGTGTTTAATATAGTTTGAAATTCTAATAACAGATGGCGCGCATATGCATCATATTTATTATTCTTCAATCTTTCCAAAACACGATTTATATATAACACCTTATAGTCGTTGAAGTAGAGCTTGCATCAAACCTACAAGGGCCAACAGCCCAAAACGCGTTCGTGGTTGGCTTTTCTTTATTCATCAAGAGATTGGTTTGGCCAAATATCAGGGAACAGCCTAAATCAACGTTTAGTTGATTTCTGTTCCACTAGATGGCGCTCTGCCATCTTAAAAGCTCATGTTCTTGTAGTCAGGTTATGCTTTTTTTCATTTTAATACCAACACCTGACCTGTCTTTTATTATTATTTTTCATTTTTTTTTTTCATATATTTTATTATGAAAAAAGACATCTCCTTATCGTGCAATTGAAAGTTGCTGATGGCTTGCGCCATCTATCGGAATAAATATCAACTATTCTCGTTGATTTTTAATTATTCCAGAATTGGCCAAATACCCATTCTTGATTAATCAAGAAAAGCTAACCACGGATGCGTTTCGGCGTTTCAATATTACATTTGTAATATTTTTTCATATATTTTATTATATAATTATTTATGTTAATTTTTATAAAACGCGTTTCCGAGTGCTTTATTTTTATTATATCCTGACAAAGATAAAATAATTTTGTCGAAACTTGTCATGAAAATATTTTTCTGGGCGAAGTGATTCTTTTATTCTAAGAAATATTCTATCAATAATAAGATAAACATTGTAGATATGCAATTAAATATTATGCAATTGAATAAAGATATAGATTCTAATATATGTAAAATTGACTTCCAAAATATAATCAATGCATCAACATTTTCATTTATTTTTATTAATATCACTCAATATTTAAATCATTTTAAAATATATATTAGTTTTTAATTTTCGAATATTTATTTTTCAAACTTTGAAATATTTTAGCCCAAAATTATATATTGATTTGGCCAAGAAAATGTGTCAAGTGCAGATGTTCCTTGCGCTGATGGGAAAAATACAAGTTTTTTTTCTTTCATTTTCACAAAAAAAATCACATTTAAAAAATAGTTACTAGGGATTAGTTTATGAAAATATGTATTTGATGTTTGTGTTTAATTTATATATACTAGTAATGTATATATATGTAATAGCCTTAAAGTATTAGTTTCGTTTTAAGTATTATTTTTAAAAAGGTATAACAGTTTGATTTTTAACACTACCTTCTTTGTTATGTATGAAAATCAAAAATTATATATCGTTATATTGTTATCATTTATATTATTTGAATATCAATATAATATCATCTAAATTCTATTTATTTAAAAGGAAATTTGTAATAAAATTTCTTTATCAGCGTAAATATAATAAAATAATAATGTTCAAATTTTACTAAATTGTTTGATAGTTAAAATCTAATATTTATTCGGAGAAATATTTAGAATATATTTATAGAATCATTAACGAGTAATTCAATTTAGGAAGGATAGTTTTATAGAAATATATTTTAAAAGAGTTTGGATCAGATTATAATGTAATTTTGGTGTGAATTTTTGACGTGGCCATCTGCTGCCTAGATAAACACGTGTGGATATTCTAACGACATAATTGCCGAGTTGTTTGAAAGAAATTCAAGCTGCTCTCTACGAGCGCTGGTTTAAAAATCAAATTTTGGTTGTTAGAAAATTCAACATCGCGCGTCAATTTACAGAGTTTAGGGAGAGATTTTAACATAATTTTGAAGATATTTCTAAAATAATTAGGAGACATTGAAGAATGTTTGAATATCAATGTTTAAAATAAAGATGGCGCAAATTATCAGCAAATTTTAGTAATATGAGATTTTATGAAATTATTTTTCTCTAAATTTATCTATCTGATTCCGGTATAATTTTACCATTATACTAATTTTAACATTGTTTGGCGTTCTCACGCCATTCCGGCCTAATAAATTCATAATTAATATTTATAATTATTCAAAAATTGATAATTTTTTAAGATATGCTTCAAAGACTAGCTTTTTTTGGTCGGTACAGCTTGCACCACGTTGATGAGGGCCAACAACTCGAATATGGCGATATATATAAATAGCTACTTGTAAGTTCTAACATTAACAGATTTAGATATCATGGAGAAGGAAAGAGGGGTACACCTGCTGTTGGTCTGAAGACCTGGAAGTACCACTCAGTGTGACTTTGCTTCTTTTGGTTAACTTTGCTCTCCTGACATGGAGAGCTTTTTGTAGCCTCTCCTATGGAGAATAGACGCTACCAATTGATACCTTCCTAAAATAGCCGGGTATATAGCACAGGGTAGCCCTACCAGGAGTTAAACTCCCGACGTCCTGTGCCACTCGTATACACCCTCCCGTCACTTTGAACTTTATGCGATTTCCAACTAGCCAGTCCTGAACATCTATTGGATTGTATCAAATACTCAAAAGAAGACCTCTGGGAAAACCCCAGGATTATAATAGAAAAGCTGAGACAATGGGACCTAATGAAGATCGTTCAAACGACTTGAGAATTAAGCAACAACAACAACACTAACACTAACATTATCTTGATAATAAATCAGTGTATCATATACAAGTAGGTTTAGTATAAATCACATATATGCAATCATAGAAAAGATTTTAGGAAGCGCAAAATCTTTTTTTAAGTCGCCGATGTCTGTTTTTTTAGGGAGACGAATCAATTTTGTCACACTTAGTTATCTCGTGTGTCTTCAATAAAGGTCATTGTATATCAAATATCTTCCAGAGTTATTTCCCGAATCCCATTAAACATGATAAGATGTAAAACCTCCTAATGTTTTGTCCATGAGCGTATATTTGGTTTGAAACAATATTGCGTTATAAAATATTCACTTGGGATGATCCCGGGTGTTGTTATGTTAGTTGTCTATAATTGAGGGAGAAATTGTTAATTATATTGGTTTTGCTTACTTATAGTCGGATTGAAAATTATATATAGAGGATCCTGAACATAATTAAACATTGTCGTGTAAAAAGAAACTAAAATTAATTCATTTTATATTTGTGTGATTTTATTAGTGTTAGGAATTTCTTTTGATTTTTCAATTTCATTTGTGAAAACACTTACTTTATTTATTTTCATCCATTTGCCATACCTCTAATAAATAAATTCAATTTATTTTAAAATATAATCTATATTTTGATTTTTCAATAAAGACATATATGATTTTATTTATATATTTATAATTTGATTAAGGACATTTTTGTGTTTAGTAAAGATTATATTTTATTTGAATATACATAAAGGTTTAGCAAATTGTGACTTATGCATTTTAATATTTAATAACGATCAATTTAAAGAAAATCATCAACATTTTGAAGTTGAATAACGAATATTTTAAAATTTAATAGCAAATATTCAAAGTTTAATGACGTTATTACAAATTTTAATAATACTATAATTTCATAATGCTATTTTAAAACCACCAAATATGTTGCATTTTTTACACAACACTGAGTTATAAAACTTCTAAACGTCGCTAAGAAACTCTATAACTGTTAATAAACTGTATAAAAATTCCTTATTCAATTAATAATATTGATATGGTATCGTATAATTAAAATTAATATTTATATATAATTAATCACATATATATATAATTTTTAAACATGTTATAACACCTTGATAAAGGTTGGCGTTCAGCCAACTGAAATATTGCTAATATAAATAATTTTTTGATCCAATATATGCCTTTTTAATTAAATATAATTTTTATATTATATTATTCTAAATATTGTTTGAATATTTTTATAATTTGCTATATCTTTCAAATATCAAAAGAACCTACGCCAAAAAATAATAGTAATTCTAAATTGTCCTTTTAGAATTCAAATAAGTCGCAAAGAGTTAATGGACAACGTGGTTAGGTGTTTATCTTACATGCAAATTAAATTGATTTACTAGCTATAACTAATTTTAAACTAGTTGTGAAATTTAATAGTTAAAGAGTTACTTGTCAATTAAGACCTAGTGTGTATCTCGTGGGAGGTCCTTGCAATATTTAAATTAAATTATACAACTTAAAGTGTTCCAATCTTGCTAAGTGGTGGGGTCTACTTTGCAAAATTGTCCATTAAATCTAACAGCCAGTTATTGGCAATAATGGCGAATGAGTATATACAGTGGCAGATCTGAGAATACACAATATCGGTGAATATTGTTCAACAATTTCTCAATTATCAAATGAACGCGTGATGCAATATTTTACAAAGGTTAAACTCTATATTCTGAAAAGTGTGTGTTAATATTAAGTTCATATACATTATAAAATCAGCATAAACATTTATAAAATACATTTAATTAGTATTGTGTTTGATATTTATATATATACTAGCCGAATGACCCGGGCAACGCCCAGGGTTTACCCGATTAAATGCTTTTATTCAAATACTATTCGTTACAATTATAAATTGGCGCCGTGGATGTCATTTTTGTATAATATATAAATAAGTTTTAAAAATTATAAAAAAAAAAATGCATCGGCCGGGAATCGAACCCGGGCCGCCCGCGTGGAAGGCGAGCATTCTACCACTGAACCACCGATGGTTATGAGAAATGGCCATATTTGGGTATTTTTCCATTCACAAAGCAAACGGTGACAGAATTGATTAAGAATTGTTGCTTGATTATGACGCTGATAACTGTATATATTAATGATCTGTATGAATTTGTAAATAACAGAAATAATTATCACAGATTTTTAACTATTTTTGTAAATATATTTATGATTATCTTTTTAACCTGAAAGGATCAGGTTTCTAATATATCTTATTGTTTCTCTTTTTTTTGTTGATTTTTTTTGGGTATATTGTTTATTCTTAGCCGGTAAATCGCGTTTTGTGTGTTGAAATAAATATATATATAGGAATTTTGTACTTTTCATGATGTGTATGATTCCTTTCATATAATACAATTTATCTCATGCCCTTATTGTAATGATAAAAGAATGTATAATTGCATTAAAGGCATCAAAGGTTTTTTGATTTTCAAAATAGATAAACACGTCATAAACAGTTCAAAATGTCGATTTAAATTCAATGATATAATATATTAATGATATATAATTCCAACACAAAACATAACAAAAAACCTCAAATCACATTAAGCACCAAATAATTTTCTATTTTACAACTTAGCAATAATAATTTAGACACATTTCACATACACAGTTACTTTGCAACTACACCCATACCTCGCTTTGCGTCGGGGTTACGTTCCAAAAAAACACGACACAAATTGAAACGACGCAAAGTGAAAATAAAATTGTATTAAATTTGCGTTGATTTTTAGTTAGAATGGGAATCCCCAAATTTTGATGGCCTGGCGCAATCAAAAACAAAGGTGTTGCCATATTTTAGGAAAAAAAACTAAAAAAAAATAAAAATTAAAGACTCGAATCCAAAATAACGCAACTTCGAAAATCTAACGACGCACAGTGAAAATCAGTAAAAATTAAGCAGCGACGCAACTTCGAAAAAAAAAAAACCAAAACGAAACGACTCAAAGCGAGGTATTGGTGTATTTTCAAAAATGAAAAATTCAGGAATTTTAAAGTGCAATTATTGTTTGTTGCATTTTGTTTCAAATTTGTTATCTTGATCTATTTCACCAGAAAATTTAGTATGAATACAAGCGATAGATTTGAGAAAGTTTATAAACTCCAAGATTTAGTATATCAATATTGGTGAATACTAGTCTATATAGATTTACATGTATTTCTTATAGAGTGTCCCTATACCAGGATACTACTGCTTAGATACTGGAATCTACCAATATAGTTTATAGAGAATCAAAATTTCAGATAATCTGTTTCATACAATAATTGACAATAAGGTAAAATTCGGATTATAGATTATAGCTACAAGAAAATAAGACCAAATCCAAATAAATTAATAGTATGTGACGTTTCGGTAACAGCGTTAATACCATCATTAAACAATATAATAAACAAATTTTATTATTTATATGAAAATTAATATATGATATATCTTTATCATATACAGTAGAACCTTCCTGTAAAGGACAACACCTAATTGCAGAGACAAATTGTCGTTTAGGGAAAGGTTTTCTTACCGGAAAGTTGTTAAATAGTAAAAATGGTAATTTTGCAAATAAAAACTGTCCTTTGTGGAGAGGTGTCCTCTAGCGGTTTGTCTGATAAAATAAGGTTTAACTCTATATTTATATGAAAAAATCATTTTATTATTTTGTCTGATGATGGTTACAACGCTGTTACCGAAACGTCACACATTATTAATATATTTAGATTTGGTCTTATTTTCTTGTAGATATAGTAATTGAGTATATTCACTGAATGTATTATATGTAATAAATCCACAGAATGTATTATATGCATATGTAATAAATTCACAGAATATATGTGGAGTACTGTATGGAAATACCAATAGAATCTTGGATGGTCAGAGAGAAAGGGAACAGAAGATTGGAATAGCACGATCAATATAAAATATTGGAAACAGATTATTCAAGCCGAATCTGTGTCGTCCAGTTCAATACGATTCCAAATCCTGAAATTTGGAAATCTCCAATCCTTGAATTAATCCCAAGCTTACATAACGGATTTGAATGCTGACAAATCTCGATGGATTTAATTTACAAAGAGGTTCGAAGAGGATTAAAGGCAAATTTAACACTTCCATTCTACATATAGCGAACGAGAAATTTAATCTAAATCTTATTTATATACTGGATATCTATTGATTCTATAATCTCTTAGCATTTATTTCATCGTACGTAGTGTAATAGAGATAAATATAGTTTATTATATTTTGAATATAAATATGTCATTGTGTTTGCTTTTAATAAAATATTAAAATAGGAATATATTTCGTGTATTTAATTTCTAAAATAAATATTTGTTTCGTATAGAGTTCTCAGGGAGGGTTAAAATATAAATAAATATGTATGTTGTGAAGAGAAATTTTGCTATATTTGTATAATAATAATTTTAAAATATATGTTTTATAAAACAACTCTGTAAATTCATCTGCCAAATGACGCCTTTTAAACTATATAAATCCATTGTTGTTTTTTTAGACTGGCACAAGATTGTTTAAAAAGATTAATACGAGTACGTAGAGAAGAATATTTTATCTATTTCTTCTCAAAGCCCAAAGAATCAGTTTTTTCCTTCATAAAATTATTTTATAGTGAAAACTGTTGGAATATTACACAGAGTAACAATGGCTATAGATGAGCTCGTGTTTGGAAAAGAACTTGTATATATATAATAATTATTGTTTTTGTTGTTTTCATGTAGACATATATACCAAGATTTGTTTTGTATAATTGCTATTAATAATAAATAATATGTAATGTTAAATTGGTTACGTCCTTCTTACTTACTTTAATTACATAAAAAAAAAAACAACTTGCAGTGATCAAGATCTTTCAAATTCTTTTTATTGATTAAATGTTTTATATAAATTATTAGCAGCTCTCAATATGATCGAATAGTGATCTGAAAATGAATTTATTCATTTTCAAAAGAGGTTTATCTTTGGTGATTGTGAAGATTCCATTAGATCTTGTGTGGATCTCATGGAATAAAGTCCGCCCTAGACTGACGAGGGCCATTAGCCCGATACCTTGGTCTCTAGGTAGATACTTCTCAGTTTGTCAAAGCTGGTGTTGTGGCTTTGTCACCGACTTGAGGCCGCTAGTAGGTGGCGACGGTCAATAGATGGCGTCTAGTTTTGACGGGAGAAGAGCCCTATGCTTTTTATAGATCAATTTCCTCCCGGAAAAATTTCGATCTCTATATAACTATGTACCTAGGAAAGTTTCTCTGCCTCTAGAGAAACTTCTCTTACCTTATGTATCAGATCTATGCATAATGTTCTCATAATCCAAGTAAAAATATTTACTATTGGTGATGAAGAATTCTATAAGAAATACATGTAAATCTATATAGACTAGTATTCACCAATATTGATATACTAAATCTTGGAGTTTATAAACTTTCTCAAATCTATCGCTTGCATTCATACTAAATTTTCTGGTGAAATAGATCAAGATAACAAATTTGAATCAAAATGCACCAAACAATAATTGAACTTTAAAATTCCTGAATTTTTCATTTTTGAAAATACACCAATACCTCGCTTTGCATCGTTTCGTTTTGCGTTTTCTTTTTCGAAGTTGCGTCGCTGCTTAATCAGATCTATGCATAATGTTCTCATAATCCAAGTAAAAATATTTACTATTGGTGATGAAGAATGAGTCAAAACATCAGATTTGGCAAATTGAGACAAAAGGCCCTCTTGTATAATAATCCGGGATATGTTCCTCATCAATAAGGGGTGGCTTCGATTTCATAAAGACTCTCTCTAGGTAGATACCCCTCCCGCAAATGTATGTTGTATTTTAGCCTAAAAATCGGCCCTTGCCACTACACCAGCTTTATTTATTTATTTATGCTTATGAGGTGATACAGCAGCGTATTTACAATTAGAGAGGAGACAAAATGAATTAAATCTAGAAAAAAGAAGTGAGGACATATTTTCTTGGTGGCTTCCTTTCTGCGTAGCTCAGGTAGCTGCTGTATTGTCCGTGAGGTCAAGAGACGTACGGACCTCTGTGGTGTTGATCTCTTGGCGGAACGACTTGGAAGTTGTTTGGTAAATTCGACCGATATCATAATCCCTTATTAAATCGAAGCATCCCTGTACTGATGAGGGACATAGCCCGAAAGAATGATATACAGTTTGGCTTTTTTATAAATTTGCCAAAATGGTGTTGTTGTTTATTTTTCATCACCACTAGTGAAGATATTTACTTGAGTTATGAACATATTGCATTATTTTGTTGCATAACTAAATGGACTTTCTCTGTACCCTTATATTATAATTATATTCATTCAAAAATAACATTTAGTCGTGATAGGTATTATACAAATCCGTATATTTGTCGCTAAAATTTATCTAATATTTTACATAATAGGAATAATATATTTGACAAAAAAATATATATTTAATAAATATTTGCCCAATTTATGAGGCTATTTAATATTACCTTTTATAAATTAAATTGTCTATATGAAAATAGTGGTCTATTTGTTCGATTAGAAGTTAAAGCAAATTTACCGTCTACTATGTACCATCATCTACATTAAAATAAACTCACTGACCACAACTCTGTGAGTTGAAAATACTAATAGCAGCAGCACCTTGAGCGCTCCCATGCTAAAGTGGCTAACCTAATGCAATTCTCTTTTGTAAATTTGAAAGCATATTTCTTTAGAAACGCATGTAGAGAGAGTAAAATCCAACTTCGACTTTGCTCGCAACTTTCTGAACTGTAATGACCCATTATTAAATGGTAGAATTTTATTTTACAATTTTGCTCGTTAAAGGTTTTTGAAAGAGAATATTTGAAAGTAACATTCTAAATAATTATTTTCATATTATTATATTTATGAACATTTCAATATAATTACTATGTTGTTGTTGTCGTGCCCAATGAAGGCTGTTCTTGTGCCATCTGGATGTATTGTCATTCCTTTGTAGTGTTTTGTTCTAAGTCTTGTTATATTATATAATTACTATTAAAACTGCATATAATATGAATATATGATTTTGACGATTTCTAAATATTTATCAAACTATGGTTTACAATTTTACTTTAGAAATACAACGATTTAATAAGGATTTTTCAAATAGACGAACTTTCTATTGCTCTGAATTTGGTAAAAAATATATTGTAATGTCTCGAATTATTGTTGCTGAACCTTCCAAACAGTTACTGTAATGGAGCTCTAAAAGCGATATGGTGGAATAAATTGGCGAAACTGCTTAAAGAGTTCGCATATTTTGAGCCTTGCCCTTTCAATATCTTTTCTTGGTGTAAGGCAGTATAAATTTTGTTTTATTAAAAAAATAAATATTCGTGTTTTAATCATTTTTTATCTAAAGCTGGCGCGTTTTGGCCTGTTTGTGATAAATACAAAGCTACTTAATACCTAGTCATTGGACACCGATGTATATAACTCTGACCATATATATAATAACTAATTGACACCAGTCAATTCTAGGTTAAACATGGATAGTCAATAGTCAGAAATATTGTAGAGATCCAACAACGTTTGATGTGTTTGCAATGAAAAGCTTTTCAAAATTAATTTTGTCTTCAAATAATATAAACGGTTTTTACTTTAAAAAATGTATATTATGATAAGGCACAACTTAAATTATAGATTATAAACACAAGGTAATAAGACCAAATCCAAATAAATAAATGGTGTGTGACGTTTCGGTAGCAGCATTGTTACCATCTTAAGACAAAAAGCATTCAGTACTTTTTATTTATTTGGATTTGGTCTTATTACCTTGTGTTTGAAATGTATATTAATAATTAGATGACATATTGATATCATACGGGGACTAATATACCAGGTCTATTAGTATGAAACGCGAAAATTTTCAGTGAATTCAAAAGTTCATCAATTCCATACAACAAAAGATTTTTTATTCAAAGTAACTGCCCTGATTAGATATACACTCGGACCACTTTTCCGGCAATTTCGGAATTCCTTGTCTGAAAATTTCTATTCCTTTTGAGTCGAACCAGTCAACAAGTCATTTTCGGAGTATGCCTGAGTTCGAAAATTCCTGGTTTTTTAGGGCGTGTGCTAAAGATGTGAAAAGGTGGTAGTCCGACGGCGCTAAGTCTGGTGAGTACCGCGGGTGGGGTAAGAGTTCCCAGCCCAAGTCTTTTATGGTGTTTTTGACCACCGTAGCGTTGTGGGCTGGAGCGTTGTCATGCTGCAGTATCAGGTTGTTGTGCTTTTCACGCCATTCCGGTCTTTTTTCATTCAACGCCTCTCTCAAACTGTGCATTTGTTGTTCGTAGCGACTAGTATTGACCATTTTGCCAGGTTTTAGGAGCTCGAAATATACTACGCCGGTCTGGTCCCACCATATGCAAAGCATTGCCTTTTTTCCGAAGCGATTGGGCCTAGGCGTCTGTTTTGGAAATTGGCCACGACTTTTGGCGCGTAGGATTTCTGAAGTGGATCCATTTCTCATCAGAGGTTACGATTCGGTGCAAAAATGACTTCTTTTCATGCCTGGCGAGCAGCCCTTCGCAGGTTACCAGACGCCGTTATTGCTGCCTTTCGCTCAACTCGTGGGGGACCCATCTGGAAAGCTTTTGGGTCATTCCGAGGCTGTTTAAACGTAGAGAAACAGCACCTTAAGACACCTGGAGCTGTTTTGCGAATTTCTCCTGAATTTGGGTACTGTCCTCATCCAACAAAGCTTGCAGTTCAGCGTCCTCGAACTTTTGGGTCGGTTTTCCATGTGGTTCATTATCAAGTTCAAAATCGCCACTTTGGAATTTTTTAAACCACCTGTAACACTGCGATTTGCTCAGAGCGTGGTCACTGTGAACTTCCTCGAGCATTCGGTGGGCTTCAGTGACACTTTTCTTCCAGTTGAAGGCGAACAACTAAACTTCCCGCAAATGGGCACTTTTTGGCTCGGAAATCGCCATTTCCATGGGCTCCAGAAATTTTTCACGATTTTAATTTTTCTAAAACTGCACGCATGCTGATGCCACGTGAGTCAAAGAACAAAACGCCTACAACAGCGCCACCGTCGGCTCAAATAAAGTTGCACAGCGGCCTCTGGCGCCATTTTCGCGTTTCATACTAATAGACCTGGTAGTTCCATCAATCTCAGGTACTGTGTATAAGTACAGATGAGGCTTCTTCTCGCTGTTTTTCCATATCTTTGGAAACGGCCGTCGTGTCCTCGTACATTTAATTATAAACCATAAGCAGTAGCTAAGAACTTTTCCTGATCCTAACTGCGAGAGAATAACTTTCATTTTTTCTTTGATTGGAAAAATATTGTTGCATCATGGTTAATGCGCCTATTTTAAAAATTATTTATAATATTATTTTCCATTTTTATAAAACAGAATATTATTATGAAATATATGTACTATAAAAAATTGTATTTGATACACTGAATACCCAACCTGTTTCAAACTTTGATATGATAAATAAAGAGATATTCTAGGTGCTACCTAAAAATATAGTTGCCTTATTATTGACTGGTTTAACCTTGTAGGATGGTTGAGATACTTCTGGAAAGATACAAGACGCGTATGAGGAGAGAATCAAGACTGAAGAATCTGCCAAACCGCAGCCTAGTGCAATAATATACATCTACACTCATGGACTGTACTTAAGGAAGTTGTACCTTTTAACATTTATATCGGGATTCAGACAATAACTGAAAGATATTTGATATAGAGTGATCTTTATTAAAGACACCCTATATAACCAAGTGTGAACTAAATTGCATCTATCTTTTTCAGAAAAAAAGAGACCAGCCTCGACACCAATTACTTTTATATTCCTTATGTTTTATCCATGAGTGTATATCAACAAATATTTCTATATATTTTTCCTTACGTTTCTCAATAACTCTCTGTGACTATCCACAGAGATAATGGTTGATATATCCTGTATTTTTTCATACAAACTTCCAACCATAAAACCATGATTAATTTTTTCGATTTGAATATTTACAATAGAAACGATTACAATTATATTTATTCTGAAAATATAGTAATCCATTAAATCATTATATAGTAAAAAGGCATATATTGTATTGAAATAAAGATATATTTGCCCATATTTCGGCTGGCTGAACGCCAACCTTTATCAAGGCATTACATTGTTGTATACACAAACTCAGCGCCGCAATGTAATGCCTTGATAAAGGTTGGCGTTCAGCCAGCCGATATATTGACAAATATATATTTTATTCAATCCAATATATGCCTTTTTACTATATAATTATATTCATATATATTAATAAAATCATTTCTGTTTGCTAAAGAACCATGTTTGAGCATCGACAACTGCATCAAACCTGGTGTAATATCAATATAAATATTGTTAAATATGGAACAAAAATGCAAATTATTAAATTTTTACTAATAAAAAATTATGATAAAATCAATTTCGAAATATTTAAAGATAAATTAGATATTGTGAAATAATTATAGTAATATATTTTTATTTGAGTAGTGTAATTTAGAATTATAAAAAAAATCAATAAAAATTTAATGGAAAGTACATGAAATATAAAAAATAATTGCTGCTTTTAATATTTAAATGGTATTCCAAAAGTAGTAACCACATGGGATTGGTTTCAAATAAAACTCAGCGTCCCAAAGGAATACAACCTATCTCATTTGTTAATGGTTTTAAAAGTATCGACTGCTTTTGTTTTAGCAAGTTTGAAATTCTAGTCTGTTATTTAATTCGCTTACCTTTTGTTGGCGTGGAATTGTCGCGTTTCGCCATTCTTCGCTATAACAGCCATATTTGAACGAGAAATATTATCAAAAGATTCCTTAAAATGTCAAAGGTTCTGATGGTTTCTTCATTAGATTTTGTTTTTTGACCAGAGTAAATATAATTCTAGAGCGTATCGTATTTTAAAGTTATAAATAATCATATTTTTGACGAAAACTTGTTGTTGTGCAATTTATTTAGTTAAAAAATAAATAAATATTTCAATTATTACAAAATTCGATTCACCTATTGCCTTTTGCTTGAAAATTCCATTTATACATTGATATTTATTGTCAGCTTTCGGTCTATAAATCAGTGTAGTGACTGATTACCATTTTCATTAAACTATTTAAGAGTTTTTTTTTAACTGCTGATGAGCCAAGCCCTCTCATTCAATAACTCATATCATTGCAGTAAGGTCTGTAGAGATAATATTTGATGATATTTAAAAGAAACGCATTGCCAATAAATTTATTTGTGTAAAATATTAACGATAGATGGCAATTAAATTTATAAATTTTATTTAAGTTCTGAAAACTAGTTTTTTTCAAGATAAAACCAAATGATAATTTATGAAACAAACAGAAAAATGACAGAACAAATATATGAAACAAAGAGAAAATTTGAGATAAAAGAAATATTAGTATCAGAAATGTGTGGTTAGAATAGCTTGGAATGTTTATCACGTTCTCCAAACGGAGGATTTATTTGTTAACAGAATTGTTCGAACAAATCTTGTTATGTGATCGGGGAGATTAGATAAGCTAAAAATATCTATTTACATATCTCTCTATTTACATACCCGCAGGAATGTATAACTGCTAGGATTCATGGAAAAAGAGGTTTGGGGTTACTGAATGAATATTGGTATCCATAGCACGTAGAACATGATTGCCTCACCAGTGATTTAGACGTCGCTTAAGACGTGTTCTGGTGGGTTTCTGGATTCGTTTTGTTCTCTGACCCTATAGAATTACTTCTCTGATATTTCACACATATATAAATATATATATTAAAAATAAATAAGGCATATCCTGACCAGGAGCACATGTGCTTTTTAGATGGCAGAGCGCCATCTAGTGGAACATAAATAAACTAAACATTGATTCAACCTGTTCCCTGATATTTTGCCAACCAGTTTTCTTGATAAATAAAGAAAAGCCATCCACGAATACGTTTCGCGCTGTTGGTGCTCGTCAGGGCGGAGCAAGGTATACCACTGCGACCAAATATATATATACTTATGTGTATATGTGTATATAATCATAATAATGTTATATTATATATTTTTGATATTGAGATTATTGGCTGATTTATTTTGAGTTCATGAGCATTTTGAATACAATAGTATTATAGTATTGTTATGCAGTATATGATTAATTTATGCTATTGTTGTGAAGTCGTGGAAACTCAAATAAAAACAACTTTGAATCGCAATTTGCTTTAATTTTGCTAATGAAGTATAGAATATATAATTTGAAAAAAAGCACTGCTTTACTTAAGGCGAACAGAATAAAGAAAAAATACGTATTTAAATAATTACAAAAGGGTTGAGCCGTAAAACAACAACAATGGTTTATATAGGGAAATCCGCGACATTTGACGGTCGACTTTACAGAGTAGTTTGATTTAATAAATATATTTTAAAATGAAATAAAGGATTTCACATAACATATATAATTTTATTTTAAACTGTATATTTCCTAGAAAATCTCTTCGATGTCGACTTCCAGATGTCGCGACTTCAAAAAAAATTATTGTTGTTATTTTATTTTAACCAGCACAAAACCTTTTATAAATATGTAAATACCTATGTATTTTGTTTTCTTTCCTCACGCGTCAAGTCAGGTATTTCTTCCTCCAATTATTTCATCAGATCAATTGAAGCAAAGAGTGATATTGAGTTGTTTTTATTAAATACTGCCCAAGATATCAGGATGTGTGTTAAAATACTCTTGTATTCAAAATCATAAAATTATTCATATCCCAAAAATATAATATATGTAATATATATTTGTAATAAAGGATAAAGTGGCTTTTAGTAATTAATTTTGAACATGCTGGGTGAACAACAAACATGTGCAAGAAGAGATTGTCGTATAAATGTATGAACATCTTACAAATATACCACAGTAGATTATCGTGTTTTATGACTTGAAAATGAGATTGTGATTTTGAAATAAGGGTGCACAGATTGTTCATACCAGAGGTCCAAGAGTTCCAGTTGTAAAGAAACAACCAATATGAATGATTGTCAATGATATAAGGTTGTCTAGGCCAAATATCACAAAGAAATACAGATCAACTTTTTTAATACAGCCTTGGGACAAGATTGGCAAGATAGCGTTCCAAGTTTGGAGGTTTTTATATCCAAGAGTTAGATAATAGTTCCTTTAGAAACTTTGGACGATGGATCCATTCAGAGCGGTCAATAGAGAGGTGACTGAGATGCTTGTTTAATTACTCTTTTGTGTTACGAACACCTCATTTTTCTTCCATGTAGATGTCAGGGAATTCTACAAACGTTACTGGGGAATGCAAATACTTGGGGCTATCTACGCTACATCATACGTCCCTCCATAGACATTACAGTAATCAGATATTCAGCTCCTCATTCTATTTTGCCTCATTAAGCAGGACCGCGACTACTACCCTTTACTATCCTTATTGATTACTGCATAGTACTTAGGGCAATAGACCCTTTGTACATGTTCACAAAAGCCAAAGGACAATTGGTTTTTGTATCTACAATGTAACTATAGTGCGATTTATATTGTATCATGTCTCCACATAGATCCTAGTATAGTTCCTAGATATAGAATGTCAACCTCATAATACTCCCATCTTAGCTAGCTTGTGGTGCTGTCGTACAATGGCCAGATAATGGATTACCTTTGACTATTTTGACCGCTACCTAGCGAGGTTAGCGAGGGCCACTCATGATCCTCGGAGCGCTTCTCGTCCATCATCATAACGACAAACCTTTGTCCACCGTTGTACACTCATGGGCAATACTTGAGGGATTCATACAATAACTCTGGGAATATTTGATTCACAATGACCTTTATTGAGAACACGCGATCCCCACATGTGAACAAAATTGCCTCTGTCTACTTAAAAAAAAAAAAAAGACCTGCCATATCAAAATATGATTTTTTTTGTCCATGAGTGTATATCATTTTCTTTGGGATTATCCTGTTTCTCTTTGTCCCTGACGTTTTTTGCTCAGAATGTCCGAAATTGTTATAGGAGATTGGCGAAGACAACCACCTCTAGATACTTCATGTCACTTATCATCCGGTAAAGGAGATTTCTTGAACCAAAGAGGCGTGCACCGTTATTCCGGCAGGTTCAGAGATTCCTGACGTTGGTAAACTCCCAAGATTAACCTCAGCTAAGCCATGATGGATCACACACGCCTCTCTACTTCCTCAGTCAGGTGGCTGACCGAACGCCATTTGGCTCCTAGCCCTCTCTTTCAGCGTTATAATATAGAATTATAAACGTTCATTCTCTGACTTAGAATTTAATAAAATCAAAAAGCAAGGTTAAGTTTCTTGCAACATTTTTATTTATCATTTCTCGGTCAAACATGCTTTTCAACAGGAGCACCTAAAAGTAAAACTTGCAGATAAATATACACGTAGAAAATTAAATATTTAATTATATAAGAGTTAAACTTTGTTTTACATATTTCAGAATCGTATATATAAATATTTCACAGTGAAATTAGCTTACTTTCGTTTTTTCTTATGGAAATTGATGATGAGTTTTCAACTATATACAGAACGACATTTGAAAATTATCCCGCATGTTTTTCTTTTGAACGAAAAATCGAAATTTATTTTAAAGAGAAATAACGAAATTAATGATTAACGTTTATCATTACGCTTCACAATTCATCCTTTCATATTTCATCCCTAAGGTTAGAAATAGTCGTTATTTCTTCTTAAAATAAATTTCGATTTTTCGTTCAAAAGAAACCCATGCGGGATAATTTTCAAATGTCTTTCTACAAACATAAGCCGCATTATATTGTATTATATACAGAATCATCAGACCAAGGCTATACTTTTACAATACCTTCATACCTACAAAAAAGGCGAGGTTGTCACTCTGAGAGCTGGAATATAGAACTATGAGTAAACAGAGAACATGCTAAACACCTCTACAGACACGACACAGTTAATAAATCGGTGTAAAGGAGATTTGACTGCTGCGTGATGAATAACATACTTGAATTATCTTCGTAAAGATACAGGCTGCCTGGCCGGAATTCATAGTTCTTCAAATTAAAGATACGGCCAGTAAATCTTTTTATTGTCTCGACGTTTCGACAAAAATCTTTTGTCCTCGTCAGAAGCGAACAAATGTCTTGATTTTTGTTCGATCCTGACGAGGACAACAGATTTTTGTCGAAACGTCGAGACAATAAAAAGATTTACTAGCCGAAGTATTTTTAATTTTAAGAACTTTGAATTTTCTTGTCTTATAAAAGCATTTTCTTTTATATTTATTTTTGCTTATACTAAAAACATATTTAAGAATTCTTTATTGTTTAATGATAATGGAGAGCAATAATTAACTGACAAGTATACAATGAATGGTAAAAAAGGCTATTGATCCTAACAAAGGATTTTCCAATCAGGCAATTACGCCGCATAAATTGTCAATACCATCAATTGAGAAATTGAGGACGTTGGTTATATAAATTTAAAATTATATGAATACGTTTCTTTCATATTTTATATTTATAATTATATGTAATTCTACTGTCCTCAAAGCTTATGTCCATAGTTCATATAAAATACCCATTCTAAGAGTCTAGCAACCGTATAAGTATCGAAGGAATATCGAAAAATGAAATATAACAGCGGTATGGTAGATTGAACTGGCAAAATCGCTGGGAGGGTTCACCACTGATGAGCCAGGCCCTCCCATTAATTTTTCCATTGCAGTAAGGGCAGTAGAAATTGTTTAATATCAAAAAGAATCTTACGCGTCTAAAATAGTATCGGATTTTCATACGCTTCTTTATATATCAGGTTTTATCACATGGACTTAAGTCCTGTATGTGATAGGCCTTTATTTATATAAATATATTTTCTTATTTAAAAAGGCATATATTGAATCAATATTTCAATTATTTTACCAATATTTCAGTTGGCTGAACGCCAACCTTGATCAAGGTATTATAACATATTAATGTGTTTTGAAAATAAAGCAATCCATATTTAATTCATTAGATAATAAAGGCAAATATTGGATTTAATAAAGATTTATTTTGCCAATATTTCGGTTGGCTGAACGCCAAACCTTTATCAAGGCATTACATTTTTGTATACACAAACTCAGCGCCGCATAGTGTTATATTTTTTCTAGCACAATTCCCCCCACCTACTTTGTATTTTCAAAATTATTTCAACTGTGATATTATAACATATCTCCATTCTGTCACCCCGGAAGCCCTGAACTGGCTGAAGGACTTGCCTCTCAGACTTTAATGACCGATATGTCCTCACTTCTTTTTTCTAGATTTAATTCATTTTGTCTCCTCTCTAATTTGTAAATACGCTGCTGTATCACCTCATAAGCATAAATAATCAACAAACAGTGTAAAATAGATATTTTTTTTCTGAAAGAATCTTGAACTGGCCTTTTTTGGTTGTTGTGGAACAGCCTATAGCATGTTAACGAAGGCCAACCGTTCGATATGCTTAATTGTTTGATTTTCTTGATAGATAAAAAGGAGTATTTGGCCTTTATTCTTATATTAAAATATTCAAGGAATTTATATATTCATTCCGATATATGGCGCAATCCATCAGCAACCTTTGGTTGCACTATAAGGTAATGTACCTTTTTCTCTAAATATACACTGCGTGACATTGAAAATGGAACACCAAGAAATAGTGGCCAGAAAATTATGCAAATTTCAGGGTAGACGCGCCTAACCGAGTTATGCAAATGATGTAAAATGCGCAGCTCTCGTGCGCACATGGAGTAAGATATAAGGGAAGGAACTTGCAGAAAGGACAGTATTCGTGTCGTTATTTCTTCAAGGAAAATCATTGTAAAAATTTTGTTGTGTGAAAATAAGTGTCAAAAGACACGTGTAATAACAGAGAATGCCAGGTCATCGTAAACTGAGGCAGTTCAAGCAGACAGACGCTTTTACGAGGGGCATGGTGATCGGACTGAAAAGGGCAGGTTGGTCCATACGTCAAATCCCAGCTGATACACACCTTGGTGCGTCCACGGTGCACCGACTGTGGAGAAGATGGTTGGAACAAGGAAATGTGGCAATTTATAGGAATGTCGGTGCAACCAGAGTGACGTCAGCACGTGTGGATCGGCGTATCCTTCGACAAGCAGTGGCGGCCCCACAAGCCACTTGTACCGCCATCCTGCAACATGTGCAAGACACCCTAGATCATTCCATCTCGACCAGAACCATTTCCCGTCGATTGGTTGCTAATGGCTTGCACTCATGCCGTCCGCTAAGAAGACTGCCATTGACCCCACCGAATAGGCGCCAACGTTTGGAATGGTGCCGGGCTAGATCGACGTGGATGACGGAATGGCACAGGGTCGTGTTCTCAGTTGAGTCGCGTTTCTGCTTGTCCAGTGATAGTCGCTGTGTACGCGTGTGGCGTCGACGTGGAGAAAGGTCCAATCCGGCAGCAATTGTGGAACGCCCACCGTGCGACAACGTGGAATCATGGTTTGGGGCGCAATCGTGTATGATTCCAGGTCACCCTTTACTTCGTATTCAGGGCACTATGACGGCACAACGATACGTTGATGATGTGCTGCGACCGGTGACACTCCCCTACCTTCAGGGGGTACCCAATGCCCTTTATCAGCAGGATAACGCCCGACCGCACACTGCTCGCATTAGCCAACGAGCTCTGCAAGATGTACAGATGCTTCCCTGGCCACCATACTCTCCTGATCTCTCACCAATCGAGCACGTCTGGGACATCATTGGACGCCGTTTGCATGCCTTGCCACAGCCGCGTTCAGAAGACGAACTGTGGCAAATGGTTGAGAGGGAATGGAGAGTCATCCCTCAGGACGCCATCCGTACTCTGATTGACTCTCTACCTAGACGTGTTGCTGCGTGCATCGCCGTCCGCGGTGGTCCTACTTGCTACTAAGCCGACGCCGTTCTCGCTCTGTATTATGACTATCATTTTGAAATAAAGATCACTTATTGTTCGTCCCTGTCTCTCTCTGTCTGCCGAGTTTCATCACTTTCTGGCCACTATTTCTTGGTGTTCCATTTTCAATGTCACGCAGTGTATGTAGTAATGTAGTTATTGTTTCTGTAGGATGACTATAGTGTGGCATGTTGGTTGCAGTCGTGGTGGCCACAATGTTTAGAGTGGTTTCAAGGGTGATTGAGATTACAGAAAAGGACAAGGCATGTTGGATGTCACCACAGAGATGGCGAGAGAACAAGTGAAGCCGACACCGGTCAGGGTTGAACTGTCTAGAGGGGTCTGTCAATCATCATGTCTCAAAGCGGACTAATCTGTTTGAGCAAGAAGAGGGAACAATTGGGAACCCGACTTGTTTTTCGGACCTTTTTCCTCTACAGGCGCCGGTTGTCACTCATTCGGAATTTTATTTCTTGGCATATCTTGGTAATTACATTATAACCATACAACACATAGGGATATAGGTATATATTGAAATATATTGCAATATATATATATGGTTTGAATTTTTATTCCTTATTAATCAATATGCAAACTATATTCAGCCATCTTTTTCGTGATGAGTGTCATACCCAACTTGCCACCAAGTCAGTCAGCTTGAACTATTGATGGATGATTTTGGGAATTGAATTATATTATCATTATATTTATTATTAACTATCATTTCTCTTTACGTCAGGTCAATGTTTACTGAAAAGAGAACGCTAGTAACAATCAAAACAACGTTAATTCTATGACATGTCGATATATATTTTTATGATCATTCAATACACCGATATTCATACATTTTTCACATATAATTGTTATGACAATAGAGCAATCCCGAGAGCGATGCTGAGTTTGTTTATACAAATTGTAATGACTTGACAAAGGTTGGCGTTCAGCCAACCGGAATATTGGTAAATAAATATTTTTATTCAATCCAATATATGCCTTTTATTATCTAAACATATAATTGTATATACAATACACATGTAGAATTAAAGCTATCCATTGGTCTTAAATGTTTGCATTAAATATCCTACTTTTACTTTTATGTTTCTTGGTAAATTTTTAAAAATTAGAGCCTCGGATGCGTTGATTGGCTAAGGAACTCAACGGTGATTGGCTGATAGATCAGTGAAACCGAATAGCCATTCAGAGATCGAATAAAAAGGACATATAAACATCAAGAGACGTATATTATATTTATATATATTATGAAATTATGTATTTGAGTAAATAAATATGTATACTATTGTAATGTCATAATAATAATATGTATATATATATAAAGAGATATAAAAATATAGTGTTGATAAATGAGAAGGAAATAGATCGGGCATCCTTTGTTCTTCGTGTCGGGATTAGTGAAGTATTGGACCGGAAATGCTTAACGAGAAAGAGGCACCACTGAATGGGCAGATTGCTGTCACAATCCCTCCATGGAATCCTTTAAATGAGAAACACATTGAACATATATGCATTCATACCACATATACATATATATATATGCATTTATACTACATATAAATATATATATTATATAATCTAAAAACTCTAATATTTCTATATTTAAAAATATATATTTTATTTTTATTCATTGATAATTCTACATTTTCGTTAGCATCGTTCTTAGAATGACTCAGTTTTGTTGTAAATATGCGTAGTTAAAATATCTATCTTTTTCAATCACTAATATAGGATTTACTTTATAAATTCTATATAATGTGAAAATAACTAATATGTAATATTTCCTCAAGTAATTGAAAATAAAAGCTACTTGATGGTAAATAATTATCTTTTTTTTTAATCACGACTGCACCTTCAACCCTTTATTTTAGCAATCCTTTGTCTTATCAATACTTTATCTAACAACAAACAAATTATTCATAATATATATATGTGATGAGATCTGGTAGCCTCTTATAAAATCGTGTCGACTAAAACTGTGGTGAAGTATCCAGTCGACTTAAACTGTGGTGTGAGTCCCTGTCAATTCTCGCTATACTGTGTTGACCGAAAGGAACAGTCAGGATGGGGAGTTTTCCAGTACCTCTCTGCACCTTGTAAGACCTTTAACAGTTCTCACAAAGTACAGGCAGTCGTGGTCGAGGCAGAGTGGAAAGCTTGGGAATGTCCATACACAAAAAACGAAGACACAGTTGCACTAAGAAATTTCCGTGAACAAATAAAAGTTGAGCTAAGAGCGAAAGGTGGAGAGATAGAAGATTTCTTACTGGTCTACATGATTGATGAGATGGACCTGGGGTACAACCGACGAGGGCTTGCGCTGATGCTGAACTAACTGTATTTTTAGCTAGGACGGGGGCTTTATATACCTTTTCTGAGTGGCAGTTTCCATATTTAGACCTTGTTGTTTTGTGACTTCCATCTATCTCGAATTTAGACGTTTTTTGACCTTTTTACGTTAGCTCAACTCTTAATCTATTACAGAGTTTTATTTTTTTTATCCTCAGTTTGTACAAAGTACATTACAAATGATGATGTAAGACACATGTCAATCATGCGTATAATACTTTACATTATACAACATGAAAATATTGTTATAGGTTATATACAATATGGGGTTGCTGGCTTAAATTTCCATATATATATTTACACTATATGTTGTTATTAAATTAGAGAAATCTATTTTTAAATCATTAGATAATAAAAAGGCATTTAGTAGGTTGAACCAAGGATTTATTTTTCCAATATTTCGGTTGGCTGAACGCTAACCTTTATCAAGGCATTACATTTTTGTATAAACAAACTCAGCGCCGCATTTTTGGAAATTATTTCAACTGTGATATCATAACACTATGCGGCGCTGAGTTTGGGTATACAAATATGTAATGCCTTGATAAAGGTTGGCGTTCAGCCAGCTGAAATATTGGCAAAATGAATATTTTATTCAATCAAATATATGACCTTTTATTATATCTAACTATATATATATATATATTATATTTATATATTTTATAATCTTAAATGAAAATATTTATTTTTTAAAAACATGTATTTTATTTTCATCATTGACTATTCTTTTATTTTTGACCATATATTTAGAATACCTTTCGAATATATAATCGTAAATATGTATAGTTAACCTACCTATTTTTAATTCACGAATATAGGATTCATTTTATAAATTCTATATTACTGTGAAAAATATTTAATATGTAATTATTTTAAAGTAATTGAAAATAAAAACGACTTGATAAATAAATAACTATCTTCCTTTTTAACGACTGCTCCTCAAATTCTTTATTATTCCAACATCAAAACATTATAATCATAGCTGTTTATAAAGAATGAACAACAACCTCCACTAGCATGGAAGATTGGAAGAATTTCAAAGTTGTTTCCAGGAGATGACGCTAGAATCAGAGTGGTAGAAGTCAAGACTGCTAATGGGACTTACAGAAGACCTATTGTAAAATTATGTTTGTTACCTGTATAATGTTTCTTGATGGTCCCCCATCAAGTTGGTGGCGGGAGAATGTTTAATTTAGTTAGAATATTTATGTTTATATAAAGGTTTAATATAATATTTCTATGATTGTGTAAATATTCATTGAATTTATCATCATCACCTTTGTTGTTTTTACAAAACTGTTACATGAAAAATGAAGTAAGAAATTAAAAAAAGTGGTTGCCCTCATGTTTACTGATCCAATGTTTTAATAATCTAAGGTTCAAGTTGTAAGAAAAGGTTAAACAATAGCATATATATATATTTATATAAATATATATATATATATATATATATTATTACGACATATTAATTAAAAATAAAGAAAGCATATCATGACCAGGAGCACAAGTGCTTTACAGAAGGCAGAGCGCCATCTGGCGGAACAGAAATCAATTAAACATTGATTTATGTAATGTTGATAAATGTAAATAGAGTATCAATAGATTTATGGGGAAGGTGAAGGATGTTTTAATATATCGCGATGTTATATTGTTAATGTGTGGACAATTAGATAAAAAGAATAACAAGTAAATCTTGAAATATTATAAAACTAGAGAGTTGACCGAATTAAAAATGTATAAAGAATTATGGAAAATTAGAATAAATGAGGTTTGTTTTATATTTTTAATTATATACCCTTTTTTTAAAAAACCTACCAGGCGAACCATCGCCGTTACGCTTGAAATACTGTAATTGGAGTGAATAATAAAAGAGAAAAGATTAAAAAGCAAAGGAAAAACTGTGATAATTATTTTCCAAATTTTTAATAGGAAAAATAAAAAATTAAATCTTCTTTCACATAGGAAACTATTTAAAATCTTTGTTATTTTTAAAATATATTTTGAAATAAAACAATCTAGAGAGGTCACAAGGAAAGAAAAATGTTAAATTAGTGTTATATTTTATTATAATATTTTATCTTATTGATGTGTGAATATGATTCGATTTATATATTCTCTCTATCACACAAATATAATGTTTCGCTGCTTGGTGATAAAAAATTCCTTGAATACTGCAAATGTTTATATTGATATATATACAAACCAAGATATATTTATATACACTCAACATATATATTAAACTTAAGGAATTGGAATATTTTTATATGTTGCCAATCATCAATTTTTTTCACACTTGGTTGCTCGTGTGTCTTCAACAAAGGTCACTGAAATATCTTTCAGAGTTATTGTCCTAATCCCGATATATACATGCTAAAATAAAACTTCCTTAAGTTTTGCCCATCAGTGTGTATATATTGACGGGATAGGCGCCCTATGCTTATATATATATATATATATATGTGGTGAATAATTTGATAGGTTACAATGATCTATAGATTTGAGCAGTCGGGTAGTGAATTGGTGACCCATCAAGAGCCAGGAGCTTCAAAATAAAAGCATTACGATCGTTAAACCGGGGATAGAAGAGGGTTGCGGGTTATATCGTTGTTGCCGATCTTATAGCCCATGTCAGAGAGCTTCTTCAGTCGCCTGTCATCAATTAGCACTTTTCTCTAACGCTTATCTGGATCTGACCTTTATGGAATATCTGATCTTGGTTCCATCCTTTCTCTAGAATTATACATTCTGGTAGATATAACTGAGGAAACCTATGGATATTGTAAAATGGATGATAATCTATTCGAGAGGTCAATATTCCAGAGTAAAGTTGAGGAAAGAAGTGTAGACTTCAGGTGCTCCAGCTGCCATGTGTGAGACGCCAAAAACGGCATTACAACCTGGCAGTCTGGTCACATCTGCGGTAAGTATAAGACATGGAGAGTTGTTTCCTGGTAGTGTGAATGATCCTGCAAGACGGTGCCAGGATAGACTGACATCGGAGCGGCCTACAAGGAGGTGTAGTCCAGGCTGAACGTGAGGAGCTAAACGTTTCACAAGAGTGACATCCACGGCGCCAAGGATCCTTCTTACGGGGAAGTTGAAGGCAAGTCCAATTTATTGTATTCCTTCTGTTCAGTGCGACGTATAATAAAACTCTTAACATTTGCTGCATCCCTTCGAACTCACATGTGTATCTTTGTGCCATTTTGATTAGTCAAAGAACATGAATAGCGTCTAGGTAGGACGGAGGTTGTCATGGAGGTTGCTGTTGGGTTCTGTGCTGCCTGGAGTATAGGAGCTCCATTTATGCTTCATTCCTGCTGTGAATCTGTATAAAACCTGTGGTCTTACTAAAGCTGAATGTATGTATAATTTAATTAAAATCTATATAAAAATTATTTCTAACATACCTTTGATTCAGCGATATCTATAAATAAAATTAAAGAGAGTTTGATTTTTTATAGCTTTTAAAAAAAAAACTTTCTGAATTAATCTTTGAAAAAATTTAGAATATTATATTATCTCTTAATATTTAAAAATTATTTTTATTAAGAAAAAATGCTTCGTATTTCTTGAAGTAAGAGACACTTCGGCAAGTAGTGTTTTTATCTATTCAACTTTTTGTCAAAAATCTTTGTCATCTTCAGGAAAACAATAAAATAATAAATATTTTTATGGAAAAGCATTGAAAATATGTTGAACATTTACTCAAATCCATATTAAGTATATTTTTATTTTTTTCCTGACAAGGACAAAGGAATTTTGTCGAAATTTCAATAACTCTACTGGCCGATGTGTCTTTTACTTCAAGAACAATGAATATCAACCAGACAACCTCATCTTCAAGAAATCTATCGATATCCTATCTCAAATAAACAATAGCTAAACGAGAATATCAGAAACAAATAATTTTTGTCAATGTGTATCTTTTTATATCTACAGATAAAAGTTATTGAATGAGAGGGCTTGGTTCATCAGTGGTGAACCCACTCATCGGTTTCGCCCAATTAATCTCCAGACTGCTCTACTATTCTATTGAATATTTATATATAGTATATGTATAAAACACAATATAATGCGCTTTGTGATTGTAAAACGACATTTGAAAAATATCCCGCATGTGTTTCTTTTCAACGAAAAATCAAAATTTATTTTAAGGAGAAATAACGAATTTATAAAATGTCGTTTTACAATCACAAACCGCATTATATTGTATTATAAATTACTTTATGTATTATTAACGAACGGAAAATTATGCCCAGGTTAGACTAGTGGACATGTCACCTGCCCGGTAAGCGGAACAATGTGGGATCGATTCCCATCCCTGGACACTTATATTTTTCCGTTTATCATTGCTCTTCACAATACATCCTTTCATACCTCATCCCTAAGGTTAGAAATAATCGTTATTCCTCCTTAAAATAAATTTTAATTTTTATTTGAAAAGAAACACATGCGGGATAATTATCAAATGTAGTTTTACAATAGTATATATACATATATAAATTAATTGCTGCAGATTTTATAGATAAATGGCAATTATATTTATAAATGTGATTAGCTAAAATATCTTCATTTAAAGTTGAACACCAACTTGTCACCTCCCAGAGATTGAGACAGCCAGAACGTGTAAACTGAAGATATTTTTCTAACGCTAATTAGATATTATTGAAGGCCACGTGGAGATCGTGTTTTCCCATTCTATCACCCATAACCTACCACAGGGGTGACTTTCATTGAAATTTATTTACAGTGTGTGTTTACTGTTCAGCCATTTTATAAATACTGGATTAGAGATGTTTATGTATAAACTTTCCTATTTTCAACACACTCATGGACAGAACTTAAGGATATAAATTATAAATTATGAAATATGCCTAAATTCATGTCTGTAGAAGAATTATAAAGTTCCGAAAGTTTTCATATTGCACAAATAAAGAAACGCATTGTTACTCTTTATATTCTCATTTCTTAAGGAAGTTGTACATTTTAGCATGCATATAAGGATTCAAACAATTACTCTGAAAGATATTACATTACCTTTATTGATATACATGATAAGCAAGTGTGAACAAATTGTCTCGTCTCCCACTCCTTTAATTTTTCTGAATTAGTAGATATTTGGTGTAGGCACTACCTTTAGACCTCTGAATCTCTCAGAGGGATAGTCTAACCTCTTCAGTAACATCTCTTCCATATTCTCAGCTATCTTCCTTTATATGGATTTCTAACAATGGTTAGGCCATGAGGTATATAACCTTTGTATCCTGTTCTCTCAATATTTTTGTGTCGTAAAAATACCTGGATTGTACTATAAATATCCTTTTGAATTATCGTTTAGAGAAAAAAAAAAAAGAGAGGAAAAATTAAAATTACCAGCGACAACAAAGACTTTCCACTTCTTCAAATTTTGCCTATGTCCAAACAACTAGTATGTCAACAGGGCTCTGCCACATTTGTAAGTGCAAATGTCGAGCTGCTTTTCACATGTGTAGACATATGGTGCACTCACAATAAAGTAGTCGCCAACTTCGCCACCATGATTATGATGGCATGTACCACGTGTACTATGTATAATAAAAAAAGGTATGTTAACGACCAAGTTATGAAAACTGTATTATGAATTCATATATATCATAGATAATACATAGAGCTATATGCTATTGTATTTTTCATCTAACAATTAAAATAACTTATAATTAAATAATTGAAATAAATATCATTAAATTATTTTTATTCATCACTATATTATAAATAATATACTGTTTAAATAAAAAGGCATATATTGGATCGAAATATCATACCTTGATAAAGGTTGGCGTTCAGCCAACAGAAATATTGGTAAAATAAATGTTATTTTAATTCAATATATGACTTTATATTTGAATAATATCTATGGATTGCTCTATATTCAAAATAATATACTGTTTATCTATCTTTTTCTTATATTAAATGTTTTATAAAATATATAGCTAAATATATTCGAAACATGTATGTATATTTATAGAAATTATTTGAAAAATATCAAATCTAGTTTGAAATATTTAATCATAAATATATTACAGAATTTCTTTATTTGATATAGCAGCCTATATGTTATATTGAGCGTGGAATGTAAAAAATATATTTTTAAGGTCACAAATGATATCTAAGCCAACAAGTTAAAATTTAATAATCATGTTTTAAATATTTATAAATTTCTCAAAAATCAATTTTACTTTTTTTCAAAAATTAAAATCTCTAAGAGTGGCGCATTCTATCTGAATATAAATCCAATTTCCAGCCATACCCCGAGGTACCTTTATAATGACTTATTTAAACACCCATAGATTTTAAATTGGAAATGGCAAATTTTCCCTTTAAGTGAAATGCCTTCAAGCCAAAATTTGCATCGTCATTTTTCTAAATTTAATTTTGACCTCCGCCACGTTTTTTTTTTTCCAAATCAAATATAAGAGTTGATTTAATGAAAGATAAATATGAAATGATTTTTATTGATAATAAAATAGATAATTTAGATTTATAGAAAGTTACTTAATTACATCGCGTTATTTTTTTCTTTTGATGGAATAAATTTCTAATGTAAATCACAGAAAATTTGAAAAAAACGTAAAAAAATCTGTGGTATAGGAAATGATGATCTATTTTTAATTGCAGGAAAAAGATTTAATTTGAAAAAAATATATTTTTTTTTATTGGCTAACGACTTCAGATGACCAATATATAAACCATCTCACATTTCCAATTCTTATAGTTTATGATAATAGTAATTGGTTTTCTATTTAAAATTATATTTCACATCATAGAGAGGTCCCCTCTACCTTTTGAGAAGAATAAATAAAATCATTATTATACGTGGTAAAGGCCATGATAATCATGGTGGTAGTAGTTAGCGACTGCATTTACTGTAAGTGCACCACACGAAAAGCAGTTTGATATTTGCATTCACAAGTGTGCCAGAGCTCCGTATGGTTACCTGCACTTACTATATATAGTAGATATGACCTTTTACTGTAAATGCAACATACTTGTAGAAATCAGATGGATTTTTTTCATTTACAAGTGTGCCAGAACCTTATAAACCCTATATGGTTAAATGCACTTACTAAGTAGGTTTGGATTATTTAGAAAAAAATAAGTCCATTGCGGGATTCGATACTGGGTAGTGGGGGTCGAAAACCGACGGTTTGTACGACTTTTTCAGCGATTCTGGAAACATGAATACACTCATGGACACAATTCAAGGAAGTGTACCTTTTATCATATTAATCGGGATTCAGACAATAACTCTCAAAGATACACTCATGGACAAAATTTAAGGAAGTTGTACCTTATAGCATGTATATCGGGATTCAGACAATAACTCTGAAAGATACACTCATGGACAAAACTTAAGGAAGTTGTACCTTATAGCATGTATATCGGGATTCAGACAATAACTCTCAAAGATACACTCATGGACAAAATTTAAGGAAGTTGTACCTTTTCTCATATATATCGGGATTCAGACAATAACTCTCAAAGATACACTCATGGACAAAATTAAGGAAGTTGTACCTTATAGCATGTATATCGGGATTCAGACAATAACTCTGAAAGATACACTCATGGACAAAACTTAAGGAGGTTGTACCTTATAGCATGTATATCGGGATTCAGACAATAACTCTGAAAGATACACTCATGGACAAAACTTAAGGAAGTTGTACCTTATAGCATGTATATCGGGATTCAGACAATAACTCTCAAAGATACACTCATGGACAAAACTTAAGGAAGTTGTACCTTATAGCATGTATATCGGGATTCAGACAATAACTCTGAAAGATACACTCATGGACAAAACTTAAGGAAGTTGTACCTTTTAACATGTATATCGGGATTCAGACAATAACTCTCAAAGATACACTCATGGACAAAACTTAAGGAAGTTGTACCTTATAGCATGTATATCGGGATTCAGACAATAACTCTGAAAGATATACTCATGGACAAAACTTAAGGAAGTTGTACTTTATAGCTTGTATATAGGTATTCAGACAATAACTCTGAAAGATACACTCATGGACAAAACTAAAGGAAGTTTTTCCTTATAGCATGTATAGCGGGATTCAGACAATAACTCTGAAAGATACACTCATGGACAAAACTTAAGGAAATTTTAACTTATAGCATGTATATCGGGATTCAGACAATAACTCTGAAAGATATTACAGTGACCTTTATTGAAGACACACGAGATAACCAATATACACTAATGGACAAAACTTAAGGAAGTTGTACCTTATAGCATGCATATCGGGATTCAGACAATAACTATGAAAAATATTACAGTGACCTTTATTGAAGACACGACATAACCAAGTGTGAACAAAATTATTCATGTCTCTTCCAAAAAAAAAAAAAAAACAGACGACCAGAGACATCATCAAATATTTTTCATTTCTTTATTTTTTGTGTCCATGAGTGTTCTTTATATAAATGAGAGTATAAAATAAATTTTAATTATTTAATTTAAAACGCGGATTTCTAGCTGTTACAACCAGCTGTATTTTAGCAGGCGATATAATAAATAAACAAAAAATGAGAAATTATTTTTGAAATTATCTGTATTTATATATAATTTTCATTCAAATTAATATACCAATTGTTTAGTGTATTAAAATACAATAATATATATTATTTAACTTTAGAGAAAATCTGAAAATAGAGCAATCCAAATGGTAAGCATACCAATTCAAACATTGCGTATGAAACTACACCTTTTTGTATAAATTAATTTATCCATAATTCCATCATATATTGAGATATACAATATTAGTAATAATTTAATAATATTTACATAATTGTTTTTAAACTAAAAAGGCATATATTTGATCAAAATATAATTTCTCTTACCAATATTTTAGTTGGCAGAACGCCAACCTTTTTCAAAGTATTATAGCATATTAATATAATATACATTAAGATGTTATAATATCTTGATAAAGGTTAGCGTTCAGCCAACTGAAATATTGGTAACTAAATGATATTTTGATCCAATATATGCCTTTTTAATATAAGATTTATTTATGGATTGCTCTATTTTCGAAGAAATAATATAAATGGTATTAAAGAAATCGCTATTGTCCTGAAGGCGATGTCTCCAAGTCAGATTAAAAAAGCCAGGTTGTCCCGGCTTGAATCAACAAGCCATATGTTGAGTGAGCGAAGTTTTGGGAAAAAGCGCCTTGAGAATGTTTGCTCTGACCATTAGGGAGAGTTTCAGGGAAGAATAGAATCTAAATATTGGGGGAATATTCCATCGTGGTTTATTGCAGCGACTTGTATTAAATATATATAAATTTATTTTGAAAATAGAGAAATCCATAAATATATTTTTAATAAATAAAATGTGTATATACAGAGTTTGAAACTGAAAATATAAGTTTATAATATTTTTCATAGAAATATGAATACCGGCCAGGCAACTTTTATCTATACGATAAATTTATAAGTTGAAAGACCTATGGAATATTTTAAATACTTATATAAATATTAATTAGGTTAATAATTAATAAGTTACTTTAGAACATAACTCATTGTAAATAGCTCAACTTGATCAACCTTCTCTCTCCAAGATACTAATTATTACAGATAAATTCATTAAATCAACTTCCATCATTGCTTAACATACTGTAAATAACTACCTTGCGATTTCTTCTATCTGCTTATGTTGTTGCTTATTTGTTTAATGTATATGTTTATTTAATGCTCTTTTTCTTAATTGTTTATTTTCTTTATCGATAATTCTGTTACCTACTCTACTACAATTATTGTAAATAGTTTTCACGCGCAATTATCCAGATCGGGTATAGCGTGTCTTATTTGCAACTGGTAATAATAAGGCGTTTATAAATACCATATTTATTAAATAAAATCATATTACAACACAACTATATTTAGTATAAATTTATGAATGTATATATTTAAATAAAAAGGCATATATTGGATCAAATTATAATTATTTTACCAATAATTTGTTTATATTTGAAATTAATATGTTATAATACATTGAAAAAAGGTTGGCGTTCATCCAACTGAAATATTGTTAGAATAAATAATATTTTGATCCAATATATTGTAGTTTTGTTATATTCAGTTGTACGATAAGATGTATTTTTCTTAATTATATTTATATGAGTCAAAATATAAGCGGGGAAAGGGACATCAACAAAAATTTCGAACACAATATGATTAGCAAGAGTTTTACCTCTTCACTCAATATATTACCTCTTCACTCAATATATCACCTCTTCACTCAATATTTTACCTCTTCACTCAATATTTTACCTCTTCACTCAATATTTCACCACTTCACTCAATATTTTACCTCTTCACTCAATATTTTACCTCTTCACTCAATATTTCAGCTCTTCACTCAATATTTCACCACTTCACTCAATATTTTACCTCTTCACTCAATATTTTACCTCTTCACTCAATATTTCAGCTCTTCACTCAATATTTCACCACTTCACTCAATATTTTACCTCTTCACTCAATATTTTACCTCTTCACTCAATATTTCAGCTCTTCACTCAATATTTTACCTCTTCACTCAATATTTCACCTCTTCACTCAATATTTCACCTCTTCACTCAATATTTCACCTCTTCACTCAATATTTCACCTCTTCACTCAATATTTCACCTCTTCACTCAATATTTCACCTTTTAACTCAATATTTTACCTCTTCACTCAATATTTCACCTCTTCATTCAATATTCCACCTCTTCACTCAATATTTTACCTCTTCACTCAATATTTCACCTCTTCACTCATAATACTATTATCGTCTCTCATCACTTTAATTTTGACTCGTATAAATCTTAATTGTTCAATTGCTCAAATATTTATATTTTTCTTTCAAGTGCATTTTGATAAAAGCTTTTTCTAAAATTATTTTTTATTAATTATATATATTCATATATTTTAATATTCCGAAAATATATATCAATTTATAATTCGTATATTCAATTTAATATTTAATAAAAAGAAGATGATTTCGTTCACCAGGATATTATAATTGAACTATACTAAACGGAAAATAAAAAGAGGCAACATTGAGGTCGAGCTACAATCCCTTCAGGATAACACTCCTAAGTGCCTCTGAAAGACTCCATTCAAGGTTCTAAAAAGCAGACGAAGCCTATGTACTTCCGGTAGACTTCCGGACGGTTTCCGTTCTCCCCGGGGAATTGATCGTCTGCGAACAGCTGTGGTACAGAAGAATGATTGTGCCGGGTTACCGCACGATTACTTCGCTTCTATGAATAAAAAATATTATTATTCATTATACCCACCTTCTATATATATCAGAGGTTTGAAAATAGAGCAATCCATAAATAGATCCTTAATTATAAAGACATATATATTGTATCGGAATATAATTTATTTTACCAATATTTCAGTTGGCTATACACCAAACTTTATCAAGGTGTTATAACATATACATTAATATGTTATAATACCTTGATAAAGGTTGACGATCAAAACCTTTAATTCTATTTACAATTTTTCAGTTGGCTGAACTGTTTCAATCTGAATAATTTAATATTTGATTGGTAATTATTCATAATGTTTTTACATAGCCAAATCACGCTACGTCTTATGTTTCTAATTAACTCGGCATTGTTATATAACAATCAGACTAGAGAGACCTTCTATAATAGCGGGGATAAATTGTGGATATTCTATTATAGGGAAATACCCACAAATTTTAAAATCATATTCAAAACTACTGTTATTTTAAACCTATTTTAAAGATATTTTACAATTTTGTTAATTCAATTTTCTTGTCTATATATCTCTGTTTGGAGTATCGAGACATTGCACACTTTCAAAACATCAGATCATTCGTGAATTCGTATAAAAGTGAACAGTAGCTAAGTATGTGAAAAAAATAGTACAAATGTGATATTGTACTGGGATAAGGTGCATAAATTAAGAAAAAGGCATATTCTTATCGTGCAACTGAAATTTGCTGATGGCTTGCGCCATCTATCGGAATAAATATCAACTATTCTCGTTGATTTTTAATTATTCCATTTTTTGATTAATCAAGAATGGGTATTTGGCCAATTCTGGAATAATTAAAAATCAACGAAAATAGTTGTTATTTATTCAGATAGATGACGCAAGCCATCAGCAACTTTCAGTTGCACGATAAGGATATGCCTTTTTCTTAATAGTAGGTAAGTAGTTCTTTGAAAAGGACGACAGAGTGTCGAGGAAATGTTTGAGTAAAGAGGTGAAGAAAGGTTGTGATGTGAATAATTTACAACTCAACACAACAGCAAATACAAAAGATAAATATTTACATACAATTAATCATTCTTCTCATTAAATCAAATTTCTATATTACTGTTATTATCACTGTTATACTGTTATTATCACTGTTATTAGCTCCACATGCATGTTTTACCTAAAAGAAATCATACACGCTTTCATAGAGATTACCTTAATCTCAATATGTATTATAAATACCATGCGATGTAATTCCCCACTTCGGAAATAATCAATGGATTCTGATTCGATTACTCTTTCAACTGAATTAGAAGAATTTTTTAAAATATTTATTTATTCAAGTTATTTATGCATATTAGAGTTGAAATATCATTGGATGGATTATTTGATTGTATTTTATTTTAAATATTTTTTATCCCAGAAAAACCAGAAAATATCGTTAAATTTTATCATTAATTATTTTCATTTGTTTTGGTTAGTGTTCGATTTTGTTGAATATTAAAGAGTTATTCAAATAGTTGTTTTTTTTTCTCAATTCACAGATAATTTTAAACGCATTTACATTTGTTTGTAGAATAAAAACCTCGCCCTGGATAGATACTCTTCTCTTAAAAGGGGTAATCCTCTGGAAACCTCAGTTTCTTCTGTTTACATTCTACATTTACAAGTATAAAGTTTAATATACTTTTATTTACTGCTCCATCAGTACCTCAAGTCTACCTCACATATACCTCATGGTTACTTCTTATAAACTTATTTTTTACACTTAGCTAATATTTTCCCATAGTTACACAGATTTTAGTCTAAATACAGTTAAACCTGTCTATAGCGCCCCCTCTTGCGACTCACCAAAATAAGGTGCTATAGAGAGGGGGTGCTATAGACAGGTCACTTTTAATGTAAATCGCATCGTAATACGTATTCAAATCAAGAGCTATAGAGAGGAAGACGCTATTTAGACGGGGCGCTATAGACAGGTTTAACTTATGTTATTTTATATATGTTTTAATCTTTTTGAAATGTTAAATCCTTAAATAAGAAAGAAACGATATCAACTCGGAAGACGAATAAAACTTTGTATTGTGAATATATCTGTTATGTATCTAAACACGTGATCACTCCTGTATCACCCTCGTTCTGTAAGATCACAGCGAAGGAATTAAATATGCCATTTATATATTACATCCAATATCTATACAGAGCGAATAGGTATATTACAATATTTCGAAAAATATCAAAGACAGTTATTTATTTTGAATGCAATTCTACTCTCCTATAAGCTTATGTCCATAGTTTTCTTGAAAACCATTTCTGAGATTCCATCCTTCAGTGCTGCGTATATAAGCCGAATCGTCCAATACAGTATTAGAGCTCTGAGAAGCGGTCTGGTGGATTAAATTGGTCTAACCGTTGGGAGGGTTCAGCACTGATGAGCCAAGCCCTCCCAATATATTTTTTCATCGTAGTAAGGGCAGTAGAAGTTTATATTATGTATAAAAGAAACATTAGTGCTTTTAAATCCATTCATTTATAGTTATTTAGTTACTTAAAATCTATGATTTTTTCCTGTGGAGAATATGTATAAGACCAATGGTCTTAATGAAGCTGTATGTGTATGTGATATAGAACCAAACTATGTATATTCACTAGGGTATGCTACATATGTGGAATTCAGAACGTATGTAGATAACGTGATAGAATACGGAAAGAAAATGTTTCGGTGTGGTTTATTTAATCCCTCTAATTACACTGATAGACAAAACTTAAGGAAGTTGTACCTTATAGCATATATATATCGGGATTCAGAAAATAACTCTGAGAGATATTTTCTGAATCCCGATATATATATGCTATAAGGTACAACTTCCTTAAGTTTTGTCTATCAGTGTTATTTGAAATAATTATACTCATGGACAAAACTTAAAGAAGTTGTACCTTTTAGCATGTATATCAGGATTCAGACAATAACTCTGAAAGATATTACAGTGACCTTTATTGAAGACATACGGGGAAACTAAGTGTAAACAATATTACCTCCGTTTCCATCAACAAAACTGACGACCGGCGACATCAAAGAAAATCCACTTCCTTATGTATCATGTTTTATCCATGAGAGAGAGTGTGTAGGTTTAGCCTCAAAGCATGAGCAGAAAGTTTCAAGAATAATAAAGTATGACAGAAAAAATTAAAATATGAAAGTTTAATGGCGCTTGTTGTTTCATGTGGATTATTTTGCCAAAAATATATTAACATAATATATTATTTTAAGATAATACGTATATATAATCAAAATATGTAACGATTAAATATTTGGCGATGTGTTTAATATTTTTACATCTACCATAAATATTATCATTGAAGACTTTTCTGAAATGATAAGTACTATTGAATGAATGAATTTGGCTCATCAGTATTGAACCCTCTCAGCGATTTCGCCAAATCAATTTCCAGACAGGTCACTACTATTTTATAAATACCTAGTATTGTATACTACACTTATTCAATAACAATTATCTTTGCAGTATATGCCTATAAATATAATTTTTGATGATATATTTAAAAAATAAACATATTGCCAAGGGGGTCGGTGGAAGGCTGGTTAAACCGTTTGGTTTACGACCACTACGACCCGGGTTCGATCCCCGCATTGGAAACTTTTTTCTGTTAAAAAGAATGCTCCAATGGCCCCCCGATTATTGCAAAAGTCCAACCCCACCAGCGAGTGCAAGTAACCAAACGGGGCTCTGACACATTTGTAAGTGCAAAGTCGAACTGCTTTTCACATGTGTAGACATGTGGTGCGCTTACAGTAAAAAGCAGTCGCTAACTACCCACCATGATTATCATGGCCTGTACCACGTGTACTAGGGATAAGCAAAAAAAAACATATTGCCAAAATTTTAATTGTTAAAAATAAAAAGAAAAGATTTATTATTAAACTGACAATTTAACATGAACATTCAAATACTTGAATAAATAAAAAACGAATAATTTTTAATTTTAAATCATATTTCTCACAAAACCTGTTCTTTTCAGATTTGGCTAATTTTCTATATACTTATTCTACTATTTTTTCTCTCTCTCTGGAGGCGTTCTCGATTGTGAGCTGTTTTATTTTTAAATTTAGAACAAAAAATAGGAAGTTTCAGGATCCTTATTTGAATAAATTGATTTCTATTTCAGGATATGTAGGTAGCTTGGTGGAGTGTAATATTATACAACTTGGGTTTCCTTATTTTGAAAGAGAAAATAAAAAAGAACAGCCTACAACAACGACTACAGGAAAATGGAAATTTTAGCGGCAAAAGGGAAATTTAATATAGGAGAAAATCTCTTTTATCGAATCTACCGCTTGTAATTTTATCCTATATCCGCCACGCGTTGGGTGACACCCTCAACCTTCCTCCATTTAGCTATATATGTGCGACTATTCTGTTTTATTTCTCTCTATATTCACAAAGCAATAACACGCCATCTATATATCCATCCATATATATATATATATATATATATGTAGTATTGTAATTTTTCTAAAGTTCAATGTCTGGAAATGACAATTAAGCAGTCGTTTGTGGCTGTCTCCACCTCAATAATTCTCTCTTTATTTTTTTCAAATCTTTTTTAAACAAAACAAAAATTTACATATACACCATTTAATTAAATCTTTAGTAAAAAAAAAAAATAAAATAAAATAAATTTACATTCTATCATTCAAAATGTATCATATATATATTACAAATGAAAAGATTAAGACGCGAAGGTTTATTTTCATTAATAAATCAAGCTTATACTGTCTTTACTGCGATTATAAAATATTGGGATGGCTTGTCTCATCAGTGGTGAACCCCCTCTCAGCGGATTGGTCAATTTAATCTACCAAACCGTTTCTTTAGATCTCTAATAATATATTGGATCATTCTGTTTATATATGATGCACTGAAAGGTTGAATCTTAGAAATGGTATTTAAGTAAACTATGGACATAAGGTTTTAGGACAGTAGAATTACATTTAAATATATGCATCGAGCAATGCTCTTCCACAAAAAATCAGGACAAGTTAGACATGAATTAATACATAGCAATAATACGCCATCCTTATGGTACCATTCTGACTATATATTCAACAATGAAATGTGTGAATATAGATATGGTATTCAAGAAAAATATGGACAAAATTCAGGTTAGAGGAATTACAAGAAATAATCTGGTGAAATAAATTAGCGAAACCGCTGGGAGGGTTCATCGCTGTTGAGCCAACCATTCTCAGAGTGTTTTTCATCAGAGTATGGAAAGAAGAAAGTTTTTTTTTTCGAAAAGAAACATATTCGAGATTTACTAGTTTTATTTCTCTTATATTGATAAAGGTCTATTGTTTTAAAATCAAGTCATGCCTCTGTGGTATATACAGACCTTATGTTTGCGGGAGAACAATGCTCGATGCAAAGATTTATATGCAATTCTACTGTCCTAAAATCTTATGTTCATAGTTTTCTTGAATACCTTATCAAAGATTCCACGGCGGGCTATCCTTATAATTGTCTTTTATACCAAAATATTTGAAATTATTCACAATAATTTATCGAAAAATATATTTAATTATAAAATAATCAAATTTTGATCATTTATAAATATGAGGAAATAGGTAAATATTTTATCATACAATAATTGAATTCACCACTGATTTAATGAATTCTTGTAGTTGCAACACATTTTTGCTTGTTTTTAAAATATTGCGTCTTATGAAAACTTGCTCTCATTTTAAAACCAAATATACACTCATGGACAAAACATAAGAAAACTTCATATTTTGATCTCGCCCGATCGTCTATTTTTTAAGGAGACTGGCTATCTAGTATGTCTTCAAAAAGGTCACTATGAGCTATTGTCTAAATTGCGATATACATGCTAGAATTTACAATTTTTTAAAGGTTTATCTATGAGTGAATATTGTTTTAGACATTCTTTTGTACGCGCGCGCGCGCGATAACAATTTAGAATAGTCAATTATATTTGAGAAAAATAACGATGGAAGAATTTTTGAAAGTAAAGGCATAATAACTGAAGAATTTAGAATTAATATTAATCAGAGATTTGCCCGGAAATATTCCAGATATCACTAGTTTATACAAATTAGGTAACTGAGAGTAAAAAATCACAATTTTCAGATTCATTATAGGATATGGAAAGAGATTTCTAATAGATCTCCAAGTATTTTTATTTCCAGTAAAGAAATGTACATTAAATTTAATACCTTTTGTAGATATATTTGATATTATATAGCAACAAATATTTTTAAAGAAACTGCTAATTTATTATGTTGATTGTAGATATATTACCCGACATTCATTTCTTTTGTACAAAGTTCTCTGTTCTCGTTTTTTCTCTCTCTTTCTCTATATGTACATACATTTTATATATATGTATATTTATCAATTACTTTATATATTTATATCTATTTATTCATGTATTCATCATTTTATAATCTTAATTATTCATTTTTTATTTATTCTGTATTTAACCTTATATATTCTTATATGGACATTGAAATAAAGTGGTTTCAATCTCAATCTCTCTCTCTCTTTCTCCTTATTAATATCATATGATTATTCTTTACGACCTACAATTATTATAAATATGTATATACAATTGTAAAGGCATACAAGTATGACAGCGCAAGTGTCCAAAGGGGGACATAGCACTTTAAATTTAAATAAATAAATAAAGGTCAAAATAAAGAAAGAAGTTTCTCTATGCAAATACATAACATAAATGATGAATAAAACTGTAGAAGATAGTGAATATAAAATCATCAGACGATGATCCACAATGATATGTAAGGCTAACCCATAAGACTAAGAGAGGACGAGAGTTTTTTTATTTATCTGTCATAAATGTCCGAAAGCTTGTGATGTACGAGCGATAAATAAAATAAACGGTTCCACTTAGTAGTCTTGGTTGAACGGGATAAAAATGTAGTTATTGATAATTACTTTTTATATTTCTCTCTCTCGCCTTCTCTTAAAACATTTATAAAAACATTCTCATTCTTTAAATTATTTATTATGTTCTAATATATCATCATATTTTTTATTATATTTTGATAAAGAATGTGTTTAGAAATTATATTAGATATTATTGTGCATGTGTGTGTGGAGGATACTTTTTTTCGCATTTGAGAGAATTTATGGCACATTTTCCATGAAAATGTTGTAACTGAAAGTTCGCTTTTTATGGATGAGACAAGCCCTTTACACTCATGGACAGAACTTAAGGAAATGTAAAGTCTTTGTTGTCGGCGGTATGTTTCTTATTTTTGGAGATAGAAGAAATGTTGTTCATTATTTGTTATATCGTATGCCTATCCATATTCCTGTGATTTCACCAATCTCCAGACTGCTCCACTATTGATATCGGGAGAAGAATATGTTAATCTTCTGTATAGATTTCTATCTTTTGTAACTATGTAAATTTAATTCATTGTTAAAAATAGATTCATAATATGATGCACTAGCGCGCCATCTGTTATCAAAATTCGAAACTATTTTAAAGACGTAAGATTCTTTTTGAAATAAAACAATTTCTACTGTCCTTACTGCAATGGAAAAATTAATGGGAGGACCTGGCTCATCAGTGGTGAACCCTCCCAGCGGTTTCGCCAGTTTAATCTTACGCCTTTAAAATAGTTTCGAAAAATATATTTGTCATATGTAAATACTTTTGTGTATAAATGTATTCGTGACTAGAAATAAAGAGAGTTGTCGTAGTTCACTGACTCTCATGTTGTTGCTTGGCTTGTTCGAGATCATTGCCATATAACTGCCCTAGAGACAACGGAATTCCGCTGTTTTTCCTTGGAGTCGCTCTTCCCTTACATAGAGATAGGTTGGTGTTATCCCCCCGGGACCTAAAAAAGAGACCTTGGGCGTCTGGGCAAAATAGAGCCTGGGCATTGCACCGCTCAACGTGACAATGGGAGCAAACAAAAAATATTTCTACAATTTACAAAGTTTTCGATATTTGACGCATGCGTCACAAACCAAATAGACAAACAATATAATCCAACGACAGTTCCATAATTATTAATATTCTGATAAAATAGATTACAAATTCGGAAACGAATATAATTAAATAATTTATTTAGGTATAGTTTAATTAAATTATAAAATTTCATTTGTTTGATTTTTTAAATTTTGTTTTCATAATAAAATTTCATTATGTTCAATTTGTAAGAGGTGCAGTAAAATAAATATTTTAATTAATAATAAATTTAAATTGGATTAAAATTTCCAATTTACGTGGGGAGAGAAGACTAATTAGATATATAAATATAATTTACAAATTATCATTGTTGTTAGAGTAGAGGTTGACGTTTTATTTAAAAACATTTTTGTGGAACTATAAACAAATAATTCAATATAGTAAAGCATAAAAAGTCGGTGGACAAGTAGGTAACACCCTCGATTCCCGACAGTCATGAACCGGGATTGAATCCCGCGTTAACATTTTGTTTTAATAAGTAAATAACCTTCACATATTATTCATTGTTGCAATTATCATAAACTAGGTTGTTCTTTTTGAGCGGTACCTAATAAAGTGATTTTGGAAACGAATATAGTAAAAGAAAACAGATATAGATAATATACAAGATAGCAAAATGCTTACCTACTGTGAACTGGCGTTCTAAAAGAACCTGCAAACACAATTACATAAAGTTTTAGAATAAGGATTATAGAGAAAAATGATTTTCAACTATATTGCAAAAGGTACCGTTATAATATGGACCTATTTTCAAGAAAAAATGACCCGCGCGCTATAAAGTGATAATGATTATATTTAAAATAATAATATATATACTTTTTAATATGGTATAAAATATGCGTGTGTGATCTCTATTTATTATCATACACGTATGGTAATTCTATAAAATAATATATATGTCGCTGAATCATAAAAAATATAAAGGAAAAGAGAGTAATATAAAAATACAGGATATATTTTAAATAATTTGTATAAATTCAATAGTTTAACTTCAACTACCGTATATCCTATATGGAAACACAGTCAAATTAAGAGAGCTATGTGGTTTAAAGTGTATAAATAATAAAACCTATTTTGTAAACCGTTATCTTATTCTAATAGAAATGAAAATTGAATCGAACGGGAAATTCGTAAAATTCTTTAATTGAGATTCGATTAAATATATCAACGAAATGATATTATTATAAATAAAATAGATTATGATAATCTTTTTCAGAGACGATGCTTCAACCAATAACAACGGAAAGCCATAGTAAGAATGTAGTTTCGAATTCAAATTTTGGTATCAGACAACATATAAAGGGTTAAAAACTTGATATTATTACCTACCAGCTACTAGAAATATATAGAAATAATTTAAAAAAGGTATATAGACCGTATAATTCTGAGTATCTTTATTAAAATTAAGATGTTAATTGAATTTTACATTTTTTTACAATTTACACTTTCCCCCCATAGAAATGAAATGATTGAATCAATTTGAGCTCCAGGTACGATTTCCCATTTTAGGATTTGATGACTCTTAATCGAACAAATTGTTATCATTCAGTTTTATTTAGTTGTTTTTCAAAATAAAATATATCATTTATAACAAGCCTCTTGTACTTTATTTGATAATGAATCATCAGTTTATTGATTCCTTTTCGAATATTCACTCTTTTTTCTATATTTTGAGAGATAATTTTCTATTCATTCTGATTTGAAAAGTCGATTCTTCGACTTTTATTCTGATATCAATATCAAAGGTAAGCCAATATCCCCTCGCGTGTGCGGATTATCTTTCAAACAGGTTTTCCCATCTTGATTTCAAAATTTATATTAAAATTATTTTTATATAAGATAGAATGATCAGTTTCACAATCGTTTAATTGTTTCATTGTATATAATTTTGACAAATATTGATAATAAATCATAGCGTAAGATGATACAAACTTTGATAGATAAGATCAATCCAAGTCTCATTCCTAGGAACAACAATGTTCCATGGAAACCATTGTCTTGAAGTAAAGAGCTTTGGAATTAATCTTTTTTAATTATATTGTGACGTCGAGAGAGAGAGATTGAAACTGATTTATTACAACGTTCATATAAGAGTATATAAGATTAAATACACAAATATGAATAAATAAGATTATGTAATGATAAATATATGTGAATAAATATATATAAATAGATAAAATAATTGATAAATATACATATACCAGTATATTAAAAAACGAAAGAAAAAATAAATGATAAAAATATCAGGTTCCTTCTGTAAAGCACATGTGCTCCTGGTCAGGATATGTCATTTTTAATACATATATATACAAGGTCTTCATTGGTGGCGCCCACCGCGAGAAAGACTCCGCCAAAAGAGAGAGAGAGATTGAGATTGAAATTACTTTACTTCAATATAAGGCTAAATACAAAATAAATAAGTTTAAATAAGAATAAATATATGAATGAATATAAGTAAATAACCAATATATTCTATAAATATACATATATATAAAATAAATACAGTCTTCTTTGGTGGCTCCCATCGCTGGAAAGACTCCACCACCGATAGACTGCGAGAGTTCTTTCCCACAAAGTGGGCAAATAGAGGATATGGCTGGCATTACCCAACTCAAGACCAAGATGGTACTTGTAGATGGTAGCCTTCGCCACGCTTGTCAGTTGCATAGCCTTGGGATGGAGGCCGACGCCAAAGAGCCAGGCCTGCAGATCCAGGGACAAACCACAGGACACCTCCAGGAGCAGGGGTCGCACGGCTCGGCAATCCAATATCTGTGGGGGTTAGAAATTGCGGACCGATGCAACAGATCTTCACTCAATGATAAATAAAAATCTAATTGATGTAAGAAGTGAAATAAATATGTTTATTTACGTGATCAAATACAATTATATATGGCGGGGAAAGATAGAAATCAAAAGAAAATGCGGCATGAGACTAGCGGAAGCAATCAGCCTGTGCAGTGCTTGAATAAGGTGTTGGGTTTCATAAATATTGTGTTATAATCTTTAAAATATATTTTTGTGCAATATTAGAATTTCAAAGCACGACTATATGTATTACCTATTTGTTTTTTAACTTAATGTTGTTGTTGTTGTGTCCAATGAAGAGGCTAAGATGTCCCCATGTGCATCTCTCTCTCTCTCTCTCTCTCTATCACATCAATCGCAATGTCCACTATCTTGGGTGTGTAAATCTGCTGCTCTAATTCCATGGCAATTTTTTGCAAGGCTGCGGCTATTGCTGGGCATGAGAATATGTGGGTAGGTGTTAGCTCCACACCAGGACAGTTGTTGCATGTCCTATAGGAAAAAAGGTACCCTATGTGACCTATATATGAAACCAGTTAGGGTTGGAAGGACCAGAAGGAATTGGCAAATATTATAAAATAGAGCATACCAATAAGGAGAAGATATTTGAGTCCTAAAAACAGCCTTAATAAGAAATGGCTCCAATTGTGCCAGGTGAATAGAGAATCCAATCAGGGGGAATGGCAAATATCTCCACCACGCCAAACACGATGATCCAATTCTCTGACACCTTTTTCTATCTTCCTGCACTATTAGAATCTCTCTTCCTATTGCATCGGCATTTCCTCAATTGATAGAGATGTCTGACACAATTATGATAACCATATTCCGTTATATTTCCCTGAATATCACTCTCTACTTTATATCTTTATATAACACCTCTAAAATTGGCATACTTTATAATATTTTATAATGCAATATAATGCGGCTTATGATTATAAAACGAAGTTTGACAACAAAACATTTGCGGTATAATTGCCAAACATGTTTCTACAAATTCTATGATAGTTATTTTTAAATTTAGAGCGCGCTTTTTGCTTCAATATAATTATTATATTTTAATTGACCAAAATAATCATTACATTGCATTTTTCTGCATTATCTTTTGAATCTTTTCATATTTCTCAATGACGATTCAATTGATAATTGTGGGATTTGATGAAACTTTGTTTAATAGGGCTATTGATTTTCCATTGCTTCACATTCTTTGACTATTTGAATAGCTTTCTTATCTATTTTCACATCTTAATTTCATTAAATGATGATAGTATGAAATTTTGATATCAAAGTATGAAAAATAAATCAATATTTTCTCTCATTCACATTGTAAGACAAGAGGTTGTGTGAACCTTTTATTTTTATAATCCATTTTGAACTTAGGAACTACACCACCTTAAAGACAAATCTCTTTAACACCTGTATAATAAAACGAGCATGGGAAGACAAAACCTCTTTATGTTGGCGACATCCTTTATAAAATATTGTAGCGTAAAAATCCAGCCTTGGAATATCTTAAGATGTAAAAGTATTTATTGATGACGTCAGTTCGACCAGTCGACAATTATCAACCAACCCAACTATCTACAGCTAGAGAATATCGAACAAGCAAGCTAGGCAAATAAAATGATGATTTTATAAATATAAAGTAATAAATCTGTTTTAAATATTTCCATTGAATAAAATATATTAAAATATTTATTCGCCACAATATTTGATAAAATGTTTTTTTCTTTTTAAAACTTTAAATGAGGATCTCATCAGGTTAATATAAAGCGGCTAATATAAACAGGTCTCAAAACATATAATATTGTTAAAGGGTATTCTGATATAAAAATCCGACGAATGTTTAATTTGAGGATTTAGGTGTGATTGTGACAAAGCGTTGTAAAATCTTCTGCCAGCAGAAATTTTATTTATTGTTATTTCATAGAATAAGAAATACTTTCATGTAGATTCTTTATTTGGACTTAGAGCGCTATGTCCCCCAAGGGACACTGGCACTTTAAAGATAAACAAAAATTTTGAAAGAAAAGAAAGAAAGATATTTCAAATATGTACATAATTAGTATGCTAGTTAGTTAGATGAAAAGTAAAAAAAAAATTTCAACAGAATTGAAATATGTACAAAAGGTTGGTATGCAAATTTAGGTAAATGAAATCAAATTGTAAAGTATTGTGTGTATTCGATAAAAGCAAAGGTTTAAGGTCCTTAAAAGGTTTTAAGGAATATTTTAGAATGAAAATATGCTAGATAGAAAATTATTCAATTAAAAAAATACAAAAAAGAGTTAATTTCTAAATAAAAGCCTTCCAATGGAATTAAGTAGTTTTTTTTATAAAATTCAAAATAAATCTGCCAATCATCATGTAGATTAATTACATTTAAGGTGATAATTCCATAATTCAGGCTCCTGGGAAAAGTTTCCGTTCAAACAAATCAATCCGTATCTCTAGGTTTCATGCCCGAGAGAAAGCTAGAGATATAAATAAAAAAATTATAAAATAAATTTATCACTAGAAGCCTGATGTTTTCACCCTTTTTTAATATGAGATTAAAAGTATTTATTTTTAATTGAATTGATTAATATCATTATAACAACCTTTCTATTATATAAAATGGAAGGATTTAAAAGCACGAATGTTTCTTTCATACACAATACGAACTTCTACTGCCCTTACTTCAATTAAAAATTTAATGGGAGGCCTGGCTCATCAGTGGTGATTCCTCCCAGCGGCTTCGCCAGTCCAATATACCAATGAAACCGCTTGTAGGGGTACACCACTGATGAGACAGGTCCTCCCATCAATTGTTCATTGCAGTAAGGATATTTTCGAATTTTCATAACAGTCGGCGCACTAATGCAAGAGAGAAAGCTAAAGAGAATGTTTATTTAACGCTCAGAAGCAATCAAATTAATTCGACATTAGATGCTCGCGAGATCATTCAGCCAGCGTAGTGCTTCAATAAGGTGTTAGGTTTCAAAAATATCGTCTTACAATCTTTCATATATCTTTTTGTGAAATAATAAAATTGCAAACCGCGTGACTATATGTATTCCTATCCTGGGTTGAAAGGAACCTATGTTGTTGTGTCCAATGAAGAGGCTAAGATGTCCCATGCATCTCTATCACATCAATCGCAATGTCCTCTATCTTGGGTGTATACAGCTGCTGCTCTGGGTCTATGTCAATTTTCTGCAAAGCTGCGGCCATTGCTGGACATGAGAATATGTGAATAGGTGTTAGTTCCACACCAGGACAGTTGTTGTATGTCCTATAGGAGAAAAGGAACCAATGAGGCCTATATATGAAATCAGTTAGGGTTGGAAGGACCAGAAGGAATTGGCAAATATTATAAAAGAGAGCATACCAATAAGGAAAAGATATTTGAGTCCTAAAAACAGCCTTAATAAGAAATGGCTCCAATTGTGCCAGGTGAATAGAGAATCCAATCAGGGGGAATGGCAAATATCTCCACCACGCCAAACACGATGATCCAATTCTCTGACACCTTTTTCTATCTTCCTGCACTATTAGAATCTCTCTTCCTATTGCATCGGCATTTCCTCAATTGATAGAGATGTCTGACACAATTATGATAACCATATTCCGTTATATTTCCCTGAATATCACTCTCTACTTTATATTTTTATATAACACCTCTAAAATTGGCATACTTTATAATATTTTATAATGCAATATAATGCGGCTTATGATTATAAAACGAAGTTTGACAACAAAACATTTGCGGTATAATTGCCAAACATGTTTCTACAAATTCTATGATAGTTATTTTTAAATTTAGAGCGCGCTTTTTGCTTCAATATAATTATTATATTTTAATTGACCAAAATAATCATTACATTGCATTTTTCTGCATTATCTTTTGAATCTTTTCATATTTCTCAATGACGATTCAATTGATAATTGTGGGATTTGATGAAACTTTGTTTAATAGGGCTACTGATTTTCCATTGCTTCACATTCTTTGACTATTTGAATAGCTTTCTTATCTATTTTCACATCTTGATTTCATTAAATGATGATAGTATGAAATTTTGATATCAAAGTATAAAAAATAAATCAATATTTTCTCTCATTCACATTGTAAGACAAGAGGTTGTGTGAACCTTTTATTTCTATAATCCATTTTTAACTTAGGATCTACATCACCCTAAAGACAAATCTCTTTAACACCTGTCTAATAAAACGAGTATGAGTAGAGAAAACCTCTTTATGTTGGCGACATCTTTTATAAAATATTGTAGCGTAGAAATCCAGCCTTGGAATATCTTAAGATGTGAAAGTATTTATTGATGACGTCAGTTCGACCAGTCGACAATTATCAACCAACCAACCCAACTATCTACAGCTAGAGAATATAGAGCAAGCAAGCTAGGCAACATATATGATGATTTTACAAATATAAAGTAATAAATCTGATTTAAATATTTTCATTGAATAATGAAATATTAATTATTTCTTTGCCACAATATATGATAAAATGTTTTTTTCTTTTTAACTTGAAATGAGGATCTCATTCAGGTTAATATAAAGCGGCTAATATAAACAGGTCTCAAAACATATAATATTGTTAAAGGGTATTCTGATATAAAAATCCGACGAATGTTTAATTTGAGGATTTAGGTGTGATTGTGACAAAGCGTTGTAAAATCTTCTGCCAGCAGAAATTTTATTTATTGTTATTTCATAGAATAAGAAATACTTTCATGTAGATTCTTCATTTCGACTTAGAGCGCTATGTCCCCCTAGGGACACTTGCACTTTAAAGATAAACAAAAATTTTGAAAGAAAAGAAAGAAAGGTATTTTTAATATGTACAGAATTAGTATGCAAGTTAGTTAGATGAAAAGTAAAAAAAATTTCAACAGAATTGAAATATGTACAAAAGGTTGGTATGCAAATTTAGGTAAATGAAATCAAATTGTAAAGTGTTGTGTTTATTCGAGAAAAGCAATTTACAGATTAAAAAAGGTTTTAAGGAATATTTTGGAATGAAGGCATGCTAGATATTAGAGAATTATTCAGTTGAAACAATACTGAAAATAGTTTCTAACTTTCTAAATAAAAGCGTTCCAATGGAATTTAGTAGTTTTTTTTTTATAAAATTCAAAATAAATCTGAAAATCACCTTGTAGATTAATTAATATTAAGGTGAAATTTCCAGACGGCAAAATTCAGGCTCCTGGGATAAGTTTCCGTTCAAACAATTCAATCCATATCTCTAGGTTTCATGCCCGAGAGAAAGCTAAAGATATAAATTAAACATTTATAAAATAATTTATCACTAGAAGTCTGATGTGTTCATCTTTTTTTAATATGAGATTAAAAGTTATAAAATTAGAAACTATTTTAGACGTGGAAGATTCTTTTTGAAATTAAACAATTTCTACTGTCCTTACTGCAATGGAAAAATTAATGGAAGGGCCTGGCTCATCAGTGGTGAACCCTGCCAGCACTAATGAGTCAGACTCTTCCATTAATTTTTACATTGCAGTAAGGGCAGTAGAAATTGTTTAATTTCAAAAAGAATCTTACGCGTCTAAAATAGTTTCTGATTTTCATGAAAGTTGGCGAGCTAATGCATCGTGAGATTAAAAGTTTAACCTTTTTTAATTGAATTGATTAATATCATTATAACAACCTTTTTATAGTCTATTTGAATGATATTTGAAAAATACCGCGATTTTCTATAAAAATGTGATCTTCAAGTCAATGTCCACAGACATACGATTAAAGCTACCATTAAAACAATACAAATCTAGGATGGGAGCTGATAGCATAGTTCTAATTATGGGTTAAAAGAAAATAATAAGAAAGGTGATTTTTGCAAATATAGAATTAGCAAACTAAATTAATATTGATAAGTAACTTGATTAATTCTCCTTATGTTGTTGCTTATTTGTTTAATGTATTTGTTTATTCAATGATCTTTTTCTTTATTGTTTATTTTCATTTGTTAATTCTGTTACCTATTCTACTACAATATGAATTATTGTAAATAGTTTCATGCGCAATTATCCAGAACGGATATAGCGTGTCTTGTTTGCAACTGGTAATAAAAAAATAAACATGATTAATTATGAATCAATCTGACATAAAATCATGGTATTTTAATCCTTTAGTGTTAAAGTATATGACTAACAGGGCCTTCAAAATTATATTTTCATACAATCGGTCATATTTTTATGTTTTAGTTCAACTTAGGCATTCCACTGAAATAGTTAGTCTGTCATCTCTTTTTATAACTTTATCTTAGACATTCGAATCGTTTTTGAACATATGCTATAGTAGAACTACGAACGGATCATCTTTTGACCGGTGGTCAACGCAACATAAAAACTTTCAATATAAACTCCTCAGATCCGAATCCTGATGCAGTTTCAATGATATAGTTCATATTGGACTCTTAAACAACATCTAAATAATGGCTTCCATTTAATTTAAAATGATCTAATAATGTGCAATTCTTCACTGGACATGGCGACTTCAACTTATACCTGTTTAAAATTGGCAAAGCTGAATCACCTGGATGCTCGTGTGGAGGCGAAGAACAGAACCCCAGACACTTATTAACTGACTGCCCTCTGACCTTAGGGAACTAAATCAACTTCCCATAACAAATATACAACATCTGGTCTACACTAAGGACATACACCAAAGATTCAACAAATTCTGCAGAATGTACTTAACTCAATAAGTGACTACTAATGTAATCAATTTGCATACTGATATGTTTAAAATACTTTTTTTTTTCATTCAAATGTATATATTTCACACGTAAATATCCGATTTGTGGATATAGCGTGTATTCTGCAATTGTTAAATAAAAATATATTAATTTATGAAAAACGACTAGCGTGGGGGGCCTCTTAGATTCTTTATAAACTAATAAACCTTTAAAGGTCTGTAGTATCTTTCACTTCTATATTAACCGAACATGTTTTGGAAGAGAGAAATAGAATCACAATATATTTAAGAGATTATTCTACAAATATATTTATATATCATTTATAAAAATACTATGGGAGATAAATAGGAAAAGAATTGTTCCAAAATAAGTATAATATGCAGTAAATGTGGTTCCTAAGAGAGTATCCAGGAATAATGCTGTGAGTGTATAGACATTGGGTAGAGTTACTGAGGTTCAACTTCCAGCTATTTGGTTCATTTCTTTGGTTCTCTGTAACTCCACCAGATGGATTCTCTTTTCTAAGTAGCAGAATTATATTGCTCATTTATTATATAGAAACCTATAGAATTAATATATATTCAAAAATCAGTTTAAACCTGTTCTGCAATTATTATACAAGTGGAGAAAATATCTTAAGAGAGAGATATTCTATAAATATTAATTAGTCATTAAATGTATTAAATATATTTCTATCAATATCTCACTTATTGTTTTCATAAATATGAAATTTCATTGAAATATTTCAAGGAATAAATAATATTAGCTAGAAATATTAGCGCGCCATCTGTTATCAAAATTCGAAACTATTTTAAAGGCGTAAGATTCTTTTTGAAATTAAACAATTTCTCTACTGCCCTTACTGCAATGGAAAAATTAAAAGGAGGGCCTTTAATTTTTCCATTGCAGTAAGGGCAGTAGAAATTGTTAATTTCAAAAAGAATCTTACGCCTTTAAATAGTTTCGAATTTTGAGAAAAATATAAGTTTATATAAATTAATATATCTATATAGATAATACCGTAACAGAGTTTTCCATTGTAGAGTCCTGAGCTATCTCCTCCGAAGATTCTGAACTACACATAACGATCTATATACCAAAATTTTCGTTATTTCTTTCTTCGTATGATAGGCCTGTTTTTATTTTCCTAATGTTAACAGTTATTTTTATTTTTTAATTTAATCTATTTTACAATCGTAGATTTTTTGCATATATCATCATCAATTCGTTTGTTTTGAAATGCGTTCTTTTGTCTTATTACTACAACCAATCGTGATGAAACTTTGGGAAGATGTTTAGTATACTACCGGGATGGTTTCTGGCTAATTACTCTTTAGAAATAACCTTTCGTTGCATTTTTATTTACGATAAAACGTAGATTCACTCGCAATCAGCGCCCCCTCGCGGTAGACAAATGGCCTTAAATAGCCTCGCATGATCTTATTTGTAACGTCAAGCTTAGCTTATAGGTTAGGTACACAGCTTCGTACCCCCGCAACCTAGGTTCGAGGCTCAGCGTGGGTGTTTTTTTTTTTTTTCATTTCTTTTATATTATTGTAGCAAATTATTAAAAATATTATTTTATTTAAAATGTAGGCTTTTTAAAATAAAAATTAACATAAACAATTTTTTATAATATTTGTAACAAACCTAGGTTCGAGGCTCAGCGTGGGTGTCTTTTTTTATTTTCGTTTCTTTTATATTATTGTAGAAAGGTCTGTTTTTACAGCATTATTATATTTTGATTGGTTTATTTTAAATATGTTTGTTATGAAGGCTCTATGTAATACTATTTAGAGCACATTTTACATTTTAAACACCTAAGCCCCCTCTTTTTAATATTGTAGCAAAGTATTAAAAGTATTATTTTATTTTAGATGTTTGCCATGAAACTCTGGGAAGTTGTTTAGTATACTATCAGGACGATTTCTGGCGAATTATTTTAGAACTAGAAATGTAGTTTTAATGAGGTCCTTTAAATAATTTCATTCCTTTTATATGTTGTCTTATCTGCGATATAGTAGCATTTTTTGCAATTTTATTTGCTGATTTGTGTCATTTTTTCACTCTAAATATATTTATTTAAACTCTTCAACTAATGCCTATAGTTTCTTTCCTGAAATTGCTTACCAAACATGAGTTGGTTGTATTGTTATGCTTCGGAGATATTTTAATCCTAAGCAGGGTCTTTACGAATGGTACACGTATGGTGACACAGTGCATGTGCTCTCATGTTCTTGAAGTAGTTTAGATGTGTTGTTTGCACTTTTATTTTCTGATTTGTTAGTATTTTTCTTCTTTTTTCCTTTTAAATAATTTTTTAGGCATAGGAACCAATGCCTATAGTTTCTCACCTGCGGGCCCTTCGAGTAAACCCGGGGCGTTGCCCGGGTCACTCGGCTAGTATAATATATAATAATTGTTTTTAAAAATCTCTCTTATATTTAACAGTGTTTTTTTTCCCAAACATTTACATTCCCAATTTAAACTATTTTTATGGAAAAGACAATCTTGAAACTGAAATTTGATGATGGCTTTCGGAATCTGTCGGTATAAATATCTTTGATCAATAAAAAAATGGTATTTGACCAATTATGGAATGAATAAATATCAACGATTAGTTGATATTTAATCTGGCAGACTGCCCTAGCCATCAACAACTTTTAGATGCACCATTTGGAGATTCTTTTTTCTAATTTACCTACCTGATCCCAATACAACTTCACTTTTGTACTATTCTTTCATTAAGCTATATTCACCTAGCTATTTGCCCCTTAAATATAAATAAGACAATCACAAAACGTTCAACGTTCAAATCAGATACCTACATATTATAGATATTATACATATTATAGATTAATTCAGTTACCCCTTGTGTGTGTGATGAATCTCATACGAAAATAAATACACCTACCCCCCGATTTACACGGTAGATACGTTCCTGAGAAAAATGTGTAAATCGAGGGATAGGTGTATATTAAAATGTCAAATCTGAATAGGTGTTCGCCCCAAGCGAAAACGTGTAAAACAAGTACCGTGTAAATCGGGGGATAGGTGTATTATAAATCTATGATCTTATTGAATTAGGAGAGAAAAGACAGGCTTGAAAAGAACCATTCATTGTTTCGGATTGGTTTAAGCAGAGAAAGATATCCAGAACAATTTATATTGAGAAAAAAAAGCATTTCCTGACCGTGTAACTAAAGGTCGCTGATAGCTTACGTCATCTATTCGTTGCACGATCAGGAAATGCCTTTTTTATTGATTAATCCACCTGATCAAAGTACAAATTAACTTTTATACTATATTTCATATATGAATATTGACTCAAATTATCAGAATCAACAATAAGTCACCAAGGATAAGTGTCTTCTTTTGTTACCAACACATCGAGCGTATAACGACTCTTCTGCAGGAATATCAAATATGAAATGATTCTTAGCTGTTCAATAGATTTATATATACAAGTGATATTCACATAACTTCAAATGACAACTATTTAAACACTTTTACAATTGAATACAAATTAGAAGAAAACTTAAAGTTGTGGACAAATTAGGAGAAAGATTAAAACTATGAATCTAGTTTCTGTATTAAACTATTATAAGACTCAAATTATAAATATTCCTGGAATGACCCTGGAGGAAACAAAGCTGTCAGAGATAGATGAAAACAACAGATTTAATCAGGAGGTCACGAACTTATAGTAATGGGAAAGAATCACTTCGATACATTTAGACAGTCATTAGCATATCTGAGTGACATACTGTTGAACTGAATATCTGTTTAGACTTATAGCAGATAGTGACATTTTCTTCGTTAGAAAGAGAATCCTGTGGCTCTTACATCGTTGGTCGATCCATATCCTTTTACCATTCTGACCGCATTTGTAATCCCATCCTGAGAATTCAATCCTTCGCCGTGACTGCAAAATTCTCACTTAATTCTATTGCAAATCGTTTCCATATACAGTTAAACCTGTCTATAGCGCCCCCTCTAAATAGCGCCTTCCTCTCTATAGCACCCTATTTTAAATACGTAGTACAATGCGATTTACATTAAAAGTGACCTGTCTATAGTACCCCCTCTCTATAGCACCCTATTTTGGTGAGTCGAAAGAGGGGGCGCTATAGACAGGTTTAACTGTATTTAGGTTTATTTTTTAATAATTTTGTGTGTAATATATTTCTTTCGGAATTATGGTTATTTCGTGTATCTTCAATAAAGGTTACCATATATCAAATATATTTCAGAGTTATAGTCTGAATATCGATATACGTATATGCTAAAAGGTAAAACTTCAAGTTTTGTCCATATAAGTTTATATGATATTAATACTGATATATAATATATTAATAATGATTGATGTTTTAATAATAGGTTTGATAATATACTGAATATAGTACTCTACCATCGAAAAAACAGGCATCATTATATGACATTGTGTAGAAGAGAGAAGTGTTTTATCAATAAGACAAAAGTAGTGCCTTCAATCGTTAAAAGAGGAATTCAATAAAAAGAAGGAGATCAGTAGGAGATTTACTATAGGGAGCTTTCAATCTCTGTAATAAAACGGATTAAAGAGAAAAACGTTTAATTAAAGGAGATTTAGCGTAATTAACCTGAAGTCCAATAAAATTGTAATTTATTTCGCTGTGTGACACATTGGTTTAATTTACCACTTATTCACATATTTACTGTTCGCCTATGTAAACTACCTTAGGGATATTGGGTGTTGGGTGATGGGGCAGGGAGTATAAGGTTTAATTTTTTATATGCACAGCTGTGGACTATAGGGCAAAATATTTCGATGGAATATAGCATCAGGTGAAATTTCTGATTTGAATAGGTTTTAACCATATATATTATTTGTACAGACTTTCCAGAAAAAGAGGTTTGTATTTTCCAAAATGTGGGGATTCAAAGTTTATCCACTTTATAAATCCAAAGTGAATCTACGTATGTAGTCGTCGCCATTTGACTCTATGGCAGAATCTAAGAGAATATCCAAATCTACCAAGAAGTGATACAGATAGCTAAGTTAATTTGTCTGTTTTAAGCTTAAAATCGAAACGTTCAAAAGGTGATGACAATTTATATTATTCTGAAAATAGAGCAAACCATACTTAAAATAGATAGTAAAAAGGCATTTATTGGATTGAATAAAAGATTTATTTGTCAATATTTCGGCTGGCTGAACACCAATCTCTATCAAGGCATTACATTTTGTATAAAAACCTGCTGCGCTGAGTTTGTTTATACAAAAATGTAATGCCTTGATAAAGATTGGCGTTCAGCCAGCCGAAA
>CP092864.1:203756198-203800300 GCA_030710605.1 Cordylochernes scorpioides | reverse complement strand
CTGCAGTCGACCAGAGAGAGAGAGACGTAGTCGATAGAAGACAACTAACTTACGACCATTTTGACCACATTCCTGAGGGGGCCGCCCGTCAACACCTGGCGACTATTTGGGATAGCCCCCCGGTTGTGTACACAGGGAAAACGGTCGTTCAGCGGGTCGGTCGCCCGTCGATCCGCTCTCTCTCGCTGATTGCCTGGAATTCTTTCCAAACTTGTTGTTTCATTATTTCTCACCTCACCACATCATTACCACTATATTGCCACATATATATATATATACCAAAGCTGGGTATGTGCATTTAATATCATCTCTCTTTTTAATTCACTAATTATGACTGAAAGGTTTTTGAAATTTTATTTCAACCCACCATTACCTAATTTCTATGCTATTGTGAAACCTGAGAAAAATGAAAGCTGATTTTATCTAAAAATCAATATACACCACATTATCTTCCTGAGAAAAAATCACGGTGGTAAAAAAGAGTCATTGATTTCTTCACACTTCAAATCCTAGGAGTTTGTTGAATTCTTCCAAACACTAATTGGCCTTGTTATTTTAATGTTTGGAAAATATTTTTTAACAGGTATTTTACCATCTTGCATGAAATTTCGACATTGGATTTTTTTTCTTGAATAACGAGGTTCAATTTTTTATAAGGGTATCTAATTTGGAGACCTAATTAAAATTTTAATTAGAAATATTTTGAACCTTGGATTACAAGAGATATCCCTCTTTTTATAAAATCCTTATAATGGACTTGTTTAAAAACTGGGATTTATGGATTATATATACTCTCTCTGAGGGTAATTAGTGTTGAGAAAATACATATATATATATATATCTGGAAATTTTCCATGAAGAAAATGTATTATATGAAAGCAAAATCGCGTCTATTCTGTCAAAATAGACGGCAAAACTAGACGCCACCTATTAACCGTCTAGCAAACTAGCAGCCTCGGTTCGGTGACAAAGCCACAATACCATCTTTGGCAAATTGAGAAGCATTCACCTGAAGACCATGGTTTCAGGCTATGATTCTCGTCAGTCCAGGATGCACTTTATATCATGAAATCCAGACGGGATCAAATGAATCTTTACAATCTTCTGAAGAGGTGTTTAAATAATAGATGGGAAAGCCATATATATTAATTTTTTTCACATGTTTAGAACATTTACTCAACTTAGGCCTTGAATTCCATTTCTTGGTTTCTCAATAACCTCAGAGACCAAAACATTTTTAGTCGCAGTGGCATAGTCTACTCCACGCTGACGAGGGCCAACAGCCTGAAATGCGTTCATGGATGGCTTTTTTTTTTTATTAATCAAGAAAATAGGTTGGCCAAATATCAGGGAACAGGCTAAATCGATGTTTAGTTGATTTCTGTTCCACCAGATGACGCTCTGCCATCTAAATAGATCATGTGCTCCTAGTCAGGACATGCCTTTTTTAAATTTTAATAAATATATGTGATAAAATCCTGTCGACTCTTCTGAGATATGATCCTGTCGACTCTTCTGTGATATGATCCTGTCGACTCTTCTGTGATATGATCCTGTCGACTCTTCTGTGTGGCAATATGATAATAATGTGGGGAGAGAGAAATAAGGAAACAACAAGTTTGGAAGAGGAATTACAGGCAATCAGCGTGAGAGAGCTAGCGCGAGAGGCTGCCCGCTGAACGACCGTTTGTGTCGCAAACCACCCCCCGACTGTCCAAAAAAAGTTCTGAGGTTCTACGAAAATGGCCCCCTTGGAATGTGACTGATATATCAAGTGACCGGCCTTTACATCCTCCTCCCTACGTCTCTCTCTGGTCGACTGTAGATTTACTTTATTATTCCTGGAAGAGCATATATTATGACATATGGCCCCCGTTGAAGAAGGCTGAACATGGTTTGAGTATACTTAAAGCTGGTGAAGCCAGGGATAGAGAAGTAATTTTACAGTTGAAATTAATTAAGGTTATGGTGACATAGTTTTATGTTTCTACAGGTAACTCCGTACAATTGGTATAAGTGTATAACGAATCAAAAGTTTTGACGAAGGAGTATCTTTTATTACATACTCCTTCGTCAAAACTTTTGATTCGTTATACACTTATAGTTTTATGTAAATAAAATATTGTATAGTACACAAGTAAATATTATTTACAAGCAGTTTTACAACACCGGAGAGTTTGATATTTAAGGACATTCTTGAAAATATCAAGGTTATAAAAGGCTATATACAACAGAATCTAATGTATTATAAGGGAAATGAAATGGAGGAGTGTGAACAACGAGAAGGGGAGTAACATACACATGATGAAATTCTGAAAGTCATTAAGACTGGGGAACTCTACACTTTAAGATATATTTCAGGCGGACATGGCAAGGGGAAACTTGGCATGGGCTTTCTATGCTATAGGTGTAGAGTACGAGAAATGAGATTGAGGTTGGCAATTGTGTGAGCTCAGGACTGAGGTAAATATAAAATTACATACAATGTTAGAACCTTGGCGAACAGAGCGAGGGGAAACTTGCCCTGGGCCATTCTACCTTATCTATGTAGTTACTTGTGTAGCGAGTCCGAGGGGAAAAATCCCGTGTGTAGGTGAGGAAGTCGAATGGACTTATATTTAATCGGAGGAAAGTATGCGCGCACAGTGCCAAAAATTGGGACGAGGACTGCGTTGTCCGTTACAAGTGACAAGCTGCTCGGACACGAGGTGTTTGAACCGTCGTGGGAGCTTGTGCAAGGCGATGATTTCGCGGTGGGTTGAACGTAAAACCCATGTCTGCGCGAAATGATGATGGACCGTACAGAATCAGCGACGATGTTTAACGTACCTCCGTGGGAAATATCGGAGGTAGGCTATATCGTGCTGGTTTGGACAAGGGACAAACATAGATTTGAAGACAGGGTCCGTGTGGCGAACGTGTGGCGCGAGAAGAAGAAGCGAACTGTGCCGCTCGATGCAGATTGTTCAAGTGAGAACAACAAGGAGTTGATAAACATCTAGCAGTTAGTCAATCTGCATCCTGTGACGAACACACCATTGGCTAGATGGTGTGGGTCGGTGGATATGCTAGAGATGAACTACGAATATATTATCATCAATGAAGGGCGAAGATTAGGATTTTGAAATGACAATATAGAAGTTCGATAATTGATTAATCAATAATTCTATAAAAGGTCCTGAGCTGGTATAAGGTCAACAAAGTTGTAAGAATGAGAGGGGCATTCAGGGGAAGATAGATAAGAGTCACCAAGGGTTGGTTGTAAGCAAGGCTCACGTGGTGGTTGGAATTCTTCGACGCCTGAATTACAGGGTGAATTTTGAGTCGTTTAGGGAAAGAAATTATTTTTCGTGAGCCGTGCTTACAAGTAGGAGAGGTCATATACAAATAGGTATACAAAAGTTTAGGTGCTGGAGGCATATTTTTATAGATAAATTGATTATGAAAAATCTATTGTTAATAGTAAAAATGGTAAAGCATCAATAGGTAGAATTCCATTTTTTTTTAAGTTACGTTAAAATGGAAATTATTTAATTAAAATGACGATTGTTAAATTCTACTGGTAAGGTAACTAATTAAATGAGTTACAAATATCTAGATAAATAGTATGGAGAATAAAATCATTGTTAATAAGCGTGGAGAGAATAAATGGAGCTAATTATGTAAATATTGGGACAATTTACAAGGAATGACTTATTTAAGAATGAATGGTAGGGGTTAAAACAATTCAACTTACAGGTTATGCTGGTTTAGAGAGCAGGTAAGTTCATTGAGCTTCGGGAGAGTTCTGTCTGTGACACTGTGCGTACCAGTGTTGTACATAACAGTAGCGGCAGGGATATGGCGGAGTCTTGTCCATGATGGTGGGAGGTGTCCTGCTCTGGCACGGCGATCGTTCTTGGGCAGATCTAGTGCTGGAAGAAGTGCGTGATAGCTCCATCTCCGTCGTAGGTGAATACTTCTTCGGGATCACGGTTCAAAGGTTGGCGAAGAAGGGGTTGAGGGCTCGAAGAGGAGTAGTTACAGTTGAGTTGGGTTTGGCCGATCATCGTGGCTTGGCTTCTTGTTTCTTCATACTCCGGTATATGAGGGATTTGCTTCCCGGCCAGGTCTTATCCTGTCGACTCTTCTGTGATATGATCCTGTCGACTCTTCTGTGTGGCAATATGATAATAATGTGGGGAGAGGGAAATAAGGAAACAACAAGTTTGGAAGAGGAATTCCGGGCAATCAGCGAGAGAGAGCTAGCGCGAGAGGCTGCCCGCTGAACGACCGTTTGTGTCGCAAACCACCCCCCGACTGTCCAAAAAAAGTTCTGAGGTTCTACGAAAATGGCCCCCTTGGAATGTGACTGATATATCAAGTGACCGGCCTTTACATCCTCCTCCCTACGTCTCTCTCTGGTCGACTGTAGATTTACTTTATTATTCCTGGAAGAGCATATATTATGACATATATATATATATAGTAGCCTAATTGTTCTTCGCAAGAATTCAAACAAACAGAAACCCAAAACGTAATCGATCACCTGATGAACTCTGGTTACCCCAAAAATTTCATACTCAGACACTTTTATAATCCCCAACAGCACCTTAATAGCCAAATTTATAGATCCACATGCACCATCCCATTCTCTACTCATAGTGTTAACATTTCTAGATTCCTAAAAAATAACTATGGTATCCGTACCTTTTACACCAACACCCCTAAATTAGAAACAATAGTCAGAAATCCCATAACCAGGAATAGTTTTCCCGACACCCTACCTTTTTTCACAAACTCCGTATATTCATTGAAATGCTCAAACTGTAATAGCATATACATAGGAGAAACAGGCAGACGAATCAAGGACAGGATGGACGAACATTACAGAAACATCAGAAATAATGAACCCAAGTCCCTCATCGTACAACATATCAGACAGACAGGACATTCTTTTAATACATCCCACCCACATGCATATTACTCTAATATCAACAGCAAATTCAAAAGATTAGTCGTCGAGGCGTTGCTCTCTTTAAAACACAATAGTATTAACCGACACATAGAGATCCCTGACGCATATAAAGCGATATTTCCATAAATAGTGTACCATAGTTGCCCACTGCCAGTTTGTTTTATTACGGAAAGTTTCAACTTTGCAGATTTAATGAATGTATCATAGTCCAGAATCCACTTTTCATGTTCCTACTTTTCATACTCAAAACTTAAAGATATATCTTAAATTATTTTTTTACTTACATATGTTAATTTTCCTAGTTTTCTGATACATATATAAGATGCACATTTATTTGTTGGAGTGTAGTCCTGTAGAAGGGTTATAGGCCCGAAAGCTCGAATCTTTATTAAAGTTTAAAAGAAAAGTATCCTCGTTCGCTTCAAATCTTTTACTTATAGTAGCCTAATATATTTACTCTAAGAGAAAGATATTTTGAAACTATTCATATACTATGGTAATACCTATTGGATTCATTTGATTGAAAATAAAAAATATTTTCATACAAAGACTCTTACACGATGATAAAGAAAAGGCATCACCTGACCCAATACAATTTCAATATGGTATTATTTTTTCATGGGTTATATATATTTAAATAAAATTGAGTTGTGTAAAAACATAAAATATTTTAATATAATGCTAATATTTTACAATATTTGTTCTGATAAGTATGTATATTTTCTGGAATTGAATATTTAAAAAATATATATGAAACAATTTATTATCAATTTTTTATATGTTCGAAAACAAAAATATAAATGATGGAAAAGACTTAATTCTTAAAACCAGTATAAAAACAGTATATATAAAAACAATATCATTTTTCAAACCAAATATAAATAGTTTATTTTGTTACGCAAACTTTGACTTTAATCATCATAGATGCTGACGTCACTACGATGACGTAACTTCCAACTACTACCTTCAACCTTGCTGATGTTTACCGCTAACTTGTTTTAACAATTGTAAATGGAACAAGTCGTTCCTTGAATAAATATATATTTGTTTTTTATCTAAAGGGATGTCCTCGTAACTACAACATACGTGAGTACAAAAACAACCACAAATCCTCAAAAGAATAACCGTATTTTGCTAAGCCTATATCAATTTGGTAGCAGTGCGTTGTTTGGGCGCGCGAATTGGACTAACCGCCAATTGATCCATTTAAATCATAAAGAAAATTAAATAATTGGACTAACCGCCAATTTAGAAAGAAAAAGTTGAATAAAAATGGATACACATAACTTAGCAAAAATCGAACAGTTAACAGAAAACAACTATACCACGTGGTCCATGAAAATGGAAGCAATTCTAGATTCAAAAGATCTCTTCGAGGACGTAATTGTTAATGACGAGCCAGACTTTACAAAAAATAAACTAGAATATGATATTTGGAAGAAAAAGAATCGGGAAGCATACAGCCTAATAATATTGTCACTTTCGGATGACTTAACAATCATCTTTCGAGGCGATAAAAGGGCCAAAAGAATTTGGTACGACATAAAGAAAAGGTTTGAAGGATCTCTAGAAAATAAAAGGATAGACCTAATATTGGATCTAGCCAGACTAAAATTGAACCCAAATGAAAATGTTAACATGTATATTGTACGAGCACAGAAACTAGCACAAGAGATCACCCAGCTAGGAAAGACTGTAACAGAAAGAGAACTTGTACGATACATTGTTGAAGGACTCACACCTAACTTTGACACGATCGCAGCAGCCACTGTCAATAAACAGAGAAATCTCCTTACCAGACTTGAGACAAACTCTACTGGGTTTCGAGAAGAAAAGACAGGACAGAAGCAAAAATCCTGAAAATGCTTTCAGATCATCAGGCAACCAATTCAAAGAAAAGTCATGCTTCATTTGCAAAAGAAAAGGGCATTTCAAGAAAGACTGTTGGTTCAACCCCGACAACAAAGGAAATCAAAAGAATACAACAAACAAAAATAACATGGCCAGTACAAGGAACTACCATAAAGGACCAAAACAAAACAAAGACACAGCCAGATCAGCAATCCAAGAACGAACGGAGGAACCATCCCAACGAAGAGACTCCACTTCAGAATACGCACTACATGCAAGCACAAGGGAGGAACGCCCGACAACTCAGGACGTGTGGATAATTGATTCTGCGTGCACAAGCCACATGACTTCCCATGGTGATTGGATCGAGCACAAGACGGAGGAGAGAAGAAGCATACAAGTGGCAGAAGAAGGGAGGCACATCGAATCTACCTCATCGGGATTAATCCAAGCTACTGTACAAGGTAAGGACAAACTTATCAAACGCTGTAACCCTGCATAATGTCCTCCATGTACCACACCTGAAAGGAAATCTAATGTCCATTCCAAGCGTAGTAAGAAGAGGGAACTCTGTTCTTTTGAACTCTGAAGGAGCATACATATACTCTTCTGATGACAAGCTAATAGGAACAGGCAACTTTGATGGTAACATGTACACATTGAACCTATCACGTTTATCTGAAGCAACTCATGTCCCAAACGAACATTGCTTGATTTCAAAGGACAATTCTAGGACTGCATGGCACAGAAGGTTAGGACATCCTAGTAACAACAAACTAGACCTGATTTTGAAGAACAATCTTCTAAAAGGCTTGAACTCTATAAATGGTACCCTTGATCAATGTGATGCTTGCTCCTTGGGAAAAATGACCAAAGTACCCTATGTTCACACAGATGGCAATCAGGAAAGCTACCCCTTTGAAGCCATTTATGTCGATCTCTGTGGTCCAATGAGAATAAACTCCTTGGGCGGAAGTAAATATTTCTTGACCATCGTAGATGGATTTTCTAGGATAATATTTGTAGAATTTCTCAAAGATAAACTCTCGGCAGCAGAAGTTTGAAGAAGTTTATTGTAAAGAGAGAAAACGAGCTAAACTCAAAACTAAAACGACTTAGAACAGATAACGGAACAGAATTTATCAATAAAAACCTTGAAACCTTCATAGAATCCAGAGGAATTAAACATGAACTAACTACACCGTACACCCCAAGAAGCAATGGGAGAGTTGAAAGAGCTAACAGAACACTATTAGACAAAGGCCGAACACTTCTGGCAGACTCCCAATTACCCCTACACTTCTGGGCAGAGCTGTGAATACAGCTGCATATCTGTACAATCTAACTCCCACAACCAATGACCCAGACACTACCCCTATGGAAAAATGGAAAGGTAAAAAGCCATCCGTCTCTCACATCATGAGATTTGGTTGTGAAGTCTTCTATAAACTCGAGAATCATCAAAGACACAAACTAGAAGCTAAATCTAAGAGAGGAATATTTGTAGGCTATTCAAGATGCAGAAGAGCTTATCGAGTATTTGATATCACAACGAGAGTCATTCTTGAAACCGCAGACATTCATTTCAGAGAGAACAATAATGTCATCTCGGAAGAAAAACAAAATGATAATAATACGGACACTGACACATATTTCTTCATTCAGGAGGATGAACAACTGAACAATCATGTTCTATCAGATGTTGATATTGAAGAGCCAGCACCAGATACCATGGTCAACAGACAGACAGAGTCAAGTGAATCAGACAGACCACAAAGAACTCGAACAATACCTAAAAGATTCGATGACTACGTTCTGGCTACTACGAATGAAAACCATTCCGAAAGACTATGAAGAAGCCATCGCATGCGAAGACAAGAAACATTGGAGAGAACGCAATGCTTGAGGAAATACAGAACATGTACTCGCATCAAGTATGGGAACTGGTACCTAGACCTGTAAACGCTAAAGTTGTCAAAAGTAAATGGGTGTTCAAAATATCTAAAGACCAAGAAAACAAAACTTACAAAGCTAGACTTGTTGCAATGGGATACAACCAAATCCCAGGAAGAGATTACAACGAAAGTTTCAGCCCTGTAATTAAAAATGCCACCCTCAGGACTATTTTGTCAATGGCAGTAACAGAGATTCAGTCATTAAACTATTTGATGTAAAAGCAGCCTATCTAAATGGAAACATTGAAAATACAATATTCATGGAACAACCTGCTGGATTTGTTCAAGACAGGAACAAAGTTTGTAAACTCAACAAAGGTATTTACGGTCTACCTCAATCCGGAAGATCGTGGTATGAGAAATTCAGTCAAGTACTTCATGACTGTGGACTGGAAAAACTTAAATCTGATCCTTGCCTATTTAAATGGAAGAATGAAGACAAATACTTCTATGTAGGGATATATGTTGATGACTTTATCACTGTCTCAGATTCTGAAGATACCTCAAACAGATTCATCAATAAATTGAGACATCACCTGGAAATAAAGGATGTAACATGTAAAGGCATGTTTTTGGGAATCAAGATCATACAAGACAAGGAGGGAATTTCGCTACAGCAAAGCCACTATGTACAACAAATATTGCAGAAATATGGAATGGAAAATTGTAAGGAAGTTCCAACACCAGGTTCCAAAGAAATCAATTTGGATAATCATATTGAAGATGACAATTGTGAACAGCACACTTACCAGGAAGCCCTTGGAATGCTAATGTTTCTAGCTGTTAACACCAGACCCGACATTGCTTACATCACTAGCAAACTTTCACAGTACTCCAGACAACCAAAACAGATGCACTGGACAGCAATCAAAAGAGTGATGAGATACCTACGAGGAACAATTGAACTAGGAGTGAAATTTGAAAGAGGGAAGACTGGAATCCTGAAGTCCTACGCCGATGCCAGCTGGTCGACCACTCATGACGGAAAATCCTACGGCGGATATGTATTGAAGCTCGGCGAAGCAACTATAGACTGGAAAAGTAGTAAACAACCACTCGTCGCCCTTTCCACAATGGAAGCGGAAATGATAGCTGCTTGTGAAAGCTGCTGTCAAATCAAGTGGATAATAAACCTGTTACGAGAGCTGGAAGAATGGAATTTCATGGAAAAACCAACTGCGATCTATACAGACAGTCAGTCATTGATCAACTGGATCTCCAGCCCTAAACAAAGCAGTCGCTGTAGACATATCAACAGAAAAGTACCACTTCTTAAGAGACTGTTATGAATCCAGAGACATCTGCCTTCTGTACAAGCCATCCCAGGACCTGGAGGCGGATATCTTCACAAAAGACCTATCCCGAGACCAGATGAAGAAACACCTGGAGAGCCTCAGCATCGTGGGAATAAAGCCAAAGTAAGGAGGGAATTGTTACGCAAACTTTGACTTTAATCATCATAGATGCTGACGTCACTACGATGACGTAACTTCCAACTACTACCTTCAACCTTGCTGATGTTTACCGCTAACTTGTTTTAACAATTGTAAATGGAACAAGTCGTTCCTTGAATAAATATATATTTGTTTTTTTATCTAAAGGGATGTCCTCGTAACTACAACATACGTGAGTACAAAAACAACCACAAATCCTCAAAAGAATAACCGTATTTTGCTAAGCCTATATCATATTTTATATATTTTATAGAAAAAGCGTTTTGCGGTGTATAAATGTGTAGAAATATCTATTTTAAATCGATAATTTAATCGATTGGATTTAATAAAAGATTTATTTGCAAATATTTCAGTTAGTTGAACGCCAAACATTTATCAAGGCATTACATTTTTGTATAAACAAACTAAGCGCCTGCCTAGTGTTATAATATCACAGTTGAAATTATTTTTAAAAATAAAAAGTAGGTGGGGGAAATTTTTGCAAGCAAAAATTATTATAAAAGTTACAATCAGGATAAGTTAAATATCTTAAAATATTAAAGGAGAAAAAAGGAGGTCTATCCTATATTTTAAAATATTTGTAATAAGTAGATAAAATATAATGCATCAATAAATGTTAAAGAGAAAAATGTAAAAATATATGTATTTATTAAATATTAAATGTGTGAAATAAATACACCCAGTGTGTTATTTTGATTCCGCAGTTAGAGAAGTATGGGGAATACACCTTCAATTCTTGAAAGATATCCTCAATAAAAAGATGACAGAACTCTAAATAAACACAGAACAGGTCTGTGGAGTGTTTTGCTTGGAGAAACCTTCTTTCTAAAGGTTTATAGTTTATTGGGAAACTAACATTGACATTTATTTCCTAGCTAACAATACATTTTAACACGTTTTTGTTACGATGATATATATAGATTAATTTAACAATACGGTCTATAACGACAAAAATATCTTTCACAATATGAAACCTGTTGATATACATGCCAAATATTGATATATATATATATGTATATATTTATATATATAAATTGTTTTGAAATAAAGCAATCCATATTTAAATCATTAGATAGTAAAAAGGCATATATTGCATTGAATAAAAGATAAATTTGCCAATATTTCGGCTGGCTGAACGCCAACCTTTATCGAGGCATTACAATTTTTAGAATGTATTGCCTCGATAAAGGTTGGCGTTCAGCCAGCCTAAATATTGGCAAATAAATCTTTGATTCAATCAAATATATGCCTTTTTACTATCTAACATATATAAATATATCAAAGAAGGTATATCCTGACCACGAGCACCTGAGCTTTATAGATGACAGAATATAGATAAAAGGTTCATGTGCTTATGCTCAGTATATACCTTCTCTGATATCAATACCAAAAGATGACCTTTTTATTTTCATTTTTAATTTATTTTATGACACACACATATATATTTTAGATAATTAAAAGACATATATTCAATTGAATAAAAAATATATAAATCTTTTATTCAATCCCCAATATATGCCTTTTTATTAATGATTTAAGTATGGATTGCTCTATTTTAAGAACATATATATATATATGTGATAATCTGTATATATGAATATGTAACCCCACCACAATCTATGCAAAATGTATCGTCAAAAAGTTTAATAAAAGTTATGCTTCGCGAAAAGGGAAAGAACAATTAACAGGATTGCATCATCCAGGAAGTAAAGGTCACTGCCCAGGACCCATAAAACTTCAGTTCAAAGACCTTCTTCTTCCTGGAGGATTGCAATCATGGCGACAATGGAGGTGCTAAGCCAATCACATTTAAGCATGACAAATCAACAACCAATCACCTTTAAGCATGACCAATTGATAGCGAATCATCAGAGAGCACGTGGAAGGATATCCACCAATGTGAAGTCGAGAGAGTTAATGACGATGATCTCGGACAAGAAGTTAAAAAAAGGTAGGTGACCGTGCTACGAGCTAGGTGTGCTCAACATAGGCTCCAACCAAGGTAGTGTCCGCTCCATCATGTGAAAGGCCAAATACCTCCAGTCAGTCTCATCATTCTCCCTTTCGCAAGGTCTTATTTCTACCCTATCCAGGTGTGCTCGTTCTTCCCCTGTGGAAAACCACCATTAGACCAAGACTGCGCCATCAATCATCAATCCAATCATATCCACCCAACCACACAATTCGCCAGGATTCTACAGTGAGTCCACAGCAATCCCACAGTAAGTCAACACCCAAGGTCGACACCACAACCCCAATTCTAAGAGAGTCGACAGGATCCCACATATATATATATACCTATAATGCATAGAGTTATATCCATAATATATGAAAATAAATTGGTATAAGAAAAGTTGTAATGATAGTTAAAAAGGTAGGTAGTTAAATATTATTTTTAAGGTATCAAAAATGTTTTTGTCTTTTATGTAACAAAATAGGACTATAACAAGTTCACGCTGTATCTTCGGCAGTTACGCGTCATATTTTAGCTATACAATACAACAAATCGTTATAGCGACTTTTATTTTTCATCCGGGAGTTCCTGACACCAATTACGCCACTGAAATGACTGCGCCTTTTATCTCGGGCTTAAAGGAAATATACAATTTGTATGTTTTTTGTATATATTCGACTATTACAGCACTACAGAGGATGTTCCAATTTTAAAACAACGATCTTAATGACCTATAAAAATGTATCTACAAATGTTCGACAACCTATTTTATTCTATGTGTAAATATCTAAGTATGGTACCAGATGTGCATCAATGTTTCCAGGAAGTAAGGCTGCTCGTAAACTATTTTGGTCAAGACCGTGAAAACAGTCATTAACGGCTTTCCAGAGACAACCTATAATCTTCGGTTTTACGAATATAATCAAGTAAAAAAAGTTCAGGTCTGAGAATCTAGGAATGTATATGCTTAAAAGTACCGTATACATTCCTGTTTTTTTGCATCTTTCCATTAAGGTATTGATGCGTTGACTTGAGGTGTGACTCTTGAATTTATCCTGGTTTAGCTAAACGGATCTTTATTTATATGGATATAAGAACGCGTCTTCATGGTTGAATATTAGGTTCAAGTCCAGCCTTTGGTTCGCCAATTAATTCTGATATTTGTGTTCACCTTCTTTATTGAAAACTTCTCAGTGCTAAATCGAAAATTATCATATTTAGAGTTTGAAACTATGCCAGCAACTCCTTTCTGACTTAACTCTATTTTGTGCCAAAATATCATCTGGCTAGGTCAGATATTGTGACGAAAAAAACATTCAGGCACAAAAAATTTCTCATTTTTATTTATGAAAAAACAATAGAAAAAATAATAATAAAGGGTCAGGTGTTGATATTAAAAATAATAGAGGCCTGATATTTGGCCAACCCAATTTCTTGATAAATCAAGAAAAGCCATCCACGATAGCGTTTCGCGCTGTTGGCGCTCGTCAGCGTGGAGAAGGCTATGCCTCCGTTATTTTTATTTATATAACCAATAAAGCCAGACTACGATATAGAAATCCCAGACGTAGACGGGGATAAGATAATAACATCACCATTTGAAATATCAATACACATTTCCAATACACAATACCTCCTGAGGCCATTGAGTTAGCTTCCCGGCAATAAATGATGTAATGGCAACAATGATCAGAACTATGGAAGACAAAAGTTGTATATTGAGGCTGCCTGGCCGGCATTTATAGTTTTAAAATTAAAGATAATTCGGAAAGTAAATCTTTTTAATAATAAAAAATATTTACTGTCCGAAGTATATTTAATTTGAAGAAAAGTTATAGAATTACACACTTTATGTGATGTAAACAATATCCAGGTATATGGAAGTCTCAAAGTTACAGAGCTACACACATGATGTGATGCCATGAAAAGCTGCTATATGAGAGTCATAAAGTAATGGAATAACATAAAATATGTGATGCCAACAATATCTAGGTATATGGAAGCTGGAAGTTATAGAAGCATACACGCCGTCTTTTCTGGACATGTAGTCTCCATCACCATGAATCACAATCGTTTCTTAACTTCTTTTTAAACTACATAAACACATTCATGTATTTAATTAAAAAGGCCTATATTGGATCAAAATATCATTTTTAGTGATATTTCAGTTGGATAAACGCCAACCTTTATCAGGGTATTATTATATAACATATAATAAATATGTTATAACACCTTGATAAAGATTGGCGTTCAGCCAACTGAAATATTGGTGAAATAAATGATATTTTGATCCAATATATGTCTTTTTAATTAGAGATTTATTTATGGATTGCTCTATTTTCGAAACATTCATGTATATCTCGTATGACAACATTCATATCAAGAGAAAATGTGAAAAAGTGAGAAGTTTATTTTAATATGAGATCGTGTATCACAGATTATATAAATTAGAAAAGAGAGGACTAAATACTAGATCTGAGTGAATCGACTGATTGCATAAATAAATTCTGAGAAAATATCCTTTGGAATAGATGAAATGTAAATATCCTTTGATATTAAAATATCTTTGAAATCTGTGTAGATGTATTTAAATATATATATTTGCGAAATATATTTTCCCCACAAAAAATATTTATTCTGATCTTATAAACATGTATTTAATTTTTTTACGTAAATCTCAATTCAGATAAATATATATTTGATAAATAAATATAGATAAAAAGAGAATAATTTAGTATTCATAAGAAAATTTATTTAGACATAAAATAACGAAATAAAGCATTGAGTCTATATGTATATTTCGACTTTTTATTGAAATGATGCTTTTTATGCATGGAGATATATTCAGAACTAACATAGGTCCTACGAAACATTATATTCAACAATCAACACTAGTCTTGTGGGTTGAAAATTATATATTATTTAAACATCAATACGTGTGTTTAAATAAAAGCATATATTGGATCAAAATATCATTTATTTTACCAATATTTCAGTTGGCTGAACGCCAAATTTTTTCAAGGTATTATGAGATTTTATACAAATTGTAATAACGTGATAAAGGTTGGCGTTCAGCCAACTGAAATATTGGTAAAATGAATTATATTTTGATCCAATATATGCCATTTTATTTAAATATTTATTTATGGATTGCTCTATTTACATAACAATGCTATATACAGTAAATTTCTTGATATTCCATTAAACATTTCGAATTACCTATTTCACCATTTAGCGACTTCAGAGAGAGATATATTTATAACCCAGGCTCCTGGAGCGCAGAGCGGATTTATTTATGGATTGCTATATTTCAAACTTATACGTGTGTATGTGAAAAATATAAGGGAAATAAAGTAATAAAAATCATCTATATGTTTCAATTTTCAATTAGGTGTTCTCTAATGCCATTTTGCAATAATAGAAAATTTGGTGGCCCTCTCGAAAATTCCATTGCAGTTGAGTGTAGTAGAAAATTCTTTATTCATAAAAGAGATGTACAAACGCATTTGAATAATACATTATGGATACAGATAAAAAGTTCATACTATGTTTTTATTAGCCTTGTGTATATGATCACTTGTCTGTGTATCCAAATATGAAAACTGTATGCACTCACAGTAGAAGTGGTGGAACATTCATTGTTGATCACAATAACAACATAGAGAAGAATTTCATTTGATAAAAAACTTGTCTTACACAATTCAAGCTATTTATTCAACAGTTATAATATTTAATAATCAAGAATGTGAAATTTAATTAAGTTAAATTATCTAGGACAAATATAGAAAACCTTAATAGGATGCGGAAACATTTTATAAATTTTTAATTATTCCGTCGTTAGAAATTTAAATGAGAATTTTGTGGCAAAATGTAAATGTGTAAATTGTTGAATTAACCAAACCTAACCACAATTTATATAGCTCTCAAGATTCAAGTTGGCGGTTATAACAAATGTTTTTTACTATCCTATATGAACAATATATATATACACAGATATATACAGACATACAGGTTACATATATGAAGGATAAGGTGCTTGTACGTCAATGTCAAAACTGTTTTAGTTATGGTCATAGTAAAAATTCATGTAACATCATAAAATGTAAAAATTGCGGAGACAATGACCAACATGTTAACTGTCAATCCTTGCCCAAGTGCATAAATTGCTCTACACATCCTAAATATAGGAATAGCAATAATCATCGTTCTAATGACAAATTATGTCCTGTGTTCCTTCAACAAATGAAATATGAGATACAAAGAACATGTTATGCAGATTTAGATCATGATATTGTTACTTTGGATTAGAATAGACTTATTCTTGTTTTTTTTTTTGGGTCAATGTTCAAATTAAAAATTTTACAACAAAACACGCGGAAAAGCAATTTGGTTAATAATGAAATAAGGGAATTTATTTCTAAAGAAAAATATGATATGATCATAGTTCAAGAACCATATAGTATAAATAATGAAGTAATCTTTAATATGCGTTCAAAAATATATTATGCAAATATACCGGGAGTTCCAATATATACCGCAACAATCGTTAGAAACCCTTTCTTATCATGTAAATTAATTAAAGAGTTTTCAAATTCATTTGCAACCACTATATCAGTACAAACTACTAAACGGCAAATTATTCTTTCAAATATTTATATACACCCTAATAAAATGGATACCTGTCATGTTCAATTCCTTGATAAATTAATTAAAAATTTTAACACAAATCCATTGATTTTAGCTGGAGATTTTAACGCTCGAAGTCAGATGTGGTTTGATAATATTATTAATCAAAACGGTAGAAAACTTCAACCTATAATTGATTTTCACAATATGCTCATACATAACAATCGAAACAAAACATGTCGAGGATTAAGTATAATAGATCTTACTATTACTAATAGTCATGCTCATGTACTTGTTAATGGATGGAAAACGTTAAATCTTTCGCAAATCACAGACCATCACGCAATCTCATTCGACATTAGTCTGGAAACAGAAAGTTTATTACATGAAAATAATTCTACATGGTATTTTCAAGAAAAAAGAGCCAATTGGCAAAAATATGAGCAGGCAATCAATGTGTCTAGGATAAATGAGGCAATGATGAAATTAGGTAAAATAGTAAATATAAACGATATAAACTGTGTAGTTTCTCTCATAACTGACATATTAATTGAAGCTGCATATGCATCTCTACGAGTAAAACCAAAATATTTAAATAATAATCCATTTAATTGGTGGACGGATGAACTGGAACTTTTTAAAAATCATTTTAAATATGTTCGAAATCTATATTATCGGGGTAAACGGTCTAACAGACAGCTAGTTGATGAAAAAATGTATAAAGAAATACGAAATAAGTATATGAATATTATTGAAAAAACAAGAAATGTAAGCTGGAGGGTATTCCTGGAGGAAGTTGAAAATACATCTCCTTTTGGTAATACCTACAAAACTTTTAAACAAAAAATTTCTCCTAGGTCTTTTGATTTACCAATTCTAGATGTATCTCAAGATGTGCTCGAATCAGAAATGAAAAATCTTTTATCTTCTCTATTTCCGAATGACTGTCAATCTTCTGACACAAACTATCATAAATTAATCAGAGACAAGAGTTATACTTTTTCTAATGATAAAATCATTTATTTTGATAATATTCAAATCTGTTCAATAATTAAAAAACTTAAAAATGGCAAGGCTCCAGGAATAGATCATATAAGCAATCAGATGATCAAAACGGCAGTTCATCATATATCTCCTGTGTTAACAAAATTGTTCAATGCTTGTATTGGACTTAATTATTATCCGGAGGCCTGGAGAAAGTCAGCAGTAATGATTATAAAAAAACCTAATAAAGAAAATTATAAAGATCCGAAAGCCTACCGCCCTATAAGCTTGTCTTCTAATTTAGGTAAAATTTTTGAAAGTCTAATTCATATTGAACTTTTAAATCATATTAATAGTAATAATGTTATGCATCCTGCTCAACATGGATTTACACAAGAAAAATCAACAATCTCTGCTTTACAAGAAATAACTAAATTAAGTCTTCAGAAAAGAGAAACAGAAAATACGGCAATAGTAACAGTGGACATCAGCGGAGCTTTCGACAACGCATGGCATCCGGCAATTCTCCAACAATTGGACAAGGCAAATTTTCCAGCGGTACTTATAAAAATAATTAATTCTTACTTTGAAGACCGGAGTGTAGAGTTTAAATATACTAATGTAAAGTGTATAAAAAAGATAAATAAGGGATGTCCCCAGGGTGGTATTATTTCTCCTATTCTTTGGAATATATTACTTAATGATTTCAACTTATCTTTTAACGAAAGTTTTGCTAGAGTAATTGCTTTCGCGGACGATGTGACATTTGTGGTATGGAGTTCAAACATCTATGATCTTCAACATAATATTACCAAATGTTTAATAAAAATCAAGCCTGGTGTGAAAAGGTAAAACTTTCACTAAGTCCAAACAAAACAGGTATACTCTATCTACATAACTATGAAAAATTGCCCATTAATTTTGATGGAAAAATAATTCAACCATCAGAAACTGTTAAAATTTTGGGAGTTATTTTTAAAAATCATAGACAAAGGAATAAGATTAATTTTGGAACACATGTTGACAATATAATTATGAAAGCTACGAAACTTAAGAATATATTATTCTCATTATGTGCACGTACTTGGGGCATTGATACTCGGCGTAGATTGATCTTATATAAATCTATGATACGCTCTACAATAAGCTATGCATCAAATATTTGGTTTCCTTTTATCACTGCAGCAAAAAGATCCAAGTTGAATTCTATACAATATCAAATTCTTATTAGATGCATTCATGCTTATAGGACTTCATCTTCTTACATCACGCATATACTAGCGAAAACCCCCTTACTGTCCGATTATCTTGAATTATTACAAACAAAGTATAATATGACAAATTCTCTCACAGATCGAACACTCAAAAAACCCCTTCAAAAAGAATTAAACAAACTATATCTGGATCTAAAATTTAAGTTTTATCTTTCTCAATCTAATGAACTGTTCAAGAAATTCTTTCCAATTGCTGTCCCAAATTTCATTTCTTCTGATAAATTCACTACTTTATTCTTAACTGGCAAAGGACCCTTCTTAAGCTTCCTATTCAAACTGAATGCTATCAATGATCCAACATGTGAATGCCGCTTAGATGTTGAATCACCAGAGCATCTTCTTTTATCTTGCCCTCTGACTAACCAAATTGTATGTAGATACTTTGAAACATTACCAAATTCTCTTTGTGTATATACTCTATCTTATGAGAACTTTGTTAAGTTTAGAACTATTTGTACAATAATTTACAAAACAATACTAATCCATCGTGTAAATATTTAATCATATATATGTAAATAATACTAGCACAGCACAATAGTCCTTTGGACTTCGTGCTTTTGTAACAATAAATAAAATAAAAAAATAAATGTTTGAATTATTTATTTTATATTTATAATTTATTTTGTAGAATGATCAATTTTATATTTTACTTACAGAGTAAACTATAGCAAAAATTTTAATATCCAGAAATATAAATTTTCGATGGATATTGAGAAGTAAATAGTTAATTATCATAGAATATTTTATTATCAAATTTTATATTTGGTAAAATATGTTATAACATATATACTAAGTTCATATAAAAGAGCGTACCTGGATCTGTAAAGAAAAAAAACAAAAAACAAAGAGGGAGCAATCTCTCGAAATATTTTAAGAAAAAAAAATTCGTTTTTTTTTTCTTTACAGATCCAGGTACGCCCTTTTATATTAACTTAATTAATGGATCGCCTTTTAACTCAAATATATACTAAGATTCCCACAATTATTCTTTGATGAATTTATATGTATAATGCGTTATAAGGAAAGAATTCCCTTATTATGCCGAATTAAGGAAACTTAAAAAAAAAGATATAATTGATAATATATTTCTGATAAAAATATCGAAAGAGAGAGAGAGAGATTATTATCATCAAGATCCATTCCCAAACTGAAGGTTGTCAGTCCTGGAGTTCCATTATTCGTGTACCTTCATTTTTTAGCAGCTGTATATTGATTGGTCTAAACCTGATGTGATTCCAATATATGAAGACAAAGTTATAGAAGCACTCACATGTTGCGATGCCAACAATATCCAGGCATATTTCAAACCCATAAAGATATAGAGCTACACACATTATATGAGTCTAACAATAGCCAGGTATATAAGAGCCATAAAGTTATATAATTACTCAGATGCTGTGATGCCAACAATAAATAGGTATATGGAAGCCATAAATATATAGAGGTACAGACATTATGTGATGTCATGAAAGCAGCTATATGAAAGCCATAAAGTTATAAAGGCACACATATGATATGATGCCAACAATACTCAGGTATATGGAAGCCATAAAGTTATAAAATCACTCCCATGATATGATTCCAACAACATCCTGGTATATGAAAGCCATAAAAGTATAGAGACAGTGTACAGGGTCTAGCACGATGTAATATCAGTAAGATGAAGCTATACAGTAAAGGATCAATAAGTAATATAGAGGAAGATGGCAATTTGTGTTGGCGACATAGCCTGGATAAGACAATAACCTGAGCAAATTGGGCCGTGGACTTATTGGCCAGGTATTATCTAACCGAGATCTGCCCTCACCCAGGACATGGTTGTCATTCTTGATAGCTTTATCTCCAATATCAAACTTTTATATCAAATCTGTTGGAAACATTTTACTTTTTCTCTTTATACTCTTATAAAATTTTGTTTATAAAATTGACTATTGTTCTGAAAAAAGTGCAATCCATAAATAAATATTGAAATAAAAAGGCATATTTTGGATCAAAACATCATTTATTTTACCAATATTTCAGTTGGCTGAATGCCAACCTTTATCAAGGTATTGTAACATATTAATGTGTGTCAATTAATATTAATATGTTATAACACATTGATAAAGGTTGGCGTTCAGCCAACTGAATTATTGGTAAAAGAAATGATATGTTGATCAAATATATGCCTTTTTATTTAAAAATTGACTAAATAGAGTAATTTGAGGTATAATATTTTTGAAAAGAGAAGTCAAATGAATTTTAAATAGAAATCTTATATATATACTCTGTATAGAGTATAAAATAGTCTAGTTTTTTATATTCTCTAATTTATACTGGTTATGATACTGTGGTAATCCATACTGTTATTTATTATGTTTTTGAATGGTATTTATTGTTATTAATTTATTTATTTGATGCTACACGCTAATTAATTAAAGATTACTATTAAGAACATAAAAATGAGCATAATATATATAAATAAATCAATATAAATTAGAGGTTCGCTATCAATAAATCTATTAAGACATATTATAAAATGTGAAAAAATAGTACAAATGTGACATTGTACTGGGATAAGGTGCATAAATTAAGAAAAAAGGCATCTCCTTATCGTGTAACTGAATGATTAATCAAGAATGGGTTTTTGGCCAATTCTGGAATAATTCAAAATCAACGAAAATAGTTGATATTTATTCCGATAGATGGCGCAAGCATCAGCAACTTTCAGTTGCACGATAAGGAGATGCCTTTTTTCATAATATTAAAAAATATTCTTTAAAAATATATATCATCAAAAATCATCCATATATATAAACTAAATCTTAAGACACTAAACACTTTTCCATAGCTAATTCAAATCTCATATGTTAAATTATTATATAATAATTCTTACCTTAAGTTTAGAAAGATGTAAATATTCTGGATAAACATTAATAATATTTCAATACTTAGCATATATCAAGAAATTAATAGTTCTCTTATAAAAATTTTTGTGAATATGTAAACATATTAGGTAAATATATATCAGCTGCTAACGATTCACTACCATTTGCGTTGCTCCTGTAGAAGGGCCACCATACCCGAAAGCTTGAGCATTATTAAACGCTCTAAAGAAAGAAAGGCAACCTCGGAGTCTTTATTATTTTGTCCTAAATAAATCTTAAGACTATATAGTTCCTCCTAATAAATAACATCGATAGATAGGATTTTCAATATCTATAACTTTATATATTTACCATTAATATTTTTATCTTCATCTTTATATCGACTTAGTGCGCTATCCCCACTAGGGACACTTGTACTTTAAATATAAACAACATTTTGAATGAAAAGAAAGAAAGATATTTTAAATATGTACAGAATTAGTATGCAAGTTAGTTAGATGGAAAGAGAAAAAATATCAACACAATTGATATATGTACAAAGGTTTAAAATATTTTATGATATATAGAACATTATGTATATATGACAATTTAAACCAATAACCCCATATTCGTGTATAATATAACAAGATTGTATGTTGTAAAACGTGTTGTATAATAGGAACACCTCTATAAATAATTATACACATGTTATACGTAAATCATTGTATCACAATATGTAATGTACTCTGTACAAACTGAGAATAATATAATAGAACTGTGTAAATAGAAGAAGAGTCTAGTTATATAGCAGAGAGTGAGATATAAAAGTCCAACAACGTTTAAGAACGAGGCTTAAAGATGTAGGAAGTTTCCAGAAAGTCGTTAAGAGAGTACAATGACCTCTCTTACATCATTCAACTCAATATTACGTCAGACGAATGCCTATTAATTCCGCATTTAAAGCTATAAAAACCTCCGATAAGCTGGAAATGCGTAGCCACTTCCAAATCCGTTGAACCTCACTTCATCCTCGAGGTTGACCATGCCGCTATAGAACAGTAAGCCAATCTTCTTAAAGCTCTCTATTTCTTGCTCCTAGCTCAACTCTATCTGTTCACGGAACTTTTCTAGTACAACCTAAGTCTTCCACTCTGCCTCGACCACGACTGCCTGTACTCTGTGAGAGTTGTGAAATGTCTTCCAAGGTGCAGAGAGGTACTGGAAAACTCTACCACATCATGTCGGAGCCCTCTCCGTTACCACATATATATATTATACCTTATATTTTAGAAGGAATAAATATATAATATATATTATTTACACCTCACAAAGTCGATATAGTGTGAATATTAAGAAGAATCGATATAATAACATGGACTGTGTATTTCTTTCAATAAATAATATTTTTGTGATAAATATATAAATAAATAGAATTAAATAACCAACCATAGAGTTGTAGTTCATAAATTAAATAAACAACACAAAAACTTATATAAAAGCTTTTTTTTTAATTTTATATAATATTTCATTTTGAAATATAATATCTTCTATCTAACACTAAATTTTCATCATATATTAAGAAGCATTAGTAATATGATGCACTAGCGCGCCATCTGTTATCAAAATTCGAAACTATTTAAAACTATTTTTGCATTGAAGTAAGGGCAGTAGAAATTGTTTAATTTTAAAAAGAATCTTACGCCTTTGAAATAGTTTCGAAGAAGCATTAGTGTCTGAAATGTATGAATGGTATTTTAATATTTAATTCGCTACTCTATATTTTCTGATAATACAATTATTTTATACATAAATAAGTCAAATATGTTGCCCTCGTGATAAATAATATTGTAGCATAGAAATCAAGCCTTGAAATATCCTAAGATTTTTACATCTTCGGATATTTCAAGGCTTGATTTATTGATGACGTCACCGCGACCAGTCGACAATTATTAACAAGTCAGCAAAGCTATCTACAGCTAGGGAATCTTGAACAAGCAAGCAAATAAATATCTTAAATATGATTTTCCAAATACAGAGTAATATAGATTTTTATAATTGAATAATATCAAATTAAATAATAGAATATTTCTTCGCCACAATATATATTTATTTCATAGACTAACTTGTCTGATTATTTAAAGATGAATAATTAAAAGAACTTTGCCACCAAACGATTATTGTTTTCAATCAGACGATGGCCATCCAAAAATGGCGGCTAATTCCTGGCACGTGCCTTATGGCTCAGCGGCCAGTAGAATGGAGAATGAGATCCATTTCTAGGCCTAAATATGCCTTTTTTTCCCTCTTTATTCTGATCATCTATAAGAAACATATATTTCCTGGTTTTATTAGCGGTCAAATATTATATTATTGGGAAATATTCCTAGAAATAATTTTCATAGAAAATAAATTAATATATTTTAAAATGTTCTACTCCCATTTTTTTTAACATTTGAGTATATATTAATTGATTATATATGATATATCTAAATATATTGACATATTATATGGTATAATATATATTTATATTAAATTTAATTACTTTTAATGAAAAACGAAAAGAAATAAAACAACACACGAGTACATACATTCAACAATATTCACCATGAAATGTAAAGTTGTATCATTACCAAAATAATAGTATAATTAAATTTTGATCTAATAAAATATATATAATAATAATTTATTATAAATATATAAATTATTCATATATATACATTATTATCATAATAGATGGCCTGCTAATGCATTATGCTATTATTATATTTAATGGTGAAAGGAATATATTTATTACAAATATTATTATCCTAAAGTTTACAGTCCTCTAAGCCGAGTTTTACAGCAGACATATCCATCAAATATAATTATAACTTATATTTATTTCTCAATGCCAATCAACACTATCTATGTTTTTAATTCGACACCTTTCAATATTAAATGATAAATTTACCGGATCATTTGATTCTACATACCTAGTAATTATATTCTCTTCTAATTAATTACAATAATTTTAGTTGAAGTGGATATCTATATATATAAAAATCAATGTTTGTATGTTTGTTTGTTTGTATGTCCGGTATACAAATTCGCAGTAGTTCACTAATTCAAACCAAAATTTCCATACATAGGTAAAAAAAATACGGGGAAGACGATTGGCTATTTTAAAAATTATATAAATCAATTATTAAAACTATATATTCAAATTATTCTACTTAGCTTACGAGCAGCGCCCTCTATCAAAGATTAGATTAAATTATGCTGATGCAAACAAATAGATAATGCTAATATCAAACAATTATAAAAAAAACCTTATCTAAATATATATCACTCGGGTAGATATGCACACGGGTCAATCCCGGGGCGAAGCCTGGGTCACCCGTCTAGTTATTTATATCATAAAGATTCTAACCTGATTTTACATTTTTACATATTTACATAGCACATATTCAACACGGGGATCCAGAAGTGCAATAGTTATTCTTCTGAATCTCCGTGTTGAAGGGCATATTAGCCTGAAAGTTCGAGAAATAGAAAAATTGTAAAGAGAAACCAAACCCTAGAATCTTTATTGATTTTGTCGAAGTTCACAGTAGATTCTTTGTTATATACATTTAAATTTTAAAAAATGTTTTTAATACACCGATCTCTCGATTTACACGCTAGCTACGTTCCTGAGAAAACGTGTAAATCGGGGGATAGGTGTACATTGAAATAAAAATAAAATGCATTGACAGGTTAAAATATGTAGTCAGCACATAAGCTCGGGATTCCTCGTGAGATGTGTACACAGAGCATGTGTTCAATCACAGTAGCATTTAGTATAGTGCGATAAAAACAAAAACAAACAACTTATTCGGAAAACCGTTGTAAAGCGAAAACGTGTAAAACAAGTATCGTGTAAATCGGGGGATAGGTGTATATACATATATTTATTTCTGAAAATAGAGCAATCCATACTTAAATCATTAGATAGTAAAAATGCATATATTGGATTGAATAAAATATTTATTTGCCAAAAATTCGGTTGGCTGAGCGCTAATCTTTATCAAGGCATTATATATTTGTTTATATTGTATATATATATATGTGTGTGCGTGTATATATACATGTACATATACGTGTATATATATGTATATTCCTATACTACCGAATTTTACAAATTTCAAAGTTTCAAAATCGCATTCATTGTAAACTAACAATATTTTCTTATTTGAAAATAAAATTATGAAACTAAATTTCAATGTTAATACAAGTAAATAACTTATAAATACTTGTAAATAACTAAATAAAGTACTAACCTTGTACTAAACAAAGTATTCAACTTGACTGAGCCTACACAATATATTTCTAAACATAATAATCATATAGACTATCTTCAATATTCGATTATTCAGATGTTTCCTTACTTCTAGCATTAAAACCAATGGCGTTTATAAGTACTATTCCAAACTTGGTATAACAGCAAGCTCTCTAGAGAGAGAGGTTATATAATAAATATATCCTCTCTAAATTACTTTAAACATTATACTTCATAAACAGCTTAGAATATATCGATATTTTTATATAACCATCTTTATATCTTACAAGGAAAACGATAGGCAAATTCAAATTATATAAAAGTGGATATTTTTATTTCAGTACAATTTAGATAAAATTATGTTGATGCAAACAAATAGATAATGCTAATAACAAATAATTATATAAAATAAATCTTATCTAAATATATATCACTCGGGTAGATATGCACACGTGTCAATCCCGGGGCGAAGCCCAGGTCACCCGTCTAGTAAATAAATAAAATATACCAAATATTTCAAATTAGAGCAGTTATTATATAAATATTTATATTATATGTGTTATTAAGCTAACTATTATTAATAAAATATTGAGAAGATTTAGATTTTAAACGTATTTATAACCTTTTAGTACTTGATAGAGGGCGCTGTTCGTGAGCTAAGTAGAATAATTTGAATAAATAGTTTTAATAATTGATTTATATATTTTTTAAAATAGCCTATCGTCTTCCTCGTATTTTTTTTACCTATGTATGGAAATTTTGGTTTGAATTAGTGAACTACTGCGAATTTGTATACCGGACATACAAACAAACAAACATACAAACATTGATTTTTATATATATATATACAAGTATCAGAGTCATCAATTCTGTCATCGTTTGCTCTTGTGAATGGAATAAATACCCAAATATGGCAATTTTTTAGAAGCATCGGTGGTTCAGTGGTAGAATGCTCGCCTGCCACGCGGGCAGCCCGGGTTCGATTCCCGGCAGATGCATTTTTTTTTTTACAATTTTTAAAACTCATTTATATTATTATCCCTATATATATAAAAGTCAGCGTATGTATGTATGTATGTTTGTCAACAATACCCGTCCACAATACGTAACTAATCTGACTGAAATTTTATCAGTAGAATCTGGAAAAACTCTTAGTGAAAATATCAGGTCTCTATCCCGAATATCCGTCGTGTTATTGGCAAATTTGCTCTTTCGCTCGCGCGGGGTAAATTGGGGGGTAATACCAGCTGACCTAATGTACATGTAAAGTTTGGAGCGGGACGTTTCACAAGAGTGACATCCACGGCTCCAATTTATAATTGTAACGAATAGTATTTGAATAGAAACATTTAATCGGGTAAAACCCGGGCGTTGCCCGGGTCATTCGGCTAGTAAAGTGATTCTCAACCTTTTTTTTGTTGCGGCATTATTTTAAAGATTTGAAAATTTGGCGGCACAATTTTAGAATTTCGCGGCACACTTTTGCTAACTTGAATGCAAGAAAATTCAAATTATGTATCAATATTTCTATGCAAAATATAAGTAATATACATCTCTAACATTCAATTTGCTAATTTCGTTATTTTAAAAAGTAAAAAAATGAAAAAGAAAAAAAGAAAAACCAATACAAACGTGAACATAATCATATGACTAAAATTCGGCTGCACATTTTTAGAATTTCGCGGCACACAAAATTACCGCGGCACATTGGTTGAGAATCACTGGGCTAGTATCTCTATATTTTGTAATATACAATCTGTAATAGAATAGGATATGCAGCAATATTGACATTATGTATTTCATTTGGATGAAATAGTTAAATAAATACAATTCCCAATACAAGTAGGTATATTTGGTAAGTCACATATTGTAGTGCTTACCTTATAAGGTAAATGCGACGTGATCACACAGTGTGGATATCTAATTTAAAAATAATCTATTTTTGACGCGAGATAGTTCTTGTGGATCTGAATGGGTAATTGGAATATTTACATGGGCGACAATATTTGAAATTGTTTTGTAAATATCAAATCAGACTATATATACATTGATACAATATATTCCCATGAACAAAACTTAAAATATTTCATATTTTGCGCAAAAACCACTTTTTATTAGATTATATGACGGTAGGTTTCCTATATCCCAGTTTTATTAGTAGATAATATATACATATTCCTTATTACACCGATTCTTACAGATTTCGAAGTTTCAAAATCACATTCTAAGCTAACAATATTTTATTATTCTAAAATAACATTATGAAATTAAATAAAAATTTAATAAATAACTAAACATAGTATTAACCTTGGATAATATAATGGTTCTGTCTCTTTGGTCTTTTTATGAACGTCTCTCTTCGCTGATTCCTTTTTCCACCCAGCATATGATGTGTAAATGTCTCTGCACCTTGGAAGACCTTAAACAGTTCTCACATAGTACAGGCAGTTATAGTCGAGGCAGAGTGGAAGACTTGGGAATGTCACACAAAAAACGAAGAGACACAGTTGTACTAGGAAGGTTCCGTGAACAAGCTAGGAGCAAGATTGAGATTTGAGAAAAGTTCTTACTGTTCTACAAGGTCGATGAGGTGGACCTTGGATATCTGACGAGGGCTTCCACTGATGGTGAAGTGACTGTTTATTTCTGGCCTTTTGGAGGCTTATATATCTTTGCCAAGAGGAAGTATTGGGTTTCAACGGATGCAAAAAGGGCGTGAATCGGAAGCGATATTGTAAACTCTGGCAACGCCCTAACATCTTCTAGGCCTCGTTCGGACTTCTACTCCTCAATCTTTTGCTTTAGATCAACTCTCAATCTATTACAGAGTTTTATTTATTTACCCTCAGTCAGTACAAAGTTTATTACATATGGTGATGTAAACACACATGTCAATAATGCGTATAATTATTTATAGATGTGTTTCTATTATACAACATGAAAATATTGTTATATTATACACAGTATGAAGCTGTTGGTTCAAATTACCATTAAGTAACAAAAAATGGAAACTATATAAATCATTCTTTCTTTTACTCATACTTTCTCTATATTTTATATAATATAAAATATTTTAAAATTTTCTTTTCTCAATTATCAATTTCACAAATAAATATAATTGTACTTTACTATGAATATTCATGAGATAAATTCACTGTTCTATAAAATATTCAATAATCATTTAAAATTTGATGATTTTTATTTTAAGCTCAAGGTAAAGGTGTGTAAATTACTATCGTTATATATGTTTTGCACCTAATTAAATATTAATAATTTAGCTCAATATAAAAATGTAATTTATGCTTGTTAATTTTAACAAGCATCAAATAAAAATACACCATAAATAATAATTCTAAATTAATAGCACTAATTCAAAATACGATACACGTAAAAAATATTAATTTTAAATTTATTTATAGAAGCAAATTAAAATGCACCTTCAAGTAAATTAACGAAAATTTATATATTTAAAAGGGAATTATTCCGATATCCAATATTCTCCATATTAAGAATATTTTTAGCAGCAGAATCTAATGTTTTTTTTTTTTGCTCTATTATAAATTTTAATTTAAAAATTTTAGACAAATTCGTTTATCTTTAAGACCTCAGCTTTTCGTATTAATCCTCAAGTATTCAGTGAGCTTAATGAGCTCTGATCTAAAAAAGGAACTAGCAGGGTATTTGTTGACCAGGATTAGCAATGATTAAAAAGGGATTTTAAAAATGCGGGTGGTATAATTAGGTACGTTTGGTGTCCAATTAGAGCATAGCACACGATAACCAACCTACTCAATCGTATGCTTTGTTTTATTGTCCATTTAAAACCTTTAATTTCTTTCTTTTACAAAGTATTCGTATGTTTTTGTTGATTTATAAATATTGTAAATTAATTGTGTGGAAAACAATAGTTTTTTTATTTTCAAAAAATATTTTTACTATATAAACCCTACTCACTAAATAGATTTAACGTGATATATTCGATATATTGATATATAATTTTTTAGAATAAAAGGGAGGTAAACTGCAAATATTTTGATAAAATTATTTTGATTAATAATTTGATTAAAAATCGTTTGATAAAATAGATATATATTCTTATTCTTTTTATCTCCACTCAAACATATTAGGGTATCAAGTTGTGACCCTTGATGGTGTCTGTTTGACAACCATCATGACTGGGTGAAGTAGAATGCGTCTGCCTTTGTCATTAAGACTGGGAGCACTACTCAGTGGCATGCCGACTTAGCTCCAAAAGAAATGGCTGCCTCTGACATGAGGAACAGACACCATGAAGTACAAACGCTGCTCATTCTGTATCCCTGGATTGGGAGCTCCTCCTTTTTCATCCGGGCTTGGGACCGGCAAAGGCGGAGTTAAAAATATATATATAAACAACAAGAACGAATAAATCCGAAGTTTAAAAACTGTATATTGTAATGTAGAGGTAGTCCTGGAAACTGAACAAGTGTCCTTATGGAATATCATCGTCAAACATTGATGTTAAAGACGCAGGAGACAACAACCAGATAAGAGAAGAGTTGGGCCTAAATTACTCATAAGTGATATGATAGGTAGAATATCAATGGCAGAGGTTGTCCTTCACGATGGTATCACTGCTCTTGAGATTAAATATTTCTCAGACGGTCTTATTGACTGTCTGCTATTCAGGTAACTTCTGCCTGATGTCACCTACATTGCTTCATTTGCACAATAACCACAATGACTGTTAAATCTACATTCCTACATAGTTGTTGTAATATATCTATAATAATCAAGAAGAAGATTCACACTTCCCCTGTCAAAATTGAATTTAAATTTAAGCGTCTTTTGAACCTCTCTGCATATTTGACGATTTCATAACCCCTCGCATAAGAAGTTATGAAATCGAAGCCCCCCTATAAGGAGGACGGCCAAAGCCCGACACAATGGTATACAGGTTCACCTTTTTTTTTCTGAATTTGCCAAAGTTAGTGTTGTAGGGCTCAGTCTTTATCATCACTAGTAAAGTATATTTACTAGGTTAATGCATAGTCCCATCGTTCTGATCCAATACAATAGTAGAGCAGTCTAGAGATTAATTTGGTGAAACCGCTGAGAGATTTCACTACTAATGCACCAGGTCCTCTCATTCAATAACTTATATCATTGCAGTAAGGTCTGTTGAGATAATATTTGATGATATTATTGAAAAGAAAAACATTGCCAGTAAATATATTTGTTACAAATTATATATATATGTTATTAATATTTTGTTTTGTTGTTGAGAAGGATAGAGAATTGAAGGTGCAGTCTTTAAAAAGGAAATATAATTATTTACTTATCAAATTTTAATTTTGAATTACTTGAAGAAAATTATACATAAATATTTATCACAGTAATAGAGAATTTATAAATGAATCCTATATTCGTGATTTTAAAAAAAGGTAGGTTAACTATACATATTTACAATGATATTCAAAAGTTATGTTCTAAATCTATGATAAAAAACAAAAGAATTGTCAATGATGAAAGTGAAATACATGTTTTCTAAAAAATAAAATATTTTCATTTCAGATTATATATATATATATTAATTTATATTAATTCTTTTTTTTTTCATTCAATATAATCTTCTCATACCTAACTAGGCCTTCAAGTAACTTAACCATCTTTGAGTAAATCCACCAAGAAAAGTACAGATTTCTCATAGCTCAGGGGATTTATCAACAAAAAAACATCATATTGAAGAAATGGATCCAAAATAATCTTTTACTTGAAATTTTAATATTAAAATCCGACCATAAACATATGAAAGAAAATAGAATCTGAGACTACTAATATTTTAAAAACACGATGAATAGGTTTGAATTTTGCGAATATTTTTTGAAAACTCTAAAATATCAAATTTAGGATATTAATTTCTGAGAATTTTCTATTTTCTCTGTTAATTCTCTTTTAAAAACTCTATACATAATTGATTGAATTAATATTCTCAATAATTCTTCATTTTTATATCTACAAAGTTGATATTATATAAAGAGAACAAAGGAATGATATGTTAAAAATCTTTGCATATTTTGGCCAATTCTGGTATAATCAAAACTCGACAATTAATCAATATTTATTCCAATAGATAGCGCAAATCATCGGGAAACATGAAATAAATTATATATATATTCAGAAATACTTTGAAAATAGAGCAATCCATAAATAAATTTTTAAATAAAAAGCCATATATTGGATCAAAATATCATTTATTTTACCAATATTTCAGTTGGCTGAACGCCAACATTTTTCAAGGTATTTTCACATTTTAATGTGTGTTAACAACAACTCAACGCCACAATATGTCATAAGGTTATGTGGCGCTGAGTTTGTTGTTGACACACATTAAATATGTTATAATACCTTGATAAAGGTTGAATTTCAGCAAACTGAAATTTTGTTAAAATGAATGTTATTTTGATTCAATATATGCCTTTTTTTATTTAAAGATCCAGAAATACATATATATAAGAATCCATGCGTTTTTCAATTGTTTATTTACCTTGAGAGATGTCCGCCATAATATTGCAATGTTCAGCTGCAAGAACAATCTTCATCATAACAATTATTAATAAAATCCTTTTTTATTATAACACCCACCCATAATGTCAGTTTTTTTTAATATAAAAGGTCATACCCTAGCTACTCACATGATAATCTTTAGACTACAGAGCGCCATCTAGTGAAACAAAAATCAATTATATGTTGATTTAACTTGTTCCATGATATTTCGCCAACCCATATTCTTGATAAATCAACATTTAGATAAAAAATTGGGTTGAAAAATTTTATGGAATAAGTAATATCAACATTTAATTGATTTTCAAAAACTATATTGCGCTCTGTTATCTAAAATTCTTATTTTAGCGGTCCAGATAGGCATTTATAATATTTTAAATACTGTTTATAATGGGTGTGTGTCATAATAAAAATAATTTAAATCAACCACGTTCACAAGAACCTTTTAGATAAAAATGATGTTATTAAGAATTGTCATGCTAAAGATTGATCTTTGTATAGTAACTGAATAATCAATAAATCATAGTTTTCAACTTCATTTTCTGTTTGGAAGTGTGTTTAAAAAGGTATCGCTACATCAACCAAGTTTTATTTTCTTTTCTTCCCCATGTTTCAGTGATCCCTGTCAGCCTCTTCAAATCATTCCTTTGAGAAAGGTGACAGTGATTCATTGAAACGTCGAGAAAAAATAAAAGAGAGAGAGGTTTTTATAATGCTCTATAAATTATTATAAGTACAATCTATCTGAATGCCAAAACACTAAAGAAAATTTAACTACTGTCAGAATGAAACAGATGAGACTAAACAAAAGACAAAGCTTACTGCTGGTTTAAAGAAGGAAATAATTTCGAATTCCAGTGAGGGTAATACGCTGAAATACGTGACTTATTTATTCATCAAGAATTTTTCTCGTTTTACTTTTCTTAAATAGGTATTGAACTGATAACATAAGTTACTTTAGTTTTTTTCACGAATGGATTATCATAACCTCGTCCTTTTTTTTCATTATCAATACTAATGTGATAAAATAACATGGTGAAATTATCGAAATCCTTTGATTAAAAACTATTGATTACCATTTTGTTAATAAAAAAATTCAGCCATTTTTCAGACTAAATAAATATGGAAGCTATAAAAAAAGTTTTCGCAAAAGTCAATAGTGCTGAAACTATATAAGTAAACAAATAAATCTTATAATGAATAAAATTTCTAATATTAAAAATTACAAAATTTTCTTATTAATTTAAAGATTTCTGGGAAATTGATTAGAAGAAAAAACAAAAATATAAACTTTATCGGTAAATTCTCTCTTTTTTTAGAAATATTTCGTAGAATCAATTTTCTTATCAAGATGCAAATGGAAAACTATAGTTTGAAGTTATTAATGAAGTAAATATTTTTTTACAGTTTTATTTCAAATCTCCAATATTGATTTAGAAAATTTAATAAAATTGCTAATAAATAATAAAAGGAATGTAAATATATTATATCTTTGATGTTTGTCTCGAACTTTAAAACCAATTTTATATCCTTTCTTCAATTATGTGGCTGTCTTTTGAATAAGGAATCTAATCTTTTATCTATTCATTCTATCATTTACAACACACATACAAAAGTGGGAGTTTTCCAATTAAATTCACAATCTACGATTGTAATATTATATGAGACAAAAATAAAAATATTCAGGATTTTTTTCTTAATATTTGAGGTTATATATGTTTGATTTAGGTGGAGAAAATTGGTGGAGAGATATTTCAGATTTTATGTTTAAAAACGATTTATTATTAAATTTCTTTTCGAGTTTTACAAATTTAGGAAATTATACAGAATTAAAAATATCGGAATTTGTTATTTACTATATTAATATAAAACTATTCTTTTAAATGTATTAGAGAAGTTTGTGTATGTGTTCACATGAGCCCATTAAAAAAAAAACATAACAGTTAATAAACATTTTGTATAAATATTTATATATACTTAGTGCGCTATAAAATATATCATAATTTGGATCAATTGAAATCAGCATTGGTGAGAGTAATGAAAGAAATACCCTTATAAAATGTGCGTGCCGCCATAGATCAGTGGCCTGAACGTTTGACATCCTGTGTCAAAAATAAGGGAGGACATTTTGAATGATTGTATATATTTAAAATCTATGTCTTATTGGCTAATAAAATATGTATTTATATTCCAATAGTTTTTGTTCTTAATCATTTAAGTTATAATATTTTTTTTGTAACAAAATTTATGGCTAGACTGTGTATATATATACTTTATAAATATAATAATCCTTTTATAATTCATTTATGATTAAAACAGAATTACATAACAATATTTGTTCAAGCATCATTGAGGATTATTGATGATACAACATTTTGTTATACATGGGGGTTCCAAAAGTTCGTAAACACTTGCAGAAATTTGTAATATCAATAATATTCGCTATAATATTATTCGTCGTTATGTATTATGTCTTTGTATTATTTATAAAGTAACTGTCATTACTCTTCACAATTCATCTTTTCATACTTCATCCCTAAGGTTAGAAATAATCGTTATTTCTCCTTTGAAATAAATTTCGATTTTTCGTTTAAAAGAAACACATGCGGGATAATATTCAAATGTCGTTTTACAATCATAAGCCGCATTATATTGTATTATAATTGTATTATGTATTACTATGCATTCGCCGTAATAATATTATTCGACAATTAATAAGAAAAACAATGTTTTAATAAAGACACGAACTTTTGGGACAACCTTATAGAATGACCCACATATAATCACCTAAATAAATAGGTTGTGTGAAGTGAATTATTGATCGTATTGACGTGTGTCCTTGTAGCATCCGTCATTGTCAGCTAAGACGGCTTGTAATGTGATAAACTTTCAAAACATCAGAGATAATGATTTTAGCTCGCGTCCAATTTTTAAAAATAGTTGAGGTCTATTATGTATCTATTTATAGAACTTCAGCAAGAATATCTAGTATCTGATCGCATTATATTTACAGTAAATTCTTAACATTCTTTCTGTTTCAATTATTTGACTGCAACATTGTTTCAATGTAACCTCTGTAAATGAAGATTTACATTAGGAATTCGGAAGTTTATTTACGAATTGATTTTTTGTGAGATTGATTGTGTGTGTCATAACTGGAAAAGGAAAATTATATGTTCTCAATTATTTTCTATATTCAATCTTTTTTTTAATATTATAATATTGTGTATAATTTATTTTTCTCTCATGCACAATTAAATTCGCAGAGGAAGAAAGAAACATTAGTGTGAAATGGAATTTTACATTATTCTCATACAATTAATCCAAAACCAAAGTTCCACAGCGAGAAGTGAGTGATTCCCATATGTTCTAATCAATTTCTGCGATGTATGCAGAAGCTCAGTGAGGCAGTGATCGAATGAATGTCTGATATTGTCCTGTGGTGGTGTTTTTCACTTTTATTAGACGGAGGGTTCAAAACTCGTTTTAAATATTTTAACACTGTCCAATTGGCCGTTTAATTGTTCATTCACAGTGTGTATGGCAGTTTGTATTGCAGTTCCTAATTAAAAGGCAGTTCACGAAAAACTATTAACATTACATAAGGTATTCAGCAAATCTCTTGCATGTGACTGGTCATTATCCATCTGGAGAATCGCCTCAGAAATCCGAGCCAGAATGGGAAGAACACAATCAGGGGTGAGGTCAGAATTATTGACATGTCGTGCTAAACGGCTATTTGACCACCATGCCGTTTTCAGACCGATGATAATGCAACTTTGAAACCCGTTTAACCCGGGGATAATGACTTCTGCTGAGGTTTCTTCTTCTCCCTGTTTCATAAACATTAGGTACTGTTTGCTTTAATGGATCGTCCAATATGGGTTGCCATAATGACCAGTAACTAAATATTCTGCTCCTTTCTCGAGTCCCCAGTATGCAAATTTGCACCAAACTAGAATTAATTAAATAAATAAGTGACATATGCAAATAAATTTGATTGAAAGTTTAAATCTATATAGAGAAGTATCAATAGCCCCATATATATATATATATAGACCTTATTACACATTATTGATTATTTATAACAATGTTTTTTTTTTTCTTTTTTTGATATCCGGGGTAGGCTATATAAGACAAAATAACTGAATTTAGGCTTTGGTTGTTGTTGTGTATAAAGAGATATAGCTATAGATTGGGAAATATGCGCATAAGAGATGATTTCACATTACTGATTTATATTAATGTTTGCCTTCTTTCTTTTTTGATATCCGGGGTAGGCTATATAAGACAAAATGACAGAAGGAAGGCTTTGGTTGTGCGCATATAATGCGCATATGCGCATAGGATATAAGAATAAAATACGGATATGTGAGTTTTAACAAGGTAAATAGAGTCAAAAGATATGTGCCAATTGGAACATAATGTGCAGAATGGAGAGGAAGGATGGAAGTGACAAGAGAGACAATGTGGTCTCCCAATGGTCCCCAGAGCTAATGTTCCTCAGGCCATCAAATATATATTAACGGAGCGACTGAATGATATCTGCCCGAGCAATTCTCGCAGGACCTGCTGTGTAATGATGGTTCTCTTCTTACATTAGCTTCATATGTGCAACTTCGGGGTAACCACCTAAATATTGTCCATTACCTAGGCCTATTAAAGTAAAGATATATAATAATAAATCGCTTGATAATTTAGACAATATTCCTAACAGTCAAAATATATGTCCAACTTCTAGTAAAATCAAAAAAGAGAAAATTTGGAGTATAAACTTTCTTCGACGTGTTTAATAACGCTGAGACACTAAAAGGTAGATTTTTCCTATGTGGAATTCTATATGAGAAATTTATTCACATTGCAGAAATTTTACATGGACCCAGAACAGCAGCTTTACACACCCAAGATAGAGAACATTTCGGCTGCTGCTGTGATAGAGCTGCATGGAGACATCTGAATCTTCGATGGATACGACAACAACAACATCAATATAATAATATTTTATATATCTTCCAATTGTGTTTGGCTAACGATATATTAAATATATGGAATTAATATATAAAATTGCCATTCATCCTTATATACATATTATATTATATGTACATATACGAAGAAGAGCATTTGGGTATAATATATATATATGAATAGATAGAAATCTGGAAAAGGAATAATTCTATATCCAAACATTGTTATAATGAATTGATTTGACAAACATTATTTATTTAACGTTATTAATATTCAATGAAAAAAATATGTATCACACACAGGAATTTATTAGAAATATTAAATTAAAAATTTGCTACGCGCTGATAGAATTATTTTAATTAAATATTTAGTTTGCCTTCATAAAATAATTAAATGCGTTTTTTACCAATATCATTATTTATTAACGTGTTTTTAGGAAGAAGGTTATGCCCTTCAAAAAATTGAATAATTTAAATAAATATATAATATTAACTATTTTCATGATATCATATAAATATGGCGTTTCTCTATCTTTTAATCCTTGCAATAACGTGAGTATTAATAAGTCAAGCGGATTTTACATATAGTTCAATCTCAGTTTACCGGATTGTGGTTTTACCGGGCTGTGGATATAACGGGTTATGGATTTACCGGGTCCGGATTTAGCGGGTTGCCGATTTTGGTGTATGTATTTACCGGGATGTGTATTTATCGGGTCGAAATTTACCTGGTCAAAGATTTTCTGAATTTTGGATTTACCTGGGTAATCATATCTGTCTTTGCTAAGCTGTTTTTGATGTCCAAACATGAAGACACATTTTTTTATATATAGAAGGATAAATTATATAATTCTTCATGGTAAAAATTGACCGCATAGAATTTGTGCAACAATAAATTTGTGATAAAATGCTTTCAAAACAGGCAATCCTGAGATATTTCACGCCTCTATAAAACTTTAAATAAATCTACACTTCAAAATAATACACACATACAGCTTTATTAAGACCACCGGTCTTATATAGATTAACCGTAAGAAAGAAGCATAGAGGAAGCTCCTATACTCCAGGCAGCACAGAATCCAACCACAGCCTACAAATCCGGCGCATGTCCAGTAGCCACGATTACATCGTGCATTAATCAAAGTTAGCGTATCACAGAAAATATCATATAATATAGAGCAGGATAAAAAATAATCTAGAAATTATATATTTTTCATATTTATATATTTATGGCTAACATATTCTCCTGGAGCGTACAAAAGTTTCTACCTACCCGGGTTGTCCTTCAGACTTAAGTCGTTTTTTGTTTTATTTACAATGTAAAAGTAGGTCCATTTCATGAGGGGAGATGAGAAGCAGGTTTATATATTGGGAGATTATACACAGATTCTGGGCTTAGTTTCTTTCTTCTTAAGAGGATGGCCGTCTAGATATTTGGTATATAGATTTCTTGCGTATATACAGGGTGATCCAAAAGTCCCGCACTATTTTAAAAATTAATAACTCCGCGAATATTTGCGCTAGAGAATTGCGGTAAACACCATTGTGTTCAGGATGCAATGGGATATTTCATGGCAAATAATGAAAATTTCGAAATTGATTTTAGTTACAATTTTATTCGCTAGATGGCGCTCTACCAGAATCATAGATTAAGCGGCAAAATTGTTTGATAAATTGAAAAATATAAATGGTCGACGCGTATTTTTCCTTTTTTAATACCAGGAAAGAACCCTAATATTATAAAATGATAAATTAATAAAACACCATTTCGCCAAAAGTAGAATAATTGGATGACAATTTTTAAATGCAATCCGAGATATGTAAAATAGGTGATGCACATTAAAACATGTAGCAAAAATATTTATATTTTAGATAGGGTTTTGTGAAATAGATTGAATGTTTGAAAAACACTGCTGATATCAATACACAATTTTTTTTAAATGTTAATATATTACCAAAATAAGATTTCTTGCTATAAGGAATGTGTAGTTTCTTGACTGATTGGCGACACTTGACTATTTAACTGGATATTAGTCATGATCCAACATATGAAATATAGAGGGGAGTGACAAAATACAGTATTTAAAAATCGTGAACCAATTCTTCTACTTTTGACGAGGTGGTGTTTTATTAATTTGTTATTTGATATTATTAGGGTTCTTTCCTTGTATTCAAAAAGGAAAAATACGTGTCGATCAGTTATATTTTTCAATTTAACAAACAATTTGGCCGCTGAATATCTGATTCTGGTAGAGCGCCATCTGGCAAATAAAATTGTAACTAAAATAAATTTCGAATTTTTCATTATTTGCCATAAAAGAATCCCATTGCATCCTGAACACAATGGTGTTTACCGCTTTGCTCTAGCGCAAATATTCGCGGAGTTATTAATTTTTAAAATAGTGCGGGTTTTTGGATCACCCTGTAGATTTCGGCTTTTATATTGTGTATCGTTCCAATATATTTAGGGGAAACTCGTTTCTCTTTTTAGAGGATATTTGTGATTTGAACTACAACATGTGAAGAGGTAGCCTCCATTGCTTTTTAAGAACAATTTTTAAAAAAGAGGTCCTTTTTTTTACATCAATACCATCCTTTCGCAATTTTACAATTGATTCTGACCTAGAAATATAGATAAATAATTCTTCCTGGATTGAATTTAGACGATAAAAAACATGGCGAAGGAAGACGACCAATAAAAGATACTCGTCCTCCTTCGCCATGTTTTTTATCGTCTAAATTCTGACCTAGAGAGATCGTTTTACTACTTCATCTTATATATTCTTTGGCACAGGTTCAGCCAATTTATTGACTCTTTCTTGGGTATAGATTTGCCTTGAGAAAAGTCATAAAAATCGCGAAAAAAGCTCGGCAAAATAATAAAAATCTCGAAAGAAACCTTTCGCTTTATGATTTCGCGCTTTCTATGAATAGCTCTTTCGTATGAAGTAATGAAATAGAAGATGTCCCAGTATTTATAAAAGCCAAACTACGAAAAATGTTTGAATTTTTTGCCAATTTTATTATAAACTACGCGCCTTGAAAAATGATGTCCGTATGTTCGTAAATGAACGTATTGTTTCAAGATAATTTTAAAAGGAGAGTTAACCTTTCTGAGCTATATATAGACATCCTCCTGCAATTCAACATTATATATTTATTTGAACCGATTTCTGATAAAATATTCATAAGAAAATATCAAACAAGAAAATAAATTGAAATTTTATATAAAAGATTAAAAAACCAACCAAAATATATAAATATAACATTTGTATGTTTAAACATTATATTTTACCATTAGTTACCCCATATATCAGATTGTAGATAGTTGGGGACAATAAGAATTTTAGTGAACAATCTATTATAGAAATATTCTGTAAGAAAAGGTTTTTCTTTATTATTTTTAAATCGAATTTTTCTTCTAAAAAATCATCACTTAGTGATGAAAAACAAACTTTTATTTTTCAAAATGAAAAAAGTTAGTATAGAAACCTCAAAAGAATATTTTGGCTTATAACAGTATATATATATTTTATCAGATAGCAATTGCATCTAGAAAAAAAGAATATATTAAATTAAATATATCTTATTGTCAATGTTTTCCTTATTTAATTCTTTTTCATCTTGATTTTGAAATAAATAGCTTGCTAGGTTATTTTTATCTTTTAGACCTACTCATAACTAAAAGGTAATGCCATTTTATCCACTATGTCTATTTTTCACGTGAACGCAATATGTTAATCCTGCATTAATTTGATTTAAAAAAACATAAGGATGAATTTGATTTATAAATATGCCTATCCTTTTACCTCTTAAAGGGCATTCTAAGACGACATTGCGCCGTCTAGCGGAATAAATATAAACTAAACGCTAATTTCGGTCTATTTCATGAAAATGACCATTTTTATTACATGTGTGTTGTGACTTTTGCATTAATCTCTTATATCTTCGAATTAATTGATTGATAATATAAATTGCTAATCTTCTGAAATATAAAAATTCGTTCAGAATAAATGTTTTAAAATAATATTTTAAACCATGAAGAATATATATTCTATTCTTTATTTTGACTTAGAGCGCTATGTCCCCCTAGGGACACTTGAACTTTAAAGATAAACAAAAATTTGAAAGAGAAGAAAGATATTTTAAATATGTACAGAATTAGTATGTAAGTTAGTTAGATGAAAAGATAAAAAATATCAACACAATTGATATATGTACAAAGGGTTGGTATGCAAATTTAGTTAAATGAAATCGAATTGTAAAGTATTGTGTGTATTCGAGAAAAGCAATTTACAGATATATGAATTACGATAGATATTAATATAAACTTAAATAAAATAAACCAAGATAACAAATGTCTAATAATCCATAAACAGGCTTAAGTAACAACGTAAGTAACCATTGCTAATTAAGTTAACCAATGGGAGACGACCAAGCGATCATCCGCAGACGATAGTGACGTTGCCTTAGCAACGACCTCCCAGATGTGTTTAATCCCCCAAGATTTAAAGCTGAACCAATACCAAACTGTAGTGGTGGAAATGTAATATCCAGGGTTGGAAGTTTTAAACCCGGAGTCTGGAACAATTATACTGCTCTTTCTTTGGATGCTCAGCCATCTAGAATCGCCGGAATATCTCTTATTTTTGTGTAACTCAATATTCTTCTTGTATTCAATCTGTGTATAAATATCAAATAATTAAAAAGATATCTAAAGATGAGATTCTTTTTTATTTTCCAATTGGTCTATAGCTTTCGGGAATCTCTGCCCTTCTACAGGAGAACATAAAAGAATAAAACGCAACTTGTTGCCAAACTATTACATATATATATAATTATATAGTAAAAAGGCATATAAGTATAACAAATCTAAAGTTTTGCGGAGGAGCCTCTTTTATTATACATTTGCAAGCTTTCGAACCTTTCGGTTCTTCCACAGGCGTGGCTAGTATGACTACACTAACCAGGTTAGTGTAGTCATACTAGCCACGCCTGTGGAAGAACCGAAAGGTTCGAAAGCTTGCAAATGTATAATAAAAGAGGCTCCTCCGCAAAACTTTAGATTTGTTATACTTTTATACTAATTTATACGGAGTTTACCTGTAGAAAAAGGCATATATTGGATTGAATAAAAGATTTATTTGCCAATATTGCGGCTGGCTGAACGCCAACCTTTATCAAGTATACAAAGGGTATACAAAAATGTAATGCTTCGATAAAGGTTGGCGTTCAGCCAGCCGAAATATTAGCAAATAAATATTTTATTTAATCCAATGACTTTTTACTATCTAATGATTTAAGTATGGATTGATTAATTTTCAAAATATATATGTATATATATACATTGGGATATTTTTGCATATTGTTTTTTTAGTTTGAATATATTATTCTTTAATTAGTGTATTTGCATATTTACTTCATTTATTTATTTTTGGGAATCATCATAAAGGGTGAAATTTTAAATTTACTATTTTGTATTTATGTTTTTAAATGGATGCATCTAACCCACATAACAAGCACACACAATCACACACAAAACGGTATAAACTTACTATTATTGATAGTATTAACTTTACAATTTGATTTCATTTAACTAAATTTGCATACCAACCCTTTGTACATATATCAATTGTGTTGATACATATTTTTAAAATCTTTTCATCTGACTAACTTGCATACTAATTCTGTACATATTTGAAATATCTTTCTTTTGTTTCAAATTTTTGTTTACCTTTAAAGTGCAAGTGTCCCTAGGGGGACAAAGCGCTCTAAGTCGAAATAAAGAATTATTGATAGTGTTAACTATTATCGGGATATAACATATTGTATCGACTATTGTTTAAAATGTTATGAATATAGATAAATTATTATTATAAATTCAATTGACATCTATCGATAGAGAATTTGAAATGATTATTTTACCAATTTAATTTCAATTGCGCCATATTTATGAAATAGTCATCACAAATTTTATCGATAGGAATTAAAACGGTATTTAAATATATATAATAGGAAGGGTATTTCCAAAATAATGAGATTACGGTGTTTTTTAAATTTTCATTGTTATTAAAATACTTATTCCACGGATATAATTGAATTGCTAATACTTTTTAAATATTTTATTACTGTTTTCAAACTGGGGACAACAACAACAGCTGTTTTCAAATATATTTTTCCATTGATAATGTTGAATAAAATATTGTTAGAGATTTTTCATCAGTTTTCATATATTCTCTCAACTATATATAATTCTTAAATAAAATTATTCAAAATATATTAGTTTTATGATATCTGAATACAATATTTAATTTATATATTTCTCCTACATAATCTAAATTATTAGATAGTAAAAAAAGGCATATATTGGATTGAATAAAATATTTATTTACCAATA
>CP092864.1:203631001-203756098 GCA_030710605.1 Cordylochernes scorpioides | reverse complement strand
GATCGAAGTACAAATTAACTTTTATACTATATTTCATATATGAAAATTGACTCAAATTATCAGAATCAACAACAAGCCTCCAAGGATAAGTGTCTTCTTTTATTACCAACACATCGAGCGTATAACGACTCTTCTGCAGGAATATCAAATATGAAACGATTCTTAGCTGTTCAATAGATTTATATATACAAGTGATATTCACATAACTTCAAATGACAACTATTTAACACTTTTACAATTGAATGCAAATTAGAAGAAAACTTTAAGTTGTGGACAAATTAGGAGAAATATTAAAACTATGAATCTAGTTTCTGTATTAAACTATTATAAGACTCAGATTATAAATATTCCTGGAATGACCCTGGAGGAAACAAAGCTGTCAGAGATAGATGAAAACAATAGATTTAATCAGGAGGTCACGAACTTATAGTAATGGAATAGAATCACTTTGATACATTTAGACAGTCATTAGCATATCTGAGTGACATACTGTTGAACTGAATATCTGTTTAGACTTATAGCAGATAGTGACATTTTCTTCGTTCGAAAGAGAATCCTGTGGCTCTTACATCGTTGGTCGATCCATATCCTTTTACCATTCTGACCGCATTTGTAATCCCATCCTGAGAATTCAATCCTTCGCCGTGACTGCAAAATTCTCACTTAATTCTATTGCAAATCGTTTCCATATACAGTTAAACCTGTCTATAGAGCCCCCTCTAAATAGCGCCTTCCTCTCTATAGCACCCTATTTTAAATACGTAGTACGATGCGATTTACATTAAAAGTGACCTGTCTATAGTACCCCCTCTCTATAGCACCCTATTTTGGTGAGTCGAAAGAGGGGGCGCTATAGACAGGTTTAACTGTATTTAGGTTTATTTTTCAATAATTTTGTGTGTAATATATTTCTTTCGGAATTATGGTTATTTCGTGTATCTTCAATAAAGGTTACCATATATCAAATATATTTCAGAGTTATAGTCTGAATATCGATATACGTATATGCTAAAAGGTAAAACTTCAAGTTTTGTCCATATAAGTTTATATGATATTAATACTGATATATAATATATTAATAATGATTGATGTTTTAATAATAGGTTTGATAATATACTGAATATAGTATTCTACCATCAAAAAAACAGGCATCATTATATGACATTGTGTAGAATAGAGAAGTGTTTTATCAATAAGACAAAAGTAGTGCCTTCAATCGTTAAAAGAGGAATTCAATAAAAAGAAGGAGATCAGTAGGAGATTTACTATAGGGAGCTTTCAATCTCTGTAATAAAACGGATTAAAGAGAAAAACGTTTAATTAAAGGAGATTTAGCGTAATTAACCTGAAGTCCAATAAAATTGTAATTTATTTCGCTGTGTGACACATTGGTTTAATTTACCACTTATTCACATATTTACTGTTCCCCTATGTAAACTACTTTAGGGATATTGGGTGTTGGGTGATGGGGCAGGGAGTATAAGGTTTAATTTTTTATATGCACAGCTGTGGACTATAGGTGTAATATTTCGATGGAATATAGAATCAGGTGAAATTTCTGATTTGAATAGGTTTTAACCATATATATTATTTGTACAGACTTTCCAGAAAAAGAGGTTTGTATTTTCCAAAATGTGGGGATTCAAAGTTTATCCACTTTATAAATCCAAAGTTATTCTACGTATGTAGTCGTCGCCATTTGACTCTATGGCATAATCTAAGAGAATATCCAAATCTACCAAGAAGTGATACAGATAGCTAAGTTAATTTGTCTTTTTTAAGCTTAAAATCGAAACGTTCAAAAGGTGATGACAATTTATATTATTCTGAAAATAGAGCAATCCATACTTAAAATAGATAGTAAAAAGGCATTTATTGGATTGAATAAAAGATTTATTTGTCAATATTTCGGCTGGCTGAACACCAATCTCTATCAAGGCATTACATTTTGTAAAAAAAACCTGCTGCGCTGAGTTTGTTTATACAAAAATGTAATGCCTTGATAAAGATTGGCGTTCAGCCAGCCGAAATATTAGCAAATAAATATTTTATTCAATCCAATATATGCCTTTTTTTACTATCTAATAATTTAGATTATGTAGGAGAAATATATAAATTAAATATTGTATTTAGATATCATAAACTAATATATTTTAGATAATTTTATTTAAGAATTATATATAGTTGAAAATATATGAAAACTGGTGAAAAATCCCTAACATTATTTTATATTCAACATTATCAATGAAAAATATATTTGAAAACAGCTGTTGTTGTTGTCCAGTTTGAAAACAGTAATACAATATTTAAAAAGTATTAGCAATTCAATTATATCCATGGAATAAGTATTTTAATAACAATGAAAATTTAAAAAACACCGTAATCTCATTATTTTGTAAATACCCTTCCTATTATATATATTTAAATACCGTTTTAATTCCTATCGATAAAATTTGTGATGACTATTTCATAAATATGGCGCAATTGAAATTAAATTGGTAAAATAATCATTTCAAATTCTCTATCGATAGATGTCAATTGAATTTATAATAATAATTTATCTATATTCATAACATTTTAAACAATAGTCGATACAATATGTTATATCCCGATAATAGTTAACACTATCAATAATTCTTTATTTCGACTTAGAGCGCTATGTCCCCCTAGGGACACTTGCACTTTAAAGGTAAACAAAAATTTGAAACAAAAGAAAGATATTTCAAATATGTACAGAATTAGTATGCAAGTTAGTCAGATGAAAAGATTTTAAAAATATGTATCAACACAATTGATATATGTACAAAGGGTTGGTATGCAAATTTAGTTAAATGAAATCAAATTGTAAAGTTAATACTATCAATAATAGTAAGTTTATACCGTTTTGTGTGTGATTGTGTGTGCTTGTTATGTGGGTTAGATGCACCCATTTAAAAACATAAATACAAAATAGTAAATTTAAAATTTCACCCTTTATGATGATTCCCAAAAATAAATAAATGAAGTAAATATGCAAATACACTAATTAAAGAATAATATATTCAAACTAAAAAAACAATATGAAAAAATATCCCAATGTATATATATATATATATATATAATAATAAATAGTTATTTAATTTTATAGTCCAGTTTTGTATTAAAATTATCTTCACTATTATGATCATTTAAATACAAATTATAAAATTTGTAAAATGTTATATAGTTTCTACACTATATATATATATATATATATATATATATGTATATAGATATATATTTCGAAAATAGAGCAATCCATACTTAAATCATTAGATAATAAAAAGGCATATATTGGATTGAATAAATGATTTAATTGCTAATATTTCGGCTGCCTGAACGCCAACCTTTATCGAGGTATTACAATTTTGTATGCCTTTTGTATACTCGATAACGGTTGGCGTTCAGCCAGCCGCAATATTGGCAAATAAATCTTTTATTCAATCCAATATATGCCTTTTTACAATACGACATATATATATATGTAATAGTTTGGCAACAAGTTGCGTTTTATTCTTTTATGTTCTCCTGTAGAAGGGCAGAGATTCCCGAAAGCTATAGACCAATTGGAAAATAAAAAAGAATCTCATCTTTAGATATCTTTTTAATTATTTGATATTTATACAGAGATTGAATACAAGAAGAATATTGAGTTACACATCAATAAGAGATATTCCGGCGATTCTAGATGGCTGAGCATCCAAAGAAATAGCGGTATAATTGTTCCAGACTCCGGGTTTAAAACTTCCAACGGTGGATATTACATTTCCACCACTACAGTTTGGTATTGGTTCAGCTTTAAATCTTGGGGGATTAAACACATCTGGGAGGTCGTTGCTAAGGCAACGTCACTATCGTCTGCGGATGATCGCTTGGTCGTCTCTCATTGGTTAACTTAATTAGCAATGGTTACTTACGTTGTTACTTAAGCCTGTTTATGGTTTATTGGACATTTGTTATCTTGGTTTATTTTATTTAAGTTTATATTAATATCTATGGTAATTCATATATCTGTAAATTGCTTTTCTCGAATACACACAATACTTTACAATTTGATTTCATTTAACTAAATTTGCATACCAACCCTTTGTACATATATCAATTGTGTTGATATATACATATTATTTTATCTTTTCATCTACCTAACTTACATACTAATTCTGTACATATTTTTAAAATATCTTTCTTTCTCTTCTTTCAAATTTGTGTTTATCTTTGAAGTTCAAGTGTCCCTAGGGGTACATAGCGCTCTAAGTCGAAATAAAGAATAGAATATATATTTTTCATGGTTTAAAATATTATTTTAAAACATTTATTCGAAACAAATTCTTATATTTCAGAAGATTAGCAATTCATATTCTCAATCAATTAATTCGAAGATATAAGAGATTAATGCAAAACTCACAACACATGTAATAAAAATGGTCAATTTTATGAAATCTACCTAATTTGCGTTTATTTATTTTTATTCCGCTAGAAGGCGCAATGTCGTCTTAGAATGCTCTTTAAGATGTAAAAGGATAGGCATATTTATAAATCAAATTCATCCTTATGTTTTTTAAATCAAATTAATGCAGGATTTACATATTGCGTTCACGTGAAAAATAGACATAGTGGATAAAATGACATTACCTTTTAGTTAAGAGTAGATCTAAAAGATAAAAATAACCTAGCAAGCTATTTATTTCAAAATCAAGATGAAAAAGAATTAAATAAGGAAAACATTGACAATAAGATATATTTAATTTAATATATTCTTTTTTTCTAGATGCAATTGCTATCTGATAAAATATATATACTCTTATAAGCCAAAATATTCTTTTGAGGTTTCTATACTAACTTTTTTCATTTTGAAAAATAAAAGTTTGTTTTTCATCACTAAGTGATGATTTTTTAGAAGAAAAATTCGATTTAAAAATAATAAAGAAAAACCTTTTCTTACAGAATATTTCTATAATAGATTGTTCACTAAAATTCTTATTGTCCCCAACTGTCTACAATCTGATATATGGGGTAACTAATGGAAAAATATAATGTTTAAACATACATATGTTATATTTATATATTTTGGTTGGTTTTTCAATCTTTTATATAAAATTTCAATTTATTTTCTTGTTTGATATTTTCTTATGAATATTTTATCAGAAATCAGTTCAAATAAATATATAATGTTGAATTGCAGGAGGAGGTCTATATATAGCTCAGAAAGGTTAACTCTCCTTTTAAATTATCTTGAAACAATACGTTCATTTACGAACATACGGACATCATTTTTCAAGGCGCGTAATTTATAATAAAATTGGCAAAAAATTCTAACATTTTTCGTAGTTTGGCTTTTATAATTACTGGGACATCTTCTATTTCATTACTTCCTACGGAAGAGTTATTCATAAAAAGCGCGAAATCATAAAGCGAAAGGTTTCTTTCGAGATTTTTATTATTTTGCCGAGCTTTTTTCGCGATTTTTATGACTTTTCTCAAGGCGAATCTATAACCCAAGAAAGAGTTATTAAATTAGCTGAACCTGTGCCAAAGAATATATAAGATGAAGTAGTAAGACGATCTGTCTAGGTCAGAATAATGGTAAAATTGCGAAAAGATGGTATCGATGTAAAAAAAGGACCTCTTTTTTAAAAATTGTTCTTAAAAAGCAATGGAGGCTACCTCTTCACATGTTTTAGTTCAAATCACAAATATCCTCTAAAAAGAGAAACACATTCCCCTAAATATATTGGAACGATACACAATATAAAAGCCGATATATATATGCAAGAAATCTATATACCAAAGATCTAGACGGCCATCCCCTTAAGAAGAAAGAAGCTAAGCCCAGAATCTCTGTATAATCTCCCAATATATAAACCTGCTTGTAGTCCCCTCATGAATTGTACCTGCTTTTACATTGTAAATAAAACAAAAGCGACTTAAGTCTGAAGGACAACCCGGGTAGATAGCGACTTTTGTACGATCCAGGAGAATAGGTTAACCATAAATAAATAAATATAAAAATATATAATTTCTAGATTATTTTTTATCCTGCTCTATATTATATGATATTTTCTGTGATACGCTAACTTTGATGAATGCACGATGTAATCTGTGGCTACTGGACATACGTCGGACCTGTAGGCTGTTGTTGGATTCTGTGCTGCCTGGAGTATAGGAGCTCCGTCTATGCTACTTTCCTACGGTTAATCTATATAAGACCGGTGGTCTTAATAAAGCTGTATGTGTGTATTATTTTGAAGTGTAGATTTATTTAAAGTTTTATAGAGGCGTGAAATATCTCAGGATTGCCTGTTTTGAAAGCATTTTATCACAAATTTATTGTTGCACAAATTCTATGCGGTCAATTTTTACCATGAAGATTTATATAATTTATCCTTCTAAATATAAAAAATGTGACTTCATGTTTGGACATCAAAAACAGCTTAGCAAAGACAGATATGATTACCCAGGTAAATCCAAAATTCAGTAAATCTTTGACCAGGTAAATTCCGACCCGATTTAATACACATCCCGGTTAATACATAAACCAAAATCGGCAACCCGCTAAATCCGGACTCGGTAAATCCATAATCCGTTATATCCATAGCCCGGTAAATCCACAATCCGGTAAACTGAGATTGAACTATATGTAAAATCCGCTTGACTTATTAATACTCACGTTATGTGCAATGATTAAAAGATAGAGAAACGCCATATTTATATGATATCATGAAAATAGTTAATATTATATATTTATTGAAATTATTCAATTTTTTTTGAAGGGCATAACCTTCTTCCTAAAAACACGTTAATAAATAATGATATTGGTAAAAAACGCATTTAATTATTTTTATGAAGGCAAACTAAATATTTAATTAAAATAATTCTATCAGCGCGTAGCAAATTTTTAATTTAATATTTCTAATAAATTCCTGTGTGTGTGATACATATTTTTTTCATTGAATATTAATAACGTTAAATAAATAATGTTTGTCAAATTAATTCATTATAACAATGTTTGGATATAGAATTATTCCTTTTCCAGATTTCTATCTATTCATATATATATATTATACCCAAATGCTCTTCTTCGTATATGTAGATAGAATATAATATGTATATAAGGATAAATTGCTATTTAATATGTTAATTGCATATATTTAATATATCGTTAGCCGAACACAATTGAAAGATATATAAAATATTATTATATTGATGTTGTTGTTGTCGTATCCATTGAAGATTCAGATGTCTCCATGCAGATCTATCACAGCAGCAGCCACAATGTTCTCTATCTTGGGTGTGTAAAGCTGCTGTTCTGGGTCCATGTAAATTTTCTGCAATGTGAATAAATTTCTCATATAGAATTCTACATAGAAAAAATCTACCATTTAGTGTCTCAGCGTTATTAAACACGTCAAAGAACGTTAATTTTCCAAATTTTCTCGTTTTTAGATTTTAATAGAAGTAGGACATATATCTTGACTGTTAGGAATATTGTCTAAATTCTCAAGCGATTTATTATTATATATCTTTACTTTAATAGGCCTATGTAATGGACAATATTTAGGTGGTTACCCCGAGGTTGCACATATGAAGCTAATATAAGAAGAGAAACATCATTACACAGCAGGTCCTGCGAGAATTGCTCGGGCAGATACCATTCAGTCGCTCCGTTAATATATATTTGATGGCCTGAGGAACATTAGGTTTGGGGACCATTGGGGAGACCACATTGTCTCTCTTGTCACTTCCATCCTTCCTCTCCATTCTGCACATTATATTTCAATTGGCACATATCTTTTTACTCTATTTACCTTGCTAAAACTCACATATCCATGTTTTATTCTTTTATCCTATGTGCATATTTACCAACCTATAGCTATATATCTCTATATATGCAACAACATCCAAATCTTTCATTCAGACATTTTGTCTTATATAGCCTACCCCGGATATCAAAAAAGAAAGAAGGCAAACATTAATATAAATCAGTAATGTGAAATAATCTCTTATCCTATGCGCATATTTCCCAATCTATAGCTATATCTCTTTATACACAACAACAACCAAAGCCTTAATTCAGTTATTTTGTCTTATATAAACTATCCCCGGATACTAAAAAAAGAAAAAGGCAGAAATTAATGTAAATAATCAGTAATATGTAACCAGCTATTATCTTATGCGCATATTTCCCAATATATACCTATATATGCAACACCAACCAAAGCCTTCATTCAGTCATTTTGTGTTTCATAGACTATCCCGGATCCAAAGAAAGAAAAATACAATAATTGATAGAAATGATTAATAATGTGTAATTAGCTCTATATAGTATTTGTTGGAGGATCTATCGATACTTCTCTATATAAATTTAAACTTTCAATCAGATCTCTAAGTATCTGTACATGCTTTCATATCATATATCTCATACGTTGTCTCAGCACATTTCTCTGCATTTCTGCACATTGGCTCACCCTCATACCTCTTTATAGACATGTAAAATGCTTCAATTAGTGTCCCTAAGAATTTCAAAATTATTGGTGATATCAATTTCTTATTTCTTTTACATATACTTTCTTCGAAAAGTATCTCTATATTTCCTTATATTCTGTTCACAGGGTATATGCACATTTTATATTAACAGAAATATATATACATTCTACATAAATAGGCAAATATTTGTTAACCCAGTTTCTAGATGATACGTCCATTACTCTAGACTATATCTGTTTCTATTCTAGGAGATATTAATTCTAGACACACACACTCTCTCTCTCTTTGACAAACAATATCTATAGGCTAATATTATCCTAAATAGATAGTATTTTTGTTTAAATTTTTTTCGAATTAGTTAGTATATATATAGAGAGACTAATAGACAATAAAAAAGACAGCGTCACAATATGTTATACCAGTTACCGGCTAATTTGGCTAGTCTTTCTAACCGACATGTCTTACCAATATTGACCTATTTAGGGGACAATTTAGTTACATATAGTCGTGGAGGAGTTAAATATATCCCTTCAAATCAGAAGAGGCTAATCAGTCTTAAAATAAACTAATAGAATCAATGGTAATTTATAGTTAATTTAGTATATTGCTATTATTTCAGGAAAATACGCTCGCCGTTATATTAAGGGTTTAAAATATGAACTTGCAATACGATTAGAATAAAAAAAGTAAGTTTAAATTTTGTTCTTTTTTGTCTCATTTGATTTTACACTTCATATTTTAATTCTTATTCTAAAAATATATACAAATAATAGGTGAAAAAATATTTTTAAAATCATCAATATTGAACTTTTATATCTTTTCCCACGTAGATATCACTTTATTAAAACTCTCATAAAAAATAAATATTTAGTTTTCTCTTTGAAATATATTCAATCAAATATATCGTTTTGAGTTCAAAAGGTATACCTATTTACTTATATTCACACAAACAATGGATATTTCGCACCAATAAGGAAGCATGGTACAAACGTCAAAGTATACAAATTTGTTGGAATAGGTCAATTATGTAATTGATTCTAGTTTGGTGCGAATTTTCATACTGATGACTCGAGAATTCCGCAGAATGTTTTAGGTATTTGTCATTATGGCAGTCTATATTGGATTATCCATTAAAGAAACCATAACCTAGTGTTTTATGAAACAGGGAGAAGAAGAAACCTCAGCAGAAGTCATTATCCCCGGGTTAAACGGGTTTCAAAGTTGCATTAACATCGGTCTGAAAACGGCATGGTGGTCAAATGGCCGTTTAGCACGACATGTCAATAATTCTGACCTCACCCCTGATTGTGTTCTTCCCATTCTGGCTCGGATTTCTGGGGTGATTCTCCAGATGGATAATGACCAGTCACATGCAAGAGATTTGTTGAATACCTTATGTAATGTTAATAGTTTTTCGTGAACTGCCTTTTAATTAGGAACTGCAATACAAACTGCCATACACACTGTGAGTGAACAATTAAACGGCCAATTGGACAGTGTTAAAATATTTAAACGAGTTTTGAACCCTCCGTCTAATAAAAGTGAAAAACACTACCACAGGACAATATCAGACATTTATTCGATTCACTGCCTCACTGAGCTTCTGCATACATCGCAGAAATTGATTAGAACATATGGGAATCACTCACTTCTCGCTGTGGAACTTTGGTTTTGAATTAATTGTACGAGAAATATGTAAAATTCCATTTCACACTAATGTTTCTTTCTTCCTCTGCGAATTTAATTGTAAATGAGAGAAAAATAAATTATACACAAAATTATAATATTAAAAAAAGATTGAATATAGAAAATAATTGAGAACATATAATTTTCCTTTTCCAGTTATGACACACACAATCAATCTCACAAAAAAATCAATTCGTAAATAAACTTCCGAATTCCTAATGTAAATCTTCATGTACACAGATTACGTTGATTTTCAATCAAATAATTGAAACAGAAGGAATGTTAAGAATTTACTGTAAATGTAATGCGATCAGATACTATTCCCTTCTTGCCAAAAGTTCTCTAGATAGATACATAATAGACCTCAACTATTTTTAAAATTTGGACGCGAGCTAAAATCATTATCTCTGATGTTTTGAAAGTTTATCACATTACAAGCCGTCTTAGCTGACAATGACGGATGCCACAAGGACACACGTCAATACGATCAATAATTTACTTCTCTCAACCTATTTATTTAGGTGGATTATATGTGGGCCATTCTATAAGGGTGTTCCAAAAGTTCGTATCTTTCTTAAAACGTTATTTTTCTTATTACTTGTCGAATAATATTATTACGGTGAATATATAATAATACATAATACAATTACACCTATCCCCCGATTTACACGGTACCTTTTTTACACGTTTTCGCTTTTACACGGTTTTCCAAATAAGTTTTTTTTTGTTTTTATCGCACTATACTAAATGCTACTGTGATTGAACACATGCGCTGTGTACACATCTCACGAGGAATCCCGAGCTTATGTGCTGACTACATATTTTAACCTGTCAATGCATTTTATTTTTATTTCTGTGTACACCTATCCCCCGATTTACACGTTTTTTTCAGGAACGTATCTACCGTGTAAATCGGGGGATAGGTGTATAATAAAATATAATACGGCTTATGATTGTAAAACGACATTTGAAAACTATCCCGCATGTGTTTCTTTTAAACGAAAAATTAAAATTCATTTTAAAGGAGAAATAACGATTATTTCCAACCTTAGTGATGAAGTATGAAAAGATGAATTGTGAAGAGTAATGACAATTAATTTATAGACATTATACATAACGGCGAATAATATTATAGCGTATATAATATTGGTATTACAAATTTCTGCAAGTGTTTACCAACTTTTGGGACAACTTTGTATAACAAAATATTGTATCATCAATAGTTCTCAATGATGCTTGATCAAATATTGTTATGTAATTCTGTTTTATCCTAAATGTATTATAAAATGATTATTATATTTATAAAATATTATTATATACACAGTCTAGCCATAAATTATGTTACAAACAATTTTATAAATTAAATGATTAAGAACAAAACCTAATGGAATATAAATACATATTTTATTAGCCAATAGGACATAGAATTTAAATATATACAATCATTCAAAATGTCCTCCCTTATTTTTGACACAGGATGTCAAACGTTCAGGCCACTGATCTATGACGGCACGCACCTTTTCTAAGTGTATTTCTTTCATTGCTCTCACCAATGCTGATTTCAATTGATCCAAATTATGATATATTTTATAGCACACCTTTTATAGCACACTAAGTATATATAAATATATACAAAATGTTTATTAATTGGTATGTTTTTTTAAAAATGGTTTCTGGTGAACACACACACACACTTCTCTAATACATTTAAAAGAATAGTTTATATTAATATAGTAAATAACAAATTCCGATATTTTAATTCTGTATAATTTCCTAAATTTGTAAAGCTCGAAAAGAAATTTAATAATAAATCGTTTTTAAACATAAAATCTGAAATATCTCTCCACCTAAATCAAACATATATAACCTCGAATATTAAGAAAAAAATCCTGAATATTTATATTTTTGTCTCATATAATATTACAATCGTAGATTGTGAATTTAATTGGAAAACTCCCACTTTTGTATGTGTGTTGTAAATGATAGAATAAATAGATAAAACATTAGATTCCTTATTCAAAAGACAGCCACATAATTGAAAAAAAGGTATAAAATTGGTTTTAAAATTTGAGACAAACATCAAAGATAATATATTTACATTCCTTTTATTATTTATTAGCAATTTTATTAAATTTTCTAAATCAATATTGGAGATTTGAAATAAAACTGTAAAAAAAATATTTACTTCATTAATAACTTCAAACTATAGTTTTCCATTTGCATCTTGATAAGAAAATTGATTCTACGAAATATTTCTAAAAAAAAAAGAGAATTTACCGATAAAGTTTATATTTTTGTTTTTTCTTCTAATCAATTTCCCAGAAATCTTTAAATTAATAAGAAAATTTTGTAATTTTTAATATTAGAAATTTCATAAGATTTATTTGTTTACTCATATAGTTTCAGCACTATTGACTTTTGTGAAAACTTTTTTTATAGCTTCAATATTTATTTAGTCTGAAAAATGGCTGAATTTTTTTATTAACAAAATGGTAATCAATAGTTTTTAATCAAAGGATTTCGATAATTTCACCATGTTATTTTATCACATTAGTATTGATAATGAAAAAAAAGGACGAGGTTATGATAATCCATTCGTGAAAAAAACTAAAGTAACTTATGTTATCAGTTCAATACCTATTTAAGAAAAGTAAAAAAGAGAAAATTTCTTGATGAATAAATAAGTCACGTATTTCAGCGTATTACCCTCACTGGAATTCGAAATTATTTCCTTCTTCAAACCATCAGAAAGCTTTGTCTTTTGTTTAGTCTCATCTGTTTCATTCTGACAGTAGTTAAATTTTCTTTAGTGTTTTTGGCATTCAGATAGATTGTACTTATAATATTTTATAGAGCATTATGAAAACCTTTCTCTCTTTTTATTTTTTCTCGACGTTTCAATGAATCACTGTCACCTTTCTCAAAGGAATGATTTGAAGAGGCTGACAGGGATCACTGAAACATGGGAAAGAAAAGAAAATAAAACTTGGTTGATGTAGCGATACCTTTTTAAACACACTTCCAAACAGAAAATGAAGTTGAATACTATGATTTATTGATTATTCAGTTACTATACAAAGATCAATCTTTAGCATGACAATTCTTAATAACATCATTTTTATCTAAAAGGTTCTTGTGAACGTGGTTGATTTAAATTATTTTTATTATGACACACACCCTCATTATAAACAGTATTTTAAATATTAAAAAGGCATATTTGGACCGCTAAAATAAGAATTTTAGATAACAGAGCGCATAATAGTTTTTGAAAATCAATTAAATGTTGATATTACTTATTCCATGAATTTTTCACAACCCATTTTTTTTTTTTGGTTTACATAAACGTTGATTTATCAAGAATATGGGTTGGCGAAATATCATGGAACAAGTTAAATCAACATTTAATTGATTTTTGTTCCACTAGATGGAGCTCTTCAGTCTAAAGATTCTCATGTGAGCGGTTAGAATATAACCTTTTTATATTCAAAAAACTGACATTATGGGTGTCTGGAATAAAAAAAAGGATTTTATTAACAATTGTTATGATGAATATTGTTCTTACAGCTTATCATTGAAAAATTATAGCGGACACTTCTTAGGGTAAATAAACAATTGAAAAACGCATGATTTCATATATATATATTTCTGGATATATATATATATATTTCATGTTGCTGATGGTTTGCGCCATCTACCGGAATAAATAACGACTAATCTTTGATTTTTGAATAATCAAGAATTGGCAAAAATATGCCAAGATTTTTAACATATCATTCCTTTGTACATATAAAAATTAAGAATTATTGAGAATATTAATTCAATTAAGTATATATAGAGTAGTTAAAAGAGAATTAACACAAATAAAATAAAAAACTCAGAAATTAATATACTAAATTTGATATTTTAGAGTTTTCAAAAAATATTCGCAAAATTCAAAACCTATTCATCTTGTTTTAAAAATATTAGTAGTCTCAGATTCTATTTTCTTTCATGTGTTTATAGTCGGATTTTAATATTAAAATTTCAAGTAAAAAATTATTTTGGATCCATTTCTTTAATACGATGTTTTTTTGTTTGATAAATCCCCTGAGATATGAGAAATCTGTACTTTCCTTGGTGGATCAACTCAAAGATGGTTATTCTACTTGTTGGCCTAGTTAGGTATGAGAAGATTATAATGAATAAAAAAATAGAACTAATATAAATTAATACATTTATATAAATATAAAATGAAAGGATTTAAAAGCACGAATGTTTCTTTTATACATAATACAAACTTCTACTGTCCTTACTGCGATTAAAAATATATTGGGAGGGCTTGGCTCATCAGTGGTGAACCCTCCCAGCGGTTTCGCCAATATATAAGCAGAATTGTCCAATACAGTATTAGAGCTCTGATAAGCGGTCTGGTGGATTAAATTGGCGAAACCGCTGGGAGGGTTCACCACTGATGAGCCAAGCCCTCCCAATATATTTTTCATCGCAGTAAGGACAGTAGAAGTTTGTATTATGTATAAAAGAAACATTCGTGCTTTTAAATCCTTTCATTTTATGTGTATGGATGGCGCGTTATTGCTTTGTATACATTTATATATATTATATAATCTGAAATTCAAATATTTTATTTAAAAAAAAAAACATTTATTTCACTTTCATCATTGACTATTCTTTTATTTTTGACCATAGATTTAGAACATAACTTTTGAATATCATTGTAAATATGTATAGTTAATCTACCTTTTTTTTTTAATTCACGAATATAGGATTCATTTTATAAATTCTATTAACTGTGAAAAACAATTTTATGTGTAATTTGCCTTAAGTAATTTAAAATAAAAACTGCTTGATAAGTAAATAGTTATATTTCCTTTTTCACGACTGCACCTTCAATTCTCTATCTTTTTCAACAGCAAAACAAAATATTAATAACATATATATATAATTTGTAACAAATATATTTACTGGAAATGTGTTTCTTTTCAATAATATCATCAAATATTATCTCAACAGACCTTACTGCAATGATATAAGTTATTGAATGAGAGGGCTTGGCTCATTAGTAGTGAAATCTCTAAGCGGTTTCGCAAAATTGTTCTCTAGACCGCTCTACTATTGTATTGTAACAGAACGATGGGACTATGCATTAACCTAGTAAATATAATTTACTACTGATGATAAAGACTGAGCCCTACAACACTAACTTTGGAAAATTCAGAAAAAAAAGGTGAACCTGTATACCATGGTGTTGGGCTTTGGCCGTCCTCCTTATGGGGGGGGGGGGGGGGGGGGGTGGCTTCGATTTCATAACTTCTTATGCGAGGGGTTATGAAATCGTCAAATATGCAGAGAGGTTCAAAAGACGCTTAAATTTGAATTCAATTTTGACGAGGGTAGGGCAAATTTTATTCTTGATTATTATTGATATATATCAACAACTATGTAGGAATGTAGATTTAACAGTCATTGTGGTTATTGTGCAAATGAAGCAATGTAGGTGACATCAGGCAGAAGTTACCTGAATAGCAGACAGTCAATAAGATCGTCTGAGAAATATTCAATCACAAGACCAGTTATACCATCGTGAAGGACAACCTTTGCCATTGATATTCTACCTATCATATCACTTATGAGTAATTTAGGCCGAACTCTTCGCTTATTTGATTGTTGTCTCCTGCGTCTTTAACATCAATGTTTGACGATGATATTCTTTACGAACACTTGTTCACAGGAATACCTCTACATTACAATATACAGTTTTTAAACATCGAATTTATGCGTTCTTGTTGTTTATATATCTATTTTTAACTTCGCTTTTGCCGGTCCCAAAAGCCAGGATGAAAAAGGAGGAGCTCCCAATCCAGGGATACAGAATGAGCAGCGTTTGTACTTCATTTTGTCTGTTCCTCATGTCAGAGGCGGCCATTTCTTTTGGAGCTAAGTCGGCATGCCACTGAGTAGTGCTCTCAGTCTTAATGACAAAGGCAGACGCATTCTACTTCTCACCCAGTCATGATGGTTGTCAAACAGACACCATCAAGGGTCACAACTTGATATCCTAATATGATTGAGTGGAGATAAAAAAAGAAGAATATATATATGTCATAATATATGCTCTTCCAGGAATAATAAAGTAAACCTACAGTCAACGAGAGAGAGACGTCGATAGAAAGCTAAGTTACGGCCATTTTAAACGACTGACCACATGCCGGAGGGGGCTTTGTTGGGAACCCTGCCGGACTATTTTTAAATAGTCGGGGGGGGGGGGGTGGTGGCCACACAAGACGGTTCGTTACGCAGTGACAGCCCCACGCGCTACCTCTCTCTCTCTCGGTTTGCTGGGTCCCATCTTCCAAACTTGTTGTTTCCTTATTTCTCTCTCCCCACATTATTATCATAATGCCACACTGAAAGTCGACAGGATCATATCACAGAAGAGTCGACAGGATCATATCTCAGAAGAGTCGACAGGATCATATCACATATATCTATTTTATCAACGATTTTAATCAAATTTTTAATCAAAATAATTTTATCAAAATATTTGCAGTTTACCTCCCTTTTTTTCTCAAAAATTATATATCAATATATCGAATATATCACGTTAAATCTATTTAGTGAGTAGGGTTTATATAGTAAAAATAATTTTTGAAAATAAAAAAACTATTGTTTTCCACACAATTAATTTACAATATTTATAAATCAACAAAAACATACGAATATTTTGTGAAAGAAAGAACATAAAGGTTTTAAATGGACAATAAAACAAAGCATACGATTGAGTAGGTTGGTTATCGTGTGCTATGCTCTAATTGGACACCAAACGTACCTAATTATACCACCCGCATTTTTAAAATCCCTTTTTAATCATTGCTAATCCTGGTCAACAAATACCCTGCTAGTTCCTTTTTTAGATCAGAGCTCATTAAGCTCACTGAATACTTGAGGATTAATACGAAAAGCTGAGGTCTTAAAGATAAACGAATTTGTCTAAAATTTTTAAATTAAAATTTATAATAGAGCAAAAAAAAACATTAGATTCTGCTGCTAAAAATATTCTTAATATGGAGAATATTGGATATCGGAATAATTCCCTGTTAAATATATAAATTTTCGTTAATTTACTTGAAGGTACATTTTAATTTGCTTCTATAAATAAATTTAAAATTTTTTACGTGTATCGTATTTTGAATTAGTGCTATTAATTTAGAATTATTATTTTATGGTGTATTTTTATTTGATGCTTGTTAAAATTAACGAGCATAAATTACATTTTTTATATTGAGCTAAATTATTAATATTTAATTAGGTGCAAAACTGATATAAAGATAGTAATTTACACACCTTTACCTTGAGCTTAAAATAAAAATCATCAAATTTTACATGATTATTTAATATTTTATAGAACAGTGAATTTATCTCATGAATATTCATAGTAAAGTACAATTATATTTATTTGTGAAATTGATAATTGAGAAAAGAAAATTTTAAAATATTTTATATTATATAAAATATAGAGAAAGTATGAGTAAAAGAAAGAATGATTTATATAGTTTCCATTTTTTGTTACTTAATGGTAATTTGAACCAACAGCTTCATACTGTATATAATATAACAATATTTTCATGTTGTATAATAGAAACACATCTATAAATAATTATACGCATTATTGACATGTGTGTTTACATCACCATATGTAATAAACTTTGTACTGACTGAGGGTAAATAAATAAAACTCTGTAATAGATTGAGAGTTGATCTAAAGCAAAAGATTGAGGAGTAGAAGTCCGAACGAGGCCTAGAAGATGTCAGGGCGTTGCCAGAGTTTACAATATCGCTTCCGATTCACGCCCTTTTTGCATCCGTTGAAACCCAATACTTCCTCTTGGCAAAGATATATAAGCCTCCAAAAGGCCAGAAATAAACAGTCACTTCACCATCAGTGGAAGCCCTCGTCAGATATCCAAGGTCCACCTCATCGACCATGTAGAACAGTAAGAACTTTTCTCAAATCTCAATCTTGCTCCTAGCTCGACTTTGTTCACAGAACCTTCCTAGTACAACTGTGTCTCTTCGTTTTTTGTGTGACATTCCCAAGTCTTCCACTCTGCCTCGACTATAACTGCCTGTACTCTGTGAGAACTGTTTAAGGTCTTCCAAGGTGCAGAGACATTTACACATCATATGCTGGGTGGAAAAAGGAATCAGCGAAGAGAGACGTTCATAAAAAGACCAAAGAGACAGAACCATTATATTATCCAAGGTTAATACTATGTTTAGTTATTTATTAAATTTTTATTTAATTTCATAATGTTATTTTAGAATAATAAAATATTGTTAGCTTAGAATGTGGTTTTGAAACTTCGAAATCTGTAAGAATCGGTGTAATAAGGAATATGTGTATATTATCTACTAATAAAACTGGGATATAGGAAACCTACCGTCATATAATCTAATAAAAAGTGGTTTTTGCGCAAAATATGAAATATTTTAAGTTTTGTTCATGGGAATATATTGTATCAATATATATAGTCTGATTTGATATTTACAAAACAATTTCAAATATAGTCGCCCATGTAAATATTCCAATTACCCATTCAGATCCACAAGAACTATCTCACGTCAAAAATAGATTATTTTTAAATTAGATATCCACACTGTGTGATCACTTCGAATTTACCTTATAAGGTAAGCACTACAATATGTGACTTACCAAATATACCTACAATCAACAACCTATTATACTATGTGGCGACTTCAATTCTAGACACCCAGTCTGGTTTGATCCGACGACTAATTCCAATGGTTTCAAATTCTACTCCATCATAGATGAACATAGCCTATTTATCCATAATCTTAAGATACCCACCTGCCGAAATTCAAGCATTATAGATCTTACGATTTCAAACAAAAAATCAATAAGTTTTGTACAAAACTGGAAGACGACTATTTTGACGAGCATTTCAGATCACGTTGCAATAACCTTTGACATTTATCATAATTTTAACAGGCAAAGGACAGTTCAAAACTCAACATGGAAATTTATAGAGAAAGATGCTGATTGGAAAACATTTACCGAAAAAATTTCAATACAAGATGTAGATAACATTATCACCAAGATAAACCACGCGTCAACCATCGAAGATATTGACAACATTGTAAAGACTCTCACACAAATAATTAGAGAGGCAGCTTATCTGTCCCTAAATGTCAAGACAAGAAGCGGAAATCATGAAACAAATACATACTGGTGGGATGGGAAGTTGGAGAAATTGAAAAACGATTTCCACTATATTAGAAATTTGTACCATCGGCATGGAGCGATCTATGAAAAGACCTATAAATCAATGAGAAATAAATATTTAAATAAAATTAAAAAGGCAAAAAGAGCGAGTTGGAGAAATTTTATAGAAGAAAGTCATTCAACTAACGCATTTGGTAATGCTTATAGGATTTACAAGTCATTGAGATCAAAAAATAGAAATTTAGGATTACCTCTAATTGATAATTTACCAGATCATTTAAAGATCGACAAAATAAAAGGTTTAATGAACGATCTATTTCCGGATGATATTGTAGGTTTGGATAAAGATGATCATATTTTGATTAGAAATTATACTCCTAAATATAAAAATAAAAGTAGTGTTCATATCGAATCTAAGGAAATAGAGGAAACAATTTTAAAAACTAATATTAAAAAAGCACCGGGCCCTGATTACATTAGTAACAATATGATCAGACAAGCTAAAATAAAAATAATCCCAATTCTGCATCAATTATTCAATAAATGTATTGAAATGGGATACTATCCGGATGAATGGAAAAAATCATTCTTAAAAATAATTCCAAAACCAGGCAAAACGAGTTATGAAGTAAATAAAAGTTATAGACCTATATCATTGACATCTAATATATCTAAAACATTTGAGAATATAATAAAAAATAAATTAAGTAACTATTATTTAGAAAATAATCTAATGAGCTCAAGGCAGCATGGCTTTATGAAATCTAGATCAACTATTACTGGAATGGAAAAAATTATAGAAACTATATTGAAACATAAACAAAAAGAATTGACTTCCTTGATAGCTATAGATAAAGCTGGTGCATTCGACAATGCATGGTGGCCTGCGATTATAAAACGAATGGGTAATGACAACGTTCCCTCAGATTTAATACGGATCATAAAATCTTATTTGAATAAAGAAAGGGAGGTGAAATTTACATACGAATCAGAAACTTTTTATAAGAAAATAACTAAAGGATGTCCACAGGGTGGACCTTTATCACCACTTCTGTGGAATATTTTGCTAAATGATTTGTTGATAAATTTCGAATCAATTAATGCAGATATTATATGTTATGCAGACGATGCTACAATAATTTGCTGGAATAAGACTATTGAAGGACTAAAAACCGCAAGTGAACACACCTTAAATTATGTGATCCAATGGTGTAATAGAAATAAATTAACGATCAGTACAGAGAAAACTAATTTGCTATACCTGCATAACAGAGAAAAAATACCTATCGAGGTTAATAACAATATAATCAGGCCGGTCAAGCAAGTAAAAATTCTGGGAATGAAATTTTCAAATCACAAATGGAAAAATAAAGTTAACTTTACTCCACATGTAAATGATATTCTGTGTAAGGCAGGGCGTATGAAAAATTTATTATGTTCACTAAGCGGCAACGTGTGGGGTTTAGATACACAAAAGAGGTTAACTTTATATAAAACTATAATAAGGCCTGTACTTACATACGGATCAGAAATTTGGCAGAAATATTTAAACAATCGTTCTAAACAAAAACTGAATTCCATGCAGTACCAGATCATTTTATGGGCAGTTAGAGCTTATAAAACCACATCATCTAACTGTGTGCATAGTTTGGCAAAAATTCCACTCCTAATAGACTATATAGAATCTAGAATAATCAAATATGATCTAACTCATCTGTCCACTGAAGATATAATTACTTATGAACCCCATGCTCCAAGTATAGTCAAATCATTCTTACACGCAAAAATGAAGGAAAATTTTGACAATACTAATGAAATTTTCAGAAGCTTTTTCGTGTCTGGAATCCCAAGATTTTCCGTCCAAATTTTTATAATATTCAATTCATTACAGATCATGGTAATTTTGGGAAATTTTTGGCAACTATCGGCGCGGTGAAGGAACCAGGATGCTTCTGCGGAGGTGAAATTCAGGACTCGAAACATCTACTTATGAATTGCCCAATTTTCCGGGTTTATAGAGAAGACAAATTTGGTCGTATTGGACGGCTTGATGAATTTGTAGGCAATAAAGAGAGGTGCAAAAGTTTTGATCAATTTTGCAAATTTATTTACAACTTTCTTTTAAATTGGAAAAGGGAGAGGGAAAATTAGAAGGAAAAGAATTGCGATGCCTGCTTTGTGTGTTTTGCTTTGTTGTTCGTTTTTCTCTTCGGACAATATACTTTGTTAATTATGTAAAATAGTGAATTGAACAGGATTGTATATAGCCGATTTGTTGTGATGTAGAGAGAGGTCTCGACGCAAATATCCCTGAGTTTGGGATATCGCGTTTCATGATGTTAATAAAGTAATAAATACTTGTATTGGGAATTGTATTTATCTAACTATTTCATCCAAATGAAATACATAATGTCAATATTGCTGCATATCCTATTCTATTACAGATTGTATATTACAAAATATAGAGATACTAGCCGAATGACCCGGGCAACGCCCGGGTTTTACCCGATTAAATGTTTCTATTCAAATACTATTCGTTACAATTATAAATTGGAGCCGTGGATGTCACTCTTGTGAAACGTCCCGCTTCAAGCTTTACATGTACATTAGGTCAGCTGGTATTACCCCCCATTTTCACCGCTAGAGGCGCGAGCGAAAGAGCAAATTTGCAAATAACACGACGGATATTCGGGATAGAGACCTGATATTTTCACTAAGAGTTTTTCCAGATTCTACTTTATATACTGATAAATTTTCAGTCAGATTAGTTACGTATTGTGGACGGGTATAGTTGACAAACATACATACATACATACGCTGACTTTTATATATATAGGGATAATAATATAAATGAGTTTTAAAAATTGTAAAAAAAAATGCATTTGCCGGGAATCGAACACGGGCTGCCCGCGTGGCAGGCGAGCATTCTACCACTGAACCACCGATGCTTGGAAAAAATTGCCATATTTGGGTATTTATTCCATTCACAAAAGCAAACGATGACAGAATTGATGACTCTGATACTTGTATATATATATATATATATAATAAATGTTCGTATGTTTGTTTGTTTGTATGTCCGGTATACAAATTCGAAGTAGTTCACTAATTCAAACCAAAATTTCCATACATAGGTAAAAAAAAAAAATACGAGGAAAACGATAGGCTATTTTAAAAAATATATAAATCAATTATTAAAACTATTTATTCAAATTATTCTACTTAGCTCACGAACAGCGCCCTCTATCAAGTACTAAAAGGTTATAAATACGTTTAAAATCTAAATCTTCTCAATATTTTATTAATAATAGTTCGCTTAATAACACATATAATATAAATATTTATATAATAACTGATCTAATTTGAAATATTTGGTATATTTTATTTATTTACTAGACGGGTGACCTGGGCTTCGCCCCGGGATTGACACGTGTGCATATCTACCCGAGTGATATATATTTAGATCAGATTTTTTTTATAATTGTTTGTTATTAGCATTATCTATTTGTTTGCATCAGCATAAATTTATCTAAATTGTACTGAAATAAAAATATCCACTTTTATATAATTTGAATTTGCCTATCGTTTTCCTTGTAAGATATAAAGATGGTTATATAAAAATATCGATATATTCTAAGCTGTTTATGAAGTATAATGTTTAAAGTAATTTAGAGAGGATATATTTATTAGAACCTATATAACCTTTCTCTCTCTCTAGAGAGTTTGCTGTTATACCAAGTTTGGAATAGTACTTATAATCGCCATAGGTTTTCGTGCTAAATGTAAGGAAACATCTGAATAATCGAATATTGAAGATAGTCTATATAGATAATACCGTAACAGAGTTTTCCATTGTAAAGTCCTGAGCTATCTCCTCCGAAGATTCTGAACTACACATAACAATCTATATACCAAAATTTTCGTTATTTTTTTCTTCGTAGATAGGCCTTTTTTATTTTCCTAATGTTAACAGTTATTTTTATTTTTTAATTTAATCTATTTTACAATTGTAGATTTTTTGCATTTATCATCATCAATTCATTTGTTTTGAAATGCGTAAAAATGTGTTTTGAAATAATATATATTTCTGATTCACTTAATTATGTAAGTACTTTGTTATAGTTTTTCATTTAAATATATAAATTTTTCGAATTGTCGATTGAATTATTACTTTTATTCTATAATAATTATCTTTTAAAAGTGTTTGTTATAGTTTTTCATTTGAATTTAGCACAATTTTTGTATCTGGTTATCTTTTTTGGCATCTTTTCATCTCTCTTTGGCATCTTTTTTTTTCTCATTAATAAGACCTAATCCAAATAATTTAATAGTGTGTGACGTTTCAGCAACAGCATCAGACAGAAGAAGAAATGAACTAAAGAATAAAATCTCATTTTTTCTTTTGTCTGATGATGGTGGCATTTGGATTAGGTCTTATTTTTTTTTATTAATTTGTTATAGTTTTTCATTTGAATTTAGCTCCATTTTTGTGTCTTATTTCTTCTTTATATTAAAATTTAGAATTAAGCTTTGCTTTTTTATATACATGTTTATTACACATTTAGCAATACTTTTTCTTTATATTTGCTCTTATTTACTCATTTTTTTACTCTTTCACAATCAGATTTTGAAAATGGCTAAATGGCTTCACTTCTCCCTATTTGCTTTTGTAGCTTTTCTTATAAAAAAAATATTAGAACTTAGAATTAAGCTTTGCTTTTTTATATACATGTTTGTTACACATTTAGCAATATATATACCAAAATATTTTTTTGAATACTTACCTCTTTTAGTGAATTTTTGTCAGGGGGGCTGCAAAAGTGCCGTACTTATGCAGTATTTTGATGCTTTTCCTGTGAAAAGGATAATGAAATTTAAAATTAAGCTTTGCTTTTTTATATACATGTTATTTACACATTTAGCAATATATACACAGAAATATTTTTGGAATATTTAACTTTTTTGGTGAATTTTTGTCAGGGAAGCTATGGACTGCCGTAATCATGCATTATGTTGATGTTCTTCTCATAAAAAAAAATATTTGGGTTTGGAATCGGGCTTTGCTTTTTTGTATACATGTTTTTTACATATTTAGCAATTTACACACAGAAAAATTTTGGAATATTTAACTTTCTTGGTGAATTTTTGTCAGGGAAGCTATGGACTGCCGTAATCATGCGGCTGCAAAAGTGCCGTACTTATGCAGTATTTTGATGCTTTTCCTGTGAAAAGGATAATGAAATTTAAAATTAAGCTTTGCTTTTTTATATACATGTTATTTACACATTTAGCAATATATACACAGAAATATTTTTGGAATATTTAACTTTTTTGGTGAATTTTTGTCAGGGAAGCTATGGACTGCCGTAATCATGCATTATGTTGATGTTCTTCTCATAAAAAAATATTTGGGTTTGGAATTGGGCTTTGCTTTTTTGTATACATGTTTTTTTACATATTTAGCAATTTACACACAGAAAAATTTTGGAATATTTAACTTTCTTGGTGAATTTTTGTCAGGGAAGCTATGGATTGCCGTAATCATGCAATATGTTGATGTTCTTCTCATAAAAAAAATATTTGGGTTTAGAATTGGGCTTTGCTTTTTTATATACATATTATTTGCACTTTTTTTTTCATCAATTGTTTCCTCACATGCTTGGAATTTTCTTTTTATGCCTGTCCTGGCTTTCAGTTTTATAGTTTTCCTCTGCTTGGTTCTTATTTTACCTTTTTTTTTTCAGCGTCTTCTGTCATGCCTCGAAAAGGCCGTGGAAGACTCACTCCCCTAACAGCTAGGCGTGCTAATATGACTCGCCGCAGACACAAAACCCCAATTGCTATTTCTCTTGTTTACTTTTTTACCAATGCCTATAATTTTTCACCTGAAAGATTTTTTATTTTGTTTGTTATTCAATAAATTATTATCACTTATTTTTGGTCTTCTTTTTACTTACTTATTTTACTGGGGGTTGGTGGAAGGATGGTCTAAGCCGTTGGTTTTCGACAGCTACGACCCGGGTTCGATTCCCGCATTGGGCACTTTTTTCTGAAAAATTAAAAAAAAAATGCTCCAATGGCTTCCGATTCTTGCAAAAGTCCAACCCCACCAGCAAGCGCAAGTAATCAAATGGGGCTCTGGCACATTTGTAAATGCAAAGTCGAACTGCTTTTCACATGTTTAGACATGTGGTGTACTTACAGTTAAAGCAGTCGCCTACTCTACCAACCATGATTATCAAGGCCTGTACCACGTGTACTAGGGATAAGCAAAAAAAAATTATTTTACTCATTGATCTATACATACAATTATTTGCATACAATTATTTACATACAAATATCTGCATACAATTATATACATACACTTTTCTACATTTTTGCACTCTGCAGTCTAATATGTTGTTAATAATAGGGGTTTTAGACAAATATCAACTGTTGAAATTTGATTTTCCAAAATAGTTGAATTATCGAAAGTGTTGAATTAGTTTGTCATATGATAGGCCGTAGGTCGAGACTTCCAAAAATGGTCGAATTATCGTGTGTTGAATTAATTAGACTATATTCTATATATAAAATATAGAATTGTTGTTTTTAATGAGGTCTTTTAAATGAATTTATTCCTTTAATATGTTGTCATATCTGCGATTTTTTTTCATTTTCAAAATATTTATTTACACTTTCACCAATGCCTATAGGATCTTTGCGATGGAACAGGTATGGTGTTCTAGCGCATGTGCTCTCATGTCCTTGAAGCAAATATACTGACAGTACCCAAAGTTGAACACACTGTATAATGTCTGAAATATATGACTATAAAGAGGGCTCAAGGCCAAACCTTTGCTACAAGAGCCTGTGTTTACGCACAGACGACTTTATGTTTTTAATGAGGTCTTTAAAATAAATTTATTCCTTTAATATGTTGTCATATCGGCAATTTTTTTTCATTTCAAAAATATTTATTTACACTTTCACCAATGCCTATAGGATCTTTGCGATGGAACAGGTATGGTGTTCTAGCGCATGTGCTCTCATGTCCTTGAAGTACATATACTGACAGTACCCAAAGTTGAACACACTGTATAATGTCTGAAATATATGACTATAAAGAGGGCTCAAGGCCAAACCTTTGCTACAAGAGCCTGTGTTTACGCACAGACGACTTTATGTGACTTTTTCAAGTGTGCGAACTTTGGATAGCATACATGTAAAGTTGAACCCAAGTATATATAAAATGTAGTTTTTAATGAGGTCATTTAAATGAATTCCTATTATAAATCGTCTCCTCTGAAATATAGTTTGTAAATTTATATTCTGATTTATTTTATCCTTTTTTTTTCATTTCAAGAATATATATTTACACTTTTCACCAATGCCGAAAGTTTCTCGCCTGAAAGAAAAAAAACTCCGCCTTTGCCAGTCCCAAGCCAGGATGAAAAAGGAGGAGGGGGAGCAGTAACAAGCTCACTAAAAAAACCTGGGCTCAGCTGGCCCGGCTGATAGTACCTTGTAAGGGCTCCTAATCCAGGGATACATTCTTTTGGAGCTAAGTCAGTGGCCTGCCACTGAGTAGTGCTCCCAGTCTTGATGACAAAGGCAGACGCATTCTACTTCACCCAATCGTGATGGTTGTTAATTTCAAGCTTTACAAGCTTGACACTCTAATATGATTGAGTGAATTTTTTTTTTTGGCAATAATCTATTTATTATCAATTAATTTGATTTTGGTCTTTATTTATTATTCCCCTGCTCTATACATACATTTTGTGCATTTACAATGTCAGCCGTTTTCTCTGTAATACCTTTTTAGCAGTGAAGTTATATTTGAGCAACAAACAATTGTTGAAATTTAAAATGGTCGAATTATCGATAGTGTAGGTATGGTGTTCTAGCGCATGTGCTCTCATGTCCTTGAAGCACATATACTGACAATACCCAAAGTTGAACACTCTGTATAATGTCTGAAATATCTTTGTCCCCTTCGGATACCAACTTTCGCTTCATTCTAGAGAGGCTTTATGTTTCACTAAGGTTGGTTTTTGCTATGATTATAAAGAGGGCTCAAGGCCAAACCTTTGCTACAAGAGCCTGTGTTTACGCACAGACGACTTTATGTGACTTTTTCAAGTGTGCGAACTTTGGATAGCATACATGTAAAGTTGAACCCAAGTATATATAAAATGTAGTTTTTAATGAGGTCATTTAAATGAATTCCTATTATAAATCGTCTCCTCTGAAATATAGTTTGTAAATTTATATTCTGATTTATTTTATCCTTTTTTTTTCATTTCCAAAATATATATTTACACTTTTCACCAATGCCTAAAGTTTCTCACCTGAAAGAAAAAAAACTCCACCTTTGCCGGTCCCAAGCCAGGATGAAAAAGGAGGAGGGGGAACAGTAACAAGCTCACTAAAAAAACCTGGGCTCAGCTGGCCCGGCTGATAGTACCTTGTAAGGGCTCCTAATCCAGGGATACATTCTTTTGGAGCTAAGTCAGTGGCCTGCCACTGAGTAGTGCTCCCAGTCTTGATGACAAAGGCAGACGCATTCTACTTCATCCAATCATGATGGTTGTTAATTTCAAGCTTTACAAGCTTGACACTCTAATATGATTGAGTGAAGATAAGAAAGGAGAAAAAAATATTTTTTGTATTTTTTTTTTTTTTGGCAATAATCTATTTATTATCAATTAATTTGATTTTGGTCTTTATTTATTATTCCCCTGCTCTATACATACATTTTGTACATTTACAATGTCAGCCGTTTTCTCTGTAATACCTTTTTAGCAGTGAGGTTATATTTGAGCAACAAACAATTGTTGAAATTTATAATGGTCGAATTATCGATAGTGTTGAATTACAGTTTGTTATATGATAGGCTGTAGGTCAGGACAACAAAACATGGTCGAATTATCGAGGTTATATTGTATATATAAAACTAGAAATGTAGTTTTAATGAGGTCCTTTAAATATTTTCATTCCTTTTATATGTTGTCTTATCTGCGATATAGTAGCATTTTTTGCAATTTTATTTGCTGATTTGTGTCATTTTTTCACTCTAAATATATTTATTTAAACTCTTCAACTAATGCCTATAGTTTCTTTCCTGAAATTGCTTACCAAACATGAGTTGGTTGTATTGTTATGCTTCGGAGATATTTTAATCCTAAGCAGGGTCTTTACGAATGGTACACGTATGGTGACACAGTGCATGTGCTCTCATGTTTTTGAAGTAGTGTAGATGTGTTGTTTGCACTTTTATTTTCTGATTTGTTAGTATTTTTCTTCTTTTTTCATTTTAAATAATTTTTTAGGCATAGGAACCAATGCCTATAGTTTCTCACCTGCGGGGCCTTCGAGTAAACCCGGGGCGTTGCCCGGGTCACTCGGCTAGTCTATATGATTATTATGTTTAGAAATATATTGTGTAGGGGCTCAATCAAGTTAAATACTTTGTTTAGTACAAGGTTAGTACTTTATTTAGTTATTTACAAGTATTTATAAGTTATTTACTTGTATTAACATTGAAATTTTGTTTAGTACAAGGTTAGTACTTTATTTAGTTATTTACAAGTATTTATAAGTTATTTACTTGTATTAACATTGAAATTTTGTTTAGTACAAGGTTAGTACTTTATTTAGTTATTTACAAGTATTTATAAGTTATTTACTTGTATTAACATTGAAATTTAGTTTCATAATTTTATTTTCAAATAAGAAAATATTGTTAGTTTACAATGAATGCGATTTTGAAACTTTGAAATTTGTAAAATTCGGTAGTATAGGAATATACATATATATACACGTATATGTACATGTATATATACACGCACACACACATATATATATACAATATAAACAAAAATATAATGCCTTGATAAAGATTAGCTCTCAGCCAACCGAATTTTTGGCAAATAAATATTTTATTCAATCTAATATATGCCTTTTTACTATCTAATGATTTAAATATGGATTGCTTTATTTTCAGAAATAAATATATGTATATACACCTATCCCCCGATTTACACGGTACTTGTTTTACACGTTTTCGCTTTACGCGGTTTTCCAAATAAGTTGTTTTTTTTTTTGTTTTGTTTTTATCGCACTATACTAAATGCTACTGTGATTGAACACATGCGCTGTGTACACATCTCACGAGGAATCCCGAGCTTATGTGCTGACTACATATTTTAACCTGTCAATGCATTTTATTTTTATTTCAATGTACACCTATCCCCCGATTTACACGTTTTTCTCAGGAACGTATCTAGCGTGTAAATCGAGAGATCGGTGTATTAAAAACATTTTTTAAAATATGAATGTATATAACAAAGATTCTACTATGCTTTTACACTTCGACAAAATCAATAAAGATTATAGGGTTTGGTTTCTCTTTACAATTCTTTTATTTCTCGAGCCCTTCAACACGGAGATCCAGTAGTATAACTATTGCACTTCTGGATCCCCGTGTTGAATATGTGCTATGTAACTATGTAAAAATGTAAAATCAGGTTAGAATCTTTATGACATAAATAACTAGACGGGTGACCCAGGCTTCGCCCCGGGATTGACCCGTGTGCATATCTACCCGAGTGATATATATTTAGATAAGGTTTTTTTATAATTGTTTGTTATTAGCATTATCTATTTGTTTGCATCAGCATAATTTAATCTAATCTTTGATAGAGGGCGCTGTTCGTGAGCTAAGTGGAATAATTTGAATATATAGTTTTAATAATTGATTTATATAATTTTTAAAATAGCCTATCGTCTTCCCCGTATTTCTTTACCTATGTATGGAAATTTTGGTTTGAATTAGTGAACTACTGCGAATTTGCATACCGGACATACAAACAAACAAACATACAAACATTGATTTATATATATATATATATCCACTTCAACTAAAATTATTGTAATTAATTAGAAGAGAATATAATTACTAGGTATGTAGAATCAAATGATCCGGTAAATTTACCATTTAATATTGAAAGGTGTCGAATTAAAAACATAGATAGTGTTGATTGGCATTGAGAAATAAATATAAGTTATAATTATATTTGATGGATATGTCTGCTGTAAAACTTGGCTTAGAGGACTGTAAACCTTAGGATAATAATATTTGTAATAAATATATTCCTTTCACCATTAAATATAATAATAACATAATGCATTAGCAGGCCATCTATTATGATAATAATGTTTATATATGAATAATTTATATATTTATAATAAATTATTATTATATATATTTTATTAGATCAAAATTTAATTATACTATTATTTTTGGTAATGATACAACTTTACATTTCATGGTGAATATTGTTGAATGTATGTACTCGTGTGTTGTTTTATTTCTTTTCGTTTTTCATTAAAAGTAATTAAATTTAATATAAATATATATTATACCATATAATATGTCAATATATTTAGATATATCATATATAATCAATTAATATATACTCAAATGTTAAAAAAAAGTGGAAGTAGAACATTTTAAAATATATTAATTTATTTTCTATGAAAATTATTTCTAGGAATATTTCCCAATAATATAATATTTGACCGCTAATAAAACCAGGAAATATATGTTTCTTATAGATGATCAGAATAAAGAGGGAAAAAAAGGCATATTTAGGCCTAGAAATGGATCTCATTCTCCATTCTACTGGCCGCTGAGCCATAAGGCACGTGCCAGGAATTAGCCGCCATTTTTGGATGGCCATCGTCTGATTGAAAACAATAATCGTTTGGTGGCAAAGTTCTTTTAATTATTCATCTTTAAATAATCAGACAAGTTAGTCTATGAAATAAATATATATTGTGGCGAAGAAATATTCTATTATTTAATTTAATATTATTCAATTATAAAAATCTATATTACTCTGTATTTGGAAAATAATATTTAAGATATTTATTTGCTTGCTTGTTCAAGATTCCCTAGCTGTAGATAGCTTTGCTGACTTGTTAATAATTGTCGACTGGTCGCGGTGACGTCATCAATAAATCAAGCCTTGAAATATCCTAAGATGTAAAAATCTTAGGATATTTCAAGGCTTGATTTCTATGCTACAATATTATTTATCACGAGGGCAACATATTTGACTTATTTATGTATAAAATAATTGTATTATCAGAAAATATAGAGTAGCGAATTAAATATTAAAATACCATTCATACATTTCAGACACTAATGCTTCTTCGAAACTATTTTAAAGGCGTGAGATTCTTTTTAAAAATTAAACAATTTCTACTGCCCTTACTGCAATGCAAAAATAGTTTAAAATAGTTTCGAATTTTGATAACATATGGCGCGCTAGTGCATCATATTACTAATGCTTCTTGATATATGATGAAAATTTAGTGTTAGATAGAAGATATTATATTTCAAAATGAAATATTATATAAAATTTTAAAAAAGCTTTTATATAAGTTTTTGTGTTGTTTATTTAATTTATGAACTACAACTCTATGGTTGGTTATTTAATTCTATTTATTTATATATTTATCACAAAAATATTATTTATTGAAAGAAATACACAGTCCATGTTATTATATCGATTCTTCTTAATATTCACACCATATCGACTTTGTGAGGTGTAAATAATATGCATTATATATTTATTCCTTCTAAAATATAAGGTATAATATATATATGTGGTAACGGAGAGGGCTCCGTCATGATGTGGTAGAGTTTTTCAGTACCTCTCTGCACCTTGGAAGACCTTTCACAGCTCTCACAGAGTACAGGCAGTCGTGGTCGAGGCAGAGTGGAAGACTTAGGTTGTACTAGAAAAGTTCCGTGAACAGATAGAGTTGAGCTAGGAGCAGGAAATAGAGAGCTTTAAGAAGATTGGCTTACTGTTCTATAGCGGCATGGTCAACCTCGGAGGATGAAGTGAGGTTCAACGGATTTGGAAGTGGCTACGCATTTCCAGCTTATCGGAGGTTTTTATAGCTTTCAATGCGGAAGTACTAGGCATTCGTCTGACGTAATATTGAGTTGAATGATGTAAGAGAGGTCATTGTACTCTTTTAACGACTTTCTGGAAACTTCCTACATCTTTAAGCCTCGTTCTTAAACGTTGTTGGACTTTTATATCTCACTCTCTGCTATATAACTAGACTCTTCTTCTATTACACAGTTCTATTATATTATCCTCAGTTTGTACAGAGAACATTACATATTGTGATACAATGATTTACGAATAACATGTGTATAATTATTTATAGAGGTGTTCCTATTATACAACACGTTTTACAACATACAATCTTGTTATATTATACACGAATATGGGGTTATTGGTTTAAATTGTAATATATACATAATGTTCTATATATCATAAAATATTTTAAACCTTTGTACATATATCAATTGTGTTGATATTTTTTCTCTTTCCATCTAACTAACTTGCATACTAATTTTGTACATATTTAAAATATCTTTCTTTCTTTTCATTCAAAATGTTGTTTATATTTAAAGTACAAGTGTCCCTAGGGGGCATAGCGCACTAAGTCGATATAAAGATGAAGATAAAAATATTAATGGTAAATATATAAAGTTACAGATATTGAAAATCCTATCTATCAATGTTATTTATTAGGAGGAACTATATAGTCTTAAGATTTAGTTTATATATATGGATGAATTTTGATGATATATTTTTTTGAAGAATATTTTTTAATATTATGAAAAAAGGCATCTCCTTATCGTGCAACTGAAAGTTGCTGATGCTTGCGCAATTTATCGGAATAAATATCAACTATTTTCGTTGATTTTTAATTATTCCAGAATTGGCCAAAAACCCATTCTTGATTAATCATTCAGTTACACGATAAGGAGATGCCTTTTTTCTTAATTTATGCACCTTATCCCAGTACAATGTCACATTTGTACTATTTTTTCACATTTTATAATATGTCTTAATAGATTTATTGATAGCGAACCACTAATTTATATTGATTTATTTATATATATTATGTTCATTTTTATGTTCTTAATAGTAATCTTTAATTAATTAGCGTGTAGCATTAAATATAAACAAATTAATAACAATAAATACCATTTAAAAACATAATAAATAACAGTATAGATTACCACAGTATCATAACCAGTATAGATTAGAGAATATAAAAAACTAGACTATTATATTCTCTATACAGAGTATATATATAAGATTTCTATTTAAAATTCATTTGACTTCTCTTTCCAAAAATATTATACCTCATATTACTCTATTTAGTCAATTTATAAATAAAAAGGCATATATTGGATCAAAATATCATTTATTTTACCAATAATTCAGTTGGCTGAACGCCAACCTTTATCAAGGTGTTATAACATATTAATATTAATTGACACACATTAATATGTTACAATACCTTGATAAAGGTTGGCGTTCAGCCAACTGAAATATTGGTAAAATAAATGATGTTTTGATCCAATATATGCCTTTTTATTTGAATATTTATTTATGGATTGCACTTTTTTCAAAACAATAGTCAATTTAATAAACAAAATTTTATAAGAGTATAAAGAGAAAAAGTAAAATGTTTCCACAGATTTGATATAAAAGTTTGATATTGGAGATAAAGCTATCAAGAATGACAACCATGTCCTGGGTGAGGGCAGATCTCGGTTAGATAATACCTGGCCAATAAGTCCACGGCCCAATTTGCTCAGGTTATTGTCTTATCCAGGCTATGTCGCCAACACAAATTGCCATCTTCCTCTATATTACTTATTGATCCTTTACTGTATAGCTTCATCTTACTGATATTACATCGTGCTGGACCCTGTACACTGTCTCTATATTTTTATGGCTTTCATATACCTGGATGTTGTTGGAATCATATCATGGGAGTTATCTATAACTTTATGGCTTCCATATAACTGAGTATTGTTGGCATCATATCATATGTGTGCCTTTATAACTTTATGGCTTCCATATACCTGAGTATTGTTGGCATCATATCATATGTGTGCCTTTATAACTTTATGGCTTCCATATACCTGAGTATTGTTGGCATCATATCATATGTGTGCCTTTATAACTTTATGGCTTCCATATACCTGAGTATTGTTGGCATCATATCATATGTGTGCCTTTATAACTTTATGGCTTCCATATACCTGAGTATTGTTGGCATCATATCATATGTGTGCCTTTATAACTTTATGGCTTCCATATACCTGAGTATTGTTGGCATCATATCATATGTGTGCCTTTATAACTTTATGGCTTTCATATAGCTGTTTTCATGACATCACATAATGTCTGTACCTCTATAAATTTATGGCTTCCATATACCTATTTATTGTTGGCATCACAGCATCTGAGTAATTATATAACTTTATGGCTCTTATATACCTGGCTATTGTTAGACTCATATAATGTGTGTAGCTCTATATCTTTATGGGTTTAAAATATGCCTGGATATTGTTGGCATCGCAACATGTGAGTGCTTCTATAACTTTTTCTTCATATATTGGAATCACATCAGGTTTAGACCAATCAATATACAGCTGCTAAAAATGAAGGTACACGAATAATGAAACTCCAGGACTGACAACCTTCAGTTTGGGAATGGATCTTGATGATAATATAATCTCTCTCTCTCTTTCAATATTTTTATCAGAAATATATTATCAATTATATCATTTTTTTTAAGTTTCCTTAATTCGGTATAATAAGGGAATTCTTTCCTTTATATCGCATTATACATATAAATTCATCAAAGAAGAATTGTGGAAATCTTAGTATATATTTGAGTTAAAAGGCGATCCATTAATTAAGTTTATATAAAAGGGTACCTGGATCTGTAAAGAAAAAAAAAACGAATTTTTTTTTCTTAAAATATTTCGAGAGATTGCTCCCTCTTTGTTTTTTTTTTCTTTACAGATCCAGGTACGCCCTTTTATATAAATTTAGTACATATGTTATAACATATTTTACCAAATATCAAATTTGATAATCAAATATTTACTTCTCAATATCCATCGAAAATTTATATTTCTGGATATTAAAATTTTTGCTATAGTTTACTCTGTAAGTAAAATATAAAATTGATCATTCTACAAAATAAATTATAAATATAAAATAAATGATTCAAACATGTATATATATATTGTTCATATAGGATAGTAAAAAACATTTGTTATAACCGCCAACTTGAATCTTGAGAGCTATATAAATTGTGGTTAGGTTTGGTTAATTCAACAATTTACACATTTACATTTTGCCACAAAATTCTCATTTAAATTTCTAACGACGGAATAATTAAAAATTTATAAAATGTTTCCGCATCCTATTAAGGTTTTCTATATTTGTCCTAGATAATTTAACTTAATTAAATTTCACATTCTTGATTATTAAATATTATAACTGTTGAATAAATAGCTTGAATTGTGTAAGACAAGTTTCTATCAAATGAAATTCTTCTCTATGTTGTTATTGTGATCAACAATGAATGTTCCACCACTTCTACTGTGAGTGCATACCGTTTTCATATTTGGATACACAGACAAGTGAGTATATACACAAGGCTAATAAAAACATAGTATGAACTTTTTATCTGTATCCATAATGTATTATTCAAATGCGTTTGTACATCTCTTTTATGAATAAAGAATTCTCTCCTACACTCAACTGCAATGGAATTTTCGAGAGGGCCACTAAATTTTCTATCATTGTGCAAAAATGGCATTAGAGAACACCTGATTGAAAATTGAAACATATAGATGATTTTTATTACTTTATTTCCCTTATATTTTTCACATACACACGTATAAGTTTGAAATATAGCAATCCATAAATAAATCCGCTCTGCGCTCCAGGAGCCTGGGTTATAAATATATCTCTCTCTGAAGTCGCTAAATGGTGAAATAGGTAAATTGAAATGTTTAATGGAATATCAAGAAATTGAAAATAGAGCAATCCATAAATAAATATTTAAATAAAATGGCATATATTGGATCAAAATATAATTTATTTTACCAATATTTCAGTTGGCTGAACGCCAACCTTTATCAAGTTAATACAATTTGTATAAAATCTTATAATACCTTGATAAAATTTGGCGTTCAGCCAACTGAAATATTGGTAAAATAAATGATATTTTGATCCAATATATGCTTTTATTTAAACACACGTATTGATGTTTAAATAATATATCATTTTCAACCCACAAGACTAGTGTTGATTGTTGAATATAATGTTTCGTAGGACCTATGTTAGTTCTGAATATATCTCCATGCATAAAAAACATCATTTCAATAAATAGTCGAAATATACATATAGACTCAATGCTTTATTTCGTTATTTTATGTCTAAATAAAATTTCTTATGAATACTAAATGATTCTCTTTTTATCTATATCTATTTATCAAATATATATTTATCTGAATTGAGATTTACGTAAAAAAATTAAATACATGTTTATAAGATCAGAATAAATATTTTTTGTGGGGAAGATATATTTCGCAAATATATATATTTAAATACATCTACACAGATTTCAAAGATATTTTAATATCAAAGGATATTTAAATTTCATCTATTCCAGAGGATATTTTCTCAGAATTTATTTATGCAATCAGTCGATTCACTCAGATATAGTATTTAGTCCTCTTTTCTAATTTATATAATCTGTGATACACGATCTCATATTAAAATAAACTTCTCATTTTTTCACATTTTCTCTTGATATGAATGTTGTCATACGAGATATACATGAATGTTTCGAAAATAGAGCAATCCATAAATAAATCTCTAATTAAAAAGGCATATATTGGATCAAAATATCATTTATTTCACCAATATTTCAGTTGGCTGAACGCCAATCTTTATCAAGGTGTTATAACATATTTATTATATGTTATATAATAATACCCTGATAAAGGTTGGCGTTTATCCAACTGAAATATCACTAAAAATGATATTTTGATCCAATATAGGCCTTTTTAATTAAATACATGAATGTGTTTATGTAGTTTAAAAAGAAGTTAAGAAACGATTGTGATTCATGGTGATGGAGACTACATGTCCAGAAAAGACGGCGTGTATGCTTCTATAACTTCCAGCTTCCATATACCTAGATATTGTTGGCATCACATATTTTATGTTATTCCATTACTTTATGACTCTCATATAGCAGCTTTTCATGGCATCACATCATGTGTGTAGCTCTGTAACTTTGAGACTTCCATATACCTGGATATTGTTTACATCACATAAAGTGTGTAATTCTATAACTTTTCTTCAAATTAAATATACTTCGGACAGTAAATATTTTTTATTATTAAAAAGATTTACTTTCCGAATTATCTTTAATTTTAAAACTATAAATGCCGGCCAGGAAGCCTCGATATACAACTTTTGTCTTCCATAGTTCTGATAATTGTTGCCATTACACCATTTCAAATGGTGATTGTATTATCTTCTCCCCGTCTACGTCTGGGATTTCTATATCGTAGTCTGGCTTTATTGGTTATATAAATAAAAATAACGGAGGCATAGCCTTCTCCACGCTGACGAGCGCCAACAGCGCGAAACGCTATCGTGGATGGCTTTTCTTGATTTATCAAGAAATTGGGTTGGCCAAATATCAGGCCTCCATTATTTTTAATATCAACACCTGACCCTTTTATTATTATTTTTTCTATTGTTTTTTCATAAATAAAAATGAGAACTATTTTGTGCCTGAATGTTTTTTTCGTCACAATATCTGACCTAGCCAGATGATATTTTGGCACAAAATAGAGTTAAGTCAGAAAGGAGTTGCTGGCATAGTTTCAAACTCTAAACATGATAATTTTCGATTTAGCACTGAGAAGCCTTTAGTAGGAAGAAGGTGAACACAAATATCAGAATGAATTGGCGAACCAAAGGCTGGACTTGAACCTAATATTCAACCATGAAGACGCGTTCTTATATAAATAAAGATCCGTTTAGCTAAACCAGGATAAATTCAAGACTCACACCTCAAGTCAACGCATCAATACCTAAATGGAAAGATGCAAAAAACAGGAATGTATACGGTACTTTTAAGCACATACTTTCCTAGATTCTCAGACCTGAACTTTTTTTACTTGTTTATATTCGTAAAACCGAAGATTATAGGTTGTCTCTGGAAAGCCGTTAATGACTGTTTTCACGGTCTTGACCAAAATAGTTTACCAGCAGCCTTACTTCCTGGAAACATTGATGCACAGCTGTTACCATACTTCAAGAATTTTACACATAGAATAAAATAGATTGTCAAACATTTGTAGATACATGTTTATAGTTCATTAAAATCGTTGTTTTAAAATTGGAAGATCCCCTGTAGTGCTGTAATAGTCGAATATGCACAAGAAAACATACAAATTGTATATTTCCTTTAACCACGCGATAAATGGTGCAGTCATTTCAGTGGCCTAATTGGTGTCAGGAACTCCCAGATACAAAAAGGAATTCGCTATATAACGAATTAATGTATTGTATAGTTAAAATATCACGCATAACTGCCGAAGCAACAGCGTGAACTTGTTATAGCCCTATTTTGTTACATAAAAGACAAAAACGTTTTTGATACCTCAAAAATAATATTTATCTACCTACCTTTTAACTATTAATACTCTTTTTCTTACGCCAATTTACTTTAATATATTATGGATATAACTCTATACTTTATAGGTATATATATTTGCTATCTAAAAAGCACATGTGCTCGTGGTCAGGAGATGCCTTCTTTATTTTTAATATATATATATGTTCTTAAAATAGAGCAATACATACTTAAATCATTAGATGATAAAAAGGCATATATTGGATTTAATAAAATATTTATATTTTCTTATTCAAGCAAATATATGTATTTTTATTAACTATATATATAATCTATATAATATATATGTTATATATAACACAAAGCAATAACGCGCCATCTATACATATAAAATGAAAGGATTTAAAAGCACGAATGTTTCTTTTATGCATAATACAAACTTCTACTGCCCTTACTGCGATGAAAAAATATATTGGGAGGGCTTGGCTTATCAGTGGTGAACCCTCCCAGCGGTTTCGCCAATTTAATACATTGTATTATGTATGAAAGAAACATTCGTGCTTTTAAATCCTTTCATTTTATAATATATATTAGTGTGTGATAAAATAAATTAAAAATGAAAATAAAAAAGGTCATGTTTTGGTATTGATATCAGAGAAGGTATATACTGAGCATAAGCACATGAACTTTTTATCTATTTTCTGTCATCTATAAAGCACATGTGCTCGTGGTCAGGATATGCCTTCTTTGATATATTTATATATATTAGATAGTAAAAAGGCATATATTGGATTGAATAAAAGATTTATTTGCCAATATTTCGGCTGGCTGAACGCCAACCTCTATCGAGGCATTACAATTTTTAGATTGTAATGCCTCGATAGAGGTTGGCGTTCAGCCAGCCGAAATATTGGCAAATAAACTTTTATTCTTCCAATATATGTCTTTTTACTATCTAATGATTTAAATATGGATCGCTCTATTTTCAGAACAATTAATATATGTAAATCGACAAAATCAACTCTTCGAGATTTAGATAATCAAACAAAATAAACGAGACAGAAGAGGAGTTTCTTAATTTAAGAAACTCCTCTTCTGTCTCGTTTATTTTGTTTGATTAATTAATATATGTGAATATATATATATTGGCCAAATATCAGGGAACAGGCTAAATAAATGTTTAGTTTATTTCTGTTCCACCAGATGGCGCTCTGCCTTCTGTAAAGCACATGTGCTCCTGGTCAGGATATGCCATTTTTAATATTGATTTCAACACCTGATCTTTTTATCTTTTATTTTTTTCTTTCGTTTTTTCATATATATATATATCAATATTTGTCATCTACACCAACAGGTTTCATATATTAAAAGATATGTTTGTCCTTATAGACCGTATTGTAAAAAAAACCTATCTATATATATCATCGTAACAAAAACGTGTTAAAATGTATTGTTAGCTAGGAAATAAATGTCAATGTTAGTTTCCCAATAAACTATAAACCTTTAGAAAGAAGGTTTCTCCAAGCAAAACACTCCACAGACCTGTTCTGTGTTTATTTAGAGTTCTGTCATCTTTTTATTGAGGATATATTTCAAGAATTGAAGGTGTATTCCTCATACTTCTCTCTGTGGAATCAATAAAACACACGAGGTAGTATTTATTTCACACATTTAATATTTAATAAATACATTTATTTTTACATTTATCTCTTTAACATTTATTGATGCATTATATTTTATGTACTTAATACAAATATTTTAAAATATAGGATAGTTCTCATTATTCTTTCTCCTTTAATATTTTAAGATATTTAACTTATTCTGATTGTAACTTGCAAAAATGTAGAAGTTTCCCCCACCTACTTTGTATTTTAAATGATTTCAACTCTGATATTATAACACTATGCGGCGCTGAGTTTGTGTATACAAAAATGTAATGCCTTGATAAAGGTTTGGCGTTCAACTAACTGAAATATTTGCAAATAAATCTTTTATTAAATCCAATATATGCCTTTTTATTATCGATTTAAAATAGATATTTCTACACATTTATACACCGCAAAACGCTTTTTCTATAAAATATATAAAATAAACTATTTATATTTGGTTAGAAAAATGATATTGTTTTTATATATACTGTTTTTATACTGGTTTCGAGAATTAAGTCTCTTTCATCATTTATATTTTAGTGTTTCGAACATATAAAAAATTGATGATAAAATGTTTCATAATATATATTTTAAATATTCAATTCCAGAAAATTTACTTAGAAAAACAATAATATATATATATTAATAGTAATTGTTTTTATATTTGGAAATAGAGGAAAAGTAAACTATTAAGAACAACAGATTTTGAATTAATTTTGAGTCAGAACAGCAAGCTAATTCTGTATCAAATAGTATAGTTATGAAAAATTTTAAGATTAATAATTTTTTTTTTTTTTAATTTGAATGTGTGAGGTTTGTTTTTTATTTTTTTGTAATAAATAATTATATATATATATATATATATATATATATATATATATATATATATATATAATACTATATATATGTTTATATATATAGTAAAACATTTGCATTATATTCTAATACTTAAGTTTTTACACTACTCAATTTTATTTAAATATATATATCCTATAAAATATAATAATATATTGAAATTGTATTGGGTCAGGGGATACCTTTTTTTTTTCTTTAACATCATGTACGAGCCTTTGTATGAAAATATATTTTATTTTCAATCAAATCAAAAAGCATATCCTGACTAGGAGCACGTGATTTATTTCGATGGCAGAGCACCATCTAGTGGAACAGAAATCAACTAAAATTTGATTTAGCCTGTTCCCTGATATTTGGCCAACCTATTTTCTTGGTAAATAAAAAAAGCCATCCATGAACGCGTTTCAGGCTGTTGGCCCTCGTCAGCGTGGAGTAGACTACTGCGACTAAAAATGTTTTGGTCTCTGAGGTTATTGAGAAACCAAGAAATGGGTATTTAAGGCCAAAATTTCGTAAATGTGCTAAACATGTGAAATAAAAAATATATATATTTGGCCTATCCACTCTATCAACTAAACACCTCTTCAGCAGATTGTAAAGATTCATTTGATCCCGTGTGGATTTCATGATATAGAGTCCATCCTGGACTGACGAAGACCATAGCCTGAAACCATGGTCTTCAGGTGAATGCTTCTCAATTTGCCAAAGATGGGGTTGTGGCTTTGTCACCGAACCGAGGCTGCTAGTTTGCAGTGACGGTCAATAGATTGGGTCTAGTTTTCTATCTATTTTGATGGGATAGGCGACTTTTGCTTTCATATAAATACCTTTTCTTCATGGAAAATCTCCAGTTATATATATATATATATGTATTTTCTCAACACTAATTACCCTCAGAGAGAGTATATATAATCCATAAATCCCAGTTTTTAAACAAGTCCTTTATAAGGATTTTATAAAAAGAGGGATATCTCTTGTAATCCGAGGTTCAAAATATTTCTAATTAAAATTTTAATTAGGTCTCCAAATTAGATACCCTTATAAAAAATTGAACCTCGTTATTCAAGAAAAAAATCCAATGTCGAAATTTCATGCAAGATGGTAAAATACCTGTTAAAAAATATTTTCCAAACATTAAAATAACAAGGCCAATTAGTGTTTGGAAGAATTCAACAAACTCCTAGGATTTGAAGTGTGAAGAAATCAATGACTCTTTTTTTACCACCGTGATTTTTTCTCAGGGAGATAATGTGGTGTATATTGATTTTTAGATAAAATCAGCTTTCATTTCTCTCAGGTTTCACAATAGCATAGAAATTAGGTAATGGTGGGTTGAAATAAAATTTTAAAAACCTTTCAGTCACAATTAGGGAATTAAAAAGAGAGATGATATTAAACGCACATACCTAGCTTTGGTATATATATATATATATTTATAATAAAAGTATAGTAATAAAAAGGTCAGGTGGTTGAATGCCAAGGTTGGCGTTCAGCCAGCCGAAATATTGGCAAATAAATATTTTATTCAATTCAATATATGCCTTTTTACTATCTAATGATTTAAGTATGGATTGCTCTATTTTCAGAAGACTAAATATAAATATAAATATTTTATATCATCTATCACGGCCAATTTTGTATATGAAATATTGTATAATAGACCGTTTCTATTCTCTGTAAGTGAGAAAATCTTCATGAGCAACACTATTTTAAAACTATATATATTATTTTAGGTTAAGAAAAAATATGATTTATAGACTTATAGACTCTAAAATGAAACAGAAGCTATATACAAATGATATATATTGCCTTTAAAGGAACACCAATATATTATAGTTTCTCTAATTTACAGAATAACCTTCTACAAGGTCAGCGCAAGGTTAGCCGGAATATGTATATAAGGAGGCGATGTGCGTGTACAGGCAGCCGTATAGGTGCCACCACCACAAATAGTCATTAATCGACCCCATCTCATATTTGCATCGGTTAATTAAATTAGCAGAGTCACCCCATTGGAATATTAAGTGGAACATGGGTCTTCCTGTGTCGTGATGACCTTGGAGGAATGCAATCTTGTCGGGTGACAGATTTAGTCGGCTATTACGCTGTTTAGGCAGACTTTGGAATGTTTGGGGGAAGTATATGTTCCGTAAGGAAACTGCTTTAACCTAGAGGCTACCAGCCGGAATTCATAGTTCTTTTAAATAAAGATACTTCGGCCAGTAAATCTTTTTTATTACCTCGACGTTTCGACAAAAATATTTTGTCCTCGTCAGGAACGAACAAAATTAAAACATTTGTCAAAGCGTTAAAAATTATTCTAAGGCTGCAAAGGCGTTCTCACACGGCATTTCAAATTTTGTACAACATCTAAAGCACGAATAACGAGTCGAAACGTCGAGGCAATTAAAAAGATTTACTGGCCGAATTATCTTCATTTTAAAGAACTGCTTTAACCTAATTGGGAACCTCTTAGTTAATAAGTGAACTATCTGAATAGGATATTAGATAGTAGAGCTCGTATCACTGGATTATTGTTGATGGATCGATTAAAGTATTGAAGGTATAAGGAAATATGGTAATATGGAAATAAGGTAGATATCAGAAACAATTCAATGAAAACATTGAGACCCGAATGTTTCCTTCACATAAATAGAATGTCTACTGTCCTAACTTCGATGAAAATTTCTAAATTTGATTTATGTGTAAAATAAGCATTCACATCTTAATGTTTTCATTCACTATATGTATATAGATGACACGTTATTGCTTCATATTAATCAGGAATACCTTTCTGAAATATGTTTGAATAGTAAATATATTCAAAACTACAAAGGTCAACTAGCTTTGACAAAATGTAGAATCCCTGAATGCGTTGCATAACCGCTGGTATAAATTGTTGGCATCGGCAAACATAGAAGATAACTACTTTGAATTGTAGATAGAATTATCACAGTATAGGTGTCTATTTTATTGTGTTGGCAGCTGAATAGAAACTAACAGATGATAGAATGAGGGACTTGAGAAACTATATTTGATTAAATACTCAAATTTTAACAAAAATAGACATTTCAATAAATCTGCATTGAAGCAAATGTAAACAACCAAAACACTCTATTTAATTTTAAATCTTATTTTATTGGCGTTTTAATAATGTAAAATATTTTCTACCGTAGAAGGGTTTTCTTGCCCGAAAGCTTGAGATTTTTAAATTAAAATATTTTGAAAAATATTTTCCCCTGGAAGTTTAATGTTCTTATTTTGAAAATAGACAGATTGTTACTGGTTTAAGGATTTTGCTATTCGCCAGCATAATATAACTTAGATGAAAGTGCTATGAAACAAGACATGTATTAAAGGGTTTTTTTTACACTTTTAAAGTGTAGTATTTTTATGTTGATTATTTTTATTACTCTAAGGAAAAATTATAGGGGTCAGAGGAATATTTTATGAACAGATAAACATATTTTAAATCAAATTATTTGTTATTCAAATATCAATTTGAAGAATTCTTCAGAAATAATTGGTATTTTTTAAAGCATCAATTTTATATATTCATTTTGATACTAATAACTTTATAATCGCGAAATTCAAGTACATTTTCAATTTTCAGTACAATTTTTTATTATATTTTGGTTATATATTCAATCATATATAATAATTATATCTCATAGAGTATTAGAGTTCGAAACTACTATAGACACGTATGATTCTTTTTAGAAATCAAACAATTTCTGATGCCCTTGCTGCAATCAAAAATTAATGGGAGGGATTCTTTTTAAAAATTAAACAATCTCTGATGCCCTTTTCATTGCAGTGCAAGGGCAGTAGAAAAATTGTTCAATATTTGAAAAGAATCATACGCGTCTATAATATACTCCCCTCGCCACTTCCAACTGGCCATTCGCAATAACGAGGAGCTGAACAAGCTCCTCACCTGAATGACCATTGACCAGAGAGGTGTACTGCCCAACATCCAGACCGTTCTATAATATACGCGTCTACAATAGAACTACACACAGCCAGTCTTTCTAAATTTAAATGGTAAACTATCGTTTGAATTGTTTCGAATTTTCATAACAGATGGCGCGCTAATGCATCATAACAGGTATTAGAGTTGGATATTTCACTTATTAATAAAGATACTGATCTACTAACTCGTTCTATATGTCAATTCGTTCAACTATCCTGCCAAAGACAACAGCACAATCTATGTGAGGGCGGGCAGATAACGGGGAGACCACACAAGACAGACAAAGAGATTGCCACAACTGAAACTTGAGAGCTGATCTGGAAAATTAATTACAACTCAGGTCTATCGGACTTCCGCGAATTGTCCCAGAATTTCAATTTAGATAAGGGACTCGACTAGATGAAAATGTTCCCATTTTTAATTATTCCAAGACAGAGTTTCTAGGGATTGTCAAGTTAGCGACAAAACCTTTGTGTTCTGGCTGTGTAGAGATACGTTGGTTCTTTCTGCTGAGCTCCACTTTGAACGTTTTGGAGAAAAATTAAAAATAATTTAATTTGGGAATAAGTCACAAAGGTTGAAGTTTACTTGCTACAGAGTATTGATACATGTATACAATTTTAAATATTTAATATTCCATATTTTTCTAAATTGGATAGAATGATATATTAATATATTGAATATAAATATAATGATAATAAAAAGGCATATATTGGATTGAATAACATATTTATTTTCTAATATTTCTGTTGGCTGAACGCCAACCTTTATCAACGCATTACATTTTTGTATTAATAAACTAAGCGCCGCATAGTGTTATAATTTCACAGTTGAAGTAATTTTTAAAATACAAAGGAGATACTGGGATGGAGTGTAATGCCTCGACAAAAGATTGGCGTTTAGCCAACCGAAATATTTTTGTAAATAAATATTTTATTCAATCCAATAATGCCGTTTATGCCAATAATGCCAATATGCCGTTTTATTATCTAAAGATTTAAGATGGATTGTTCTATATTCGGAATGATATATATATATAAAGAGACAAAGGTCGCCTCTCCCGTCAAAATAGACGTCAAAACTAGACGCCATCTATTGACCGTCGCCGAAACTAGCGGCTTCGGGTCGGTGACAAAGCCACAATACCAGCCCTAGGCTGACGAGGGCCATTAGCCCGAAACCATGGTCTCTAGGTGGACGCTTTTCAATTTGCCAAATCTGGTGTTGTGGCTTTGTCACCGACCCGAGGCTGCTAGTTGCGGCGACGGTCAATAGATGACGTCTAGTTTGACGGGTGAGGCGCCCTATGTCTCTTTAGATCAATATCATCCAGGCAAAATTTCCATATATAAATATATGTATCAAATAAAAATAAAAATTAAACCTTCTATAATTTTAACATACTTTGATTAAATATTATAATAGTAATCCATGTCTATATAGAAGAGAAGGATTGAAGAATGATTTAAATATATCAAAATGGATAATATAGTGCATAACTAGAGGGAAAATACACATGAAACAGACAAACTGAATGAGGAAATTTGCATAGCAATTAAGTTTTGGCGGGAAAAAGGCTGGGCAGACGATGTCAACAAGAAAGCTGCAAACAGAGAAGTCGATGAACTGTCATCGACCAGGTTGTCAGATGATTTTCAACGCTCCAATTTTTAAATCTCTATAATTCACAGAACCACTCTCTCGAACGAAATCTGTTTTAGAATTCGACTTTCTTCTTTATCACTCCATTGATTTATTGATAATTTTAAAAGTTTTCAAACCTATTATCTAAATTATTTGTGAATATGTTCATTTAAAGGTTAAATAGATAATCAATTCTCATACACGTATTTGATTAATAATCTAAAATTATTTATAAAAAAATTATTGATATAATTATTTATAAAATATCAAAAATATATTGTGATGTTCCTTCGATTAAATAAATTATAAATAAATTATAAAAATAAATTAACCCCTGAACACCATCTGATAAACTGTCCATTAACTTCTGATCTAAAACCAACTTTACCTGACTAATACAAAACAAGTTGCTTGCAATAAAGACCAATACATCAAGTTTAATAGATTCTGCAGGATGTATATTTCAAGGCGAAAGTGTTGACTGTACATATTTCAAGCTACTATTTCTAATTGCTATATGCAAAATTTGACATCGAACGTTTAATTTTAATGATTCCTAATGTTCAATTGTGTTAATTGTATATAATGTAATATATACACGCAATTATCCTAATTGTGAATATGGCGTGTCTATCCCAACTGTTAAATAAAAATAAATAAATAAATAAATATGCTTTACCAAATTAAGAAAGAAATTTTAATTTTATATCTTTCTAATTTTAAACATACACTTTTTAATATATTCATAACAACAACAGTAATTACATTGCTGTCAAATCCAAACAATCAAAAATAAATTATTTAAACAGAGTATATTATAATATTATTATAAGGTATATTATATAAATATTTATATTTTGTTTACCCTTCTGAAAAATCTGCTAATAATTTGTATAATGACAATAGATGAAGAGGATTTAATTTCAGAAGTATACTGATATATGCAAAATAAATTACCTCTCTTTTACTAAATACAAAATTCTTGTAACAATTTACTAAACGTCACTGAAATACTTTGAATTATCGAATTGTTTTTACTAAATGCTTTAAAACAATGTATATTTTTATATTGTTAAAACACAATGAAACACTCAATGGTCTTTTCTGCGTAGAACGCTGATTTTACTTAATGTCATAACCGCATCTTCAGAAAATTCAAACTATAGGCCGACTTTTCGGCTATCGACCTCAATAATACGCTTTCAACCAATCATAGGCTGCTTATCTGTATACAGCATTGAAAATCTTTGAAATAAATATCCATTTAATTATTATATATATCATAGAATACTCTCAATTATTTATACGTCAAGTCTTTATTAAATATTAATATGACTGTATCTACCTATTTCGATGGTTTCTTTGGAGTTTCCAAATCTCTCTAGAACACCATTTGCTTTGAGATAACAAAACAGAAAAGAAATGCAGAAAATGTTAGTGGAACAAATTAAAGGATAAAAAAATTCTACATCAAATAAATAACATATGCGAAAGATCAGGAGTAAATGAAACTATTCAAAAAATGGATGAATATACTTTCTCTCTTTTATAATTTCTTTACTCTCCACACCAAAAGGTTCCGTTGTTTAAAGATTCGATAATGTATAAAAGATATATCAAACAATAATATTTTGAGAAAAAAACAACAAAGAACGAATCGAAGTTCAACCCAATAAGATCAGTAGAAGTTTATTTTATGTGTAAAAAGAAACATTCATTCTTTAATGTTTCCATTTCTTATATATTGTCGCGGAGATAAATAAAGCAAGGGCAAGTTTGGGGATAATTAATTTATTATAAGGGGTATTTATAGGGAGATAGAGAAAGTACAACTTACCCCAAGTTAAAGTTAATCCTAATGAGGGACGTCAGCTCCCCCCGCCGGCCAGATTTCCCAGAACCCCTCACACCCGGTGTCCAGGGAAGATTGACAGACGTCCCATGGGGCCTCTCGTGATTAGAGCCGCTGAGCTTCTTGACAATATATATATAAATAGCAGATTATCGCCTTTTATATATACACACAAGCCTTTATTAAGATATTCCGTCTTATACAGACGATTCTCCTGTGAGAAATGAATCTAAAAAAATGAGAAGCAAGGGAAGAAATTGAATCATCACTCAGAAAAAAAGAATAAAGGTTGAAGGATATTTTAAATAAATCGCCTATCGCATAATAAATAATATTTTATTAGAGTAGTTTTGAAATGTACACATATGGGGAAGGAATTATTCATTATGATAGAAACATATTCTCCTAGAAGTTAATATACAGTCAGGTGGACAAACCCTAAGGTGTGAAAATTCTTGTGGTCGCTGGTAGTCTGTTTTTAAAGAGACAGAAGCAATTTTGTTCACACTTGGTTATTTCGTGTGTGCTAAATAAAGATCACTTTGTATCAAATATCTAAAGAGTTATTGTCTTGAAGGTATAACTTCCTTAAGATTTATTCATTAGTTTAATTCATTTAATTTCTCTTGAAACTGATTCAGGTTATGTATATCTCTATATAAGTACAGTTAAACCTGTCTATAGCGCCCTCCCTCTTGGGACTCACCAAAATAGGGTGCTATAGAGATGGCGTGCTATATACAGGTAACCTTTAATGTAAAAATGCTTATATTTTAATGTTTAAATTCAGGCGCTATAGAGAGGAAGGCATTATTTATAGGGGGCGATATAGACAGGTTTAACTATATATATATATATATTGTTTTGAAATTCAATGTTTTTTTTAAATCAATACAAGAGCTAACAAAATTATTTCTCAAATATAAATTTCAAATAATGTGTAATTATGAATATAAAGATATAAATATAAAATATGTGTGGGGAAAAAAAGCATCAAACACCTCAGAATATTAAGAGGATATTTGGAGCATGTATATGAGATTTTTGAAGGGTTAAAATTTGAACTAGGCTTATGGGTAGAGCTTTAAGTAGGATCGAATGTTGCCAAGTCGTTATAGAAGTTTGGCTCCGCGGTGGTATTTTGAATGTGGAAGCTCCATTTATCTTCTTCTGATCTCCTTACTCACTAAATCCCACATTTACATCAAATTTCAGATCTCTTTAAACTCGATTTTAGAGGTTCCTCTTTTATTTTTCTAAATTTCTGAGCAATTATGAGTATATTGTTTGATTAATAAAAGGATGAAAACAATATTTATTGAGACTTTAAAATTTACATTAATTGGTTATTGGGGGAGGGATACATTAAAATTTTTATCCATGAAGAACTTGTATATATGTGATATCTTGGGACCTCTGGGACCAGTGTTACCTGATGCTAGACGAACCTCGATGTCAACTCTACCGTGCAGTCGTGGTGGAAGGCGACACAGCTGGGCCAAAGGTGAAATAAACAAACAGAGATTCCACTAAAAGCGTCTGACGTCAAGAAGGAATGGGATGAGGAGAGAGAGACTTTAGAGCAAGTGTTACCGTTGGGAGCCAAGCGAAGACTGCCTATTCTAGGTCTTCGATTTAACACCACGACCTTGCTTCTTTCTGATTGGCTGACCTATTTAGGTGATTCTTTCCTAATTGGTGGGACTTTTTCACGTGGCCGTAGGCTATTGGTTGACCTACTTAGGTGATGTCTTCTGTAATTGGCCTTGCGGCTTTCTTTGATTGAAAATACGTCCTGTCTTGGCCCGGAAATTGGGCGTCACTCTTAGATTTTATGGTTTCCTCGATATCAGATACGCCCTGTCCTGTCAGGAAGTATTGACTTGTAACTTATTTATAGTTGGGCTGGTTTTAAGCCTCTTTTGCTAGGCCTTGCTTCGACTTCTGTCCTAAACCTGATTTGTTTTAACCTTAACTTTCTCCTGTCTCTCTCCATTCCTTCTATCTGTACAGTTGCAATACTTTATTAGATTCTTACGCGGTACAGATTGATGTTAGTTGAGGTTTTCTATGTGCAGTACATAAGAAGTTATATACAGTCATGGGGTGGAACATGTGGTAGTGGATATTTAGACTATTTACAACAATTCCATGGTCTTAAATCATCACAGATGGCCCCGGATGTGAGAGGGTTCATATGGAGGGATTTAAGAGAGCGGAATAGGAAGACTGTTATTAAGGAAGTAATTTTTTAAAAATTAATTAAAGTGAGTTGGTATATAACATGGGGTTGATTTCTGTATATCCATAAGAGATAATAAAACATAAACAACTAATATTAAACATACAAGTAAAAATAAAAATATGAATAAAATATTTAATAGGGAACATATAATGATTATAGGTAAAAATATAAATGATTGGATGGGTAAATCATGATCTTTTCGTGATGGGCGTTAGAAAGGGTTGAGGGGTTAGTTATTACTTGGTTGAGGCAAGGTCACTTTGACTCAAGTCCCAAACCATTTAATGTGCACGGCGCGGAAAACCTAGGCCATGTTTCACATGTAAATTTAAGGACCGAATAAAGTTACAGTACCACAATCGAAAAGTAAGATAAGGGGATTGTTATGGGTTTTAGTAATTAGTCGTTAAGACGTACGCATGCAGGATAAATGAGGGCGAAGATCAGTGACCAGAAATCAAAGTTTTAATTAGAGTCGTCAGGGGCTTAGCGAGAAAAAGAGTAAAATAAAAAATAAAAAAAATGTGCCAGCGTGTGGCATGAGAGTGCCCTGGAATAAAAAAAAATATACAATTTGCACGTATCCAATCCAGAAGTTGGGATAGGTAAATCTGGGGGACGGTGTGTCAAGATTGTTAATTACGAAATCAAAGTAGGTCAAGTCTAGCCTGCGAAGGAGTTAAAAGTTCCTGCGGAAAAGGAATGTTAGTAATTCTTAAGAAGTAACCTTTAAAGTGGTTGTTTAAGAGGTTATTGAAGATTGCCCTGTTTTTAGATCGTGATTTTTAGTTTGATTATAAAAGAATATATCATTGAGATATGAAATTGCGAAAGTAAGGCTTTGCATATAGCGTTAAAGGATTTGAAAAATCGAAAATAGAATTGCGAAGTTAAATGCAAAGTAATCTTTAAAAAAAAAGTAAAAATAGTGATGATATGATACAAAGATTAACACACTACAGCAGTATATAAGGGGTAATAGAAAGTGAAAATATTAAATGAAAAAAAAATAATGAGCAATAATATACTCGATAGCATTGACATGGTAGCGGAAGGTGAAACAATGTAAATAACATCTAATTTATAAAGTGAGAAAAAATATAAAATGATAAATGCAAATTAGTGATATAAACATGAAATATAAACTTGAGATTATTAGATATGATATGAAAGATAAAATATAAAGTTGATTATAAAATAGAGTCATGAAGCAAAAGTAAATAAGTTTTGGTAAAGAAGAATAATAAAAAAAAGACAATAATCTAAACTAATTGGTTGACGTAAAAAAAACAATTATAAGAGCTATATAATGATTATATAAAGGATATTAAAATGAAAAATTTTAAAAAAATGTTCATCGAGAAAGAAGAGCAAGTAAGATTATATATAGAAATTATATATCGTGAAAGAATGGAAAGTTGTAGGCCAAATGTAATGTTCCTTTTTTTTTTTTTTTTTTTTTTTTTTTTTTAGGATGGGTGGAGAGAGCTTTAAATTGTCCTCGATCGATATCTTTGGTCTTGTTGGCCTAAGTTGTTCTAACTTATCGAATTTGTTTAAAGTTTGATGCGACTCGTGGATCACATTGTTTCTAACTGTGAAACTTACTGAGTCCTAATGTTGTCGATTTTTTAAACTTATGTGGGTGTGTGTGATTTTTGTAGGTAAAATGTTGTCTTTGGATCTAAGTGTCGATGTTAAGTTGACAAGTTAATTGAGGGCGAGAGAATCTAGACCTGGTGACGGGCCGTAACAAGATGTCGGGTGGTTGTTTGCTCGGGGGGCGAGGGGGAGCGAAGCTATTTTTAATGCGATTCCGGATGTAGGTCAGGGAGGCCTTTTGCGAGGCTGCTTGCTTTCTTTCAACTTATTGGAAGTTAATTCGAACTACGTTCGGAGATATTATTTCTAAAATTGTAAACACAAAAGCGTTTTGATTTGTCACGTTTGGTGACAAGCGTTATGGGACTGACATAGGGAGATACAGAGGTTGTAATGATCCTGTGTGTTCAAGCATTTGTTCGATTTGTGTTTGTATTTCGAAAATCCGGATATTGTATCTGTTATTAAATCGAATGGTTTTTGGCGGACTTAGTAAAAATGTTATTCATGGATATCGGGTTAGAATTGAATGAAATTGCGACTATCGACGTGGACAATGTGTGGTTAAATAAATGTGTCACAGGCGTGGTGAAGGCGTCTTTGGCCTGAAAATTGAAAGAGTTTAGTGGTGTGGCGCTGTGACACGAAGCGAAAAAATTGTAAATGAAAAGGTGTCGCGTGAAGTCTCTGTTTTGTACAAAATCTAACCTGTTACACTAAGAATAACAAATTTACTAAAGTCATGGTTGTTGGTTGTACGAACATATCGATAATTTTTATATTGTTAGTGGATATGACACGTTTAATGTGAGAAAAAAAAAGATTGTGTGTGTTTAGTAGGGCGACGTGATGCAGCTTGTGTAGCTCGAAATTGGATTTGGGTGTTAAGTCGCGCATTAAAAATTGTCGTCAATTGGAAAAAGTGATGTGAGAGGGTGTTGTTTATTTTGTTGAGAGTGATTTGTCGATATTTAACTATGCGTGTAAAAGGAAGGAGTGTAGTTATGTGGGAATTTAACGATTGGAATAGTTTTGGAAGGCTGTGATTTAAGTTACTTCTGTCCAAAGATATGAAAGAAAAGGACATAGGGGCGTTGAAAATGGGATTAGGAACATTATAATAAGATTAAATAAGAATGTTGGAGTTCACCACGTGTGAGCAACCTGTTCCAGGAGGGAAAAATTTAGTAAATGGGACAGTTGTATTAGCCTGTCCATGGGACACGTGTTGCTTGCACGAGGTGAATTTGTACAAGGTAGTTGGTAGAGGTACATTATCTTGATACAGGAGTAGCTGAGGACAGTTTATAATTAGTAGAAATCGTTTTAGGGAATTAAGGAATAAAATGCCAAAAGGCAAAGGTGTATCGATGATATGGAATTTTAGGTTCTGCGTTATGTTACTTATTTTTACGTTTAAAAAGATATAATCTATGGTGAAAATATTGTTAGCTATGGCGTTAATAGTTAAGTTATATGGATGGACAGGTATTTCTCTTTTACAAACTGATTTCTATTATTTTAAAAGTATTCTGCATAATTATATCGATAGATGCTCCTGTATAAAGTAGTAGAGGTAGGTTTACATTATTGGACAGTTCAGTTCGAACGAGAAATTGTTCAATAAAAATTATAGAAGGAGGAACCTACTGTTGTGCGGTCTTGTATGTCGGGACAGTCCTGGTCTGTTGTCATAGTTGGAGGTTCCTTGGGACAGTTAGAGTTCATTGTCTTCGCTGGGCTCGTGGTTTAGAGATGGTCGGGGAGCAGGTAACATACGTTCGCGTGTTGGTAACTCGGAGGGGCGCTTGCAGGAGGTCTGGTGGCTTTTTCAGTCTTGTAGAGTATTGTAGTTGGGCCCGATCTGCTTGGGCGTCGTAGTTGGTGAAGAAGCTTTGCGCCTTGTACGAACCATCGTAGCGATTCCACCTCTCGCGATGTCCGGTCACGGCAGAAAGCTGATGTAGCGTCGTTGTCAACCTCCCCAGGACATCTGACACCGGCGGCGGGGGTGTGACGTCTTCCTGGCCGGGGACAATTTCCTGCGTCTTACCGAAGGTTGTTTCTTTCTTCGGAAAAGTGGGGCTTCCGCCACTTTCGGAGTCGGGATCGGACTCCATTGGTTCCTTTGGCTCCTCCTCTCTTCCCTGTTCCATCTTTCTGTACAGACAGTGGTCTATTTGCTTACTTGTACCTTGGCGTCCACTATCCTGTCGACTCTTCGTTACAGGGGAGTCTGTGATATCTTGGGACCTCTGGGACCAGTGTTACCTGATGCTAGACGAACCTCGATGTCAACTCTACCGTGCAGTCGTGGTGGAAGGCGACACAGCTGGGCCAAAGGTGAAATAAACAAACAGAGATTCCACTAAAAGCGTCTGACGTCAAGAAGGAATGGGATGAGGAGAGAGAGACTTTAGAGCAAGTGTTACCGTTGGGAGCCAAGCGAAGACTGCCTATTCTAGGTCTTCGATTTAACACCACGACCTTGCTTCTTTCTGATTGGCTGACCTATTTAGGTGATTCTTTCCTAATTGGTGGGACTTTTTCACGTGGCCGTAGGCTATTGGTTGACCTACTTAGGTGATGTCTTCTGTAATTGGCCTTGCGGCTTTCTTTGATTGAAAATACGTCCTGTCTTGGCCCGGAAATTGGGCGTCACTCTTAGATTTTATGGTTTCCTCGATATCAGATACGCCCTGTCCTGTCAGGAAGTATTGACTTGTAACTTATTTATAGTTGGGCTGGTTTTAAGCCTCTTTTGCTAGGCCTTGCTTCGACTTCTGTCCTAAACCTGATTTGTTTTAACCTTAACTTTCTCCTGTCTCTCTCCATTCCTTCTATCTGTACAGTTGCAATACTTTATTAGATTCTTACGCGGTACAGATTGATGTTAGTTGAGGTTTTCTATGTGCAGTACATAAGAAGTTATATACAGTCATGGGGTGGAACATGTGGTAGTGGATATTTAGACTATTTACAACAATTCCATGGTCTTAAATCATCACATATATATATATATGTTATGAATAAAAAGATTTAATGCCTGATTTTGGAATTATTTTTAAGATTGAGATTATGATCTTGAGATTTGATATATTTTGGAATATATTAGTATTAGGTCAATGGTATTGGTATGTAGTCGTGGCAAAATTTAAATAAAATTAGTTATCAAAATAGCTTTAATTGGGCTAAAAGAAAATATATAAAAACATAATTTGATAAGAGTAATGCCTGACTTAAGGCGTAAGAATCTAAAAAATGAAAAACTTATTTACATAATGTACAAAAGATTTGAGCCGGCCATCGGGAAACAACAAGTTTTTATAGGGGAAGCATGACCTCTGGCGGTCGATTTAGAAGAGTATTTGAATCTATGAAATATAATTTTTTTTTAAATAAAATAACATTTTAATATAACATATATATATATATATATATATATATATATATATACATACATACGTTGACCGTGCGGCCACGCGTCGCACGAGCTCCGCGTGTTTCGCCTTTTTCATCCCGTAAAATCAATTTTTATTTAACTAATTTCATATCACCTTGTTCGCCTTAATTCAGGCTTCATTTCAACCCATCTCTCGGAGAATCTCATCAAGTTTCATATTTTCCTGTTTTTCATAATTTAGCAAAGCTACAAGTCGTAGCTTTGCATCATTACCATGGCAACGGCCAGGTTGGTCGTTGCGTCATCAAACACGTCATCTGCTGCGGTAGTCTCATTGGTTGCTCACCCTCATGAAGAAATCTCATTTACATCAAAGCCATCAATCGCTGAATTACCATCTCAAAAGAAAAACAAACAACAAGACAATTTGCATACCCAAAGAAGACAATTTTCGCCTCAAGAGTGGAAAAAATTTGAAGAATCTCGAAAAGAAACATACGAAAAAAGAAGTAAAAACATAAACTCCACCATCCAATTCACCGCCCTCTCAGAGTGCAGTGCTGAGGAGCACCTTTCCTCAATAGCCAAAATAATAGGACATGAAAACATCCACTCGGTTGGAAAAATGAACAGCCAGGCCGTTGTATCGGTTGCCAACGGTGAACAAGCCTTACTGCTTATTAACAACGGCTTTGCAGTTAGAGGCAACACCATCTACCCAACGCCCCTATTCAACCCCCCAAAGAAATACATTCTATCGGGAATCCTTGCCTTCATCCCGGATGAAGAGGTCACCAAAGCCATGGCGCCATTCGGAGAGATCCTCAGCATCAGGCCCCTGCCTTTCCCCACCGAGAACCCACTATTTAAACACCTTTCATCTCTTAGAAGAGAGGTCGTGCTGAAGAGAAGAGAATCAACTGACATGCCGGCAATCATCCCAATTGACTACATGCAGAGGACCTTTAAGATCTTTGTGGGCGAAGACACCATCAGCCTGGGATGTAAGAGACATGGACATATTAAATCCAAATGTCCTTTCAACCCTGAAATCAGAAATAATATCTCAAGAACTTACCCAGAAGCAATCAACCCCAGAGTCCTGCCCGTTATACCAGGCCCATCAAGAGAAACTGTCGCATTGAACATCACCGCAAAGAATGAATACCAAGATGATGAAACATCTAGCATATGCTCTATAGGCTCGATGGACTCCACCCAGCTCCAAAGAGAATTGATTGAATGCGAAAAATGTGAAAATCCAGAAGTTGAGAGAATAATTGCCGCGATCTACGAGAGGGCTGGTATCTCTAGAACAATTAAGGTCCAGCGGCAGTTAATACAACATCCTGACCTGGAGTTCATGATCTCCAGCTACCTCGAGAGACAGGAAGACATTAAATCCAAGACCTATAGTGACCTCAAAAGTGACCAGAGGAGAGCCCTTAACATCAAAATTGGGAAAATGAAGCAAATTCTAAATGAGCTTACCAAATTGTCTACCGGAAACGTAGAAACACCATCGTCGAAAAAGAGACCCTTTAAGGCGTCTCAAGATGTCTCGATCAACGAGAAAGAAAAAGACAAGAAAAAAGGAAGAAGTCGACCCCCCCAGGAATGAAGACAATCCTACCGCTGTCCACTGATATGGAGACAGAGACAGAAAATATCACAGACAAGTCCACGACATCGATTATATCCCTTGACACTGAAAATGATACCTACAAAAATATCATCGAATTCATCATCTGTTCAGACGACCAAATCAACACCATAAGAGAGATGAAGAGAAAAAATCATTCCCTGGATCATCAAATACAAGTCTTCGCCGAGACACTCCGGGAAAGAAGAAAGAATCTCGAAGACCCTGACAGTGACTTGAAGATGATCTACGACAAGAAAATAGAAGAGGCCGAATGGATCATGAAGAAGTGGGACGAACAAGAGGATATCTCCAAAGAATTCTACGCGAATATTAGGGCTGGAATTTATCCCTGAATGTTACTACCCCTCGACTGTACTTGCCTTTGACTAAATAAAGACCGTTTTTATATATATATGTATATATATATATATATCTTATATATATATATATATATATATATACTAGACGAATGACCCGGGCAACGCCCGGGATTACCCGATTAAATGTTTTATTCAAACACTCTATGCGTTATAATTATAAATTAGGCGCCGTGGATGTCACTCTTGTGAAACGTCCCGTCCAAACTTTACATGTATATTAGGTCAGCTGATATTACCTCCCATCTTCACCGATAGAGGCGCTTCTCGCGAGCAAAAGGGCAAACTCGACGAATATCCGGGAAAGAGACCTGAAAATTTCACTATAAGTTTTTCCAGATTCTACTCTATATACTGTTAAAATTTCAGTCAGATTAGTTACGATATAAATCTTCAAATCGAGCGAGCGTCTATGAATATTTCGATTTAGATCAACTATTCTAAATATTAAGCGAACTATTATTAAGAAACTTTTTTAGAAGATATCAATTTTAAACGTATTTATAACCTTGATAGAGGGCGCTGTTCGTGAGCTAAGTAGAATAATTTGAATATACAGTTTTAATATTTAATTTATATATAATTTAAAATAGCCTATCGTTTTCCTCGTATTTTTTTACCTATGTATGGAAATTTAGGTACTGTAAAAAAAAAAAACTTTGCTTCAATAATATATATATATATAAAAAAAAAAACACCCAGGCTAAGTTTCGAACCAAGGTTGCGGAAATACGAAGCCGTACACCTAACCATTAAGCTACGCTTGGCATCAAAAATATTCGCATGTAAAGCTATTTCAGGCCTTACATATTCCTAACGACCTTTTTGAAATAGTTTTTTGAAACATGGAAATTATAATACTTCAAAGAAATAGAAATAGAGTGAACACAAATAAAACATACCAAATATTTCGAATTAGAGCAGTTATTTCAAACGGCGAATTAGATCAGTTATATCTAAAAATGAAAATAGTTACGTAAATAAAACCTACCAAATATTTCAAATTAGAGCAGTTATTATATAAATATTTATATTATATGTGTTATTAAGAGAACTATTATTAGTTATTTTAAAAGGCGAATTAGATCAGTTATATCTAAAAATGAAAATATATAAATAAATAAAACCTACCAAATATTTCAAATTAGAGCAGTTATTATATAAATATTTATATTATACGTGTTATTAAGCGAACTATAATTAGTTATTTTAAAAGGCGAATTAGATCAGTTATATCTAAAATTGAAAATATATAAATAAATAAAACCTACCAAATATTTCAAATTAGAGCAGTTATTATATAAATATTAATATTATATGTGTTATTAAGCGAACTATTTTAAACGGCGAATTAGATCAGTTATATCTAAAAATGAAAATATATAAATAAATAAAACCTACCAAATATTTAAAATTAGAGCGGTTATTATATAAATATTTATATTATATGTGTTTTATTAAGCGAACTATTATTAATAAAATATTGAGAAGATTTAGATTTTAAACGTATTTATAACCTTTTAATACTTGATAGAGGGCGCTGCTCGTGAGCTAAGTAGAATAATTTGAATATATAGTTTTAATAATTGATTTATATATTTTTTAAAATAGCCTATCGTCATCCTCGTTATTTTTTACCTATGTATTGAAATTTTGGTTTGAATTAGTGAACTACTGCGAATTTGTATACCGGACATACAGACCAACCAACAGACAAACATACAAACATTCATTTTTATATATATAGAGAAGAGATATAATACTTGGCCTTGTTCATGAGGCGCCGTATTTCGATCTTTCCGCTGTACATAATGAAATCGTCAGGGCTGAAGCTATATAAAGGGTCGATGTTTCGACACTATTCATTCATTTTGTCGATTATATCGTTGAATAATAAATATCACTAGATTATATTATTAGATAATTATAAATATTCCACACTTCATGCTGGTTTAAACGTCTCTTTGGTGAATTCGACCGATTTCATAACTTCTCTCATAGAATTTAATTATGAAGCCGCCCATGTACTGATGAGGGCCATAGGCCGTGACCATGGTATACAGGTTGTTGATTCTGTCTGCATTTTCTAAAAGTAGGGTTGTGGCCCTTTATTCATCGTCATAAAGTTCTTCACGGAGGTGATTTATGGTTCCAATTGTTTTTTTTTCACACACACAAATCTTTTATAAAGACGCCAGTCTTATACAGATTCCCCTCTCTCATTGCCGGCTTACAACGATATCCTAACGATGATCAATTACCATAATGTTGTAAAGGAGAAAACGATGAATCTAAGTTATTTTTCCTGATTCTTTACTGCTTTACTGCTTACATCTTTACGGCTTTTCAAAGGTTGTACAGGGACAGAACAACCACTCGACTCATGTTTTTTTTATAATTCATGTTTAAAACCTTAGGTGTGATACAAAAATGGACAATAAAGCGATAATCAACTAGTTTAAATAGTTAGATAGTTTTACTAAAAGGTTATTATCTAATTAAAATATCACTTCTCCCATCACAATCGATGTAAAACTATGCAACATCTCAATCTTATTTGCATATACCATATAAACATATCTCCCTCTAATATATCACAATGTCTGATTTAAATCATTTAAAGCTATCTTTCTATTAAAACACAATATTATTCTTTCCAAAATTTAACCGAAGTAAATTGAAATCGATACACAAATTTAATTAAATTCCGTTTTCTTATTGAATATGGCAATTATCTATAATTTTAATTAAGATCAAATTAAATAATAAGTAATAGAGAAATAAGTAAATTTAATTATTTTGATTACTTTTCGATTATTTTACATTTTTCGATGCGAACAGGTTATCTCATCATTTATTTAGATTGCTCTAAGAGGAGTTTGAAAGAAGACACTGATCGTTCAAGAGCCCAAAAAGCAACATATTGACAATTATATAATTAGAATTGAAGTGAATAATACAAAAGCAGAAAGCCTATATTCAGCAATTGTTTTATCGCTTATCCTTCTAAGGACAGTGTTAATTTCTCGTCTGTGAAAGGTATGCTCTCATACTGTTGTGTTTTTGTAGTTTGATACTTTGATTTCGACAGTAATCATGTTTTAAAAGAAAAATATGCAATTTTGTTCACACTTGGTTATATAATATATATTCAAAAGGGTCATAATATATCAAATATTTCTCAGAGTTATTGTCTGAATTCCGATATACATGCTAAAAGGTACAACTTCCTCAAGTTTTGTCCATGAGTGTATCTTTTAGAGTTATTGTCTGAATCCCGATATACATGCTAAAAGGTACAACTTCCTTAAGTTTTGTCCATGAGTGTATCTTTCAGAGTTATTGTCTGAATCCCGATATACATGTTAAAAGGTACAACTTTCTTAAGTTTTGTCCATGAGTGTATCTTTTAGAGTTATTGTCTGAATCCCGATATACATGCTAAAAGGAACAACTTCCTCAATTTTTGTTCATTATTGTATTTTATATGCCATTTTATTTTTCAAATAGATAGTTATGCTCATTTAAAACAGTCAGGATGAGTTTTACTATGAGGTAAGATACCTAAATAGATAGAAATCGAGGTTAAACTAATAATTTTTACTCTTTTCATTACATAATTCAGCAACATAAAATGAAAGATTAAACCTCAACCATCTTCTGGCAACATTTACATTTAACGTTGCGGGAAGATGGTTGTAATGCACAAGAAGAGGCAACTGAAAATATTTCTGAAGATCATTTGTTGGCTGGAAGTAGATTCAGAGAAAAACACAGCCACATCAACCTATAGTTAAACTCCTGACGTTTCACTGATTCCTATCATTCTAATTTGGGGATTGATTACATTGAATAGTGTAGGTATGTTATGATTATTTTTGTGTTTTGTTGTTGAAAAGAGGTGCAAGTCGTAGAAAAGTAAAGCAAATTATTTACATTTCAAGTAGATTTTATTTTGAAATACTGAGGTAAAATTACACATAAAATTATTTATCATAGCAATATAGAATTTATAGAATGAATTCTCTATAATCGTGATTTAAAAAAAAAAGGTAGGGTTAAATATACATATTTACAACAATAATAATTAAAGTGGTATTTTCCGAATCCATAGTCAAAAAATATATAACAGTCAATGAATGAAAATGAAATATATGTTTTTTAAATAAAATATTTGTATTTTAGATTATATAATATGCATATAGGTAGAATCAGGATTCAATGTAAGAGAATGATATGAAGAGAATGATAGGCAGTTAATTAAACGTCAGGAGTTCAACTATTGGTATTTGTGACTGTGTTTTTCTCAGAAAAAGATTTGTTAGTGTGATTTTGGTTCCTAATTGTTTTCATTATGAAAAGAGGATACATTTTGAGAATAGGTTTAAACAATAAATTTGACTATTCAGAACTTCTTAGAGAAAAGTTGGAAACTAGCATTTTTTGCTAATGATTTAACGTTTTATGACAGTTTATAAATTAGAAAATAAACAACATATAACTCTATTAATTAATAATCAACTATTTTTCAAAAATCGTTAATAAATTTTATATAGATAAGGCACAATTTGGATTATAGATTATAAACACAAGGTAATAAGACCAAATCCAAATAAATAAATAGTGTGTGACGTTTCGGTAACAGCGTTGTTACCATCTTCAGACAAAAGTACTGAATGCTGTAAAATATGAAATATGTATATACATCATGTAAAGTAATAAATTGATAGCGAAACTACATTTATAAATATATAGTTAATTGAAGTTACACATGGCGCTTCATTTAATCTATCTCAACTACCAGCATTTCCTGAAAGCCCAGCTTTCTTAAGAAATATTTAATAATTTTTAAAAAAGTTTACAAATTAGAAGATATTTTAATTAAAGGAAAAATATTCATTTATTCATACATGTAGATCCTTCGTGGAAATTTTACCCTAAAGTAATTAGCTCTCAAAATCTCTCTTTTGCTCTCTCAACATATTTATAGAATTAAGAAAATATTTTGCTTTACTATATATTATACCTTATTCATTTATTTCAACACACAAACGCGATATCCCGGCTAGGGATAATTGCGTCGATTTACATTTTTTTAAAAGAGAAACAGTTATAAACATATTATATAAAAAAGTAATCGAAATAAAAAGAGAAAAAATAATATATATTAGGAACCTGAACTTTTCAGGTTTTATATGTAATATGTATATATGTATCCTTCAACAGCAGGAATTGCCTACTAAATAATATATTAGCCTACTGTATAATGTATTTTTGTAATTGTTTGAAACAAAACAGTGAATTATATTTTAATATACTGCTTGTCTTAGAGTTTAGAAGGAACGAGTGGGTAAAGTCCTCGAATACCGAGAGCCATGAAACGATATTGAATCCCGCGTTGGACCCTTTGTTTTTAATATGTGAATAACCTTCATATATTATTCATTGTTGTAAATATCATAAACTAGGTTTCTATTTTTGAGCGGTACCTAATATAGTGATTTTGGAATAAGAACAAGAAGAGTTTTGCACAAAAATTGAATCGATTGTTGAAAATGAAAGAAATAGATGACTACAAGGAATAGCGTGCTAGCTATACGCCATCAACAAGGTTTTAAATAGCTGACTACCTATTTTATATTAATTTATACTCCTATCATTAAAGCAATAACACCTACAGCAATACCACATAGTCTCATGCTCAGAAATGGCCTCAGCTTTGCTGTAAATTGACATAAACCCAGAGCAGCAGCTTTACACACCCAGGATAGTGGACATTGCGACTGCTGTGATAGAGATGCATGGAGACATCTGAGGTTCTTCATTGGACACGATAACAACAACATCGAGGTGTATACACCCAAGATAGAAGACATTGCTGCTGCTGTGATAGAGATGTATGGAGACATCTGAGGCTCTTCATTGGACACGATAACAACAACATCGAGGTGTATACACCCAAGATAGAAGACATTGCTGCTGCTGTGATAGAGATGTATGGAGACATCTGAGGCTTTTCATTGGACACGACAACAACAACATCGAGGTGTATACACCCAAGATAGAAGACATTGCTGCTGCTGTGATAGAGATGTATGGAGACATCTGAGACTCTTCATTGGACACGACAAAGTCAACAACATCGAGGTGTATACACCCAAGATAGTGGACATTGCAACTGCTGTGATAGAGATGTATGGGGACATCTGAGGCTCTTCATTGTACATGACAACAACAACATCGACGTATATACACCCAAGATAGAGGACATTGCTGCTGTGATAGATATGCATGGGGACATCTGAGGCTCTTCATTGGACACGACAAAGACAACAACATATCATTTAAGCATAAAGGTTTCTTTCACAGACAAAAACGTATACTGTCCTTACTACGATAAAATATATTGGGAGGGTTTGGGTCATCAGTGATGTGCAAAGCCCTCCCAATATATTCGCCACAGTTTGGACAGTAGAGGTTTGTTTTTATAGGTAAAATAAACATTCCTGCTTCAATGTTTTCATTTTTGTATATAAAGAAGCGCGTTATTACCTTATAATTAATTTATATCAGTGTATGATATTTATCCTTCCTATATTTCGGTACGAGTATGTTATATACGCCGATATATGTATTTTAAAAACCTTTCTGTGTTTTCGACTTTTTTACAAGTAATATCCCGAGTAGAGACGGAATATTTGTTTAAAGGTATTACATATCAATTGTAAGTGTACCAGAGGTTTATACGTGTAGCGGACAGTTATATTGATGACTTGGAAGAGCGCTATCCACTTATTCGATTGCCAAAAGGTTTATGGTAGAGAGGAAATGAAGAGAAAATGTAAGAGTTTGCGTAGATATGTACTAGAGCTTTATACATGTAGCGCCATTAATATCGATTGTAACTGTACCAGAGGTTCATACTTGTATTGCTCAGTTGTTTCGATAACTTGTGGAAGAGCTATATCCACTTATTCGACTGCCAAAAGGTTTATGGTAGAGAGGAAATGAAGATAAAATGTAAGAGTTTGCGTAGATATGTACTAGAGCTTTATACATGAAGCGCCGTTAATATCGATTGTTAGTGTACCAGAGGTTTATAGTGTATTGCTCAGTTGTTTCGATAACTTGTGGAATTGCTATATCCACTTATTCGACTGCCAAAAGGTTTATGGTAGAGAGGAAATGAAGATAAAATGTAAGAGTTTGCGTAGATATGTACTAGAGCTTTATACATGTAGCGCCGTTAATATCGATTGTTAGTGTACCAGAGGTTTATAGTGTATTGCTCAGTTGTTTCGATAACTTGTGGAATTGCTATATCCACTTATTCGACTGCCAAAAGGTTTATGGTAGAGAGGAAATGAAGATAAAATGTAAGAGTTTGCGTAGATATGTACTAGAGCTTTATACATGTAGCGCCGTTAATATCGATTGTTAGTGTACCAGAGGTTTATAGTGTATTGCTCAGTTGTTTCGATAACTTGTGGAATTGCTATATCCACTTATTCGACTGCCAAAAGGTTTATGGTAGACTATGGAAGTGGAGAGAATTAATTAGTTTGAGTAGAAATGTACTAGAGGTACTTAAACCTTCTGGGAGTCGAATAAGTGAATAACGCTCTTTCAAGTCACCAATATACACGTATAAGTGTAGCGACTTTAATATAGATTGTAGGTATACCAGAAGTTCATACATGTATCGACCAGTTATATTGGTGACTTGAAAGAGCGCTATCTACATATTCGATTTCCAAAAGGTTTATGGTAGACAGGAAGTGAATATAAAATGTAGGAATTTGCGTAGATATGTACTAGACGCTTGTAGGTGTATCGTCCTGGTATTTTGATGACTTGAAAGAGCACTATTCACTTATTTGACTGACAAAAGGTTAATGGTATCCAGGAAGTGAAGAGAAAATGAAAGAGTTTGTACCAGATGTTTAAACGTATAGCAGCCTAAATATTGATATATTAATCTATAAGTACAACAGAGTTTAAAGGTCATTTGGCTCGAAGCTCTATGGGAGACATGAATGGTAGATAAAATGTAAGAATTTGCGTAAATATTATTTAATGAGGTATTAAGCTAGGAATTGATTTCACTCAGTTGTACTTTTGAAAATCTACTTAAGTATTATAATTCCCTGCTAAGTCCCAATCTAATTATAAGTAGATTCCCCTAATCTATATTCCATAAATCTATTCTATAATCTAAATCTGATTATAAATCTATATATTTTTTAAATTTGATTGTCTCTATAAGATTTCCATCTCGGATGATTATAGAAAAATATGAATAAATCGTTATTCCGTAAAATTTGCTTATAATATATATAAAGATGAATTATCCTTTCATTTTATTGTCGCGGATATAAATAAAGCAAGGGCAAATTTGGGGATAATTAATTTATTATAAGGGGGTAATCACCTTTTAGTTCACCAATAAAATTATTTACAAGAGGTATTTATAGGGAGAGAGAGTCAGATAATATCACACCCTATCCCCAGGTAAAGATAATAATAATGAGCGTCGTCAGCCACCGTCCCGTTTTCCTTATTTGCAGATAAGATTCCAAGAACCCCTCACACCTGTGGTCCCCCCCGGTCCAGAGATGATTGACAGGTGTCCCATCTGGATGGAGCTTCTTGACAGTATTTAAAAGGTTTAATTTTAACTCTAACGCGCTCTTCATTTTCCGTATAGATTTGAGCTGATAGTTTAATGTATTCATTTCATATCATCCATACAGTTTAACATTCAGGAATAAAGGCCACATTTTTGGGAGTGTTTTTCAGAAGTCTTTTAAATTAAAGAAGGGTCTTCACAATATTAACTACTAATCTATTTATGTTACAGTTCAAATAGTGTGAATTTTGGGCCTTTTATTTCATGGGTTGAGACCACCACACTAATTTGCATCAATTCTTAGATAATTTTTAATTTGCATATGGTATGCATAATTTCTGAGAAATCGGTATGTTTCTTCAATATGGGTATGGCTTTTCAAAATTCTTGCTGATATATTAAAAACATATACCTAAATTTATTTTTGAACTTAATTTCAAAATTTTGATTCATTTTCATTCTGTCCAAGTTTTAAATCAATTTTGAATTTCGGAACATCATGACCGCCATAATTTTCTCATTCTTAATTTGAATTTGATGTTCTCATTGGCCCTACGATTTATTGTTTTTTTTTTATTAATAGAAAATGGGGCAAAGTCTGACTGTCATTCGGTGACCCTGGATAGCCAACCAACAACAGCAGCTCCCCATCATGGGGACTTAAGGACTGTAAATTTAATCCATGAAATCAGACTCCATGATCTTGTATAACTATACAATGGGATTTTTAACGACCAAAACTGGCGTTGAGCGTGGTCTTGTCTAAAAGGGATTGCGAGAGAGAGAGAGAGAGAGACAATGACAATTAAAAGGTTTATTGACCTCAAGTCAACAGTTAAACATTACAACAGTTAAAATAACAAAAAATAAATATTCAGAATCTCTAATCGTTTGTATCAGACGAATACCATGGGGGTTCGTCTCGTTCAATGTCGCATTCTGTCCTGAAGTCGGACAGCCTCTTGCCTAGGTCGGAGTCCTTGTCCCCGACATGGGCGATTGCCTTGTCAAGGAATTTCTTCAGAGCAGAGATCTGCTCGGGTGAAAGATATGTGAAGACGTCCTCCCTCATGGTTGGGCATACAACAGCCTTCTCTATTTCCCACCTGTGATAATCCATATATAGGGGTTCCAGGAAGGAGTCAGCGTCTAGTACCTTGAACAGATCCTCAACCTTCTGTAAAGTGAGCTGAGGAAGCTGTGTGGTTTGTGGTTTAGGGACGGAAGATCCCATTGTTAGTGCAGTCTTGGCCTGATCTTTGGCAGGGTCCGCTGTTGGTGAAGTAGTGGTCGAGGAAGGTGCTAGTAGAGATGGTAACACGCAGGTGCTCGGCGCCGGAGTAGAAGGCTTGGTGGCTGTAGTGTTCTGGGAAAGGACTGGGCAGCTCTCCGCGGGCGAAGACGCGGCAGGATTGGGAGGTGTCACATGGATTGTCTGGATGGTTCCAGAATTTCCCTCAGCCGATGTAGTCGCTGTGAAGCTGTGGGAGGGCGTGGGCAAGGAGGGTGGAGGTGTCAACACCGGTCCACTTCGGGTGCCCTGGGGGCAGGTGGCTCGCCGATGTCCCTGGCGGTGACATCTACTACACCTAACGCCGTAGGTGACGTAGGCGGGTGTGGACTCTCCTTTGGAGATGATCACCAGCTTGGCAGGGAGCTGGTGGAGTTTGCGTCCTTCATTCAGGAGGACGAAGGCCTCCCTGTTGCCGGTGGTCCAGGTGTATCCGTTACAGGACACCACTTCATAGGCCAGGGAGACAACCCGGCAGTAAGGTCGCAGGGCCTCGATGATGTCCTCCTCCCTCACTGCGATGGGCAGGTTCCCGAAGATGATCTTCTCCGCCTTCCTTCTGTATGGGAATGCCCTGAGGAAGGTGTTGTTGATGGTGAGTCCATTCTCCACCAGGCGCTCCGCCTTCTCAATGCTGGCCAGTGCGACCATAGCATGGCCGGACTTCTTCATCAGCTGGTAGACGGAATCCTTCCCCAGCAACTCTTCCAAGGCCTTCATATAGTGGACGTGATGGAAATCCGCGCACCATTCGACATAGCAGCATTGGTCGAACGATGTTGCTTCTGATCTAGCTTTGTTCAGCGCCTGTTGCTGTCTGGTGTTCCTGACGTGGGTCACAGACTCTTTTGTGGTCCTTCGAAGCTGTCCAGATGGTTTTGGAGAGCTAGCGTCCGGCCTCACAATCTGGGCCCGCTGACTTTTAGAGTCAAAACGTTTCCTTTTTTTCCAGTGTACAGATTCAAAAGGTTCGGTGTTATTATCCTTTTCCGCGGCCTCAACTTGCTCCGCCCAATTTTCACTTTTTGCCGTGGCCGGATTTACATATCCGCCGTTTTTCACGAACGAATTTGCATGTCCGTCGCTCACACCTGGATTCAAACAATTCTTCGTCGAATCTTTTATCGTCGATAAATCGACTTCCATTTCAGCTACCTCGATGGGAATCATACCGCCGTGTAGATCTTTATCCTGGCTCACCGCCAGTACTGCATATGGGTTGGAAAACTCGAAGATTTCCATCTCCAGATAGAAAAATGCGGAGCTCGCGCGCCGCGCAGCCGCACGGCCGAGAGAGAGAGAGATTTTGAGATTTAAAAATATTTTATTGACCTCATACACAAGTCAATGGTAGTAGTATATATAGTAAAATGTATATAGTATATAGTAAAAATGGATAAAATAAAAGAGGGATAAAGTAAAAGAGTAAAATATATACAGTTATGTACAGTCGAGGAGATTCCCCCAACGACAGAGAGTCCTCCTCCAGACAGTAAGGGGGTTTTCACGTCCTCCCCTCATCTCAAGGCTCAGAAAGAACCTGTGTATGGATGACTTGGCAGACGCGAGGATGGCGAGGGCGTCGTCATCCAGTCCTTGAACAAAGAGCCAGCCCTGCAGGTCGGGTGGTTGCTGTATGATGTTGAAGGCCTCCCGTATGAGGGGCCTGATGGAACTGCAGGACCAATAGCGGTAAGCCAACGTCAGGTCGCTAGAGCCACAGGCGATACAGGTCTCTCGAGCAGAGGCCGGATGTGCAGGATGGGGAAGAGCGTGCAGGGCTAGCTGTACTGCAATGTCGGCATTGTGCCCTGAAAAGGCGCAACGTCGAAGCGATGGCCAGCCGACGGTGAGAGGAATATTGACAAAGTCTTGCCAACGGTACAGAATCTGGGCGATGGGCAGGGTTGCCAGGCGTGGTCGCTCAAGTGTACGGCGGATGGTGCGGGTAGTTACGCGCATGAGCGGAGTCACCGTTCCGCGTAGCACCACAGCTTCGCCTAGGTTGTCCGCCCGGTGGGACCCTAGGAGGTTTTCTTCAATCAGCCTATTGCAGAAGTTGGCCAACGCTGTGGCGTCTGCAAGAGCGCAACGGGTCGGACGAGTGAGCTGTGACACAGGGCCATCGAAGTCCCCGATACGTGCTCCTATCCACCGTGCAGCGGCTAGGAGGTCAGGTGGCCGGAGGAACCTGCATCCTCCGATTATGGCGAGGTCCCTCAGCTGTTGTGTTGGAACTATCCGGTGGTCCAGTGCTAGGAAGTCTGAAACTGCTTCCCATATCTTCATTAGTCTACGAGGTCGAGGTGGAAGCCATGTCCCGGATGGAAGGGGAGTTAACCAGGCCCCACTATCAGTGAGCCAAGAGTAGGCGTTGAGACTTCCACGAAGCGAAGCTTGGACACCTTTCATACACGCCAGTCTCAGCTGCGTGCCGACGTCGAGGAGGCCGAAGCCACCCATGGCGTGCTAGAACACCTCCCGGCAGCCAGGCGGTGCGCCCAGGTCCCCAGACGAAACGCACCAGTCGAGCTTGGAGCTTAGAGATGGTGGAGTCGGTAGGCAGGTATCCGTGAAGATGGTGTACCACTGAGGAGAGCACCAGGGAGTTTGCAGCTCTTGCCCTCCCAACGAGAGAGAGGCTGCGGACAAAGGGGGACCATCTTGCAGCGGCCGTCTCCATCAGTTCGACCAGATGGTTCTCCTGGACTGATGTTCCATATCCTGTAGTCACTAGACAGCCCAGCACCTTCAATTGGGCTGTTGACCAGCAAATGTCCAGAGGGGAATCGACCCGGTTTCTCCAGGCACCACACCACAGACCTTTGCACTTGCTGTAGTTTATTTTTACTCCTGATGCAAGATGGAATTCGTCGAATATACTTTTGACGAGTTTAAATTGCTCATCATTCCGTATAAGTAAGTTGATGTCGTCAGCATAGGCCAGGACGTTGCCTTGGCCGAGTACCCGCTCTAGACGACGTAGGAGTGGTCCTGTCGCAATGCTGAACAAGGCGGCACTGGCGGAGCAGCCCTGTTTGACTCCGTTCAGCAGGTGAGAGAGAGAGAGAGAGAGAACAATCTATTTCAAATAAAAATGATTTTAAAACAAATATTTATAGTACAATAAAAAACACAGAGATATATATATATATGTAATTAAAATTGTAAACAATTTTGAATTATATCTGGTTTTAATTTTTTTTTCACTTACAGAGAGTGAGAGAGAGATTGAGATTGAAACTGATTTATTACAATGTTCATATAAGATTATATAAGGTTAAAAAAGGAGAGAAAGAGACAAACTTACAGGTTGTTGACGCAATGAGAGATCACAAGACATTGGTGGTTTGTTAACTTCTGTTGTTGACAATAGGTAAAAATTCCAGAATGTTGACATATTTTGTTGATAACAGGGAAAACTTTCAGTTACTTGACCCTAGGTGATGATAACGGGTGAAATTTAAACAGATAAGAAGTAAAAAGATGGTTGTCTGTTCATTTTCTCTAATCTTTTATGCATCGTAAAATACCGGCTGTTTCTCGGCGACAGATATCATTAAAAATTTCAATAGAAAATGATATGCAATGTATTGTTCTTTAGGAGCAACACCTTAATATTCCAGAATATACTAAATTCAGCTTCGATCTCTAATTTGCCTCAAAAGCGGGTCATCAATAATACAGAATGTTTTCTATATTAGGGTCTTTTGACGTTCTATTAATAGAAATCGTTATCTGTGAGTGTAATTCCGCCCATTATAAGTGTTTTCCTTTTTTAAAAAATATATATTACTATAGTTATTTTTGGATGAGAATTTAAAATTCAAATATCTCGAAAAGAAAAGAATGTCTTGGATCTTTGAGGTTCGGCGATCGTCTATACTTCTAGATGACTCAGGGTTTCATACTAAGGAATAATATACATTATATCTCTCTATATTTATCCTTGTTAACACACCCCCCTCTCAAATATAGAATACAATACATATTTTATTCTTTAGGTAGTCTCTCATATAGGAATTGTTATTAATATAATTGTATATTATTATTTTGAAAAAATAGAGCAATTTATAAATAAATCTTTAAATAAAAAGGCATATATTGGATCAAAATATCATTTATTTTACCAATATTTCAGTTGGCTGAACGCTAACCTTTATCAAGGTATTATAATATTTTAATATGTGTCAACAACAAACTTAGCGCCACATAGCGCCAATAGAATTAAGTTTAAAAAATATTTTTGCTTATATATTCAATGGGGAGAAAATAAAACATATATTATTATTATTATACTTTTTAAATATATTCTTACACTTTACCTATGTTTAGGAAAAGCAGTAAATATCATTTCATTTATTACAAGTTATTTTTAAAGGTAAAATTATCCATGGATATAGATGTTGTTACACTATGTTAATCAGATTCGTGTGTGTGTTTTAAAGAGCTATTTACATATAAAACGTTTGCATATTGCAAGAGTTTATTACATATTTAAATAACATTAAACCTATGACTCAATTTGAACGATAGAACTGTCTGAGGAGATTTAGGTATATCCGAGGAATGTTTAAGTGTGTCATCTAACCAATTATCTCGTGGCATGACAAATTGTGTGGGGTCTTGGAATGACACATGTCTCATTTGTATTGATAGCCGAGTCAATTAGCGTAATTGGGTTTATTATTTTATATTCATACATCCATTAAGCCACTAATTGATCCATATATTTATAGCTTATAAGTTACACAAAGAATTATTTCGTATCTTAATTTGAATTTAGAAGATGGTTGATATAACTAATTTACATTTCCAATGTAAATAAAGGTAGTTTCTGATACGAACTGGTTGTAAAGTTGCCCTATAAATATGCAAATATATCTAAAGACCTTTAGCGTGAAGTTACATTTAACATTCTATCTATGTGAATATTGGCGTTTTCTAGTAAGTTATATTCAATTAGGAAAGAGTGGTAGAAATTTTCTTATATCAAGGAATCATCTTTATAGGAACTCCGCCTTTGCCGGTCTCAAGCCCGGATGAAAAAGAAGTAGGGATAGCAGTAACAAGCTCGGTAAAAAACCTGGACTCAGCTGGAGCGGCTGATAGTACCCTGTAAGGGCTCCTAATCCAGGGATACAGGATGTACTCCATATGTTAGGAGTCGTTGTACATGGCGTCTGTTCCTCATGTCAGAGGCGGCCATTTCTTTTAGAGCTAAGTCGGCCTGCCACTGAGTAGTGCTCCTAGTCATAATGACAAAGACAGACACATTCTATTTCACCCAAACATGATTGTTGTCAAACAGACTAACCAAGGGTCACAACTTGATACTCTAATATGATTGAGTGGAGATAAGAAAGAAGAAAAAGTTCTTTATAGGGGTTTAAACTCAGGTTTGGTTGTCACCTTGGCTGCATGGAGAGGTAATGAAGAATAAAGGTCAATACTATATTCGCAAGAATGGATCTACTCGAGATGGGGCAATCCTTCGATACCTGAATAATACATTCATAGACAAGGAAATTTCATATTTTAATGTCGTCAGTAATAATTATAGAAAGAGAGAATATTTTCACATCTTTATATATCAGTTTCATTGAAAATTTGAATTCATAACAACCGAAATTCAGAAATATATATTTAAAACTTTTATATAAATCGTCTTAGATATTTGAAAAACGGTAACTAAATGTGTAAAATATCCTTTGAATGTTTAATTATGTTACAACTACATAACATAAATAGAGATTCAGCCAATAACTCCTAAGATATTTGATACATAGTGATCTTTATTGAAGACAGTGAGATAACCAATTTGAACAAAATTGTCCATTTCTCTTTAAAAAATAGACGGCAAGGAACATCGAATTTTCCACTTTCTTAGATTGTGTTCATGATCACTTGCCCGTGTAAAAGTATTTGAAACAGCTTTCAATTAATAAAATATTTTATCCTTTGTATGGTGATAACATATTCTTCAGTTTTGGATCTTTGCAGCGGTTTGACAGGCCTACTCTACAGACTTTACCTTTCATCGTCATAAAGTAGGTTGGAATTCTTGTCAGAAGAGACACTTCATTTTCCTTTATTCAGAGTTATTTTTACTATTTCTTCTTTATAATGTCTAGATTCTAATAAAGAAATAGAGATGGTCCTAATGAGATATTTAATAGCGTCTTTTCTAAGTCAAAAGTTGTTTTGAAACTCTGTACATTTCCGCTAACCCTGCCAACTTTATCTTCAAATTGCTCCCATAGGAATACGAGGTTCTTAAGAAGATGATGTAAGTTTCTCAACTCTTCCCATTTCTATTAAAAACTTCATTTCTATGTTTTAATTGTTTATTCTTTTTTTGATATTCATTCTAATTTCGAGAGCTTAATTAATATAAATATGCATGTTTTAATTGTCGGATTTGAATATTCAACATACACATCGTGGGTCATATGATACCGTATCTCAATGTATTATAAGGTTGGAGTGGAAACAGTTCTCTTTCAAAAATTAATATGTATCTACGGATATTGCAATGTCTCCTTATCCTTTATTATTTTAACAAAGTATTTATTATTTTTATTAACAGAGTGGTCATTTTTATGTTTATATTTTGCGACTCTGTAAATTTCCCTCGCGGCTTATCTTTTGTATTCATAGTTTGTCCTTGCCTGAAATAAATTGTTATCTCCTCCTGAAGTTTTAGTCTTCCCTAATTTTCCACGTGGAAATATTATTAAATCATTTATTCGCGATCTAACTTTGTGGTCCACTGTACGTAGCACATCCCAAACACGATGCGACGCCAGCCATCTATGTCTTGAGCTCGATGTACCATCTCGGCGAACCTTTATATATATCAAACCTAATAAATGGGTGACGATTCCATTGGGAAAGTTAATGATGGACTTAGAGCTACGGGGATGATTCCCGAGATGGCAGATAGTACACCCAGGATAATATTCTTGTATGTATGTCAAAATTCATTCCTATTTCTTTCTCCTTTAATATCAAGAACAGTTTTTTCTCCAATTTTATAGATTTCTCTTGAAATTGCTAAAAATATCCACGGACCTCTATTATATGTTCAATAATTTTTAATTTGTTTCAATAGTTAAATTTTAATACTAACACCTGAACTTTTTTTTTTTTGGTAAATTATTTATTTTTTAGTTTTTTTTTACATAATTGGATATTAAATATTTTATAATGCAAATTCATGAAGAATCATCAATTGAATAATCATAATAATTGAGAGAGAGAGAGAATGTATCTATTCATTATTGCAATGAATTAAATTGAACGTAGTTTACTTTTAGAGGAAACGGTGTATAAATTGCTACAAAAAGTTCCAATAGAAAGTTCCAGGTATATATTCAAATGTATCTCATCTAAATGATCAGTAGAGGTTTTTTGATGGTTTAATGTATTTTTTAGCCTAGGATTTCTTTATCTTAGACGCTCTTTTTGTGAATCACCAGAGTTTAGAATTTTGTGGCTTTTAATAGTATAAATTATCTCAGAAAAAAAATTCCGTTCGGGTTCTTATAGCGCTTTGTTCCTGAGAATAAATGCACACACATGAATACAATTAGTTTTTATACAACCTTATTTACAATTTTAAAAAATCCACTGTTATTAAAAGATTCAATATGAAAATTATAATAATAGGTTTGTGATTAATTAAAGGCGCATTAATTATTTTAGAATTAGTAATTAAATTTTACTTTGAAAAAAAAAAAAAAGAAAGAGAATTTATATAAATAATTACTTAGTTTAAAAAAAGTCTCTTCTTCAATTATAAATTTGTATTAATTGAGTAAAAACAATATTTATCCAGATATTAAATTATAATTCTACAAATATTAATATAAATATAAATAATAAATTATATATTTTGTTCTGAAAAACGATATATTTTTTAATTCTCTGTAGAGATTAACAAATCATTATTACATTTGAGAGGGGCCTGTTGTATAAAGATTCGTTAAAACAAGGAAATTATATTGCCACGAGGAAATTTCGGGAAGACAAACTTCAGGATGAGACAGCAATATTTTTCAGGCAATAACAAACTATGAATGATAAACAAAAGATAAGGAATGAGGGAAGTTTACAGAGTAGTAAAATATAAACATAAAAAATGATACTCTGTTAATATAAGTGTAAAATAATAAATAATTCGCTACAATATACACTGCTTTGTCATTTAATGATTCTATCTTCTCTAAGATGAAATTTCTTAGAATTTTGAGTAAAGATTTTACTTTGCAATGTGGATTCCTCTTCTAAGTCTTTCTAATCAGGAATGGTTTGAGTGATTGCAGCTTTTTATATCGTCTTTAATCTCCTAATCCAGACCCCTGGTTGTACTGCTGGTCAGTAATATATACGAGTTCTTTGAAAATAGGATGTTTGATTTATTGATAAAAATCCTTAGAAAAACTCTTGAAAACAGGTTTGTTTTTTTCCTGTAACGGACTCTCTCAAAGATCTCCGGGAAAACACAGGTCTGCAGCTTCCTCTAAGGAACTCTGGATAAACTCCAGGGAGAAACAGATCTGAATCTTTCTATAACGGACTCTAGATGAACTCCGGGAAGAAACAGACCTGCATATACCTGTAAGCAGACTCTGGATGAATTCCGGAAAGAAATAGCCATATATTAACCTTTAGAGAAGAAACCGGCTACACATCCAAACTCAGGAATTAAGATCTTTAGTTCATCTGTCAACATATACTAGATAATAGACTAGTACATAGACTAGAAAATTTCCATTTTATAGTTCAAGTTCGCCCAAAAATATTTTACTTATCTCAAGAAATACTTGACGCCCGACCTTCAGAGTATTTCCCTATTTTATCAATTCATTATACGAGGAAAATAGTCCATTGAATCATTGTTTCAGCCCCATATGTCAATAAACTATAAGTTCTTTATGGGATCTCATCACAAGGAATATTGTATTGTCTAGAGAGGTACCTGTCTTCTCTGGAACTGCAGTACCTTTCAGCGGATCATGGATTGCAAGATGACCCCTTCACTATCTCGGCCATATTTCTGACGGACAGCCTTCCACTTGAAGTTTCGAATGGCTGAGAACTTCTATATAGACACTGGAGAGGCTAGATATGCCAAATCTAGCTAAGCTCCCCTGGCAGCGCCACCGCCGGTGAGAAGTGGTGCGCCTACGTAGTTTGATGACGAAGAATCAGAGGTGGTGCGCATGCGCGGCGAAAAAAAGAAGCAGAAAGAACTTTTAACAAGAAGGGAAGCGACGCCATTTAAACGCGCGTCGAACTTTTCCATATTTAATCCTTATGTTTTAATTAAAGTACCTATATTTAATCCAATTTCAATCTTAAATTATCCAAGTTAAGTACACTATTTTAAACATATATTTAAGCAAGTTTTTCCACCAAAAGTTTATAAATAGTGATTTTATTTACCGATAAGTTTTATTACATCTAAGTTTTTTATCTAAAAGTTTGATTTTATGTTTGATATAATGATTTTATAATCTATAAGTTTGATTACCAACAAGTTTTTTTATCTATAATTTTTATTATCATTAAGTTTATTATCTTAAAGATTATTTATCAAAAGTAAGATTTTCTACCTATTACTTAAGCACAAGTCAAAGTTATTTTTTATCATTTATCTACAACAGACACTTATAGACAAAACTTAAGAAAGTAGAAATTCATTAATATCTCCGGTCTTCTGTTTTTTTTCTTTTTGTATATATCTTCTATATATATAAAAATGAATGTTTGTATGTTTGTCTGTTTGTTGGTCTGTATGCCCGGTATACAAATTCGCAGTAGTTCACTAATTCAAACCAAAATTTCCATACATAGGTAAAAAATAACGGGGATGACGATAGGCTATTTTAAAAATATATAAATCAATTATTGAAACTATATATTCAAATTATTCTACTTAGCTCACGAGCAGCGCCCTCTAGAACGCGTGGCGATCTGCCGGCGGCGGGCGCCCGTTGGCTGACGGCGAGCACGTGACTTCCCTGCCAACTGCCCCCCCCCCCCCCCCCCCCCCCGGGGGCGTTGCCCGGGTCATTCGTCTAGTATGTTATAAAAACAAATGAGATTTTCTGCTGATTTTGATATTGTTGTGTTATTTGAACTAAATGAATATATAAAAGAACATAATTTGATAAAAGTAATGCCTGGCTTAAGGCGAGTAGAATAAGGAAAACAAAAGATTATTTACATAATGTACAAAAGTTTTGAGCCGGCCATCGGGAAAGAACAACGAGTTTTTATAGGGGAAGCATGACCTCTGGCGGTCGATTTAACAGAGTATTTGGATATATGAAATATAATTTTAAATAGAATAATATTTTAATATAAAATATATATAGGTAGACGCGGTAATTGTGTTCACAACTGATTAACTCGTGTGTTTTCAACAAAGGTCACTGTGTATCAAATATATTCCAGAATTACTATCTTAATCATGATAGATACGTGCTGAAAGGTACAAATTAATTAAGTCTTTGAGTGTATATTAGTATTTTAGTATCTTTTAATATATCCTTAATTATTTTAATTTTATCAGCTAAATAAATCAAGATATTGAATTTTCCATATGGTGCTGATATTACAGGGGATGTCTCATATAAAATAAAAAGTTGAACAAACTAAACTGAACGCTGAAATTTATCGGATATTAATACCAGAAGATAAAGTGAAAACAAACGATTATTTTAATATTTAGAGTAAAAACATTCTAAATATCGTGAAATTGTTTCTAAAACTCTTTTGGAATATTTCTAGAAATACTGTCAAATATTTCATAGTTTTATCCATTTGAATGATGGATGAAATGGTATTTAATATGTGGAAGAGAATATTTCTGTGAAAAGGAGGGTCTAATGTGGGGGAATATATTCGCGACAAAATATTTGGCCAACCTGGACAAAGTGAAGATCCATTCAATATTTCTCCTGAATAATTCATCAAGATAAACCTTTTTTTCTTCGCTTAAGGTAGATGGAAAAATATTTAGAAAACAAATTGAATTCGATTTATCATTTTTTTTTATCAATTCCAATGTTTCTTACCTAATTAAAATACTTAAAAATTCTATATTTTTTAATATTAATAATAAATTTTATCTCACTTAAATATTTCATGAATTAATTTAAACATTTTCTCTCGCTATAAATGTGGGATACTCTGTTTATTTTTAATGAATAAATTATTCTCGAAAGATATTTATTTTATATATATATGGATGTGTAGGTCTTTCTTAATCGATATTTTAAAATTTATTCATTTTGATAGTTTTTAATGTCGTTATATATCAGTCTCTACTAAGGCGACAAACAAATTTACACTGTTTTCTGCATTTTTGAAGTAATAGGTATCTTTTTAAAATTTAAATATCATCGTTCGATTCAAATTTCATGGACATAAATCAAATAACAAAGCAGGTTTCTGGAGATAGAACAAGTCGGTGGATGAGAGGGTAACACGCTCGATTCCCGACAGTCATGAACCGGGATTGAATCCCACGTTTAAATTGTTTAATATGTGAATAACCTTCACATATTATTCATTGTTCAATTATCATGAACTAGGTTGCTCTTGCTGAGCGGTACCTATTTATGTGAATTTGAACCATTTGAACCATGTTTCTGGAGATGTTTTCTTTTCATTTTTTCAAAGTAGTCTCAAGCTTATGAATATTTCTGCACTTTTACAGGAAAACATTTAAAAAAAAACGAATTAAACACCGCCTGATACCAAAACTGTATAAGATCAGAAATTCCCGAAAGCTTGATACTGTTTTAATAAAATCAAAAGAAACTCATCCACAGAAACCAGTTTAATATTTTTAATTAAAATACCATCATTGTGACAATATATTTATGATATGAATATAGATGGCAATTTTGTCGTGAAGATATACACCTATAAAGAGAAAGGTCATCTCTCATGTTAAAATAGACGCAATGCACCAACTGTTAACTGTTTCAGCATAATAGCAGGTCGGTGCCACAATACCAGATTCATGGAGAATTCAGAACGCTTACCTGTATATGCCATTGATCCAAATTAATGGCCCTCTTCAGTTATTAGGTGAAGATACCATTGGGAAAGTTGGTGATGGACTTACAGCTACAGGGATGACCCCCGATATGGCAGATAGTACACCTAGGATGATATTCTTGTATATATATAAAGTCAAACCCTTTTTTTCTCTCCTTTAATATCAAGAACAGGTTGTTCTCCAATTTTATAAATTATTCTTGTAATTGCTTAATATATCTACAGATATATCATATGTTAAATAATGTGTAATATTCTTAAAAATAGATTACAATTTCAGAATATTCAGCTTTGTCAACCGATCTTGATCCAAAGTTTTAAATAGCGGTAAATAGGACAGGTTTTATCTTCAATTAACTTCCATACGATGTTATTTAAAACCCGAAAAATATTGTTCTCAAATTGGGTTAGGCCTAAAATACAGAAAGTATTTATTATAGAATCGTCTGTTATATATATTAAAATTCAAAACTATTATAAACGCGTATGATTATTTTAAAAATAAAACAATTTCTACTGCCCTTACTGTAATGGAAAAATCAATGGGATCATACGCGTCTAAAATAGTTTCGAATTTTCATAACAGATGGCGTGATAATTAATCATGTATACATATATATGTTATATAAAAATATTATTTTATTTGGGGTCATATTTTCATGAGTTCAAGTGTTCTGCTTAATCGACCGCCAGAGGTCACTCTTTCTCAATAAAAACTCGTTGTTGTTTTATCCCAATGGCCGGCTCAAAACTTTCGTACGTTATGTAAATAATCTTTTGTTTTCCTTATTCTACTCGCCTTAAGCCAGGCATTGCTTTTATCAAATTGTCTTTTTTTTTACATATTCCTTTAACTCAATTAAATTAGTGATCAAAACTATTTTTCATTGTCATACTTTAAAAATTTCAACCACGACTGCATTACCACAATCTTCAACATAATCTGAGGTCAACAGAAATTCTCATTCATCTTTATTTATAACATATATATACAGTTAAACCTCTCTATAGCGCTCCCTCTTGGGACTCACCAAATAGGGTGCTATAGAGAGGGGTGGCTATAGACAGGTTGTTTAATATTGATGTAAATCGCATCGTACTATTTAAAATCGGGCGCTATAGAGAGGAAGGCGCTATTTATAAGGGGCGCTATAGACAGGTTTAACTGTATATATATTTGAGAATAGAGCAATCCATAAATAAATCTTTAATTAAAAAGGCATATTGGTAAAATAAATGATAAATTGATCCAATATATGCCTTTTTAATTAAATATAAATATATATAGTATTTCTAATTTTCGTAAATTAAGTGAATAATTCTAGATTAAGATTTTTACAAACATTCCTTAATTTACAATTTTTGCATTTAAGGCAACTCGCGTAATCAGTCCTATAACAATATAGTTTGAGATAAAGTATTTGAATGTAGCGCATATTGGACCTTATTTATCAATGAGGAACTGACAGAGGTATTTATAAATGAGAGAAATACACGATCTTGCACTTTCCCTAGCAACGTTAGTGTCAGGTTGACATGGAAGATTGGTTTAGCGGAGGTCACGTGACAATTCTCGAGAAGGTGTCATTAGAGGAATACCTAATTATGAAGAAGAAGAAACGGACAGAATATCTACCAGAATATATCTCCTTTAGATAGATAGAACAAATATTAACATGATATTTTTAACATCGCAGTAAGAGTAGTAGAAAATTGTTTTATTATCAAAAAGAGGTTTATATGCGTGTATCAAATATAATTTAACGTCCTTCAAAGAACAATTTTATATAGTGAATAGTAGAGAGAGAGAAAAAAAAGCATTTATTATATTACTAATTAGTATTTTTTTATTTTGATTATAATATTAACCTTTTAAAATAAAATATAAAGTTTAGCTGTGGTATAAAGATTGACGGAGAAGGGTAAAATTATGAATTTAATAAATGAAATCAGTCTTCGCGACCTTGTATAATTATAAACACACACAATTAAGGGATATAATATAATAATTTAATATTTATATATATTCTTTAAGAAAAAAATTATACTCGCAAACTTCGTCAATTTCGTGAACAAGTAAAACAAGGGATATCAATCCAGTGTGAATAACGTATATTCCATATGCAATCACAAACTGAATCATCGCTTCTCATTAAATGGGACAACATACTTCTATTAAGTAAGAAGCAGTTAACAACACAAGTATATACAATATATATGACATGGTTACATGCTCGTAAAATAGTTATTAGACATTAAGCCTAGTTACAGCTCTAGTTAATGGCTACATGGATGTGTAGTTTAGATTGGAACACACAACAAACTCATCTCTGAAATTCTTCTTTCTTAGAAAGCCATTAATACGAATTCGTGTTGCAATTTCTGGATTCATTTATAAATTAAATACAGCTATTAAACGAAAAAGCATGGTGAAGGAAGACGAGTTTCTTTTATTGATATTTCTTTTATTGGTAAAAACCCTTCAACAGGCGAGAAATGAAGCGCAACTTATAAGAACTATGGTACAAATGGTAGGAAGGAATATATATATTTCTCGCCTGTTGAAGGGTTTTTACCCGAAAGCTTGCACCTATGCATCAATAAAAGAAACTCGTCTTCCTTCACCATGTTTCTTCGTTTAATTTCAAATCAGGAATAATTCTTTATCTATAAATACAGCTATGATAATAGTTTCAAACACATGATTATTCTTTTTCTAAAATGCTTATTGTCTCAATCATATCCATCTTATCTAGTTCTGTATCATATATGTGTTCAAAATGATTGTTAAAGTCTTCTTAGAGGCCCAGATCCTACTGTAAACCTTATCTAAAACTATTTTAATGAATTATACTTGATGAGAATTGAGAAAATGTTAAACACTGAATATTAATTATATAAAAAGGCATCTCCTTATCGTGCAACTGAAAGTTGCTGATGGTTTGCGCCATCTATCGGAATAAATATCAACTATTCTCGTTTTCAGTTTCACGATAAGGAGATGCCTTTTTATAATTTATGCACCTTATCCCAGTACAATATTACATTTGTACTATTTTTTCACTGAATATCAAGTTTGATAAAAATGTGAAATGTGTTAATTATTTGAAAAGTTTTGTGAGAATTTTATTTTTATAATTTTGAGATAGATCATATTTTCGTACACTCCTCTTTGATAATTTCTGTGAAAAAAATAAATGATTGTTTGAAGAAAATTGTTTACTTTAGAAGACACTATGATAGAAAGAGTTTATCAAAATAACTAACGCAGGTTCGCAATTTAATCGCCAATTTAATCTATCAGACCGCTTTCAGAACTTTAATACTGTATTGTTTAAATCTGCTTATATATGCGATAATGAAGTGGAGAATATACCTGTGTTATTTAGACATACTCTGGACATAAGAATTCATAATACACCAATCCCCCGATTTACACGGTACTTGTTTTACACGTTTTCGCTTTTACGCGGTTTTCCAAATAAGTTTTTTTATCGCACTATACTGAATGCTACTGTGATTGAACACATGCGCTGTGTACACATCTCACGAGGAATCCCTAGCTTATGTGCTGACTACATATTTCAACCTGTCAATGCATTTTATTTTTATTTCTGTGTACACCTATCCCCCGATTTACACGTTTTTCACAGGAACGTATCTACCGTGTAAATCGGGGGATAGGTGTATTCGAATTACATATACATATTGACATCAAGCAAATATCATCAGTTTGTTTTATTTGGAAATGAAATTCCCATTCCTGAACACTTTATTTTTCCATTCATCATTACTCTTCATAATTCATCCTTTCATACTTCATCCTTAAGGTTAGAAGAAAGAAGTGAAGAAAGGCATGCGGGGTAATTTTCAAATCTCTTTCTACAATAAACTTTTGTGCTTAGTGGTTTAATTTTATATATAGATAGCGCATTATTATCTTATGTTTATTTTATGTCTAACTGACATTGTACTTATATTTATAAGTATTTCGTATTTTAGAAGCTAATGTTCTTAGTTTGCTTCAGTACAATAAATAGGATTCTACTCTTCATGTTCTCATATATAAACAGAATGATCCAAAACAGTTTTAGAGCTATAAGAATCGTTCTGGTAGATTAAATTGGCGAAACGCTGGGAAGGTTCACTACTGATGAGCGAACACTCTCAATATTTTAAGTATCTTCATTTGGAAAATAAACATTCGTTCTTATATGGATTTTATTTCTTGCATAATATTTGTCGCATTATTTCCTTATGTTCATATCTATTTTTTACTCCTCTCCTTAAAGCAAATTAATTATCTCTTTAAATAAATTAATGAATAATATTGCCACGTGGAAAATTAGGGAAGACCAACTTCGGGAAGAGATAACAATATATTTCAGGCAAGAACAAACTATGAGTGATAAACAAAAGATAAGAAAAAGAGGGAAGTGTTGGAATATTTAATTTTATAAAAAATAAATATATATATTTATATGTATATATATATATTCTGTGAGATTGGATATGATGATAACCTAAAAGAAAAAAGTTGTTGTTGTTAAAAGTGACGAACAAAACTTGATTAAAAAATATATAGCCACTATTATCTTTTGTATTTATTGTGTTTTCTTATTGTAATGTATTTTTAATAAATAATACATTTAAAGGAGAAGTCTGTCAATCATCAAAAACAACAGGAAGTGTACAGAGTATAACAAAATATAAACATAGAAATAATACTCTGCTAATAAAATAATAAATACTTTGTTATAATATTACAAATATATATAATCAGACTGCATGTATTTTAAAACATAAATGTAAACTTCATTTATTTATTGAACTTACACATGGGTATATGTGAGATATTCCACATTACTTAAGATGATGGAATTAGATAGGTAATAAGGCATAAAATATGTTTCTAGAGACGGACATCTATCATTGGAGGTATTTCCTCAGACGATCGAGGTTTCCAGAAGATTATCCTTCAGCATCTAATGTTCGTCTGCTACCGCACGCTACCCTGGGGATTCCCCTCCACACGATACACAGGATTCAGGAAAATTAACTGCGGACACGCTTAGATGCCATATTCTACCTCCAACATAAATCTATTTGTTCTGAAAACAGAGAAATCCATACTTAAATCATTAGATAGTATAAAGGCATATATTAAATTGAATAAAATATTTATTTTGCCATTATTTAGACTGGCTGAACACCAACCTTTATCGAGGCATTACATTTGTGTATACAATTTTTGTAATGCTTCGATAAAGGTTGGCGTTCAGCCAGCCGAAATATTGGCAAATAAATATTTTATTCAATCCAATATATGTCTTTAATATCTAATAAATCTATTTGTGTAAGGTAATTCATACCCTTTTATCACAGAAACTACATTAAAACTGAAATCAGCATATAATGTTTTACACATCAGGCTTTTTTACATTTATCTTTCCGACGCATTATTATATATATAAATACAGTTGAACTTGAATAATTTGAAGCCCAAGAGACCAAAAGAAATCGCATTTTCCAAAAATTTAAATTAAAAACTGAAATTCTATTTATAGGAAATTCCAAGGAAAAAGATAAATATTCGAATTAAAGAGGTTAGAATTATACATGTTATACTGTATCTAATGATGAAAACTCATCGTGGGGCACACAATTTGTTCCGAAATTGAATATTCGAAAAGGTTGATCACACCTATTTTCTTCTGGGATTCAAATATTTTAAAGTTTGTCAAGTAGTCAAATATAATAAATATATATATTAAACTCATAGACAAAATTTAAGGAAGTTTTACCTTTTAGCATGTATATCGGCAGATATTCTGAAAGATATTTGATACACAGTGAACCTTATTGAACACACGAGATAACTAGGTGTGAACAAAATTGTATTTGCCTCCATACAAAAAAAAATAAACAGATACCCAGGATATCAAAGAATTTTCATCTTCTTTAAGTTTTTCCCATGAGTGTATTTCTCTATATATATTCCATTCATATTAAGTGGTTTATCACACTAAGCTGCTTTACCTAAAACAATGATTATTTTGCATAATGAGACGAGAGTGGAATCTCAGATGGGCGAACAGCATAGTCGAAATAATGAATTTGTAAAATAATTAAAAAAACTATACTAGCCTGTTCAGTGATTCGCTAACCGTGACGTATGAACGAAGGAAGGTGTGGCCATTGGACATGTGTCGGACCCGTAGGCTGTTGTTGGCTGCTGCGCTGCCTGGAGTACAGGAACTCCATCTATGATTCCTTTTTTCCTGTGGTGAATCTGTATGAGACCGGTGGTCTTAATAAAGCTTTGTGTGTGTGTGTAAAAAAACTTTCTCAGATCAATTCAAGATTGGATTTTATAATTTAATGCATATATTTAAAATTAATTTATCTCTCTATTTTCAACGTATCGAGCTATATATATCCGTATAATATCTCTCTATACATATCTGTATATGTATATATGTATAGCTGTATTTGTAAACACAATGTAAAAGGATAAATAAATAGGCAAATAAGAGAAAGGCCAAGCAATCAAAATGGATTAAAATGCATACCCTGAACGAACAAATGAGCATTTTAGATTGAAAATCGCCATCTCTAAAAATACATAACACACAAACACACACCAAATTACAAAATACACTTGAAACGGTCGACACCGAAAAACACTGGGGATTACAATAACTTTTAGATAAAACTGTAATTCACAAACGTGCATCAGTTTTACCTACCTCCCTCCAAATGAACTTCAATTGTCAAACCTAAATAATTGACTTAATCACGTTGAAGACAAATCAGCCAAAGGAAGCCTTTTTGCGGTAGAGCTGCTCATCAATACTTTCCGCTGTATTCCTTTCTTTCAGACTTGATGGATCAACAAAACGTTCTTTAAGGTTCAGTTCACTTTATTGACCAACCCATTTTCTTTATAAATCAAGAAAATACAACCACCTGTCGTGCTATTGGCTCTTGTCAGTGAGAAATAAAGCAATCTTTGATAGAAATCATTAGAAATGCTTCTAAAAAGGTATCTATCTTTGAAAAATCATTTTAAATATCTTTCTTGCCAGTGTGTTGGCACCATTTGTAGTGCTTATATTTCGGCACTGTGTATAGTTTGTCTTTTAGAAATATTTATAGTTCATCTTTTAGTACTTTTTTTACTATTCATGATAAAATTGTGAAAAAGTATTAAAATTATAATTATAATCTCACAATGAGTATATATTTTATTTACAAAACGCTACCTTTCAAGCGTTAATCGCTATTCATCGGACTTACAATAATATCGAGTTATAAATATCCACGCTGCGCGCGTTTGTTTTTTGTAAATATTTCTGGTGGGATCAAGTCGATATTATTGTAAGCCCGTTGAAGAGCGATTAACGCTTGAAAGCTAGCGTTTTTTAAATAAAAAAGATACTCATTCTCAGAATATAATTGTAATTTTAATACTTTTTTTACTGCTTGTGTATTGGCTGTACCCAGATACACCAAGGTGGACAAAGAGGCTTCCTCTGGAATATCAAGAAATAAATCTTAATTCGAATTCGATAATCAATAGAATCGTCTGTTTCATTATCGAAATTAATCATTGTTCAACTAATTCCTCAACCGTTCAAACGACACCTTTTAATAATATTTTCTCAATTTATCTATTCAATTACTATTCGATCAATCAATTTCTAATTAGTTGAAATTACGTTAGTTAATTGCCTTGAGATGGATAACGTCTTAACTTTGTCAATTTGTATTTTAAAGAAATATTTAACTTTTACAAAAGTAAAAAAATATATAAAGCAACATTATCTTCTGGAAACAATAAAATAAAAAAAAATCTTAAGAAAACAAAGTTTAATTTAAAATAGGGGAAAAGTTTTATGTTTGAAGAATGGCATAGATAAAATTCATAAAAGTATCTTTGTTTTTAATTCCTCTTAAGTTTTTGTAAAAATTTATTTAGAAGATATTAAACTTGTCGCTTTTGTGTGTGTTTTCAAATGTGTCCTTATTTGCATATTGTTTTTAAAATCTTATTTATTTAATATATAAACCTATATTTTCAGAATGATATATAGAATTAAAAATATTTTAATATTTTGTTGTGAACAAATTATAATTAATATTATTGCATATTGTTTTTTAAAAATATAAATAGATTCACAGAGACTTGTAAGTATAAATTATAAAATAATTAATGTATACCTTTTGATTGAAATCATTAGAAATGCTTCTAAAAAGATATCTTTCTTTGAAAAATCATTTTAAATATCTTTCTTGCCAGCATTTTGGCACCATTTGTAGTGCTTGTATTTTGCCACTATTTATTGTTTGCCTTTTAGTACTTGTTTTTTTAGTATTTATTGTTTGTCTTCTAGTACTTTTTGTACTGCTTGTGTACTGGCACCATTTGAGGTACTTTTGTGTTAGAACCATTTTTACTACATTTGTGTTGAAACCATTTGTAGTGCTTGTGTGTTTAGCATTGCTTTTACTGTTTGTGTGTTAGTACAATTTGTGCAGTTATAATTCATGAATTATAATGAAAATAATAAAATGCTTTATGCATATGGTGGGAATTGTGTAATAAGTTACGGGATATTGACATATTGGGTATGGAGGTCAATTGGTACTATTTAGTTTTAATGATATTTGAATGCTTCCTGGAACAACTGTTGTTGCATATTTTGATGTTGTCGTAATGGTCTATTGCATGTTCGAGATTAAAAGTGTGTCAATTGGTATAGAGGTTATGATAAATTATGATATTTTAAAATATTTAAATAGGTCTTTGAAACAGTTTTTTACTGTAAATATTGAATATAATTAATTTATATTCTATATTTAATATATCTAAAGTTAACATATATTTATATGTTAACTTTAGAACATCAATCCAACTCACATGCTACAGAAAAATTCAACTATACCTTATCCAGAATGAAAGACTTGTTTGAGAAATCTTTCTATTGTTGTCATATAGGCTGAAGAGAAGGGAAAGCTATATACATAATCTAATTGATGTAAATAATTATATGTAAATAAGCTTTGTCAGTATTAGAATGTCGAATCCTGTATGGGACTTTAATTCCAGTAAAAGGCTTGTTGCTTCTGTTGTATATAGTCACAGTGTAGAAAATACTATACTATACCTACTACATATATCTCTGTATTCTTAGTTCTCTTCTCTTCAATTACTTTGTAAACTGGCGAATCCTTTATAGGACGAGAGGTCCTCAATAAAGGCTTTTGTTGTTGTTGTTATTGTTGTCATATATTCATCCATGTTTTTCTTATTTATTTCACCCAGATATATATATGTTTACAATATATATATAATCATTATCATTATTAACATTGTATCAAGTTAAGATATGCAGCACTATACCGTAAAGACATTCTACCTCTAAATAAACAGTCAAATTAGATACTGTCCAGTACAAACACAGCTCTTCATCAGCTGGTTCGTCTACCAACCACAATAATATCTTGCTCTGCTTGTAAAAAACCAGACCCATAACATTTTTATTGAAACCGTTCAAAAAACTCTCTAAAGTTTAATCTGAAAGGTAGATAGGAGTGAGACCCTAATATGGCAATAAAATGGATAGAAGTTGTATAAAAGGTATAAAAGTTGTATGTTTATAGTGAGGGCGGGGGGTCGAGATATATGCAACCTATAGTAGGAGATGTTGGTAGATTGTATTTGGTTGCAATTCTCACCAGTTTTAAATTGGTATTGTTGGGTGGATCGCAATTACCACTCTCTTCTAAAATATCTTTATTAAAGGAACAAACTTAAATAATTTAATTGAACATAAATTTCTATATATATTTAAGTTATCCTCACTGGTAAAAATTACTATATATCTCTCTAATAATATTTCTATATAAATTACCTCATACACCTCCCTCTAAATCTATGTTAGCTTAAATATTTATACATGCTTGACCCCCCAGATCGAGAATTCCTGCACTTCATTTATAACAAGAATAATGTGGTCAGGATGGATATCATACTCGCGGTCTATTACGAAGAAGAAACGGAGCACCTCCTCGGGCTACTTACGCCTGAAGACAAGATTCTTCTCGACAAATTCTTCGACATTATCATCAAACATGGTCCGAACATGAACTCCCCAGATGGCGGGGATCTGTCTAGATTCAAGGCGGCTTTAAGCTCCTGATCCGGACGTGCCCTCGGAGAGGCCTACGTCGATTGTATATATCTCTCTTCATTCCTACCATCATTATTACCTTATAACACCTTTGAGTGTAAAGATTGACGAGATGTCAATAAAGTTGTTTAATTGTCAATTTTCACAGATTATAAAGCCACAGATTAATATGATTATAAAATAAAAATTAATCTTTTAATTATATAACATCCAACAGATATTATACCTAGTTCTCTATTTTCAAGGTTTCAATTATACAAATGACCGTTACATTATGAATATCTTTATCAAAAATATATTCCAATGTATCGTGATACTTAACGATTGTTCAGAATACTGGATTCGATTTTATTGTTGGGATTTATTAAGTGTTGGACATTAGCAATGTAATCTATTCATAAGATAAAATTGTAAATTTCCTATTTGAAATATAAGCTTTCAAGCGAAAATTGCTTTTCATCAGGTCTATATAAAAAGATATCGACTAATTTTTAAATAGGACTGTTTACATATGTACACGAGCGATTCTCACGTGAAGCTTGCCTTTCAAATATTAAAAATATATATTGATCGTGAAAAATATTTTTCAATTTCAATATTTAGAATATACACTCATTCCCGGGTAGTTGGCGAATTCTGTACGCTCCAGGAACCTGGGTTACTTAAATAAATAATATACACTCATAGACAAAATTTAAGGAAGAAGAAATTCTTCATGTCACGGTCGTCTTTTTTTTTTAAAGAGAGAAAGAGAAAATTTTTCTTAAACTTGGTTATCTTGTTTGTCTTTAATGATGGTAACTGTAATATCTTTCAGAGTTATTGTCTGAATCCCGATATACATGCTAAAAGGTACAACATCCTTAAGTTTTATTCATAAGTGTATTTTTAATGACAAGTGCAAGAAATATAGTATCTACTGAAGATTTAATTTTGGAATACATTGTTTCTGTAACCTATATTAAAAACTATATCGTAGAACATCATATTAGAATTCTAACCTTATCCAAATTTACATTTATTTTCAATATAATTTTTAACAGCTAAACACTGATGAAATATAGATCTATGATATAGCTGTTCATTTATTTAAGTTAAAAGAAGCAATATTTATTGCTCTTCTTCGTTGACACTTACCAAATTCTATACTTAAACCTCTATATACACAAATATATAATATTTTTTTATAATTACCTTAATTGAGTAATTAGTTAGCCTAAGCGGGGTTATACTATTAAACCACCACCTTTATAAATAACGGTAAAAGAGTTCTCTTCCATCCTCAATAAATTCTCCTATGATTAATTAGGTAGAGTGACGTAATTTTTTACCCAGGCTTGGGGTAAAAAGGATAATTGATGATGATCAGGTTTGCCAACCCTTCCACCATAAATTTTGATCATTTGGTTTTAATTACCTCTTCTTCATAAAAAAAAAGTTTATATCTTTATATTATGATAGGTAGACCTATTTTTTACTTTATGTCAAAATCTAAAAGAAAACAGAACCTTTTTTAAATAAAGCAATTTCTAAATAGATCCCTAGAGAGTAATATGAAAGTTTAGTTACGTTTAGATTTTTATAAATGTATCTTTATATATGAAAAGGTTAAATATATATCTATGTACTTCTGCCAAAAATCGGTGTTACTATTTTACCTTTTAAAACAGATTTTTGGAAATTCAGGTGATTTCTAATCTTGAACCGCCCTCATGATCAGATTCAAAATAAAAAATATGGTACACCTATCCCCCGATTTACACGGTAGATACGTTCCTGTAGAAAAACGTGTATATCGGGGGATAGGTGTACACAGAAATAAAAATAAAATGCATTGACAGGTTAAGATATGTAGTCAGCACATAAGCTCGGGATTCCTCGTGAGATGTGTACACAGCGCATGTGTTCAATCACAGTAGCATTTAGTATAGTGCGATAAAAACAAAAAAAAACTTATTTGGAAAACCGTGTAAAAGCGAAAACGTGTAAAACAAGTACCGTGTAAATCGGGAGATAGATGTATTTACTTTGATTTAATCAATAGGCTTCGAGGGTTTCTTTATTATTATTTTTTTTTCGAGCTTTCGGGTTAACGTCCCTTTGAACACAGAGATCCTGAGTTACGATTTTACGCCTTCACGTACTCCAGGATCTCCATGCCCGGGTAGTTGGCGACTTCTGTACACTCCAGGAACCTGGGTTACTTAAATAAATAATAATAAATCTCCATGTTGGAAGGCATGTTAGCCCAAAAGCTCGAGAAATTAAATAAATAAAAAACGAAACTCTTGATTCCTTATTTAAATCCAAAGTGTAAAAGCAGGGAAGTATCAATACCTTATTTACTGTTTTTATTTCTATAATTTCAAGCTTATATACTAGAGATGCGTCGGACCTGGAGGCTATTGCTTGGTTTTGCACTGCCTTGAGTATAGGAGCTCCATCTATGCTTCCTTGCTTTGGTAAACCATATAAGACTGGTAGTCTTAATAAAGATGTATGTGTGTATATTTCCCATATATTTGTAACAAGATCTCAAAAGGTGGTAGTTTGCTCATTTTAACGGTCAGAGTTAACACATCCCTGTGTATTATCTCGCCTTAGGCCAACTTGCCATGGGCGAAAATATACCTAACCTAATCTAGCCTAACCTAACCTAATCTAGCGAAATGATACACTCGGCGGCCCAGTACCACCTCAGCCCTAGAAATAAGTTTCCCACCCAAATATTATATATATATCTTGTGAAAAATATGATGTTTATCATATACAGTTAAACCTGTCTATAGCGCCCCCTCTAAATAGCGCCTCCCTCTCTATAGCGCCCGATTTTAAATACGTAGTACGATGTGATTTACATTAAAATTGACCTGTCTATAGCAGCCCCTCTCTATTGCACCCTATTTTAGTGAGTCCCAAAAGGGGGCGCTATAGACAGGTTTAACTGTATGTAGTTTAGCGTGTAGTAATCAAATTGTTTATATATTTCTTAAAATCAAAAAAGGCATATCCTGACCATAAACACGAAGGCTTACGCGAATACTAATTAGTGAATAAACCTTTTGTTGAGTACTGTAAATATAAGGCCTATTTGTGTTTATAATTGATCTAACCCTTATTATGTATTCCTCAGTACATATCATAGTTTGTATTATTGTTATTTATATAATTATTGTTATATAATTGCTTTTATTATGGTTTAAATTTGGATTGTATATTTCATAAACTATATAATATTTTAACTACATATTCAAAATGTTATTGACATGTGTTTAGAGTGTATATTAATATACAGTTAAGCCTGTCAATAGCGTCCCCTCTTGGGACTCATCAAAATAGGATGCTATAGAGAGGGGGTGCTATAGACAGGTCACTTTTAATGTAAATCGCATCGTACTACGTATTTAAAATCGGGCGCTATTTAGAGGGGGCGCTATAGACAGGTTTAACTGTATATCATCAAAATAATTTTAAAATGAAACATAAATTTTGTTCGTTGAAAATTGTTGTTTTCGACCACGATATCGATTTCTTTGGGAAAGATATTTTCATTAAATAGATTAAACATTATTCCATATTGTATATTATGAAAGAGACAGACCACCATTAGTTGAGTGGAAATATCATTTTCATAAAAATATTTTCTCCAACCTATAGTTTTTTTAAAAGTAAAATGGAAATGGTGTATTCTCAGATATTTTTCATTTTTCAACAAAAAGGAAAATATTCTATAAGAAATGAAATCCCTTAGGGGAAGAAATAGGTTTGTGGTAGAAACCCTCGCCGATGACAATGCAATCAAGATATGGACCAAAAGCGTGGCAAGAAGTTGCCTTGGAGAAATTTCTTTTTTTTTTCCTATTTGTCAAAATTCTATTTGTCTTCTCTATGTTTTCAAATCCTATTCTGGAAGAGGAACTATATAGAAATCATTTTCTCCATGTCTAATTAATACATGTTTTGTCCTTTAAACTTTTAAATATTTATATCAATTAAGTACAAAACGCATATAAAAACATAGGGCTCCTCTACCGTCAAATCAAGCGTCAAAACTAGACGCCATCTATTGACCGTCGCCACAAACTATCGGCCTGGGTCGGTGACAAAGCCACAACATCAGCTTTGACAAACTGAAAAGCGTCCACCTAGAGACCATGGTTTCGGGCTAATGGCCCTCGTCAGCCTAGGGCGGACTTATATATATTCCATGAGATCCACACTTAACCTAAGGGAATCTTCATATTCTGCCAAAGAGATGTTTAGCTGGTAAAGTGGATGGGCCAGATCTATGGCCAAATTATAGATGGCATCTAGTTTTGACACTTAATTTGAAGGGAGAAGAGCCCTTTTCCTTTATTAGATCAATTTCCTCCCAGCAAACTTTCCATCTATAAAACACAGCTAATGAGATCGCGCAACTGTGATTTACGTTAAAAACCTTTATCGTTGTTTTTAGCTATATTTATTTTATCTTATCTGTACAGTTATCTATTGAGCTTCAAGTTCACCAGTCACCATGTTATGGATGTTATACATCTCTAAAGAATGATCTTCCAAAAAACTGGAAAATGGCAGTTCCGTGAAATCCCTGTTTTTTATGTCATGGGTTGAGGTCAGTTACCATGAAGTTGGAATAATCTCTGGAACCATTGTTTTATAAAACGTTATTTAATATCAAGCTGATTCAAATCCTGTTTTAAAATTGATTGAAAGGAACAAATTTACAACTTTTCTTAAACCGATTCTAATAAAGGCATCATTTTTCATCTTCCTATATCAGCGAATCGTTTATTATTCCAAGAAATTATATTAATCAACCTTTTCCATAAATCAAGAAAAGCGAACCACATAGACATTTCAGGTTTTTGACTCTCATCAATGAGATGTAGACTGTACCTTTAAGTCATTGATACACTACGCTGACGAAGGCCAACAGCCAGAAGCGCCTATGTAGTTTACCTTTCTTGATATATCAAGAAAGGGTATTCGACTAAATATTCTGAAATAATCAAAATCAACGATTAGTTGATATTTTACCGGTATATGGCGCATACTACCCGTTTAACGATCAGTATAAACCTATTTCTTAGTGCGACCACCTGATACAGCTACAATTTCAATTTTTTAGAATTTATACATTTATCTCAGGTTATATTCTATCACTTCTATCTGTTGCCTAAAAGGCTTATTAGGTTGAATAACTTTGTGTGAAGAACACTACTTTGTGCATTCACACTCATGGACAAAACATATGGAAATTGAACCTTTTATCTTGTATATCGGAATTCAGACAAAATCTCTGAAAGATATTTGATACAAATTGAAGACAATCGAGAAAACCAAGTATGAAAAATTTCCCTTTGTTTCCTTTTAAAAAAAATATCACCTGCGAGATCAAAGATTTTCCAACTTCCTTAAGTTTTATCCATGAGTGTAATTCTTAAAATACACATCACATTTCTGGATTTCTAAAAGCCTATTTACATAGTACCTTAAATACATTCACCATATATCCTATATGAGATGAATGCAGACTATGTTGGACAATTAGCATAATATAATTATAGAGATGTATGCAAATAAGCTGGGAGGATTCACCAATGTCTGATGACCATCTTGTTTACATAATTATCAATCTAAACGGAATTCTTCAGAAATATACTCCTATTATAGATAAAGGGTAAGGGTGTAGTTTTCTAATAAATCTTAACAAGTACTTAAATATAAATAATCTCTTATATATATTAATGTCTCTTTCTCTCTATTTCTCTCTCTATATATATATGATATAAATAAATATGAGATTTTCTACTTGATTTTTGAATATCTTGAGGATCATACTATTATATGCAGTCGTGGTTAAATCTTGAAAGTATGATAGCAAAAATAGTAAAGATTAAAAATGGCTTTAATTGGGCTTTTGGAATATATAAAACATAATTTGATAAAGGTAATCCCTGACACAAGGCGTAAGAATCAAAAAATGAAAAACTTATTTACATAATGTACAAAAGGGTTGAGCCGGCCATTGGGAAAAGACAACAACAATGAGTATTTATAGGGAAAGCGTGACCTCTGGCGGTCGACACAACAGAGTATTTGAATTGATTAAATATTATTTTAAATAAAATAATACCCTAACATAACATAATTTTAAATAAAATATTTTAATATAACATATATATATATATAAAGCTCAATATATTAATGCGCTATTTATTAATTCTATTCACTCATGGACAAAACTCAAGGAAGTGGAATGATTTGATGTCGCAGGTCATCTGTTTATTATTATATTTTTTGAAGGGTATCCTTCAAAGAGGAAATTTTGTCCACACTTGATTATTTCTTGTGTTCAATAAAGGCCACTGTAATATCTTTCAGAGTTATTGCTTGAATCCTGATAAAATTCTAAAATGTACAACTTCCTTAGATTTTTTCAATAAGTGTATTTTTTGTCAAGTGTATTATTGTGTATTTTTGAATTAAATTAATAGATGCATTAAAAACACGAATCCTGCACAATTTTGCCCTATTCAAATTTCAAAAAAGTTTATTGTAGCCATTTTGAAATGCTACCAGAGCACATGGGGACAGGTTTACAACAAACAAGTGCACGCGCTGGTTATCCCAGCTTCAAAGCTACAAAGGTTCCTGGAAAGCCGGTTGACAGCGATTAATCAAAGGTTAGAACGGTGTGTGTGTGTGTCAAAAGAGTATTCAAGACAAATACAATAAGGTGGTACTGCAATAAGCTTAATGGTAAAAAAAAGGACAAAGGAAAAGAAAAAAAACTAAGATACAAAAGGGTCGCATGTAAAAACCAATAGAAGAAACGTATTCTTTCACAATCCAAAAAAAGCAGGAAAGCAGTCAAAAAGGATGCATTAAAGCTAGAATTAAAGGTGACCCTCAAATATTAACCAAAATACAAAGAGCAACAAGCTATCTGAACAAAAAATCCTAAAAAAAAGCAATTCAGGCAAGAAAGTGTCGCATGTAAAAAACAATAAATGAAACGTACTCTTTCAAAATCCAAAAAAATATATATGGGGAGGACAACAAAGAATGCATGCAAGATATAATTAATAGTGACCATCAAAAAATGAACCAAGAGACAAAGAGAAACAATCAAGCTGAAAATAAAACCCCAAACGCAATCCAGGCAAAGAAAAACCAATAAAGAAACGTACTCTTTCACAATCCAAAAAAAGGTGCAAAAACGGGCAACAAAGAATGCATGCAAGCTAGAATTAAAAGTTATCCTCAAAAAATGAACCAAAAGAATAAGGGAAATATGCAAATTAGAAATTTCCTCTTCATCTCCAAAAAAAAAAAAAAGGCAACCAAGGCTCATGGGCAACAACGGCAGCATATGGACGTCACGTCCATATTAATATTGCCGGACGGTGTTTTACGAGCCCATTACTGTCAATCCAACAAACCCCATTATTGCCCATAAATTACATGGGGAAATGGGGTAAATAGTCACACCATGGACTTTCTAAATTGGATCTTCTATGGTAATATCCTTAGGATATATAAACACTTTTACACAACTCCTTAAAATATCATCTATCATACGAATTTGGAGAATTTGAATCTTCGACTGTAATTGGGAAACAAAGAAATGTGTAGCATTTCAGGATATGCAACTTAATCTTGCAAAGATGTTGTATACTATCTCTATTGGAAGAATTCTAAACTGACGATTTTATTTCTGGAAGCAAACAACAACTGGATTCCTAAAAGTCTGATCTCTTATGTGATTTTTACAAATTTTAATTCAAAAGATTTCTTTATAAAAATTTGTTAGAAATATTTTGTTTTTTAAGTTCTCTAATGCTCTCTCTATTTTAAAAAGCACAGCATATTTCTCTGCCACAATATATTATGCCATTGCAGTTATTGTGTGACATCCTCGTTGAGTACTTCACAAAATCTCTAACGGGTGTTGGATATGTTATATATTACGTTTACAATGTTTAAAGTCGTAACGAGCTGGCAAAAATATTTTTAATTAGAAATAAAAGCATATACTTTTGGAGAAGTTGTAATAATCTTCTAAATATATATATTGAAAATAAAAAAGGCATATCCTGACCACGTTCACGTGAAGTTTCAGATGGCAGAGCGCCATCTTGTTGAACAGAAATCAACTAAACATTGATTTAGCCTGTTCCCTGATATTTGCCAATCCAATATCTTAATAAATCAATAAAAACCATCCACGAATGCGTTTTGCGCTTGTCAGCATGGAGTACGCCGTACCACTGCGACCAAAAAGATTTTTAGTTCCAGATGCTTCTTGAGAAACCAAGAAATAGGTATTTAAGGCCAAACCTGCCTAAATACGCTAAACATAAGATACAACATACAACCTATTTACATAGTTTCATACAAATTTCTATCTAGATCAATCTATAAAACGACAATTTCTATGTTAGATATGAAAATTAATTTAAAGTCTTCCCACAATATACGACCTAATATAATTACTTTTGAAATTTTATAGATTTTATTATAATATTAAATAGCTTCTTAGCTATAAGGAAAACAATTTTATGCGTTATTGTTTTGAACTTCCTGGTTAAAGGATCATAAAATATTCAATGATAACATAGCAGGGTACAATTTATAGAATGCGTCCCTAGAGTATGCCCACCACCAAAAGGTTGTTCTATTTAATCCCAACTGAGTGAATGCTGTAAAATGAAATCGGCAATAAAAACCACTCATCGAACTCAGCTCTAAAGTTTCAACCATCACCATAAAGAGTTGGTCATTAAAACTCTTCCTGAGGGCGATATAGAGAATTTTGTGTACTTATCGTTAACCTGATGGAATTGTTCTTTTTTAGGGATTGTTCTTTTGTAAGAGGACCCTCATGTCAATGAGAATTCCACGTATTGATGCATTGGTTTTTACAGTGTCCCTTCACCAGTAAATCATTTCATATTTACCTATGAAAAGAATTACTATAATATCAGTATTATAGAGTTAGAGCTCTTTGCACTTTACACATTGCTCTTTGTGAACAACATTAAAGCTTTTGCATATTGCTATCGATACAATGCAGCTTCAAAAATAGAATCTTTGCAATTGATAAGTTAGATAAATGATTCGCCGCTAGGAGGCTGATCCGACCGGCTGCGTGTTGCCTTAGCTCCGGTAAATATTTGTTTTGAAAATTGTTTATATCTTAGTTATTATATATTGACCTAAAAATATTTTCTTCTTGCTTTTTGATTTCTCAAATTCGATCTTCTAAATAATACTATATATATTTATTGAAAAGTAAAATAAAGTTAACGGTGAAACAAAATGAGATTAATTGCAAAAATTGCATATTTGATGATTGTTTTATACATGGTGATTTGCATAACAAGGCCAATAGAGCTTACGGTAAAATTTGCCGATTTTAAGACTAAACTCAATAAGATGAAATATTACAGGGATAGAGATGGTGTAACTTTGAAGCACTGTTCGATGGCTTACTGGCTAAAAGTGATCACGGCCTTATTGATAATTGGATGTATAGAACTAAATCCAGGGCCGAAAAGACAGGCCACATTGACAAATATACCTCACTCAACTCCAGACCAGGCACCAATGGACGATTTAAAGCTACTGATAATTAACCTTTCGGCTGAAGTGAACAGATTGGGAGAGAAAATGGATGCAAGGTTGCTTAATATTGAGCAGAAGATGGAGGTTTGGGAGCGAAGAATGGCGGGAATTGAAACATCTATGGCCTCGTGCACAGATGCACTGGCGACTAACACGAGGTTAATTTCACACAATACCCTAAAAATAAGGAACCTGGAAGAACGCGCGGAGGCTTTGGAGAGACGAGCCCGAGAAAACAACTTAATAATATACGGCATTGAATCAGCAGAGACTGACAGTCGGGAACTGCTGCTACAAAAGGTCAAGAAGTTAATGGCGGAAGATATGCAGATTACCGATGATGTGGTAATTGCCGAATGTCATCGCCTGGGCAGGGGACCAAAGGCGCCTATTCTGATCGAGGTTCCTGATCACGAGTCCAGAATAAGTCTCCTAAAGAACTCCTTCAAACTTCGAATGCTCAATATTTTTATGAGCAGGGATTACAGCCCCCAGATTAGAGAGCAGAGAAAAATCTTGATAGAAAAGAGAAAGGAACTTCACAAGAAGGGTATAGGATCGAAGTTGAGGGATAATAAACTTCTCCTAAACGGCATCAACTACATGGTAGTGGAGGGACAGGTGATGAATGCCAAAGGAGAACTAATATAGCTAGAGGCACACCCGCGGATCTCTGTAAATAGATGTAAATACTCAGGTAATAAAATACATACAAATGAAGATGTACAATCTAGAAACAAATCTCAACTCACAGAAACTCCTCATACTTCACATAGCAAGACTCATACTATTAAAGAAAGTCAACTTAAGGGCACAAATCTGAAACATAATAAAATTAAGATCAAAAAAATAAAACCAATGGTTGACATAGCTAAAAACGAACGATTCATGTATTGGAATATAAACGGCTTTTTTAGGATAAATTCTCTCTTTCCACTGTTCGAATATTTGAAACAATTTGAGATGTTCGCGCTTACAGAAACTTGGTGCCACTTCAATATCGACTTGAATCTAGCGAACTTCGGAATGTACCAATCACCTGCTGTAAAGTCATCAGATAAAGGGAGAGGCTCCGGAGGTATAATTCTCGGCATAAATAAACAACTACTGCCCCAAATTGACAATGTTGAAATCGAAACCTCTTGGATTGCAGTCACACTCAATCCAAGTTTAGACAATGACTCACCAGCGATCTGCGTAATATTCGTATATTTACCCCCAAACGATACGCATGCTACAAAACTTGGACGACTATTTCATTTGATGGAAAATAAGATATATAACGGGTTTGAAATAATACTGGTCGGCGACCTGAATGTCCGTATTGGCAATCTGGGGGGTTACCATAATTTGATAGATACTTCAAACCTTTTTTCAACCACCCGAAATTCCTGTGACCTAACAAAATCTGCCAAAGCGGAAATATTTATTGAATTTCTTGATAAAAATCACTTAACTATAATAAATGGTAGATCCATTAATGATAAAAGTGGTAAATTTACATTCATCTCCGGAAGAGGCTCTTCTGTGTTAGATCTGGCGATTGTCTCACCTGCGGTGCTTGAACACATAGCAGATTTTGAAATTGGTTGTATGCCATATTCGGATCACTTACCAATAATTTTAAAGTTTATCGGCCCTAATAATAAAACTGAAAATCGTTACATGGAACCTAAGGCCAAAATTAAATTTTCCTGGTCAGTAGATAAAATCCCAACATATATAGAAACTTTAAAAGAATTAACTCCCGAGCATCCAGCGGACTCCACAATTGATACTCAGGCTGAGAATTTTACTGGTTTAATTCAAACAGCAATGTTACGCTCGGGGACGCGGATGGAGGCAAAAACAAAAAATATAAAATCTAAGCCATGGTTCGACAAAGACTGTTATTTGGCTAAAAAGGAAATGAAACAAAATCTAAAATTATACGTAAAACATAATATCTCGGCCGATAAAATTGCATACTTGTCGAGTAAGAAGAAATATTCAGCTATCCTAAAGCTCAAAAAAAGGGAATATACTGACAAAATTCAAGTTATCCTCAGTAATGTAAAAGATCCTTCCCAATTTTGGAAGACTATTAATTCACTTAAATATAGGAATAACCTACAAGGTGAAATTTCTACTGCAGACTGGCAAGTCTTCTACCGGGAGTTACTTGGTTCAAATTTAACAAAAGTTGTACAGTTACCACTTGAGATATTGGACATTGACCCCGAATTAGATTGTGAAATATCTCTAACTGAGGTCACCAAGGAAATTTCCAAATTGGGTAAAAATAAGGCTACAGGACTTGATGAAATTCCTAACGAAGCGATTAAATATTTGTTAGAAGAACATACAATTTATCTCAGGAACTTATTTAATAAAATCTTAGGGACATCCCAAGTTCCTCAACAATGGACAAAAACGATAATCCACCCAATTTTTAAAAATGGAGATCCGGACAACCCGTCAAATTACAGAGGAATATCCCTGATTTCTAACCTATCGAAACTATTTACATCTATCTTGAAGACAAGATTGAATGATTGGATGGAGAGAGAGTCAATTTTGGCAGAAAATCAGGCTGGTTTTAGAAAAGGCTACTCTTGTCAGGACCACATATTCACGCTCGTATCATTAATTCAAATGACCCTTAGCCGTAGAAGGGGAAAGTTATATGCCTTCTTCATTGACCTGAGGAAGGCCTTTGATACCGTGCCGCACCATCTACTTTGGAAAAAATTAGCATTAAATGGTCTGAGTTGCCGATTTATTAAACTAATTAAGAACTATTATACCCAAATGACGGCAACAGTCAGATGGCGGGGTTCCTTCACGGAGGCTATCAAAATACAAGCGGGAGTATTGCAGGGGGAGCCGTTGTCACCTTATTTATTCATTCTCTTCCTAAACGATCTGGTACACCTGTTCGATGAATCAGAATTGCCAGGCATAAATCTTGAGAATTATGGAACTATACACCTTTTACTGTATGCAGACGACATAGTGATCTTAGGAGAATCGAAAATAAATTTGCAATTGAAGATTAACTTACTTAAAAAGTACTTAGAAGATAACTGCCTAACGTTAAACCAAAATAAATCTAAAATAATGGTGTTTAGAAACGGTGGAAGAACAGCTCGTTCCGAGACATGGTTTTGGGGTCAGCAACCCCTGACAATAGTAGCTAAGTATACATATCTGGGTTACCCTCTGACTACAAAAATCTCGACCCAATATGCTTCCCAATACTTTAGAAACAAAGCACTGAATGCAATTAATGCACTTTGGAGAATCCTTACAAAGGCGCGAATAAAGTCCTTCACCTCAGTGATGAAACTTCTTGACACTATTGTTCTTCCTACTTTACTATATGCGGCACCAATGTGGGCAATCAACCAGCTGAAGACAGTCAATAATACCCAAGATACATTTCTTCGTCGTCTCTTAGACTTACCAAACTTCACACCAGGATATGTCCTCAGAAGAGAATGTGGAAGAATATCAACTGAACTTAATGCTGTAAAACTCACATTAAAGTTTTGAGTCAGGATTTTAAAAATGGAGACGAGCAGATTACCACATGCTTGCTTAAATTACCTCTGGAAAGTCACCGCGAAAAAGGAAATAGAAAACAGCTTTACTCAAAATTTAATAAAAATTCTAGACTCCAAGGGATATTCCTTTCTGAAGGGCTGCGAAGACTACTTAGCCATACAGAAAGAATTGCCAGGCATAATTAGAACTACCACAGACCAACTAATTCAAAACGATCAGATGAAAATCACTGATTCAACCCACTTTGCTCACTACAAATTTTTGAGTGAATCATTCATGACAGAGGAGTACCTACGATTAAATATCTCGCTTCCCAACAAAAGACTAGTTGCACAACATAGAGTTTTATGGCAATTTTTCAGGGAAGAAAGAAAAGACTTCTGGAAAGAAAATGGCCGGAACTGTTTACTTTGTAAGGATCTCATGGATGATAATTTGGTTCACTATTTCTTCCAATGCCCTCTCTTAACAGAAAAACGTACTGAAACTTTCCCAAGCCCTACCTCTGGTCAATTTAGATACCATAGCATATGTCAACTTCTCTCTTCAGATCTGAACGATAAATTACTGATTGATAAATACTTTAAGTTCTGTACAGAAGCTGGGCGCATGAGAAAGAATGCAGGGCAAAGGATACTGGAGGATGATCCATCTGTAAATAGGTAACAAACCTTATTTTTGTTGTAAATGTTTCCTCTTCCCTCTCCTCTTGTTGACGTGTAAATACGGCGAATCCTGTATGGGGCGGAATGCCCTAAATAAAGGCTTTTGTTGTTGTTGTTGTTGATAAGTTAGATAAATATAGAGATGTATTTAAAATCACCCTACATTACACTGTCAATTTACTTAGTTTCATACAAAGTTTTACCTAGAGAAACTCTCTATAAAACTGAAAATGCCTTTTTAGACATACATTGAGATGTATATAAAGTCACCCTACATTACACTGCCTTTTTACATAGTTTCATACAATGTTCTATCTAGAATCATTGTATAAAACGGCCTCCTGACACGGCACCTTATCTTAGGTTTCTCCTGACTGTTTATCATCAGGGGTGAATTACTGTATATTATTTTATATGACATATACATTTTTACTTATTTATGATATATATAAATATGATATATTAGTGCGCCATCTGTTATAAAAATTCGAAACTATTATAGACGCGAATGATTCTTTTTAAATTTTAACAATTTCTACTGCCCTTACTGCAATGGAAAAATTAATAGGAGGACCTGACTCATCAGTGGTGAACCCTCAAAGCGGTTTCGCCAATTTAATCTACCATACCGCTGTTATATTGTATTTTTCATGCCAATTTCTGACATTTCTTACATCACTATCTAGGGGCATACCAATTCATCCACCCCGCTCAAACCCTATGTATGTCGGATCACCTTGATAAAATCAAATTGAATGAATATATTACAATATTTATTGATATATATAGCTAATTATTTTATATATAGTTTAATGAATCAATAAAAAACTAGAAAAGATAAAAATAGAGATGGAGCAGAGAGAGAGGGGTGTATCATTGATGGTGAATTCTCCCATCACTTTCTATCTAGCATACAGATGAAACTCTTTAAAACTTGTTATTATTATAATCCCTTTGGTAAAATTAAAAATAAAATGAATTTCGCTGAGGTAAAAGTCTCTTTTTATATAATGGTAAACTATATATATTGCTCATACAATGAGACTTATAACGCATCACCTATACCTTGCTATATAAATGTGAAGCTATAAAGATATACCTTCGTTAATTTCAGAATAATAAAAAAAATTCAGCATGGAATTTTTTTTAACTTAAAGACAATAAAGAAACACTCAATAGTTATTAAGCAACATTTCAATCAAAAATAGAGTGCATTAATGTGTCAAAATATTTTCAAAAGGAATAATGTGTTGAGATACATAATTATTGGGACTCTTTAAAACTTAGACAGGAATAATTGTGATCACTTCTAAACTTAATTTGCACAACCCAGAGCACCTTATTGACATACTGGATAAAATATATTCAAATGATTCCTCTCACCATCCTTTTTAAAACATATTCCATTCTGAGATCGAGGAAAATTTATGGGATTTTTTAAAACTCGAATTTAAAAAAAGAATATTTCTTGGGGTTTTCCCCTCTTTTGAGAAGACCGCATATTTTTACTATTGTTTCACAATGGAATTTTGTTTTATTGTTTTCTCTTGGAAAAAAGGCTTTTAATGTAATACACATTGAGTTATTTAAATAAGCTATAGGGAATATTTTATACATTTGACATTTTATATTTAATATCGAATATCTCTTTTTTTTCCACAATGGAATGTCAAATGCGTTTTTAGTTACTTAGATCTCTGGGTTTTCTATCCAAATTTCTATCAATATTTTGAGATGAGTTATATTTCGAGAGATATTGAAGTTTTCTAAAATAGAAATTGGAAATAGAGAGAGATCGATATCTCTATATATCACTGTCAGATAAATTTTCAATCTTATTTAAAATAGATAATCACTATATGTGTTCTCTGAGAATTTATGTAAAAGAAGAAATCTAAATATTTAAAAGAATAGTCGAAAATTGTAAGATTTTAAAGTTACGCATAAAGATTAATTAGAAATCGTGTCATTCATTAACAAAGGATACAAATGAACTCTAATCTCAACATGTTACATATCCAGGTGTTAAATAGACTATGCTACCATCCTATCTAGATTCTAATACCAGCAACTTTGGTTATATATATGTTATATACAGTTATTATTTCTTTTTAAAATTAGAATTTCTAGAATAAAATACTATGTTAAATTGACCGCCAGATGTCGCGACTTCCCTTTAAATAACCTATTGTTGTTGTTTCCCGTTTGCCGGCTCAGCTCAAATCTTTTGTAATTATGTAAATAAGTCTTTTGTTTACTTTATTATATTCGTCTTAAAACAGGTAGTACTTTATCAAATTATGTATTTATATTCTATAAGCTTATTTAAAGCTATTTCTTATCTTAACTGTTTTTATTATTTTTACCACGAATGCAATATAACAAACATACGAGGACCATCCAATAAATAAGTTTCCCTTTTTTTTTTCTGCAAACGAAACGTTGTAAAAATTAGTTAGTATGGAAGAAATGGTCACTAGGATGCGTTGGAAGCTGGTGACCTTCAAAATCACGCTACTCGTACGCGCAAGTCCGTAGCGCTTCAGTTTCCATGGAGCTACCACTGGTGAACGTGTCGTTGCGAACTCCGTTCTGTAATTCGTTTTTTCACGGCGAAAAATGAAACTGCGGTCAATATTCATCGCAATTTAGTGTCAGTGTATGGTGAAGAATGTATGAGCATCCAAATGGTTCGCCGATGGCGTTCATGGTTCTTAGAAGGATTGCAAAACGTGCATGATGAAGAGTGAAGCGGCAGGCCCGTTACTGCTACGGACAATGCAGCCGCTTCTGCTGTTCGGAATGTGGTGGAAGCAGATCGCCGCGTCACCATTGACGAAATAATCATTTGACTGCCTCCTGGAATCGAAATTGGACGCTCTTCGATTGGAACAATCATGTCAGATATTTTGAATTTTCGCAAAGTCTGCGCAAGATGGGTCCCACGTTTTCTCTAGGAAAATCACAAGCAACAACGGATTGAGGCAGCCCGAGCTTTCCTGGAAATTCATCAAAGAGATGGAGATTAACTGTTTTCCCGTATTGTCACTGGAGATGAAAGCTGGGTGCATCATTCAACTCCAGAAACAAAACGACAAAGCATGGCGTGGAAGAAGCCTGAGGAAAGTGCACCAAAAAAGGCGAAGGTTACAATCTCTGCAGGCAAAGTTATGGCTATGGAAAACTTCAAATGGGAAATTTTCACACATCCACCTTATTCTCCGGAACTTGCCCCAAGCGACTTCCCTCTTTTTCCAGCACTTAAGTGGCACCTTGGAGGCAAGCACTTTGCGAATGATGACGAAGTGCAGGCGGAGGCGAACCACTGGCTACGAAGACAGGACACGGCTTGGTACAACAGTGGTATCAAAAAATTGCTACAACGGTACCAAAAATGTTTGGGCAGAAATGGTGATTATTTAGAGAAGTAGTCTATGAGTTGTATAATGAAAATAAAATAACTGCATAATTGTAAATAATGTGGTTTATTTGTTAAAAATAGGGAAACTTATTTATTGGATGGCCCTCGTATATTTATGTATCAAGCAAATTATCAATATTTTCATAAATAATTATTTAAAATCATCAGAAAATATTCTTTAATGTAATATATATATGGGGCATATTGAATTGATATCATGGCTAAATTCCAGTTCGCCTATGTGATTCACCTTCATTTTACCAGAAGAAACATTTTAGATATTGTAACCAAGTATTTATTCATTTTATTATTTTTATTAACAGAGTGGTCATTTTGTTCACCTTTCATAGTTGTCCTTGCCTTAAATAAATTGTTGTTTCCTCCTGAAGTTTTTGTCTTCCCTAATTTTCCACGTGGCATTTTGGTGGAGATGCCGGGTAAGTTAGGGAAGACAAACTGAAGATCGCCGAGAAGACCTTGAAGCCATGGGTGCTGTGATCTACATTTTCGGAGACTGACTCCAGGATTCCACCGCCGTACTAAAGCCAAGACTTCCCTCGAAGATGACGATGTCCCTATAGACGATACGACGACAAAGCCGCTCTTCACGCCGCCAGAAAAAGAACGCAAAGGTACTAGAGACAAAGTTCCAAGACTTCGATGGAATCCTTGGCAGAAGCACGTCAGATCCATGTCAGCATCTACAATAATTGCTAGCTGTGGGTCACAGCTACCATAGGGATGAAGCTATGTAACTCCACATGTAAATGATATTCTGTGTAAGGCAGGGCGTATGAAAAATTTATTATGTTCACTAAGCGGCAACGTGTGGGGTTTAGATACACAAAAGAGGTTAACTTTATATAAAACTATAATAAGGCCTGTACTTACATACGGATCAGAAATTTGGCTTAAATATTTAAACAATCGTTCTAAACAAAAACTGAATTCCATGCAGTACCAGATCATTTTATGGGCAGTTAGAGCTTATAAAACCACATCATCTAACTGTGTGCATAGTTTGGCAAAATTTCCACTCCTAATAGACTATATAGAATCTAGAATAATCAAATATGATCTAACTCATCTGTCCACTGAAGATATAATTACTTATGAACCCCATGCTCCAAGTATAGTCAAATCATTCTTACACGCAAAAATGAAGGAAAATTTTGACAATACTAATGAAATTTTCAGAAGCTTTTTCGTGTCTGGAATCCCAAGATTTTTCCGTCCAAATTTTTATAATATCCAATTCATTACAGATCATGGTAATTTTGGGAAATTTTTGGCAACTATCGGCGCGGTGAAGGAACCAGGATGCTTCTGCGGAGGTGAAATTCAGGACTCGAAACATCTACTTATGAATTGCCCAATTTTCCGGGTTTATAGAGAAGACAAATTTGGTCGTATTGGACGGCTTGATGAATTTGTAGGCAATAAAGAGAGGTGCAAAAGTTTTGATCAATTTTGCAAATTTATTTACAACTTTCTTTTAAATTGGAAAAGGGAGAGGGAAAATTAGAAGGAAAAGAATTGCGATGCCTGCTTTGTGTGTTTTGCTTTGTTGTTTGTTTTCTCTTCGGACAATTTTCTTTGTTAATTATGTAAAATAGTGAATTGAACAGGATTGTATATAGCCGATTTGTTGTGATGTAGAGAGAGGTCTCGACGCAAATATCCCTGAGTTTGGGATATCGCGTTTCATGATGTTAATAAAGTAATAAAGTAATGTAACCAAGTATTTATTCATTTTATTATTTTTATTAACAGAGTGGTCATTTTCATTTTTATATTTTGCTACTCTCTAAATTCCCCTCGTGGCTTATCTTTTGTTTACCTTTCATAGTTTGTCCTTGCCTGAAATAAATTGTTGTTTCCTCCTGAAGTTTTTGTCTTCCCTGATTTTCCACGTGGCAATATATTGGTTAATTCGGAAAATAAAATTAGTCGATTTGGGTGTAATATCTGTAATATGAGGCAAAATCATAAGGATATTTTTTTATATACGGAAATATATTATTTAAAAATTAATTTATAAGTAAAAACCACTTCATTCAAACACATTATTTAAAATAAATGCTAAATATATTTGAAGAAAGTAGTATTCATAAGTTATTAATACATTCTAATTGATTTTATAAATAATTGAGAAGTTTTGACGTTGAGTTTTCATCCTATCTCTCGATTTGTGTTCTTCTTTCAATCATTCTAATCATTAATGTTAAAACTATCTCTAGCAGATCCTCTAGGGTATAAAAAAATGGTAAGTATTTCGTAGGCAGAACTTTGTGAAAACGGGGAGTAAGATTTATCAAGTCGTTAGTGTATTCAATTAAAAAAAGAATCATGAAATAGAAACTGAGGATATTTCTTGATAGCTTTAAAAATGCCTCTCTGGAATTTTTATTATTTTAATGATTATAAAAAGTATTATATAAATTCAAAGTATATCTATATATATAAAATTGAATGTCTGTCTGTCTGTCTGTCTGTTTGTCTGTTTGTCTGTGGTCTGTGTGTACTCTATAGATTCAAAAACCGTACATCCAATCGCCGTGAAATTTTGGGATATTATTAGGCATATCCCCGGAAAGGTTTACGAAAAATAATATCTTGAATATCTTTAATATCCTTAGAGTTATTTCCAGATTTGTAGCTTTAACTCGCAAGCAGCGCCGCCATTGAGACGGAGATAGGCTTAAGTTTGCTGCTCCTGATGACCTTGGGTCTGCCCCACCCCGTGAGAGAATGGATTCGCCCGGCCGCCGGCCGACAGTCCAAGTACCCACCGACCAATCAGGGCAGAGTTGGTGACACAGCTATGCCAAGTAGACAAGAAAAAAAGCCTCGCCGGAGCTTGCCCAAGATGACCTTCGGGAACTTTGTCCATCTTCCATAAACGACCATGAATTTATTCAACCTTATCGAGTATTTTTCAAGGGACCGGTAAAAAATGTTCACTAGATAAAACGATGATTTTGTAATGTAGAAAATTAGGAAAGACAAAATTCAGAATGACACGGCACACAGGGACCGGGAAAAAATGATCACTTTATCAGTTTCAAATTATCAAAATATATCTATTTCTTTTTATAAGTTCGTTAGACAGACCTTTACTCGGGTACCGATTAATATTGATTTTATTCAACTTATCGAGTATTTTTCAAGGGACCGGGAAAAAATGTTCACTTTATCGAGAGATTCGTTAGACAAACCTTTACAAGGGTAAAACACGGGCGAAGCCGGGTACATCCGCTAGTATTATGATAAATTAGAGCGCCATCTATTATGAAAATTCGAAACTATTATAAACGCGTATGATTCTTTTGAAAATAAAACAATTTCTACTGTCCTTACTGCAATGGAAAAATTAATGGGATTGTGATAATGGGATAATAATTTTTCCATTGCAGTAAGGGCAGTAGAAATTGTTTTATTTTTAAAAGAATCATACACGTCTGTTTCGAATATATAAAGCATAATTATACTTAGAAAATATAAGCAAAATGTTTTAGTAACATTTATAGAAAATTGTATATTCAACTTAGTATGGAGAATAAACATAAAAATATATGTATAGAGATATAATTAAAATATCTTACTTGGCGTGACGGTAGGTCAAGTTGAACCTGCAAAAACAAACAGTTCTATTTAGAATTTAAAATAATATATATTCGGATAAGTTTTGTACAGGATTAGAAATCTCTAAGTATATTAGTATGAATAAAGAATATAGCCAATATAAATCCTAATATATTTTTATTAAAATACTATTGTTTGAGAGCTAATAGAGCGTGTTTTTCCGTTTATATCTAAAATAATAATAATTTTCAGAAAAAAATATCAAAAGATTCTTATATAGTCGTTTGTTTAATAAAAATTATCATTATTTTTGACAATATTTTATTTAATAATATATGTTTAAATATTTGAGAAATGATTTCTAAGTACACCCACACACATAATGGATGAGATTTCTCTCTGAGAAATATGAGGTAAAATAAAAGGCAGACGCCAAATAAACCACACAACCGTCTGCCCGTTAAATCCAAACGTGTCAGTAGCAGACGAGGTTGTTCCCCTCACTATAGATAGATAGATGGATGGATAAACCTTCCATTGCACCATTCTCTATTTTTATCTGTGAATATCCCTAGAAATATTCGGCACCACTGCCTCACTGAATAATTGAAAAATTTCAAAAATAAATTCAAATATTTTCAAAAATTCGCTAAATTTATCATTGATTTTTCATATATTGAATGATTTATTTTGAAAATCATTTCTGAAAATGTATTTATATTTATCTAATATTGAATTGTTATTAATTAAAATAAAGAAAAATATATTTAATCGAATTTTTGTCTGTGAGAATAAAACACATATATCGGCTGTCCTATAATTAAGGGAGGATTGAAAAAGAAGGAATAAATATTTTGAATTCAAGTTATTTTACAAGCAAAATATTCATAATGGGCCTAAATAACTTATAATAATTTATTTTATGCGTTTCTATAAAGGTCAGTTGGGCCATGAAATCAAGAAATCGAAAAGGGCGTGTCCAATACCGCTCCAATTTATTACATCTTTTCTACATAAATATGCAATGGAAAAATTACAAGAATGACTTGGCTATTTTCATGGTGGAGGTTGAGAAGACAATATTGGTAAAAGGTAGACTCAATAAGATAATTGAATGAATTTCTTAAAACTCGCAATATTTTTGAGTGACTTCTTGTCATCATGAAAAAAAAAATGATGCATGTTTCAGAATGTAGTTTCAAATAGTATTGTGATTTGCAAATAGAGCAATCCATAAATAGATCTTTAATTAAACAGGCATATATTGGTTCAAAAAATATTTATTCACCAATATTTCAGTTAGCTAAACGCCAACCTTTTTTAAGGTAATACAACATATATGTTGTTGGTAATTGGTAATTGGCTTTGGAATAATTCTATTTCTGTCCCTAAAGTAAGGGAATATGATTGGTTTAGGATAGCCTTCTATATCTCAATTCTATTAGAGATGTCATGGACCCACTAATCTAATAATTATAAATTTAGTTTTCCATATTTCACATCTGCACAATATCAACTGCTACCAAATGCCTATTCATATTTTGTAATTGACTTCAATCTATAGATATGGATAATATTGTGACCTTTTTTTTTATTCATAGTTTTATATTTCAGAAAATATTTATTAAATGTTTGACATGAGGCAATTATCTTTATATAAATACATCGAAAGAATGAATTCAAACCAGAAACCTTCCCAGTAGTATAGTAAATAACTTCTTAAAGTATCACGGCGATTGGATAATCTTACCTTTTAAAAACATTCATCGTGTAAACAAACTAACATTCATCGTGTGAACAAATACGTGTAAAATTTTCTGTATCTTCTTTAGCGCGCATTCATAAAGGTGTATTTGATGCTAAAATATGCATATATATTTAACTGATTCTACACCCTTTGAGCGAAGATGACTAACGACAGTTCAGGATCATATATACATGAGAGATGATGCTTTACTATATTGTTAAATATTGAAAAATCCATTTAGAGATCATTAAGATAAGTACATATTTTGGATCAATATAATTTATTCTAACATATTTCCGATATTTCGATCTGTTCGACTATGTTCTTCTAGAAATTCAAAACCTCCTCGTTATATATATATCTTATATAAAGAAAAGAGATTTTCTGCTTCATTTTGGAATTGTTGTGATTATATTGATTTTGGTTATCTTGAGAATTAAGCTATGGTGGTGCAGTCGTGGTTGAATAATAATCTTGAAAATATAAAGTCTTTATCAGAGATTTCTTTATTCGAGCTAAGGAATATATATAAAAACATAATTTGATTAAAGTATTGCCTGGATTAAGGCGAGTAGAACAAAGGGAAACAAAATATTATTTACATAATGTACAAAGTTTTGAGTCGGCCATTGGGATAAAACAACGAGTTTTTATAGGGGAAGAGTGACCTCTGGCGGTCGATTTAGCAGAGTATTTGAATCTATGAAGTTATAATTTAAAATAAAATTATATCTTTATATAACATATATATATTAAAATCAAAGAAGGCCTGACCACGAGAACATGAGATTTTTAGATGTATAAATCTATACATACTATATAGATTAATAAATATATATCAATATATACTAAATCTATATACTATAGTGAAAAAAATATATTCTTTCATATTAATTCCAACCAGGGTATTTATATCTATTTTGCATATAAGACGAGTTACACCTCGAAATATCAAACCATATATAATGCTAAATTATAGAAAAATAAGATATATTGTATAATACTGTATATGATAACATTAAAAACAGATATTAATATGATTACACTACACCTATCCCCCGATTTACACGGTAGATACGTTCCTGAGAAAAACGTGTAAATCGAGGGATAGGTGTATATTAAACTGTCAAATCTGAATAGGTGTTCGCCCCCTCATGAATCAGAGCTTCCCAATATTATTTTCAACATAGGTAGTATAGAGTAGAATATCGCATTTTAGTATAGTGCGATAAAAACAAAAAAAAAACTTATTTGGAAAACCGTGTAAAAGCGAAAACGTGTAAAACAAGTACCGTGTAAATCGGGGGATAGGTGTATTTATATCGAATATTACTGAGAAGTATCCATATTTTCAGTTTACAATACGAATTTATCATTAAATGCCTGTTCATCTAAAGATTAACCGTTTTCGATATACACTCACCCAATAATTACATTATTCAATAGGTAACTTGGTCTATAGACAAACCTAGAATGTTATTAGTTGTATTTTTATACAATAAACCTTTAAACGATGCCATTTTATCTAGAAAACCAGAAAGTAAACTATTTCTTTGAAGACTTATAAATCTTTCACTTCATTTTTATTTATGGTTCTTTCCAACTCTCTTGCTATAAATCTTTTAACTGGCTCTCAATTTTTAGATTCGCACGATCTGAACAATAAAGGCTTCCTATCTCTTTAGAAACTTTCAACCGAATACTGTTGCTTCTGAAATGTGACGTGTTTACATTATTCTTCCTCTTTATTAAAATACAGAATTGATAAATCATAGGTCGGTTAATATTTCAAGCTATTTGAAATATGGAAAACGTATTAATACGATTTACTCATAGAGGCGTTGTGATTATGTAGATAATTATATGATCAAATATTATGTGAAGATAAATAAAACAAGATTTATATTAATATATTTAGTTACACAATCATATGATTCAATTTCCTGATATGGTATATACACACAAAAACCATTATTAAGACACATTGGTCTTTCAGAAGATTCCCTTTGGAAATTACAAAGCATAGAAATCGTGGAGAACAAGACATATAATGGAACAAGAAATGAAAAATATGTTTTTGTACACATGAAACTACATAACAGATAGAAAGTTTTCATTGGATCTATGTGGGTTTTACAAGGCAGTGAATAAAAAGGCATCGTTACTGTTACTTTGAATTAAGTGAATGTGTATATATGTGTATATAAATATATTATCATTTTTTTGTTCACTTCTTTATCTCTTTCTTACTTTGCTTCTTGGATCCTGCATTCGAGTCTTTTGTAAGACTTTGGGTCTTAATAGGGGCTTTTGTTGTTATGTTGTATATATGTATGTGTATGTATATATCATACTTACACAATCTTTCTTTTTCTTCTTCTGTATATTCCCCACTTTCACAGGCCTATCTCTCTTGTAATCTCGGGGAGAATCCTCTATAAATCCAGTGTGTCTTAATAAAGGCTTTTGTGTGTGTGTGTGTTTTTGTACACATTATATATACATAGAATTATGAGTAGATTATATATTATTGGGTGGGAGAAGCATTCTGATTCTTCTCATCTCAAACTAGCTAACCTAACCTTATTTATGAAGAAGCTTTCTAAAATTAGAAGTATTGAAAAAACTTATGTTCTGTTAGATATATATGTGTGTGTGGCAGTAGTGAATATTTTTGAAGACTCAAATGGTATATTGTAATACAGTCAATAAGATAAACAAATGTCAGGCAGAAAGAACAAGCTTATTATGGATCGTACCTTTATTGCCATGAAAATTGAGAATAACAAAGATGAAGCAACAATCGATATAGTATCAAGGAAAAATAAAAAATTTCTATTGAATCCTCGTCAAATCGTATTTTTAATCATGTATTATATTATCAAAACGATAAATATATTTATTTTAAGCTTTTAAAAATTTTGGATTGAGTTTTCATATTTTATATTTTTCTTCTAAAATGGCTCTATACTTTCTCTCCCCTAAAGCACTTATTTGAAGATATTACTTCCTTTTATTATATATATATGACTCTTAAACGTTCTTTTCCTGATGAAGACCCAATCCTGAAACAAATATATATAGATGTTCTTGATTACATAAGTCAAAACTGGTGTATTCATTCATATTGTGCGTCAAAATATTCAATTATTCATAGTTTTTCTCACTTTTCCTATTGTGTTTGTTACCTATCTAGATTATTAAATTGTTTTTATTCTTGATAATTGTTTAAATGAAAAGAGAATTTTCGGAAGAACCCCGAGCCACAGAAGGCCCGAAATGCATGATATATTTTTATAATTAAGTAACCTCTCTCAGTTTAACATCCATTTCAAATGAATGAACATTCATTCGATATTTTTAACGTAAATAAATATAAAAATACACATTAGAAAGGCATGGGAATTTATTAGATGTAAACCTAAATTTGAATTCATAAAATACCAGAGAGGCAATGAAGAAGGTTACAGAGATTAGTAAAATATGAATTAAAAACATCAATATATAGGTAACCCAGGCTCTTCTAAAGCGTACCCATAGATCACCAACTACCCTGGCATATATTAAAATTAAATTAATATGAATATAAGATATTAAATATTAATATTTATAATGGAAACATGAAATAATTAATTCTTTGCTACAGTATTAATTCCAATAAATGACAATATAAAAATTACGTGAAAATTGAAAATGAGTGAAAGAAACTTTCAATACATCCATCAATATATTCAGCAGATTGATTATTCAAATTGGAGGCGTATCAGCTGAATCAATTGCTGGAGAGGAAACAGCCCTGTTTCCCGATATTGGCCCTCATCAGGAAGTGTAGTATACAAGCCGGATATAAATTCACTTTTTTGAAAGTAAGAATAAGATTGCCAATTAAGATTATAAATAAATTATTCATAAGTGTTGATAAGGAGAATTGATTCATAGTGATAAGTGAATCTAAGAGACAACTTTCAATATAAATGGTGTAAGAAGTTACTGCTTTCTGTTTTGCTGAAATAGCTCAGTTGGGAGAGCGTTAAACTGAAGAACTAAAGGTCCTTAGTTCGATCCCGGGTTTCGGCATTTTTTGGGCTCAAAATCATAAACTTTGGTTATTATTCCGTAAAACTATATTCTCTCGATGCTTTCTGTTTGACGTATTGTCAATTTTGTAAAATAGAAGAGGGAAATATAAAATGATTGGCATATTATCACGATTGATTGGACATATTATCGAATAAGCCGACTTGCCATCAGAATACATATATTAGCGTCACTTCCTACAAGACAGGCAGGGCACTAAATGATTATGATATAGGTTTAAGTACTGGAATTCAAAAGATATCCTCATTTCTGTACAATAGATCATTATAGCTCCACTGTAGACTAATGGACATGGCATCTGTCCGGTAAGCGGAACACTATGGGTTCGATTCCCATCCCTGAAAACTTTATTTTTCCGCTTATCATGACTCTTCACAATTCATCCTTTCATACTTCATACCCAAGGTTAAGAAATAATCGGTATTTCTCCTTAAAATAAATTTCGATTTTTCGTTCAAAAGAAACACATGCGGGATAATTTTCAAATGTCGTTCTACAATATCTCATTATCTCAGTCCTATTCCGACACTAGCCTGAAAGAATATATGTGAGTATCAAGTTCGTTGTAAGTACTGGAGAAGGGTGGGAGGTTTGAACGACACTACCCATTTATACAATGGTTCACTAGTCCCAAGACATTGTCACAGAATGTGGTGACTTACTCAGTGAATAATTATCCGTCACATGACGTTAATTCACCATTTATTTTTAGTTTGTTTAAATTTCTCAGTTATATTTTGAGATATGGTAAAATTTGTAAATACACCTAATCCCCGATTTACACGGTACTTGTTTTACACGTTTTCGCTTTTACACGGTTTTCCAAATAAGTTTTTTTTTTGTTTTTATCGCACTATACTAACGAAATACTATACGAAAAAATTGTAGAGAAATTGCCATCTTCTTCTTCAACTGAAAATAAGCCAATATTTTTGGCAAGTCATGGCTGGTTTGAAAGATTTAAAATAAGACATTCTTTTTTTTTCGACTTACACGTTTTTCTCGGGAACATATCTACCGTGTAAATCGGGGGATAGGTGTACTTTCAATGTTAAAATTATTTTATTTTATGATTATTCGTTCTTGTCTCAATTATAAACATGATATGGAGATCGCTGCGAGGGTTAACCGACACTCCCCATTTATATTGTGGCGAAGAAATAATTTATATTTTATTATTTAATTTAATTATTCAATCAAAATATTTGAAACAGAATTTTATTACTTTATATTTAAAAAATCTCTCTCATCATTTATGTTGCCTAGCTTGCTTGTTCGATATTTTCTAGCTGTAGATAGTTTGGTTGGTTGGTTGATAATTTTCGACTAGTCGTACTGACGTCATCAATAAATACTTTCACCGCTAAACAACAGACAATAAATAATGTTGTAGATATATATCAATTTGTAAATAGCAGAGAGAATTATCATAGATTTAACTATTTTTGCAAATATATTTATGATTTTCTTTCAAACCTGAAAGGCTCAGGTTCCTAATATATTTTATTGTTTCTCTTTTTATTTCGATTACTTTTTCTTGTATAATATGTTTATAACTGTTTCTGTTTTAAAAAATGTTAATCGGCGCAATTATCCCTAGCCGGGATATCGTGTTTTGTGTGTTGAAATAAAATAAAAGATATTCCAAGTCTTGATTTCTACGCTACAATATATATATATATATTATTGCATCATGATTAATGCACGTATTTTTAAAATTATTTAATATATTATTTTTTAATATATTTAGAATTTAAATTATATATATATTTATTTTTATAAAACAGATTATTACTATACAAATATTATGTACTCGAAAACATTTGTATTTTGATACACTGAATACACTACCTGCTTTAAACTTTGATATGATAAATAAAAAGATATTCTAGGTGCTACCTAAAAATATAGTTGTCTTATTATTGACTGGTTTAACCTTGTAGAATGGTTGAGACACGTTCTGGAAAGATACAAGACATGTCTGAGGAGAGAATCAAGACTGAAGAGTCTGCCAAACCGCAGCTTGGTGCAACAATTTATACAAGGGTTCAATAGTCCCACGCCATTCCAACTCTATCGGAGAGTACAAATAAATTATTTGAAAAATAGTAAATAAATAATATTAATGTGAAGAGTTTCTTTAAAGGTAACTATTTCAAAGTAACTATTACACACACAAATAAGTTGACTTGGAATCTCGTAAATGCATACTGCAGCTGTTTTCACATCACGTATAGTAATGCATTGCCCCTTAATATTAACAGAAGTAATATTCAAACAAACATTATGGCAGTCACTAAGGGCTATACTCGTGCTATGTGAGCTAACCTACCATATTACAATGTTACAGATGAATCTACCCCCCTATATATATATTCCTAGTCATTTATACAAATTACCCATCGAGCTGTCTATAAAGGAAGCTGCCTTCGACCAATTTGTCTACAATCGAAAATCAATACCTAACAGATTACAGCTTTGAAAAACTTAATCGACAACGCTATTTTGTTTTAAAAAAATCCTATAAAACTTTATCGATATAAAGTTTTTAAATTTGCGTTTAATATTCATATGGCCGTAGAATTAAGTAGGGATTAATTAGAAATTGAATATTTATAATGGGAAATATTGAAGCACGGTTTCTTTCAAATCTTGAGAAAATTGAGAGTACGTTTAGGTCGTTATTGTCGAGACTTTGTACTTTGTGGAACAATTTCAAATCTTGAGAAAGCTGAGAGTACGTTTAGGTCGTTATTGTCGAGACTTTGTACTTTGTGGATTAATTTCAAATCTTGAGAAAGCTGAGAGTACGTTTAGGTCGTTATTGTCAAGATTTTGTACTTTGTGGAATAATTTCAAATCTTGAGAAAGCTGAGAGTACGTTTAGGTCGTTATTGTCAAGATTTTGTACTTTGTGGAATAATTTCAAATCTTGAGAAAGCTGAGAGTACGTCTAGGTCGTTTTTGTCAAGATTTTGTACTTTGTGGAATAATTTCAAATCTTGAGAAAGCTGAGAGTACGTTTAGGTCGTTATTGTCAATATTTTGTACTTTGTGGAATAATTTCAAATCTTGAGAAAGCTGAGAGTACGTTTAGGTCGTTATTGTCGAGACTTTGTACTTTGTGGAATAATTTCAAATCTTGAGAAAGCTGAGAGTACGTTTAGGTCGTTATTGTCGAGACTTTGTACTTTGTGGAACAATTTCAAATCTTGAGAAAGCTGAGAGTACGTTTAGGTCGTTATTGTCGAGACTTTGTACTTTGTGGAATAATTTCAAATCTTGAGAAAGCTGAGAGTACGTTTAGGTCGTTATTGTCAAGATTTTGTACTTTGTGGAATAATTTCAAATCTTGAGAAAGCTGAGAGTACATTTAGGTCGTTATTGTCAAGATTTTGTACTTTGTGGAATAATTTCAAATCTTGAGAAAGCTGAGAGTACGTCTAGGTCGTTTTTGTCAAGATTTTGTACTTTGTGGAATAATTTCAAATCTTGAGAAAGCTGAGAGTACGTTTAGGTCGTTATTGTCAATATTTTGTACTTTGTGGAATAATTTCAAATCTTGAGAAAGCTGAGAGTACGTTTAGGTCGTTATTGTCAAGACTTTGTACTTTGTGGAATAATTTCAAATCTTGAGAAAGCTGAGTGTACTTTAGGGCGTTTTTGGCAAGATTTTGTACTTTGTGGAATAATTTCAAATCTTGAGAAAGCTGAGAGTGCGTTTAGGTCGTTATTGTCAAGATTTAGTACTTTGTGGAATAATTTCAAATCTTGAGAAAGCTGAGAGTACGTCTAGGTCGTTATTGTCAAGATTTTGTACTTTGTGGAATAATTTCAAATCTTGAGAAAGCTGAGAGTACGTTTAGGTCGTTATTGTCAAGATTTTGTACTTTGTGGAATAATTTCAAATCTTGAGAAAGCTGAGTGTACGTTTAGGGCGTTTTTGGCAAGATTGTGTTTTTTGTGGAATAATTTCAAATCTTGAGAAAGCTGAGAGTGCGTTTAGGTCGTTATTGTCGAGATTTTGTACTTTGTGGCACAATTTCAAATCTTGAGAAAGCTGAGAGTACGTTTAGGTTGTTATTGTCGAGACTTTGTACTTTATTGAATAATTTCAAATCAAATAAGATTGTTGAACTCTAAATGCTTCATGAAAAAGTATAAATATATTTGGAGCACTTTTTTATAAAACATATATAGTGTATGAAAAAGTGAAAGTTGTATAAGCTTATGATTTTTCTTTGTTTTAAAAATGAATCGATATTGGTTCCATATTCTTGAATTGAATATTACACCTTAGTTCTATATATTTTATTGCTTAAAAAGGAACACAACAAAACAAAAAAGTACCTACAATTGCAAATGATTTGATAACTAACTAAGAAAAAAATGATATTTAAAATGATGATGGTAAAAATTTGAATATGTCTGCCATAAAAAAGCTTCTATGAATTAAAAAAAAAAAGAATAATTACTAAATTAATATACAAACTTCAAACATATAGTTATTTTGGGTCAAAACAAGATTCGTTTAATATTTATATAAAAGAGCGTACCTGGATCTGTGAAAGAAAATAATTTTTTTTTTTTCACAGATCTAAGGGGGGGGGGGGGGGTACGCCTTTTGCATATGAATATATAATTAAAATCTTTTAATTTTATTTATTATATATATAATTTATAATTATAATCTTTTTACAGCCCTCATACTGGATTGATTAAAAATTGAAAAAAAGGAAGTCATGGCTCATCGGTAGCACATCACCATTTGGTTTTCTAGACCGCTTCAATATTGTATTAGACTGAATTATTATACACTGCATTTGCTATTGAGAACAGTACATTAGTGATTTGAAAGAACTATGGATATATGCGGTAGAGCATTGCTTAATGCATTTAATCTTTAATATAGATATATACTACTACAGTTCTTAAAGCATATGTTCATAGTTATTTCAAACCTCCAATTTACAGTACTCGATAGAAAATACAAGGTATATAACAATTAAGTCTAATAGAATATTGAAACAGTCAGGAGATTAATATGGCGAAACTCTTGGAGGGTACACCATTGATGAGCTATGCGCCTTCTCTCTCTCAAATTTTAATCATTGCAGTATAAAGGCTCTAGAAATAGATGTTGAATATGCAAATAAAAAAAATAGAGTTATAAATATATTTTTAAATTTTCAACGATAGAGGGCGCTAATCTAATTATGATATTTTAAATGATTCATACCATTAGCTTCATTCATTACAGTGTGTGTTGATGAGCATTAAATATCCTAATTTAGATAATGCAACAGGTAGACAGTATCTACACACAGTATACTCTTGTATCAGGGCACAGATTCCCGAAAGCTTGAGATTTCATTATTATATATTGAAAGAAACCGCCGGTTCAAAAACACATTAATAGGTACCGCTCAACAAGAGCAACCTAGTTCATGATAATTGAAACAGTGAATAATATGTGAAGGTTATTCACATATTAAACAATATTTTAATGCGGGATTCAATCCCGGTTCATGACTATCGGGAATCGAGGGTGTTACCCACTCGTCCACCGACTTTTTTTTTATTAGAAGAAACAAATTGAACCAGGCCTCCTAATAATTTATTTCATATTTTGAAAGATATCATATACTTAAAAAAGAGTTTAAATTTCTTATAAGGGGTATTGTGATAATTTAAAATGTCATTGATTCCGAAGAGTAAATACTACTTGAAGCACCTTTTGAAACCTTTCTGTATATCGAATTTCTCCAAGGTTTCTTGTCTGAGAGGTTATTCTAGACAATTTTATAAAACCTACCAGTGAGAATTTAGATGGAAAAGGGAACAATACTAAACTCGGTGTGTGTGTGTTAGAATATATGATTCTATATTCAAATAAGCTATTCTATGTCAATTGATTTGAATATCCTGGATATAAATTGAATAATAGTGAATATATCAACGTTTTGGCCAGTTTAATTTACCAATCTTTGCAGTAAAGGCATTAAAACATTATTTTATTTTTAAAATAACCATACGCGTCAAAAATAGTTTAAAATTCTTATAAGAGATTATATCTTATAATGTATCATGTCAACATTTCTCCTAATTGGGAATTAAAAGGCAACTATACTTTTTTAAACTTTATAAAGGTGACTTGATTTTGTGCAAAATCTTAAGTTATTTAGGAATACAATAAGAATTTTAACAATCCAATTAATATGAAGAATTGTTGTGAAAAAGCTAGAGGAAAACAAGAGAAAGTGAAATGGCCTATTTTAATATTAAAATTGTGTCCCGGGATATTAGATTTAGAATGATTCATCATCTTGTGGAGCAGGCTCCCATATAATTTTATGGCGCGTGAAAATTGAATGCGCTGTTAAGTGGTAGTTGGAATAATCTTGAAAATAAATGTGTCTACCTGTTGAAATATTCCAGAGAATAAACCTGGCTACAATACTGACCAACTATACAATCCTACATTTCTCCATGATAACAATTCTCTTTATAATTGAAGTTTGGCTAAAACCTCGAGATCATATCATATGCACATTTACAACATTTTTACATATCAAAATAATAATCTCATATAAATATAGAAAGAATAAAAAGATGATTTTCTATATATATTACTGAGATGAAGAAGAAAGGTTCAGAATTCGTCATGAATAAAACCTTGATTCAGACATTTGAACATCCCTTTATGCCTTTCTATCAATAAACATCTTTAAGTTCTTTATTTACGACTTAGAAGCCATCTTATAATGCTAACGAGGCATTTAGAGTTGATAATATATATTCTTTTAAGTTGAAGTTGAAACATTAAACTTTTATAGGGATAAGTTTCTTTTTTAAAAACTCAATTCACACCTATCTCTGGCTTTCGGGCTTGAAAGACCTATTAAGGGGGAAAATACGATATGATAATGTACATTAATTATTGTAATATTGTATACAAAATTAAATTATACCATTTTTTTCTGTAGAAGGGCTTTCATGCCCGAAATATAAAGATATGAATTAAATTTGTAAAACAGAAACGTATCCATAAAGGCCTGATGGTCATTTTATTATTGATGCAAGCGATTATTTTTTATATTCAAGTACCCGTTGTTTGCTTATAAATCAAGATCTCTAGACCTCTCTAGTAATAGAAAACTACTCCAACCAAACCCATAATGATTAGAATATTTGAAGAGTAAGATGATTGATTAATGGAATGAATGTAGCGTCTAGAAAATATATAAAAGGTGTCTGTGCTTGAAATATTGGAATTATCATTTCAATGTAAATTACTGATACACGATAGAAATCTCTATCCCCTTTAAAATTTACCATTTAATGATTGGGATATATTTTTAAAACAAACAGTGCATCTTTGTCGTTTAGCCACAGATTCGAAAGACTTCCCTGTGTCCAACTATTAATTCCCCACGTCTTAATTTTCGAAGTTATTTCAATTTTATTGTATATAACAATTTGTGGAATGCGACGTTCGTACATAGAGGAATTCAGCAATTGTCAGCAGGATTCAACTGGAGCTTGGTATACAGCTTCTATTGACTTTGCCAAGCTAGGTTGTCTCCAAATATTTGCCCAAATGCAATCTCAAAAGATATAAATGCATATCTTAATATATCTAAAATAAAAGAGGCATATCCTGAACGTGTTCACATCAGAATTTCTATGTGAAAACCTAGGCCTTTACACTCATGAACAAAATTTAAGGAAATGGAAAGTCTTTGACCGCGGGTCTTCTGTTTTTTTTTTTTTTTTTGAAGGAGACAAAGGCAATTTTGTTCGCACTTGATTATCTCGTGTGTCTTTAATAAAGGCCACTTTGTATCAGTTTGGCCTTTTATACATACCATATAATTTTGAATTATATATTAAATTTCTGATAGCAACATATTATATTTTAATTACACACACAATACGTGATAACCTAACCTAATTTATATTTTATTTGCATTATATATATATAAGCCA
>CP092864.1:203558350-203621512 GCA_030710605.1 Cordylochernes scorpioides | reverse complement strand
AATAGATGTTGAATATGCAAATAAAAAAAATAGAGTTATAAATATATTTTCAAATTTTCAACGATAGAGGGCGCTAATCTAATTATGATAACTGAAATGATTGATACCATTAGCTTCATTCACTTCAGTGTGTGTTGAATGGCATGAAATATCCTAATTTGAATAATACAACAGGTAGACAGTATCTACACACAGTATACCCCTATATCAGGGCAGAGATTCTCGAAAGCTTGAGATTTCATTATTAAAATTAAAAGAAACAAATTTTCAGAGGTATCTGTTGTATTGTTAAATTTATATCAAGGATCAATTGACATAGAATAGCTTGAGTCAAAAGGCGATCCATTAATTAAGACTATATAAAAGGGCGTACCTGGATCTGTAAAGCAAAAAAGAAACATTTTTTTCCTTAAAATATTTCGAGATAATATTTATTGATAAAGAGGGAGCAATCTCTCGAAATATTTTGAGAAAAAAAATGTTTTTTTTTTTTTTGCTTTACAGATCCAGGTACGCCCTTTTATATGATAGAATAGCTTATTTAAATATAGAATCATATGATCTAACACACACACCGAGTTTAGTATTGTTCTCTTTTCCATCTAAATCCTCACTGGTAAGTTTTATAAAATTGTTTAGAATAACCTCTCAGACAAGAATCCTTGGAGAAATTCGATATACAGAAAGGTTTCAAAGCTTGTTTCAAATAGTATTTACTCTTCGGAATTAATGCCATTTTTAATCATCACATTACCCCTTATAAGAAATTTAAACTCTTTTTTAAGTATATGATATCTTTAAAAATAGAAAATAATTTATTAGAAGGGCCTGGTTCAACAGTAGTAAATCCATCAACGTTTTGGCCAGTTTAATTTACCAATCTTTGCAGTAAAAGAATTAAAAATGATTTTATTTTAAAAATAATCATACGCGTTAAAAATAGTTAAAAATTCTTATAACAGATTATATCTTATAATGTATCATGTCAACATTACTCCTAATTGGGAATTAAAAGGCAACTATTCTTTTTTACACCTTAAAAAAGTGGCTTGATTTTGTGCAAAATCTTAAGTTGCTTAGGAATACAATAAGAATTTTAACAATCCAATTAATATGAAGAATTGTTGTGAAAAAGCTAGAGGAAAACAAGAGAAAGTGAAATGGCCTATTTTAATATTAAAATTGTGTCCCGGGATATTAGATTTAGAATGATTCATCATCTTGTGGAGCAGGCTCCCATATAATTTTATGGCGCGTGAAAATTGAATGCGCTGTTAAGTGGTAGTTGGAATAATCTTGAAAATAAATGTGTCTACCTGTTGAAATATTCCAGAATAAACCTGGCTATACCATACTGACCAACTATACAATCCTACATTTATCCATGAATAACAATTCTCTTTATAATTCAAGTTTGGTTAAAACCTCGAGTTCTTATTATATGCATATCTACAACATTTTTACATATTAAAATAATAGTCTCCTATAAATATAGAAGGAATAAGAAGATTATTTTCTATATACATTACTGAGATGTATAAGAAGTGTGCAGAATTCGTCATGAATACAACCTTGATTCAGACATTCAAACATCCCTTTATGCCTTTCTTTCAATAAACATCTTTAACTTCTTTATTTACGACTTAGAAGCCATCTTCTAATGCTAACGAGGTACTTATAGAAGACAATATTATTTCTTTTAATTTAAAGTTAAAACATTAGGCTTTTACAGGGATGGTGTCTTGTACATGGAGCAGATCAGATCGGTTCGTACACCCTGATCACAATACCGGCCAACTGAGGTGGTGGTGGTGTCTTGTGCATGGAGCAGATCAGATAGGTCCGTGCACCCTGATCACAATACCGGCCAACTGAGGTGGTAGTGGTGTCTTGTCCATGGAATAGATCAGATCGGTCCGTGCATCCTGATCACAATACCGGCCAACTGAGGTGGTGGTGTCTTGTCCATGGAACAGATTAGATCGGTCCGTGCACCCTGATCACATAACCGGCCAACTGAGGTGCCTTGTCCGTATGGATGTCCTCTTTTACAAGGATAAATTTATTTTAAAAAACCTTAATTCAGATATCTAGCCTTCAGGCTCTTGAAAGTACGATAAGAGAAAATACGATACAATATTGTATATTAATTATTGTGTTATTGTATACAAATTGTATTGTACCGGATCCTTTTCTGTAAAGGGGCTTTTAATCTAGAGAAATCTAGACATATGAATCAAATTCATTTTTAAAAACTTATCCCTAGAATACCCTGATTGTTTCAATTCAATATTGTTACAAGTGATAAATTTTTTCATCTTTATTCAGAGTACCCAATACTTGTATCTGTACCAATCTGTACCAATATCTATAGACCTCTGGAATAGAAAAATACTCCAACCAAACCCAAAATATCCTTAAGGTTCGATATAATCGTTATTTCTCCTTAAAATAATTTTCGATTTTTCATTCAAAAGAAACACATGCGGGATAATTTTAAAATGTCATTTTACAATCACAAGCCGTATTATATTATATTGTATTATAGTCATTTTTGTTGAAGAGTAAGATGATTGATTACTGGAATGAATGTAGCGTCTAGATAGTATATAAAAGGTGTATACTTGATAAAAATAAGAATTATTATTTAAAGGTGAATTACTGATACGATAGAAACTTCTATCATCTTCAATATTTACCATTTAGTATGATATGGATATTATTTAATTCAAACAGTGCATCTTTTTCGTTTAGCCACAGATTCGAAAGACTTACCTGTGTCCAACTATTAATTCCCCACGTCTTAATTTTCGAAATTATTTCAATTTTATTGTATATAACAATTTGTGTAATGCGAAAATCGTACATTGAGGAATTCAGCAATTGTCAGCAGGATTCAACTGGATCTTGGTATACATCTTCTATTGACTTTGCCAAGCTAGGTTGTCTCCAAGTATTTGCCCCAATACAATCTCAAATAATATAAATGCATATATATATATATATATTTATTAAAAATAAAAGAGGCATATCCTGAGCGTACTCACATGAGCATCTCTAAGTGACAACCTAGGCCTTTTACACTCATGAACTAAATTTAAGGAAATGGAAAGTCTTTGACCGCGGGTCTTATTTATTTATTTTTTTTTTTTTGAAGGAGACAAAGGCAATTTTGTTCACACTTGGTTATCTCGTGTGTCTTTAATAAAGGTCACTGTGTATCAGTTTGGCTTTATATACATACCATATGATTTTGAATTATTTATCAAATTTCTGAAACCAACATATTATATTTCAATTACACACACAATACGTGATAACTTAACCTAATTTATATTTATTTGTATTATATATATATAAAATACAATATAACGCGGCTGATGATTGTAAAACGAAAATTGCAATTATACCGCGAATGTTTCTTTTAAACAAAAATCGAAATCTATTTTAAAGAGAAATAACGATTATTTCTAACTTTAAGGATGAAGTATGATAGGATGAATTGTGAAGAGTAATGACAAACGGAAAAATAAAAGTGTCCAGGGGCGGGAATCGAACCCACAACCTTCTTTCAACAATTCCCGCCCCTGGACACTTTTATTTTTCCGTTTGTCATTACTCTTCACAATTCATCCTATCATACTTCATCCTTAAAGTTAGAAATAATCGTTATTTCTCTTTAAAATAGATTTCGATTTTTGTTCAAAAGAAACATTCGCGGTATAATTGCAATTTTCGTTTTACAATCATCAGCCGCGTTATATTGTATTTTAAATGTATTATAAGTTAATTTAAATATTATTTACGAACGGAAAAATACGTCCAGGGTAGCCTAGTGGACACGGTAAGCAGAAGGTTGTGGGTTCGATTCCCGCTCCTGGACACTTTTATTTTTCCGTTTGTCATTACTCTTCACAATTCATCCTATCATACCTCATCTTTAAAGTTAGAAATAATCGTTATTTCTCTTTAAAATAGATTTCGATTTTTGTTTAAAAGAAACATTCGCGGTATAATATATATATATAAGTCAAACCTATTGATATATAGAAAATTAGATAATGTTTTGTATTTTTCAAATATAAGGAAAGTGTTATATGCCAAATAAATATAATTAAAGCAAATTTTATTACGATTTCACTGCACCAACTATTGTCGAAGACTCAAATCATAAAGAAATGGGATCTTGCTGAAGGGAAATTGGTTTGTAGTCACAATATTGGCGTCCTTTCAATAGGAGTTAATTAGTTGAGAGAAAACACTGTATGGGATTCTCTTTCTTTGCCGCCACGGTCATTCTAGCTCCGAAGAATGGAATCAAAGGGAGGCAGATACTGTGTGTCTATTGGCGTCTAGTCAGATAGAGATAGACAAGTCATTGGTGGAAAGCCGTGATCCTTAACCCATGGAACCCGGCTGTGTATTTGCCCTGACACTATGCTATACATGCAGCACAATTTACAAGAGTGTTTGTATTATATACTCATGGACACACAATACTTAAAGAAGTGAAAATTCTTTAATGTCCTATTCGTTTATTTTTTAAGGAGACAGAGGAAATTTTGTTCACACTTGGTTATCGCTTGTTTCATCAATAAAAGTCACTGTGTATATATATCGGACACTCCTCAAGCGGACACCTCTCCACAAAGGACAGTTTTCAATGGCAAAATTACCATTTTTACTATATAGCAACTCTCCGGTAAGAGAACACCTCTCCCTAATGGGCACTTTGGCTCTGTAATTAGGTGTTCTTTACAAGAAGATAGTTCTACTGTATATAATTAATAAAGATTCTTTCCTGCTTTTACATTTCAACCAAATCAATAAAGATAATCAATGTCTGAATACCGATATACATACTAAAAAGTATAAATTCCTAAAATTCTGTACATCAGCATATATATAAGGTGTGAATAGTAAAGATTTATAAAGGTTAAAAAGGCCAAGTATGAGCTATACACCGACGGTGTATAATGCCTTATATACAAATAATTCAACATGGCAAATTTGAATTTAGAACGTGGCCAGGAAAAAGGTGCAAAAGACGGTATAACATTATACGCGTATACGGAAGTGGTTTAAAGAAGATAAGAAAACATGCTGTATGTTACAAATTAAAATAAAACAAGAATTTCTAAAGGTATATTTGTATATAAGGCATGTTTTATCGTTAAATAAAATAGATATTTGACCAAATTACTACGATATAGAGAATGAAATGTTTGTTTATTTCATAATTTGACAAAGTTGAATCGTGGTTAGAGCACAGAAGGACATACTGTAGGTTACAAATTTAATTAATACAGAAATTTCTAAAGGTATATTTGTATATAAGATATGTTTTATTGTTAAATAAAATAGATATTTGACCAAATTACTACGATATAGAGAATGAAATGTTTGTTTATTTTCATAATTTGACAAAGTTGAGAAGTTGAATCGTGGTTAAAGCAGAGAAACATCCCCGGAGAGAACGGTATATGCCAAGCAGATTAAAGGGATACTTAGTCTACCATCTGGCATCAAATATTCAGGGTGCTCTGGTTGAATTATTAAACCATACCGGGCTTTCTTCGTTAAAAGAAATTGTCTTCTCTCCCTTGGGTATCCTGTTCAATAAATGTGTTTTTTGACGACCGCAACCTAGAAATTCTCTTTTAGCGTGAGAAGAGACATTCACTTAGAGAGACTTCAGAGAATTCAATAAGTATTTGGGAGAAAAAGCTTTTTATTTATCAGAAGCTATTTCAAATGAAGGGGACCTTACAGTAAAAACAGTGGCTAAATACCCACCTTGATTATCATGGCCTGCATCACGTGTACTTGGAATAATAATAAAAAATCCAAATGAAATGCACGAAAATATAATCGATAGTGCCGAATTAGTTGCGAAACACAGAAAGCATATGACTGCAATGTAACCTTACAAAGCAACTACTATGGAGTTTTACATCAACGATGATTTTCCAATTACTGTAAAGCGCTGTGTTGTTTCAGTAAGAATTATTTTCTCACTATATTTAAACATACTAATGTTTTATTATTGAAATCTAAGAACTTAATATGTCCTTTGTTAATAGCGAATTTAGCCATGACTTTCCACACTACACGTTTTATTGTCCGACACTGAAGAAAAGATAAATTCTCCATCAAAAGATTGGCTATGAAAACAAGTCGCTATATTTACTAATAGTAAAAGTAGTGAAAAGTAAACCCAATGATTTAGCTTTTTAAAAATTCTGGAAAACAGAACAGACAATAGGCGCAACACAGATGATGGATCAAACTTGAAGAAAGGTCAATCTTATCTTGATCTATTATCTGGATAAATTAATTTTAAAAAATTCATTTCCTGATCATTCTGAAGTTTATCTTTCCTAATTTTATACTTAACATTTTGGTGGAGATGTTGAGTAGATTAGGGAAGACAAACTGAAGCTCGCCCCGAGCTGATCTTGAAACCATGGCTGTTGTGAAATACATTTTATGCGACTCACTCCAGGATTTCTTCGCCGTGTCCCTGAAAAGATGATGCACCTATTGACGCTACGAAGATAAACCCGCTCTACAAGCCGCAAGAAAAATAGACGCAAAGCTACTAGGGACAAGTTTTTAAGAAGCACGTTAGATACATGTCAGTGGAAAAAAAGATATCCAGGCAGTGAATCATAAGGAAAGAACTATATTTACTAGAATATTTATTAATATATTAACAGAAAATAGTTTTGATAATTATATTTTATACTCTGTTGAACTTCCCTCTCATTGCCTCTCTAGTATTTAATAATTGCTTTCACATGTGTAGACATGTTTTGCACTTACAGTCAAAGAAGTCGTTAATTTCTACCACCTTTATAATCATGGCCTGTACCATGGCCACGACCAGAGTGTGTACTAGGGATAATATTACAGAAAATATATATTCAATATAAATGTTTATTTTATATTTTCTTAAACATATAAATAGTGGTTTTATCCTGAGGTTTTTGTCTTTCCTAATTTATCTATGTGAAGATATTCTCTAATGCAAGAAATGTTAAAAAGGAAGAAAAAGCAAATCTTAAATAGGAAATGTATAAGTGCGAGTATATATATATGTTGTAAATAATTTTACCTTATTATTTTCTACATAAATTATATTTTTATTAATACTTTATTGTTTAGTTCATAGATGAACTCTGTGACGCCGAGAAGTCCAGACGGCGCTGATGTAGATATAAATATTGTTTTGTTTTTTTGCTTAGTCGAGTTAGTTAGACTTTTTTTGTTATCAAATATGTAAATTTACTATATTTTTGTTTAATTAAGTTTTTTTTTTCTCTCAAAATTGAGGTATTCTACCTGTTAAGATTCCTCAAGTTTGTTATTACCATTAATTTTGTAAAACTTTGACGATTGGTTACTAAATAAACCCGTCAAGAGTGGAGTGTTTTGATCTCCTTTAATCCCTCGACTGCTCAATCTCATCTCACCACCAGCACCATTTTTTTAAAATATAAAATAAATATAATATATATATATGTATAGAAGTCGACGACATATTCTCAATCTTCACCCAAATATAAACATTTTCTAACCAAGAAAAAAAATTCCAGGTATAAAACGAGGTTTACATTTCATGGAATTAACTGATACCTCCATAGTGCTATGACCTATCAATGGATCAATAGAATGTTCAATAAAGCCTTGATCGTTATTTACTAAGGTCCCATTTATCTTATTAAGCGAAGTACCATTTATCTCCTCATTCTATATCACTTCATCATTGTAATCGATTCTCATATACAAACTCTTGTACTTTACCTCTTCTGTATTGAAATTAATACTCTATGTTATTAACATGGTATATGGGATTTCTAACTTTTCACCTGATATCCCACGCCAAGTCATTAACGATCAGTGTTCTTCCATCAATGTATGCGGTTTTTTACAGAGTAAATTACATTAAGCTAGTTTTATATTTTCTTTAATAATATAGTTTCTTGTTTTTACCAGGAGGTGTGGATCATTATATAAGTTTAATTTTAATTAAATTTCTTTTATATAATACATTAGAACGCCATCTGTTATGATAATTCGAAACTATTATAGACGCGTATGATTCTTTTAAAAATTAAACAATCGCAGTAAGCACAGTAACTAATTGTTTAATTTGTAAAATAACCATACGCATCTATAATATTTTTATATAGATAACAGTATAAATATGAATATATATTTTGGATTTTTCAATATTTATATTTATAATTTTTCTCAAATTCGCCTCTACTTATCGAGAATATTTATGTTCTGAACTAAAGCACGTAAACAGTAATTCCTAGGCCAAATTTCGAAAAGAGTAAAACACATAAAAATCCATATTTATTCGCTAAAACTAAGTTAAATAAAAAATCAATATTAAAACTATAAACCTGAAAATTAATTTCGGGAGCACATCCCTACAAACTCGCCGAGTTCTAATAAAGGGAATTATTGGAAGAAGGAATCTGTTGATTCACTTCCAACTTGATTATTGGACATATGAGAAACGGATATTGAAAACATCCTACAATATGTTAGTTTACAGGAAAAACCTTTAACAAATAAAATAAATGGGTAATTCTCACAACCATCAGATAGTGTTCAATCTAAACATCTTATTGCTTAAACTTTACTGGTCCGGGTTCTGAATTGCTTTATATCTCCCATAAATAACAATGTCCCGCTTAAAGTTCACCTTTTAACAGCAGTCGTTCTGCCAATGTATGGAGATTTAAAGATATATTTCTCAACATGATGTCAGAACTGAATTCGAGTTGAAGCTTTATCGTTTTTATATCTAGTTTATAAGTATATACTTTATGTTTAAAACTTTCAAATTATGAGCAATATAAATCTTCCATGTTTTAATTTTCTAAAAATTAGCCAAGCTTTCATATAGAAATAGGATTTAATAAAGAACACCTAGTTTCAGAGAATAATTATTTTTTAGAGATAAGTGTCCTCTTACCAGAGATCAGTTAAATTTTTAAGGTGATAATTTTGACGTTGAAAACTGTCCTTTGTAGAGAGGTATCTTCCAGCGGGAGTGTCCTCTCATGTAGATTCTACTGTGATGGTGATGAAAACTGTCCTTTGTTGAGAGAGGTATCCTATAGCGGGAGTGTCCATTTATGGTGGGTTTACTGTATTGGTGATGAAAACTGTCCGTTTTATAGAGGTTTCCTTTTGCGGGAGTGTCCTCTAATGGAGGTTCTACTGTATTGGCGATGAAAGCTGCCTTTTGTATAGAGGTGTCTTCTAGCGGGATTGTCATCTTACAGAGGCTTTACTGAATTCTAAATATCTGAATTATATTAGATACATTCAATAATACACCTATCCCCCGATTTACACGGTAGATACGTTCCTGAGAAAAACGTGTAAATCGGGGGATAGGTGTACACAGAAATAAAAATAAAATGCATTGACAGGTTAAAATATGTAGTTAGCACATAAGCTCGGGATTCCTCGTGAGATGTGTACACAGCGCATGTATTCAATCACAGTAGCTTTTAGTATAGTGCGATAAAAACAAAAAAAACAAACAATGGTTGCCTGTAAAGTCGGTTTTACGGGCGAAGATTTTACGTGACAACGGTAGAATATTTATTGATATGAATATAATTAAATTGCAAAATAGGAACAAGGAATTGAATGAAAATAAGAATTGCACAAATTTTAACTATAGAAATATATTTTGTTTACTAAAACATTGTACATGTAAACTTAAACTTAACTAATTCCTATTTGAGTGATTTTGTTGAGGATAGGACGATGATAGGAGAAATATGAAATGAAAGGAAGTGTTTCTGCTGTAATGTGTCTTGCGAAAGTCAAGTCGATAGTTGTTCCTTTTAACGTAGTTGACTTAGAAACGTTTGATACGCAATCAAGATTATACGTATTTTTCATGAAATTAAGAAACGAGTTGTCAGGCTTTACGTTTTTGTTAAAATCACCACACAGAAGAATCGGTATACTAGAATCAACTTGCACGAACGGTGGCACGTACTGGCTGTTGTGAATGTACGGACCGAGTCCTTGCCATAGTAACATTCCAATATCCTGCATACTAGCTCCTGGATGAATATATACAGCACCGAGTATAAACTTGAAGCTAGTATTAGCGGCGAAGCAAGTAACTTTAGTCATGCACATGTCACCCTTGGTTTTAATGACACGAGTTACGTCTGTAATGGCAACTTGGAACACTTCCGCCGTAGATGTCGATGATAATTTACGATAGATCGCCACTCCACCAGCCGCGTTGGTATTTGAAAATCAAAACACTTATTCAGATCGAAGGTTCAAATTTTGCTAAATAAATTTGAAATTAAATAAAATTTGTAATTGTAAATGATGAAGTTGAAAATTAAAACATTTACTTAAATTAGATGTTAAAATTCTTGCTCAACACAGTTTAAATAAAGTTTTCTTATATCTGCCACTTTTTCTTAATATTTGTAATTTTAAAGAATCAATTCGAAAATCAAAACATTTATTCAGATCGAAGGTTCAAATTTTTGCTAAATAAATTTGAAACTATTTAAAATTAGTAAAATAATAATTAATTAATTAATTAATTTTAAACTAATAATTTACTTAACACTATCAACATTTATCAATAGTATGACATAACCTATAAACTCAGTTTCTCAACTTTTGTGTCAATCTAACAATTAATCAATCAATCATAGTTTACGATAATGAAATATCAGTGTACAATTATTTACCTTTATTGTTGTAGTTGTTGTAAATGACGAATCTAAGCACTCCACATTTTCACTACAGACACAGCTGACGATACTTTAACCACACGTGTGAACTTGTATTATGACGCTTTCTTGTTTTTCCAACGCCAAGAACGTTCGAGAAAGACAAAGACAGAGACAAGCATGCGCCGATTCAATGCGCCTAATTCTCTAGCGCTGCGCGCGCAGCACTCTCGTTTGGTGACTCATCGTAACGTTACCGGGCGTTACACTTTTTCATAAGTGACTCCCAGCCGCAACCTAATTTAAGACATTGTCACGTCAAAAACTTATTTGGAAAACCGTGTAAAAGCGAAAACGTGTAAAACAAGTACCGTGTAAATCGGGGGATAAGTGTAGTTTTATTTGATAGGAATGAATATAACAATTCGAAATATATATAATAATTTTAAATTTTTAAATGAATATTGTTCATTAATGTAATTTTAGAGCTCTCTATTACACTGAACTAATTCAGCCTGCAACATTCGAGCCAAGTTTTAACTCAAAATCTTGGAAATATAGTTAGACAAATATGAGTGTCATTGTTGTGGGGAAACTATTTTACTGGTTAACAGGTTTATAGTACAATGGACCATTCACCAGAGTCAACTATTTTCTATTGATTAAAACCCAAACTAAGTGAATATAAAGGAAAATAAATTTGCATATTTTTCAGTGGAAATAAAAATTGAAAATGATTCTCTTAATAATATTTCAATTTAACTTCAATACTTAAATAGAATATTAAATAATCAATTCCTATTATTTCTAAATGTTGAAACTTGAAATCGAAATAGTGAACATTTTCAAAGTCTCTATTTGTGACAAAGCAGAAAAGGTAGAAAGATGACTTGAAACACAATCAAGAAACATATTGAAAACCAATATTAAGAAAGAAAATCGTGTGAATTACTTCAACCCTGTTACATTTATTTATCACGCCATTTCGATTTGACCCACAAAAATAAAATATAGGAAGTTGATGTAATCTTACCATATTAAATCTAACCAACAACTATGAGATTACTTTCTATAATCATCGTGAGTTTTGATTTGTGATTTACCGTGCTTGACATAAGGATTACAATGTGCGAAATATAAGGAAAGAAAGGATAAATACTGTCTGATCCAGGTGATATCAGCAACAATCCCTCAAAACTAAGATATTGTAGGGCCAGATTGGGAAGAGTGCAATCAACGCAGAATTCCCTGAAGAGCCTTAAATGATGCCAGGCGTGTGTTCAATCCAATTTCACCTCAATAACACAAACAAAAGTTGGCGACCACAGTAACAACTTGTTTGACAATCCCTTGGCACATTTCTCAATATTTCCTTTGATCAGAAACTTTTTTTATTATAAAACCTTCAATATTTTCTTGCATATATATATATATATATATGTTGAAAATCGAACAATCCATTTTAAACACTTAGAAATATTAACGCTTATTTTGGATCAAAATATTCATTATGAATTCCAATATTTAGATGAAGCTGTTCGCCTATCTTCCACGGGGATTCTAACCTTGTAAACATCCACGTGATGTGGCGAGGTTTTGTATGAAGTAGATACCTACAGAAAAAACAGTGATTATAGAATATATACAATAGTATTTCCAAAATAAACGTTAATAATTATATATATAATCTATATTAATAAAATGGAAATTTCATAAGTGGACATCACTAAAAACTTTCGTTACAATGCATCAATTTCAACCAAATTTTCAACATTTATGTAAAACGAGATGGAGCAGGTTTTGCTTAACATCAAAATATATTTCCTAACATTAACATGCGTAACTTCGCTGTTATCGATTAAATACAAAAGAAATCAACAGAGTTAATTTTATTTATATATAAATACAAAATTAAATTTCAACAGAGTTAATTTTTTACATACTAGCTAATAATCTCAATCTAAAAAATATTCAAAACAAGCAATTTTAAGATAACACCATATGTAAAATAGTCGGCCAAGAAAACAACAACGATATTACATCTTTCTCACATATTCACACATAATCTTGATTAATAATTAAAACTAATCTTTAACTTTTATTTCTACATTTGTTTTTAAATACCCAATTGTTTTATCATGTTTCTAATTTCGCCTAACAAATATACAAATTTATAGTGACCAACATATGCAAATTGTATCTTTGTTTTTTTTTAACTTGATATCGTAAACATAACATCCATTGTAAGCATTTTTCTGTTCACCTTCCGTGGTTTCTCTTTTCTCTGATAGTTTTTAGGTGTAGTATATTTTCTTATTACTAGACTACAAACATTCCCTCGAGAAAAACCTGGCGAAGCCGGGTACATCCGCTAGTATATATATATATATATATGTCATAAAAAAGACGTATTCTAAGTACTTTACCATTCATGCAGTCGTGGATGGAAATGAATGATATTTTTTTTTCCAAAAACTATATTTATTTCTTTGATTATATTTCAAAAGCAAACAGTTTGCATACATAAAATTTAATAATGTTATTATCTATATATAAACAAAAAAAAAACTATTTGGTTGTATTCCTTTTGTTAAGGATTTCTTTACATTTTTTAAAAATTAACTCTGTCTTTAGTTCTTTGATTATTTCAATCATAATTTTAGTTATATTATGAAAACAATATTAAAAAATATTATGGTATGATTATAAATTTTAATTATATTAATGAATAATAAAAATCCTATTTTTATTATGTCATATATATATATATTGTGCCAATAGTATTGTTAACTTCTCAAATATTTGTTAAATATCAATTAATGATTTAAGAAATATCTACAGTACTTGCTTTTATATATCTATATATTTGAGTTGACTTAAATAAAAGATATGCAATAATATCGTAATCTATGTCAGAGAGAGAGGGAAAAAGACATACATGTATTGAAAACAAAAAACACATATCAGAAACTTTGATTAGAAACTTTTTTTTATCATAAAACTTTTAATATTTTCTGATATCTCTCTCTATTCTGACATAGTAATGTTAATTTCTCAAAATTTTGACAAATATCAATTAATGTGTTAATTTTCTTGAAAATGTATCCCTTTAGCTATAAAAATTATCAGAACTTATAAAAAAAAAAAGAAGTTTATTTTCCTTCTTTAAAAATATTTACAAAGAAGCAATTTAACAAAACAAATTTAATCCATAAAATTAAACAAAACTGATTTACATATCTCTCGACAGAACATATTTACTCTAGTCTCTAGTCAAAACCCAATAAATAAATATATACACAATTTAATTATTTTTATACGTCTGCGTAACTCTAAGTCCATTTACATCATAATGATTTGAGAAATTTCTATAGTACTTGCTTTTATATATCCATATAGTTGATTTGACTCAAATGGAAGATATGCAATAATATTGTATTCTAAGTCGGAGAGGGAGAGTCAAAAGACAAATATATATTGCTCAAAAATTGCTGCAAAAATGTATGTACCTCTACAGACCTATAAGCTTATGTCCATAGTTTATTAAACACCCCTAAGCTGCCTTCCATAGAAAATACAGAGTATATTCCAAACCAATCCAATACAATACAATAGTAGAGCGGTCTAGAGATTAATTTGGCGAAACCGCTGAGAGGTGTCACTACTGATGAGCCAAGCCCTCTCATTCCATAACTCATATCATTGCAGTAAGGTCTGTATAAATAATATTTATTGATTTTTAAAAGAAGCACATTGCCAGTAAATTTATTAGTGTTAAATTTTAACGATAGATGGCAATTAAGATAAATTTACAAATATATATATTGAAAACAAAAAAGGCATATCCTGACCATTCTCACATGAACATTTCTAGATGGCAGAGCGCCATCTAGTGTAACAAAAATAAACTAAACGTTTATTTAACTTGTTCCGTGATATTTAGCCAAACCAATTTCTTGATAAATCAAGAAAGGTCAACCATGAACGCGTTTCGGTCTGTTGGCCCTCGTCAGCGTGGTGCAGACTGTATATATATATATATATGTTTTGAAAATAGAGCAATCCATAAATAAATCTTTAATTAAAAAGGCATATATTGGATCAAAATATCATTTATTTTACTAAATAAAAATAAAATTATTTTTAAAACTTAATTCTGTTGACGTTATGTAGGACTAAGTTTGTTGTTGACACACATTAAATATGTTATAACATCTTGATAAAGGTTGGCGTTCAGTCAACTGAAATATTGGTAAAATAAGTGATATTTTGATCCAATATATGCCTTTTTAATTAAAATATCTATATGGTAATTTAAACCAACAACCCCATATTGTATATAACTTATAACAAGATTTTCATGTTGTATAATAGAAACACATCTGTAAATGATTATACGCATTATTGACATGTGTCATTACATCATCATATGTAATGTACTTTGTACCAACTGAGGATAAATAAATAAAACTCTGTAATAGATTAAGAGTTGAGCTGAAGCAAGAGATAGAAATCAAAAACGTCTAAAATCGAGATAGATGTAGCAGTCCTAAAACAACAAGGTCTAAAGATGGAAACTGCCACGGCGCCAGTGTCCAATTTCGCCCCTGATCCACCCTCGTGTACATCTGCTGAAATGCAATACTTCTTTTCTCGGAAAAGATATATAAGGCCCCGTCTTAGCCAAAAATATAGTCACTTGACAGTCACTTCACCATCAGTGCGAGCTCTCGTCGGTTGTCACCAAGGTTCTCCTCATCCACCATGTAGACCAGTAAGAACTCTTCTATCTCCATCTTTCGCTCTTTCTCGCTTCTATCTGGACAGTCTTCTTACATTCTTCGTTGTGTCATTCTTCGTTTTGGTCATCCTGTCGACTAACTATGTGATGAAGGTCCTGTTGACTCTCGCTATACTGTGTTGACCGAGAAGAACAGTCAGGATAAGGAGTTTTCCAGTACCTCTCTGCACCTTGTAAGACCTTTACAGTTCTCACAAAGTACAGGCAGTCGTGGTCGAGGCAGAGTGGAAAGCTTGGGAATGTCCATACACAAAAAACGAAGACACAGTTGCACTAGGAAAGTCCGTGAACAGATAAAAGTTGAGCTAGGAGCGAAAGATGGAGATAGAAGAGTTCTTACTGGTCTACATGGTGGATGAGGAGAACCTTGGTGACAACCGACGAGAGCTCGCACTGATGGTGAAGTGACTGTCAAGTGACTATATTTTTGGCTAAGACGGGGGCCTTATATATCTTTTACGAGAAAAGAAGTATTGCATTTCAGCAGATGCACACGAGGGTGGATCAGGGGCGAAATTGGACACTGGCGCCGTGGCAGTTTCCATCTTTAGACCTTGTTGTTTTGGGACTGCTACATCTATCTCGATTTTAGACGTTTTTGATTTCTATCTCTTGCTTCAGCTCAACTCTTAATCTATTACAGAGTTTTATTTATTTATCCTCAGTTTGTACAAAGTACATTACATATGATGATGTAATGACACATGTCAATAATGCGTATAATCATTTACAGATGTGTTTCTATTATACAACATGAAAATCTTGTTATAAGTTATATACAATATGGGATTAATGGTTTAAATTACCACATATATATATTAATATAAATCAATAGCGCGCCATCTAAATATAGAAAATGAAAACATTTTTAGACGCGAATGTTTCTCTTCACATATATCAAGTTTCTACTGTCCTTATTGGGATATTATTTCATCACAGTAAAGAGAGAAGAAGATTGATATATGTTAAAAGGAAACATTCGCGTCTAAATGTTTTCATTTTCTATTTATATGTTTATCAATAGTTTCCAGTCTCTTTTAATTCCTTATTAATTCCTTCTAATTAGTATTTGAAAGGAAGTGTTAAAGAGTATAAAAAGAGAATAAAAATGTATTTAACAAAATATGGAGGAAATATTGGATTGAGGCCAAAACTTAATAGAGTAGAAAATTAGAACAAAGATAATAGAAATTAATATAAATGGAAGAATAATAACGTTTAGGAAAATATATTCAATAAACCTGATGAATAATGTTCATAGAATTGAGCCTTTGAGTTTGGATAATTTAAAATAATAACAATACATTAAATTTACTCTAAAGATGTAAAGACACATTTGAAATATTACATATTAGTGAGATACAAACAACTTTATGAAAAACAACAAAACTGATGTATGTTTTTATTCTCTGTTGGCAGGCTACATAGATTCTAATGGCGTATAAGGGTCAAAGCACTATGGCTGTAGGCCATTTTCTACAATAAATTGCGGATGCATTATAAAACATAGAATTGGAACATGTAGATGTTTGATCAAATTATTTTACATTACGACACGAAAATCCTTTTCTATATCCTTTTCTTTTTTGCTTATCCCTAGTACACATGGTACAGGCCATGATAATCATGGTGGGTAGAAGAGGCGACTGCTTTTACTGTAAATGCACCACATGTCTAGACATGTGAAGAGCAGTTCAACTTTGCACTTATCTATATCCTAAACACAACTGAATAAACGCAAAATATATTGTTTATATTCGTCATTTTGGTATTTTTTTAGCGTAAATAAATTATCTCTTATACAGAAGCGTGAAATATCTTGGGTTTCGACAAGCCTTTCGTCTAAATTTGATGAAATATGGTTCTTTATGTTAATTCTGTCATTTCACAATTTACTGGAATTCTGTCACTACACGTCCTCACAACCAGGCCGACTGCGAGAGAATGACGTTTTCTATGGACGGTAGACCATCCATATCTACGCAACATTGTTTCAATTCCACACACTTTAAAACATATCGGTACTTATTTTTCACATCACTTGGAAATATAGCTTAATCAACATTGGCAGGCGAAGTCGCGCATCCGTCCTGCCAACCAATCAGCAGCAGAAGGTATACCATGTTTTCATCAAAGGAGAATCCTCCAGAGCTTTATCTATTATATTCTCTCAAGTATGAAGAAGATTCAACATTAAAAAAAAACCTTGTATACCGATATTTGAAATTAAGCTATGAATAACATAATTTCAAATGTATCAACAATCAAATTAAGAAATCAAACAATGCCGCAGGTTTCTAAAGATAAGTTTTTTTTATCTTTATTTACGTAAATTCGAGCTTTCAAGCATCTCTGCCCTTCTACAGGAGTACTCCGGTGGTATTAGTTTGATTAATTATAGGAGATTTAAATCAATTGATAATCAAATTAAGAAAAAATAACTTCACCTTCATGGATAATTTTTCTTATGTGAACCCGCTAACCACAAATTATTATTAGTAATATATATTTCATACTGAATAATTTGGCTAAATATCTGAAAGACAGGCTTTCAATTGAAATTATTCTTATATAATAAAGTAATAAGGAAAAATTCACTTTTATAATTCTAACATTTAACATAATTTACATTCATTCTTTAGGTAATATAAAAAAAATTTCACACATCATAAATTCTTAGCATGTATATTCATATCATAATACTTAGATTCATAGTAATAAAGTGTAATACTTGTACAATATTTTATAAAATACATTGATATAAATTGGTTCATATCATTATGGATTTGTAAAAGTATAAATATATATGGATGTTTTGATAGAGAATATATATTAACACAAAGCAATAACGCGCCATCTATACATATAAAATAAAAGGATTTAAAAGCGCAAATGTTTCTTTTATACATAAAACGAACTTCTACTGTCCTTACTGCGATGAAAAAATATATTGGGAGGGCTTGGCTCATCAGTGGTGAACCCTCCCAGCGGTTTCGCCAATTTAATTAGAAGTTGGTTTTATGTATAAAAGAAACATTCGCGCTTTTAAATCCTTTTATTTTATATGTATAGATGGCGCGTTATTGCTTTGTGTTAATTTATTCCTAATGACCTTGTCTTTATAGTTTGATGAAGAGCATTGCTCGAAGCAAATATTTGAATGTATTCTACTGTCCTATAAGCTTATGTCCATAGTTTTACTTGAAAACCATTTCTAAGATTCCATCCTTCAGTGTAGCATATAAAAGCAGAATGATCCAATACAATATTAGAGCTCTGAGAAGCGGTCTGGTGGATTAAATTGGCGAAACCGCTGGGAGGGTTCACCACTGATGAGCCAAGCCCTCCCAATATATTTTTTCATCGCAGTAAGGACAGTAGAAGTTCGTTTTATGTATAAAAGAAACATTCTCGCTTTTAAATCCTTTTATTTTATATGTAGAGAATATATAATTTATATAACAAATGAATTACATATCTATAATTAAGAATATATCTTAATACTAAATATAAAATCTCTATTGCTTAACTATCCTATGCCACAACAGGTTGAGTGCAGTTCTGTTTAAATGGATTTATTCAAGTTTTCCCATTCCTAGATAACATTCCAAGTCGTTTAAATTGACTGCCGTCCATCTGTTAAAGCATTTTGAATATTTGATAGCTTTCCAAATCCTTAAATTTTATTTTTACTGAAGAGCTACCTATTTGTTTTTTAATATGAATAAAATCGTTTCTAGAAGATGATTTCACAAGGATATTTAATATTTATGAACTCTCCGGAAATAAAAAGGGAACGAAATTTGATGGTAGATAATGCTATTTTTCTTAAACAACATTTTAAATATTTTCTAATGTGTTGAAGTGTAAAATGTAAATTTGTAAAATAAATATTTGATTAATTCCTGATTTAATTAAATTTCTATAGAGATCTAATTACTAGAGCAATGTGGAAATAGCTTATATTTGTTTTCCTTATGTATGTCTATTTAAATATACGTTTATTCTTTAATATTTATTTTTAAGTGGGATAATATAAAGATCTGATATAGATATATAAATTCTGAATATAGAGCAATCCATAATATATGTATATGTTAAAAATAAGCCTTATTTTAAAAAAGATATATAAATATCTTTCGTAAAATCTTATGTCCATAGTTTACTTAAATACCATTTCTGAGATTCCACCCTTCAGTGTAGCATATATAAGCAGAATGATCCAATACAGTATTAGAGCTATATAAAAGCGGTCTGGTTGATTAAATTGGTAAAACCGCTGTAAGGGTTCACCACTGATGAACCAAGCCCTCTCAATATTTTTATTCGCAGTAAGTACAGTAGAGGTTTGATTGATTTGTAAAATAAATATGTTTCAATTTTCTGTATATATATCGCGTTTTATTGCTTTATATATAAAGATTTAGATAATAAAAAGACATATATTGGATTTAATAAAAGATTTATTTTGTCAATATTTCGGCTGGCTGAACGCCAACCGAAATATTGGCAAAATAAATCTTTTATTAAATCTAATATATGCCGCTTTATTATCTAATTAATTAAATATAGATTGCTCTATTTTCAAAATATAGAGATTTGTAAAACGACACTCGAAGTTACACCGCATGTGTTTCTTTTCGACGAAAAATCAAATTTTTATTTAAAGGTGAAATATCGACTATTTCTAACCTTTTTGGATGAGGTATGAAAGGATGAATTATGAAGAGTAATGATGAACGGAAAAATAAAGGTGTACAGGGATGGAAATCGAACCCACAATGTTCCGCTTACCGGGCAGATGCCATGTCCACTAGGCTACCCTGGACGTATTTTTCCGTTCGTAAATGATACATAGAGTAAATTATAATACAATATAATACATTGCGGCTTGTGATTGTAAAACGACACTTGAAGTTACACCGCGTGAGTTTCTTTTCGACGAAAAAATCAAATTTTTATTTCAAGGTGAAATATCGACTATTTTAACCTTTTTGGATGAGGTATGAAAGGATGAATCATCCTTTAAAAAATACGTCCAGGGTAGCCTAGTGGACATGGCATCAGCCCGGTAAGCGGGACATTGTGGGTTCGATTCCCATCCCTGGACACTTTTATTTTTCCTTTCATCATTACTCTTCATAATTCATCCTTTCATACCTCATCCAAAAAGGTTAGAAATAGTCGATATTTCACCTTGAAATAAAAATTTGATTTTTCGTCGAGTAGAAACTCATGCGGTGTAACTTCAAGTGTCGTTTTGCAATCACAAGCCGCAGTGTATTATATAGAGATTTGTGTTGTTCAAAATATAAATATATCAGGGTCTCTATTGATGTATAAAAATCAAATTGTTTCTGTTTCGCAGAAACTCTGCTAAATGATATGCATAGTTCAACTAATATCTACGAACAATCTAGCTATGCTATCACACAGATGCGCAGGCTGACATAATGGTATGCCTTCTGCTGCTGATTGGTCGGCAGGACGCATGCGCGAATTCGCCTGCTAATGTTGATTGAGCTATATTTCCAAGGTAAGAAGAAGTGCCGATATGTTTTAAAAATGTGTGGAATTGAAACAAATATTTATTCCACATGAAACATAGTGTCATTAAACGAACGCAATATTTTTATTATATATTCTGTTATCCATAAACCAGTTTAGTACACTGCATGACATTGAAAATGGAACACCAAGAAATAGTGGCCAGAAAGTGATGAAACTCGGCAGACAGAGAGAGACAGGGACGAACAATAAGTGATCTTTATTTCAAAATGATAGTCATAATACAGAGCGAGAACGGCGTCGGCTTAGTAGCAAGTAGGACCACCGCGGACGGCGATGCACGCAGCAACACGTCTAGGTAGAGAGTCAATCAGAGTACGGATGGCGTCCTGAGGGATGGCTCTCCATTCCCTCTCAACCATTTGCCACAGTTCGTCTTCTGAACGCGGCTGTGGCAAGGCATGCAAACGGCGTCCAATGATGTCCCAGACGTGCTCGATTGGTGAGAGATCAGGAGAGTACGGTGGCCATGGAAGCATCTGTACATCTTGCAGAGCTTGTTGGCGTCGCAGTCGCGCGTTATCCTGCTGATAAAGGGCATTGGGTACCCCCTGAAGGTAGGGGAGTGTCACCGGTCGCAGCACATCATCAACGTATCGTTGGGCCGTCATAGTGCCCTGAATACGAAGTAAAGGTGACCTGGAATCATACGCGATTGCGCCCCAAACCATGATTCCACGTTGTCGCACGGTGGGGCGTTCCACAATTGCTGCCGGATTGGACCTTTCTCCACGTCGACGCCACACGCGTACACGGCGACTATCACTGGACAAGCAGAAACGCGACTCATCTGAGAACACGACCCTGTGCCATTCCGTCATCCACGTCGATCTAGCCCGCACCATTCCAAACGTTGGCGCCTATTCGGTGGGGTCAATGGCAGTCTTCTTAGCGGACGGCATGAGTGCAAGCCATTAGCAACCAATCGACGGGAAATGATTCTGGTCGAGATGGAATGATCTAGGGTGTCTTGCACATGTTGCAAGATGGCGGTACAAGTGGCTTGTGGGGCCGCCACTGCTTGTCGAAGGATACGCCGATCCACACGTGCTGACGTCACTCTGGTTGCACCGACATTCTTATAAATTGCCACATTTCCTTGTTCCAACCATCTTCTCCACAGTCGGTGCACCGTGGACGCACCAAGGTGTGTATCAGCTGCGATTTGACGTATGGACCAACCTGCCCTTTTCAGTCCGATCACCATGCCCCTCGTAAAAGCGTCTGTCTGCTTGAACTGCCTCCGTTTACGATGACCTGGCATTCTCTGTTATTACACGTGTCCTTTGACACAAGAACAAAATTTCTACAATGATTTTCCTTGAATAAATAACGACACGAATACTGTCCTTTCTGCAAGTTCCTTCCCTTATATCTTACGCCATGTGCGCACGAGAGCTGCGCATTTTACATCATTTGCATAACTCGGTTAGGCGCATCTACCCTGAAATTTGCATAATTTTCTGGCCACTATTTCTTGGTGTTCCATTTTCAATGTCACGCAGTGTATATAAACTCTCATGGAAAATTTTTGTTATAATGATTTGAAAATAGAGTAATCCATATTTATATCTTCAGATTATATGCATAGATTTTATACACCAATTTTACCATAGCTGTTTTTGCCCTTTAAATTACACCACACCTTTAATCCTCTTAAACCATATTTTGCTCTGCATAATTTGTAACTAAATATAATATTTCTCATTCCATATTTTTACCTTTAAACCTTTGCATTTTAAACTAAACCATTTACAACTATCATTTTTTTAACACCTCATGTGAAACAGTCGGCCGGGAGGACAACAACAATATAACATATATATTGAGTAAAATCAATCATTCATAACATATATATATTGTATATAATTGTGTATAATGTATTTGATCGAATAAAAAGATTTATTGGCCAATATTTCGGTTGGCTGAATGCCAACCTATTTCAAGCGTACTGCAAGCAACATAAGTTGAAGGTAAATAATATTTTACAACGATATTTCTACTTTTTTTATGTGAAAGTATTTTTCAATTGAAGATTTTGTAAACGTATTAAAGCAAAAATAAAGCTCTTAATAAATTTATTACATAAAATTAAAAGTAAATGAATAATAATAAATTATGTGGTATATTTAGAAGTGTGTGTGTAAGAATCAGTAAATAAAAAATTCGTTCATACAAAGAAATTCCGGCCAAACGACACTACACAAACATTATTAAAACCCACCCATTAGTAACTTTATAAAGTAAATTAATACATCAACTTTCTTTTTTTTTCTTCTCTTTTTTCTTTTTCAATTAGGAGGTCAACCTAATTAGAGTTTTTATGTCTGTGATATATTTAGTTTTAAATGGAAATGTTGAATGAAAGATCTCAGAATTCTACGTATAGGTGAAATATGATTCATATTCTATATATTGTCAATGGAAACTTAATATTCGAAGTCGTCATCGTTTTAATGTACTTTGAAAGAGAAAATGTATATTTTTAGTACATGAATAGCCTCCTTCTTATATTTTGCAATATATAGGTAATAAAAAGATTTCAATAAAATGTTAGAAAGAGAAAATGAGAATATTTCGTAATATATATAGACATATAATAGATTTCTTTCAGATACCTCTATAATTACATATCGTTTCAATGAATATAAATGTACAATATAATATATGATATTGTATAATACATATATATATATTAAAAATAAAGAAGAAATCTCCTGACCACGAGCACATGTGCTTTTTTAGATGGGAGAGCGCCATCTAGTGGAGGAAATATAAACTAAACGTTTATTTATTGGCCAACCCAATTTCTTGCTAAATCAAGAAAAGCCACCCACGAACGCGTTTCGCGCTGTTGGCGCTCGTCAGCGTGGAGTAGGCTGTAACCACTGCGACCAAAAAGATATTTGGTCCCAGAGGCTTCTTGAGAAATCAAGAAATGGCTATTTAAGGCCAAATATGCGTAAAGACGCTTAACACATGAAAAAACGCATAAAAAAAGCACATGTGCTCGTGGTTAGGAGATGCCTTCTTTATTTTTAATATCAACGCCTGACCCACTTATCTTTTATTTTTTTCTATTGTTTTTTTCATAAGTATATATATTTCTAGAAAAAAAAAAGAGAAATATGAAGAGTAAGATAAGTTTATATTATTATATCTGAGACGAATATTATGAAAGTATTAATAAATATTTAAAATGTTCAACAGCAAGATTTAACAACAGAACCAAGCATTTAAATCGGCTTTAACACGTCATGAGCTTGTCCAAAAAAAACTAAAAACAACTGGGGAAACGAACCAGATTTTCTTCCATCAAATAGAAAAAGGTAATCTAAAAAGTAAGTAAGCATTTTATTTATTTATTTATTTCAACACACAAAACGCGATATCCCGGCTAGGGATAATTGCCTCAATTTACATTTTTAAACAGAAGCAGGTATAAACATATTATACAAGAAAAAAAATATAATAAAAAAAGAGAAACAACAATATTTATTAGGAACCTGATCTTTTGTAGTTTGGTTTTAAATACGATAGGACTTAGTATGCTTATTTGCTCTTTCTAGTAATGATGCTTCCTTGTTACATGTATATTATATAATCTAAAATACAAATATTTTATATTTTTTAAAAACATATATTTAATTTTCATTCATTGACTGTTATATCTTTTTTGACCATAGATTCAGATCCTACCACTTTAATTATTATTGTTGTAAATATGTATAGTTAACCCTACCTTTTTTTAAAATCACGATTATAGAATTCATTCTATAAATTTTTTATTGCTGTGATAAATATTTCTATGTGTAATTTTACTTCAAGTAATTCAAAATAAAATCTACTTGAAAGGTAAATAATTATATTTTACTTTTCCACGACTGCTCCTCTTTTCAACAACAAAACACAAAAATAATCTTAACACAATATATATATTTGCGTATATTTTTATTTTCAAATTATTTCAACCACCTTTTTAAAAAATGTACCTTTATTATCATTTTAAAATTATTTATTTATATATATAATATTCTCTTGCCAATAATTAACTATTTTATTCATCTTGTATATAAAAGGGGAAACCTCTATCTTTAAAAATGCATTAAATTCATACATTTTACCATTGTGGGTGCGCAAATGATTTATGAAATTCCAATAGAGGTTTGTTTAAAAATATACAATTATGTTAGCAACGTTGGATGATTTATTTTAAAGTTTATTCTCATACCAAATATATATAAACTGTGATTTCAATACCGACACTCAACCCTTTTTATTACTTTATTTTTATTATTTTTTCAAATAACAATTTATATTTTTATTATATTTTGTTCCAATATATGCCTTTTTATTTGATAAAATATATATATAATTAATAAATTGTAATATATTATATATATATTTGTAGTATACCTTTATAGTCTCCTGCTAGAAAATCCCAAATAAATTTCAAGTTGGGAATTTCTAGATGGGAAGTTTTTTCCACTTTTAAATAGACTTCAACCTCGTCACCAGACGATGTGTTGTCCAAATGGGAGAAAGACCTTTGATTTCTAACGACTTCCAAAACAATTTAAAGTTGAAATATACGGTTTGATTATATAGATAGTATTTTCACAAGTTTCAAACTTTGGCGATTTTCTTTTTTCTTTTTAAATTATTTTTATAAAGATTTATTGCTTGTTCGTGATTGTTTTATGTTGTGATATTTTATATTGGATCAATGTGTGTTTTCCTATTGTTTATAGTATTTTAAATATAGAGATATTTCTTTATTTTAAAAATTCCATTTTATAAAGAATTTATATAAATATAGTATGAAGAATTATTTTTTACCCTATGAAAAAACAATATTTATTCGGTTTGGTATTAAATACAAAGAAAGATACATTTTCAAATTTGAAAAAATATCATTTCAAAAATATATATTATAAAATGATTAATCATTATATTTTTTATAGAATATATTATAAAAAAATTATATTATTAATAATTATTTAATATATTTATATAATATATTATATATTTTCATTTATTAATTTATTACAAAACATACGCTATTTATATTTTCGCCCATAAAGAAAGTCAAACTATATATTCAAACTATAGCTAATATCTCTAAACAATGTTTATATCCATTTAGAAAGAAATACGAGCAATTCTATATTGTATGACTCCAACATTCCAAAGAAAATTCTTGAATATTGAACGAGTGTGGAATGCAATAGGCATTAGATATAGGGTATGAGGAGCTAGTCTATATCATGGCAGATTGGTTGACAATATTTTTTCCTTTCCCTTAAATAGTGATTCTTTCTTTTCAATATATTCTAGCTTTTTATATATATAAAAGCTTTTTTATATATATTATAAATATATATATATTTAATTAAAAAGACATATATTGGATCAAAATATAATTTATTTACCAATATTTCAGTTGGCTGAACGCAAACCTTTATCAAGGTGTTATAACATTTTAAAGTGTGTCAACAAACTCAGCGCCACATAACGTCAACAGAAATAAGTTTTAAAAATATTTTGTTATATTCAATGGGGAGAAACATTTATATATATATATGTCATAATATATGCTCTTCCAGGAATAATAAAGTAAACCTACAGTCAACGAGAGAGAGACGTCGATAGAAAGCTAAGTTACGGCCATTTTAAACCACTGACCACATGCCGGAGGGGGCTTTGTTGGGAACCCTGCCGGACTATTTTTAGATAGTCGGGGGGGTGGTGGCCACACAAGACGGTTCGTTACGCAGTGACAGCCCCACGCGCTACCTCTCTCTCTCGGTTTGCTGGGTCCCATCTTCCAAACTTGTTGTTTCCTTATTTCTCGCTCCCCACATTATTATCATAATGCCACACTGAAAGTCGACAGAGTCATATCACAGAAAGAGTCGACAGGATCATATCACAGAAAGAGTCGACAGGATCATATCACAGAAGAGTCGACAGGATCATATCTCATAAAGAGTCGACAGGATCATATCTCAGAAGAGTCGACAGGATCATATCACTATATTGCCACACTGAGAGTCGACAGGATCATATCACAGAAGAGTCGACAGGATTCTACGAGAGGCTACCAGAACTTCAACTCATTTCAGAGAGTCGACAGGATAAGACCTGGCCGGGAAGCGAATCCCTTATATACCGGAGTATGAAGAAACAAGAAGCCAAGCCACGATGATCGACCAAACCCAACTCAACTGTAACCACTCCTCTTCGAGCCCTCAACCCCTTCCTCGCCAACTTTTGAACCGTTACCCTGAAGAAGTGATCGCCTACGACGGAGATGAAGCTGCCGCCCACTTCTTCCAGCACTAGACCTACCCAAGAACGATCTCCGTGCCAGAAGGACACCTACCACCATCATGGACAAGACTCCGCCATATCCCTGCCGCTACTGTTATGTACAACACTGGTACGCACAGTGTCACAGACAGAACTCTCCCAAAGCTCAATGAACTTACCTGCGCCCTAAACCAACATAACTCGTGAGTGTAACTGTTTTAACTCCTACCATTCATTCCTTGTAAATTGTCCCAATATTTACATAATTAGCTCCATTTATTTTCTCCACGCCTATTAACAATGATTTTATTCTCCATATTATTTATCTAGATATTTGTAACTCATTTAATTAGTTACCTTACCAGTAGAATTTAACAATCGTCATTTTAATTAAATAATTTCCATTTTAACGTAACTTTAAAAAAAAAAGGAATTCTACCTATTAATGCTTTACGATTTTTACTATTAACAATAGATTTTTCATAATCAATTTATCTATAAAAATATGCCTCCAGCACCTAAACCTTTGTATACCTATTTGTATATGACCTCTCCTACTTGTAAGCACGGCTCACGAAAAATAATTTCTTTCCCTAAATGACTCAAAATTCACCCTCTAAGTCAGGCGTCGAAGAATCTCAACCATCACGTGAGCCTTGCTTACAACCAACCCTTGGTGACTCTTATCTACCTTCCCCTTAATGTCCCACTCATTCTTACAACCTTGTTAACCTTATACCAGCTCAGGACCTTTATAGAGAATTATTGATTAATCAATTATCGAACTTCTATATTGTCATTTCAAAATCCTAACCTTCGCCCTTCATTTATGATAATATATTTCGTAGTTCATCTCTAGCATATCCACCGACCCACACCATCTAGCCAATGGCGTGTTCGTCACAGGGTGCAGATTGACTAACCGCTAGATATTTATCAACCCCTTTTTGTTCGCACTTGAACAATCTGCATCGAGCGACACAGTTCGCCCCTTCTTCTCGCGCCACACGTTCGCCACACGGACCCTGTCTTCAAATCTATGTTTGTCCATTGTCCAAACCAGCACGATATAGCCTACCTTCGATATTTCCCACGGAGGTACGTTAAGCATCGTCGCTGATTCTGTCCGGTCCGTCATCATTTCGCGCAGACATGGGTCTTACTTTCAACCAGTGTTGGGCATTAAAAAATTATTTTTCAATTAAATTGAAGTGCAATTAACAATTAATTAATTGTTAATTATAAAAATACAATTAACAATTGTTTAATTGTTAATTGTGAAAATTACAATTAACAATTAATCAATTGTTAATCTTTAATAAATCATTTTAATTAATATTCGCCCAACACTGCCTGAGATAAAAAGTGGTTTTATTAAATACAACACACCTTTACCATCGTCAGCTGCAGTTGAACGCCTTTTTTCTTTTGCGACAATGATAAATCTGCCAAAGAGTCACAAATTGTCGGACAGCATGTTCGAGAAGAGAGTGGTACTGAAATGCAGTGTTGGGAATTAAAAAAATATTTTTCAATTAAATTGAAGTGCAATTAACAATTAATTAATTGTTAATTAGAAAAGTGCAATTAACAATTAATTAATTGTTAATTGTATGAATACAAATTGTTAATCTTTAATAAATCATTTTAATTAATATTTGCCCAACTCTGCTTTCAACCCACCGCGAAATCATCGCCTTGCACAAGCTCCCACGAAGGTTCAAACACCTCGTGTCCGAGCAGCTTGTCACTTGTAAAGGACAACGCCGTGAAATTGTTCAATTACAAAAAGAATCTTACGCGTCTAAAATATTTTCTAATTATCATATACAAGTATACTTGAATAAGCTTTATATTCCCCATATTCGATGAAGAAATACATTTAAAACCTAAAGTCCATTTAAACCTAGAATTTACTTCTTGTTGTCATATCAGGTATGAGTAATGATTCCAATGATATGTAGATATGCTCTAAATAGAGGACGTCAAGAAAACCTCGTTGTAGACGGTGTCTCTACAAACATTAGCCTTGGGTAAACTTAATCCACAGCTTCTCCTCTCCCTATATACAGGGTGATCCAAAAGTCCCGCACAACTTTAAAAATTAATAACTCCGCGAATATTTGCGCTAGAGCAATGCGGTAAAAACCATTGTGTTCAGGATGCAATGGGATTTTTTATGGCAAATAATGAAAATTTCGAAATTGATTTTAGTTACAACTTTATTCGCTAGATGGCGCTCTACCAGAATCAGCTATTAAGCGGCCAAATTGTTTGATAAATTGAAAAATATAACTGAACGAAACGTATTTTTCCTTTTTGAATACCAGGAAAGAACCCAAATAATATCAAATGATAAATTAATAAAACACCATTACGCCAAAAGTTAGAAGAAATGGTTTACGATTTTTAAATACAATCTGAGATATGTAAAATAGGTATATGCAAATTAAAACATGTAGCAAAAAATATTTATATTTTAGATGGAGTTTTGTGAAATAGAATGAATGTTTGAAAATAACTACTGATATCAATACACGATTTGTCAAATGTTATCATAGTTTATTATTTTCTACATAATTTTGAAAATGTATCCCCTAAAAAAAATCATTTTTAAATCGACCTTTTGCGTTGAAAAACGTGGTAGCAAAATCATTTTGTATTATTTTTTGCGCAAAATTTCTAAAGTTGGGGGGGATACAGAGAATATTCCTTATGCTATTTTTTCTAATGGGCGAAAAGCTATAAACTAAACATAAGGGTTAAAATTGTGTATACCAATGTTATTCGAGAAGTTATAACACTCTGGCCTGCACGACATAATATAAGATGTGGGCAAATGATTAACAAAAAAATTACTGTTCACAGAAAAAAAAAAGAGTCAAGATGTGAGGACAGCATTTATTATTCCCATAACCCAAAACAAAGAGCTGCAAAATATAACACATGAGGTAACTGCCTTCTCTCTTGTATTAGGTCACAATCCTTGCTCAATGTGGCGCCCTTCATTCTCAAACACCGCCTGCAGACGATAGATGACAGAATGGTCACATTGAAATTTATAAAACGTGCCATCTGATAGAAGCCTTCAACATGCCAATGTGGTAGGCCGGCATCGATAAAAACGCGACTTAATGTACCCCCATAACCGAAATTGTAAGGCGTCAAGTCTGGTGATATTGGAGGCCACTGGTATATAAAGTGGCGACTTATCAACGAATTTCACCGAACGTATCCTTCAGCAATTGTTTGGCACCGCGGGAGATATGAGGAGGTCCTCCATCTTGCATGAATGTTATTTCGCTTAGTGCTTGTCTGTCCTACAATATGAGAATAACCTTTTCTCTCAAAAGTTGAACATAACGTTCACTAGTTACAAAAACGGTTTTAAAAGTTCTTCCATTGATATTTTCAAAGAAAATTGGCCCAAAAATAAAAGAAGAAGTGAACCCACACAAAACTGTAACTCTGTGCTGATAAAGTGGTATTTCTGTAAAATTCCTAGGGGTTTCTGTTGCCAAAATGAGGCAGTTTTGAATGTTAAATTCTCCCTTTAGATAAAAGTGAGCATCATCTGTTCTTAGAACATTTGACAGCCAGTTTCCATCAATATCAATTCGCCTGAAAACCCATGCAGCGAATTCTTGACGCTTCTCAAAATCGCTGACTTTCAACTCGTGAAAACTTTGAATTTTGTTAGGGTATTTTTATAGAAAAATTCTAAATGTGTGTTCTCTCCAAACTGTTCCATACGAAATCCCCGTTTGTCGAGAAACTTGTCTAGCACTTACTTCTCCATACGTGGATAACGTTTCAATAGCTTCAGCATTCTGCAAAACCGTAACAGCCACTGACTTGCATGTCGATGGTCTTCCACTCCGAGGTTTTGTTTCCAGAGATCCAGTTTCCTCAAAACTTTTAATCAATCGCTTAGAGAGTAGCAACTCATTGGTCCTTTACCGCTTCGAATATCTTTAAAAGAACGAAACGCTCATAAAGCTTCAGTGGCAGATTCTGAATCACAATTAAAATAATTCACCAAGAGTGCTTTATCCTGTAGTGACGGCATTCCAGGGGGAAGGGGAGAAGTCCGACCACACCTCCTTGCGGTCCCCCCTGGACCCTTGGAATATTTGACCAAATTCTGGTTCGTTTCGAAGATGACTAACGTTGCAACGGCACCCATTTTCAAATGAAGAGCAAAACTGATATCTCCAGTAATGCTACAGCGTCCGGGGTAACCGCCGCGTCAGGAGCTGCAGCTCGAGCTCATGATGAGAAATCTACTACGAGGACACAATTCAATCTACTACAACTCAATATAAATGGTACCCAGAGGAAAATAAAGAGCTGACTTGTCTTCTCTGTGACAACAATGTACATATTACCTGTCTTCAGGAGACAAAATTGAATCAGAATCTGAGATTCAATATCAAAGATTACACAACACTACGAAAGGACAGACCGGGAAAATTCGGAGGAGGACTTGCCGTTTTGATTAAAACTCTAGAAATCAAATTTAAGGGTATCGCCTATAATCAGAGTAAGCCTAGAGAAAGCACGACAGAAGCTCAGGCACTATAAATATATCTTACAGATGAAACAATTCCAATCATAAATGTTTATGACCACGATAATACTAGCATCAATACAGGCCTGATAGAGACATTAAGTGAAGCGTCTTCGGATATCGCAATCATACTTGGTGATTTTAACGCCGAAAGACCAACTTGGGGATCACCTTTCCAGGATAACAAAGGTCAGCAGATTGAGGACATGCTAACCGACCTCGACCTTACACCGTTAAATAACGAAAATAACACCTATCTATCCAAGTCCAGGGGCACAGAATCCGCAATAGACATCACAGTGATAAATTACAACATCGCACCCACAACACAATGGAAAATTCTGAAAAGTGCAATCAGTGACCACAGACCACACACACACAATTTTAACAACCATAAAATTCAAAATTGAGAATTTCCAACAGAATAAAAGCTCACTGGAAAAAAATCACAGAAAAGCTTGAAGAACTGTGCAACGAAGAATTAAATCACAAAACGATTGACAAAAAATTGGAAAAATTCTCTTCGAACATATCCAAAGCTGTAAAAGTATCGATACCTAGAGCTAGACGTAAAGACCTGTGAATACTTTACTGGAAGGACCACAATATCGAGGCAATGATTGCAGAGAGAGACAAACTCAATCAACTTCTTAAAACAAATAAAACAGAAGAAATCATAAAGGAACTCATTGAAATTAGTCACAAAATAGAACAAAAAATTTGGATATTCAAACAAGAGAGAGAGAAAAATGGGCAGAATTCTGCGAAAAAAAATGGATCCAAAAAAGGAAAGCCATCACTGGAATTTAATTAGTGTTATTAAACAATCAAAACCAACACTAATCCTCCCTTACTCTAACCGATATGAATAGCGAGAACGAACAAACAGATGGCTGAAATAATTGCTGAATATCTTTCAAGCACTTCCAGACTCAGCTATACAAATGAAGGCAGGACTCTAAAAAATAATGTAAACAGGTTAGTTAAACAAGCAAGAAATTACCATCAACAAGATATTTACTCGAGAGACTTCACATTGAATGAGCTAAACTCATCAATAGGAAAGTTAAATCCAAGATGTCACCTGGAGATGCTCTAATCTTTGGTCAAATGATTAAACAATTTGGAGACAAAGCTAAAAATCAACTCCTACGAATACTGAACATTTCATGGCAAACTGGTAAACTACCAAAGAATTGGAAGATATCAATTATAGTGCCAATACTGAAACCAATGATGCCAAGGAATGCAAGAACTATCGGCCAATTGCTCTTACCAGCATACTTTGTAAAATAACAGAATGAATTATCCACTCTAGGCTCATAGTCTGACTCACTAACAATAATAAAATAAACTTCTACCAAACTGCCTAAAGATCCAGTTACTGTACAACTGATAAACTGTTCTACTTCTGTCAATCAATAATATATTTCTAGGAAAAACCGCCAAAGAAGACAACGGCCGTATTCCTGGATATGACCTCAGATTTTGATCGAGTGTAGAAATTATTTGAAAGGCTGCACAACATCGGAGTAAGAGGAAAAGCCTTAATCTGGATTGCAGACTTCTTAAGGGAAAGAAGGATAAAGGTTCGGGTCAATGGAACATTTTCCAAGAACCGAAGAACATGGGCTGGTGTACCTCAGGGATCTGTGCTCAGTCCTCTACTCTTCTCGCTATATATTAACTGTTGTTTATGTAAATAGATGAATATTATTTGTATCAGTTAAAGCCTCATTATGTAAAAATATATGTATATACAAATTGGACATTTGTTGTTGGCAATGGTCAAGTTTGAGCTCTTGTACGTCTAATTACGACACAACAAAAGTGGCGACGAGGATGCGCGATCTACAGAGCCAGCAAAAAGCTGAGGAAAACGGCGTCTATGCAAGTATAACAACTACATCTTTTAAACTATCTGGATCAAGAAAACAAAGGAGTAGAAAAGATAAGCATGACAAGTCCAAAGTTAATAGTACCTTTTAGATGCTATAGCCCAGTGGCGGACACTTCGATCTTTTTGTACAAAAATTTGAGGCTCTCTTTTTGGCATCTGAAGGAGGAGATTAAAGTGCTGATTTTTACCTCGCTACCAGATTCTGAAACTTTGAAGCAGGGAAACGACATTTTCTTCCTGGACTAATGAAAGATCAACCCTATGATACTATCATTCAAAGAATTAAGCTGCATTTGGATCCAAAGAAGAAAGTGATACCACAGTGATGCAGATTTTTAAAGAGAATTCAACAGGAAGGAGAATCAATTTCGGAATATCTTAGAGAATTGAAACATTTAGCAATAAATTGTAATTTCGGCGATATGCTGGGAACCATGATGCGAGACCGTTTTGTGACTGGATTCAAGTTGGAAAACCTGCAAAAGAAGCTACTACAAGAAAACGACGATGTCACCCTGGATAAAGTTTTGCAGTGGCGATCTCGTTCGAACTGGCGGTGATAAATACAAGAGAATTACAAGATAAATTAGTGGCCAAAATATCCCCTGTGAATGGAAAAGATAAAAGGGTGAGTACAATAATAGTACGGCGCAGTATAGGCCTTTCAGGCAAAGGGGAGAAATAATGTGTTATAGATGTGGTGAAAGACATTCACACGTGGCCTCTGTTTGCCCTCATAGAACAAAGACTTGTTTTAAAATGTAAAAAACTGGGTCATTTAAGTAGGGTCTGCAAAGATAGTAAAAAATGTGGGGATGTAAATTTGTACAAGAGGACTCTATATATTCTGTACAGGGCGAAACTGATGCCACAATAAATGATTATTCTTTGTGCTTTAAAATAGATACAGGAAGTCCAGTTACGTTAATACCTAAAGATATTTATAAGATTTATTGGCAAGGTAAAAATGTATTTCCAACAAATTTAAGATTAAAATCCTTTTGTGGTAAACAATAGAGATTATAGGTCAAAAGTGTTTTTGTAAAAGAAGACAACCAATATTTACGATTAATAGTTGTAAATGAAAAATCCAGGTATTTTGTTAGATAGAGAATGGCTTAAACAGTTAAAACTTGATTATTCTTGATTGTTTAGCATTAAAATTTTAATTATGAATCTAATAGAAATAGTTTGATTGATAGATATGCAGATTTGTTTAACAAAGATTTGGGCTGTCTCTAAAGGATGTTAAAATAAAATTTAATTTTAAAAAGGATGTGACTCCTGTGTTTTGTAAGGACAGAAGTTTACCTTTCTCTCTAAAAAACAAAGTAGAGAATGAAATTGATCGTTTAGTGAATTCTTGCATTTTATAACCTATAGTTCATGCATATTGGACCGCTCCAATAGTACCAGTATTAAAAAAGGATGGTAGAGTGTAAGGATATGAGGTGATTTTAGATGTACAGCTAATAAAGCAATAGAATTAGATAGGTATCCCCTTTCATCGATCGATGAGATATTTTCAAAATTATCTACAAGCACCGTACTTTCGACTCTAGACCTATCACAGGCTTACTTACATGTAATGTTAGCGGAAGAAGCCAAAGCTGTTTTTGGTATAAACACAACAAATGGGCTGTTTTCTTATAAAATACTACCATATGACGTAGCGGTAGCACCAAATAAATTTCAGAGGATTATGGAAGGTCTATTTGCTGATTTGCCAGGTGTGGCCTGCTACATAGATGATATTTTGGTTGCAGGAAAAGACTTTGAAGATCATGAACAAAAGTTGGATCTATTGTTTAGATGATTGCTAGAAAAAGGTTTAAAGATAAACAAATATAAATGTAAATTTAAAAAGAAATCGGTGTAATATTTAGGGTTTAAAATGGATAAATATGGACTGCATCTCTTAGAAAATAAAATTAAAGCAGTGATAGAGACGCGTGAACCTAAAGAATGTTTCGCAATTAAGATCTTTCATAGGACTCAATTTATTATTATAGATTCATAAAAAATATAGCAAACATTTTAGCGCTATTCTATCAACTTTTGAATAAATATTGAAGATGGAATTGGACGAAAAATATCGAATGTTATTTAAAAAATGTAAATCATTATTACTGGACTATGGACTAGGCGTAATTCTGAGTCGTATAAATTATAGAAAGGAAGAATGCCCTATAGCTTTTGCTTCTAGAACATTAACTGAAGCGGAAAAACGTTTCTCTCAACTAGAAAAGAAAGCGTTGAGCATACCTTTGGCGTTGAGAAATTCAGACAATACTTACTGGGACGAAAATTCGAATTGGTCACAGACACCTGTTCCTTAATTCATATATTTTCACCTCATAAACCAATTCCCATATGTGCATCATCCAGAATTAAAAGATGGTCCTTAAAATTAGCTGCATTTAATTATACTGTGGAATTTCGAAAAACTAGTGATAATTCCAATGTTGACGCATTGTCACGTCTTCCTTTAGAATCGAGTGTCAGGGAGTCTCTTGATGAAGACCAGGTACTTCTTCTCAGGAGGTTGAATGAGGTACCGTTCTCTTTTATGGAGGTGGCATATGAGACGTCTCAAGATAAAATACTGTCTATAGTATTAAGGAATGTTAGAGAAGGCAACTGTGTGGAAATTCACAACGGTACCGAGAGAAAACCCACTAGCTCCTCATTATAAGATCAATGAGGAATTAAGTTTGGAGTTTGGTTGTCTTCAATGGCGTGAAAGAGTGGTAATTCCCCAAAAATTAAGATCTTTAATTTTAAATGACTTGCATGAAATACACATGGGGATTGTTAAAATGAAGATGATTGCCAGGCGGTATTTTTGGTGGCCAGGCATAGACAGTAACATCGAGGAGTTACCTAGAGAATGTAGAGTATGCCAAGAATCGGCAAGCATGCCCCCGGCTACCATCTCGGAATGGACTTGGCCCGAAAAACCGTGGCATCGACTTCATCTTGATTTAGCGGGTCCGTTCATGGGAAGAATGTTTTTGGTTCTCGTAGACGCATACTCAAAGTAGATAGAAATTTTTATCATCAAAGATATTACCAGCCAAACGATTATAAATCATCTTAGATAAATTTTTTCCAGATTTGGATTGCCCTAACATTTGGTTACAGATAACGGAAGACAGTTTGTCTCCGGTGAATTCGAGCAATTTACCAAAATGAATGGTATACGGCACACTAAGACCAGTCCGTATAATCCTAGTACAAATGGTTTAGCTGAGAGATATGTAAGAGAGTTTAAAAACTTTTTGAGAAAGAATAATGGGAAGGATGATTTAGAGACGAATCTACAAAGATTCCTATTTGCTCATAGAGCATTCCGCCAAACTGTAATAAAGGAATTCCCCCCGCGGAACTGCTAATGAAGAGAAGTTCAAGATCAAAATTCTCGAATTTAATACCAAGATGGGAAATCCGCGAGAGGTATTTCATGAGGCCGTAAGAAGGCAGGAGCAGTTTACTACAGTTTGCTAGGTTTATTTCCGCAACTATGCAACTGGACCTAAACGGTAAAAAGGTACCATTTTGAAATTACTGAGCTACCGTCACTACCTTATAAGTTGCGAGAGCGTCGTGTATAAGAGGCATATCAATCAATTGCGACCTGTGAGAAAGAAACAAGTGGAGACAAGACATTTGATACTTCCTCGAACATCAGGAGAGAAGCCTGTAGGTGGAAGTCAGAAATAAAGTGAAGAGGAGGTTCCAGAGGTTACATCAGGAAACAAGGAGGAGACTGCTTCTGTGCACGTACCCTCTTGCACTCCTAGACCAGGGCCTTTTGCTGTGCACGTGCCCTCTTGCACTCCTAAACCGGAGTCTGCCGCTGTTCAAGTGCCCGTCCGCAGTCCTAGATCTCAGAGAGCAAGGAAACCCCCAGACCGACTGGAGTATTATTAAGGGGGAGATGTGTTGTGTATGTAAATAGATGAAGATCATTTGCATTCTTTAAAGTCTCAGTATGTAAGAATATATGTGTATTTAAATTGAACATTTTTTGTTGGCCAAACGAAAAAAATAAGAGCTAAAAAAAAAGTCATGGTCAAGTTTGAGTTGTTGTACATCTAATTACGACACAACCTTAACAACATCCATCCTTACCTCACTGAAGACACAAAAGTTGCCTGTTATGCAGATTTTATAGCCATATGGCACACAAAGTATAGAAATATCAGAAAAATACTGAACACATCAATGAGAAGTGGGCAATGAAACTCAAAATGACAAAAAAACCCAATAAACAAAAACCTATAGGTCTCCTTCACTGACAGGTAAAAGGGCATGAATTTAACTCTAAAATAAGCATAAACAACCATATAATTGATAAAATTTGTTCTCCAAATTACCTAGGTGTGATACTTGATGAGGAATTGCGATTTACAGAACACATAATTAGCACCTCAAATAGAGCTACCAGAAACCTAAACATTCTGAGAAGGCTATGTGGAACAAATTGGGGAGCAAAACCCAAAATTCTCAGAACAACATATATCACCTTAATAAGGCCAATAATGTAATATGCAACACCCGTCTGGGCTCCCTCAAGTTCATCACTAAAAAGAAGACTAGACAGTGTTCAAGCAAAAGCGGCCAAATTAATCACTGGTTCTGTTTTAAATACCAACAATTAGAAAATTCAGAGAGAATGTGGTCTAGACCTACTTGAAAGCAGAAGACAATTTAAAACAATAAAATTCACCAATAGCTTAAAAACTAAAGAAACCGAACACATATCCCATAGAACCTATTTAAAACTGGACACAAAAATAAAGGCTCAAAATATCTTCAACACTTCAGTACGACAACAATATTAGAGAGAGCATAAATATGAAACATAATGAATTTCGATTTCGAGAATAACCAATATTTCTTACCCCATTGCCATCAAATGCAATCATCAATCGTAACCTGAATGAACCCTGCAATAAAAAAAAAGAGAACAAAAACATTCTTAAAAAGAAAGGACTTAACACAATTGGTTTATGCGATCAGATAAATTATTTAACAGCATATACAGATGGATCATCAGACCTTACCATAAGTAATGGAGGGGCTGGAATTAACATAATACTGCAAGATGGAACATACATCAAAATCAAAGAAGGAGCAAGAAAGATTCCTTCAAACTTCACTTGTGAACCGACAGCTATCTGGAAATCTCTTGATGTATGCCTTAACCAACCATCCCTGCATCAAGCAGAAGGAATTATAATATACCGTACAACGACTTCATATCCGATCTAGAAGCAATTCAGAAGGGCAATACTATAATCACACAGAACATACATTCGTTACTTACTCAACTGATATCATTGGAGAATAACTGCATTCTACAATGGATTCCTGCCCGTGGGGGTAATGAAATGGCAGTTGAATTTGCAAAGGAAGCCAGAAATTTGAGCCAAAGGAAAGAACAAATGTCATTATTTGACGCTAATGCTTTTGCAAAATACAAGATAATTAAACAAAAAATAAGAAAAGATCAAAATGTGAAATAAACTCCGAGAGAAAATGACAAAACTATAACAAGATTTAGAACAAAACATTATAAAGGATGACAATACATCCAGATGGCACAAGAACCTATAGAACATGCAACAACTGTCCTGGTGTGAAACTAACACCTACCCACATATTCTCATGCCCGCAGCCTTGTAGAAAATTGACATAGACCCAGAGCAGCTGCTTTACACACCCAAGATAGTGGACAATGCTTCTACTGCTGCTGTGATAGAGATGCATGGAGACATCTGAGGCTCTTTATTGGACACGACAAAAACAACAACGGCATTCCAGAGTAAAATAAATCATCAGAGATAGATAAATATTTTTCATATGAATTAAAATAAACATAATCGATACTGAGAGAGAGTTGAATTAAAAAATTAGAAATTTATTATTTTCGAAATATAAATATCTGAGAGGATTCCAGCAAACCGCATCTAAAATATCAATTTTTTTTTGCTACATGTTTTAATTTGCATATACCTATTTTACATATCTCAGATTGTATTTAAAAATCGTTAACCATTTCTTCTAACTTTTGGCGAAATGGTGTTTTATTAATTTATCATTTGATATTATTTGGGTTCTTTCCTTGTATTCAAAAAGGAAAAATACGTGTCGTTCAGTTATATTTTTCAATTTATCAAACAATTTGGCCGCTGAATAGCTGATTCTGGTAGAGCGCCATCTAGCGAATAAAGTTGTAACTAGAATCAATTTCGAATTTTTCATTATTTGCCATAAAAAATCCCATTGAATCCTGAACACAATGGTGTTTACCGCATTGCTCTAGCGCAAATATTCGCGGAGTTATTAATTTTTAAAGTTGTGCGGGACTTTTGGATCACCCTGTATATAGCCATAGTAAGGCAGGGAACCTTTGTCAAATCTTCTATCTAGGTATTATACCTATTACCAACAAACTTAGTATCTAATGAAAATATTTAAATATATAATTTTAGGAAGTTTTTTTTGAAGAGAGATGATATCAGGGACATTAGCTCCTAAGTCTCTCGTCTGAATAATCTCTGTGATGCTTGAATTTTAATATTGTAATTTGTATAGGTCCATCCCTTTTTATTTATAGAATCATCGTTCTTATTGGTTGAAAAGAACAAACGCTATTTGATAACTATCAATGTCACTAGATACCGGGCACCAAAAAAATTGGCTACACACACAAACCACACAAGCTATTTTCTCATTAAAACTGCTCGTTACTTTTATTTACTTTTATTAACATCATGAAACGCGATATCCCAAACTCAGGGATATTTGCGTCTAGACCTCTTTACATCACAACAAATCGGCTATATACAATCCTGTTCAATTCATTATATTACATAATTAACAAAGAAAATTGTCCGAAGATAAAAACAAGCAACAAAGCAAAACTCACAAAGCAAGCATAGCAATTCTTTTCCTTCTAATTTTCCCTCTCCCTTTTCCAATTTAAAAGAAAGTTGTAAATAAATTTGCAAAATTGATCAAAACTTTTGCACCTCTCTTTATTGCCTACAAATTCATCAAGCCGTCCAATACGACCAAATTTGTCTTCTCTATAAACCCGGAAGATTGGGCAATTCATAAGTAGATGTTTCGAGTCCTGAATTTCACCTCCGCAGAAGCATCTTGGTTCCTTCACCGCGCCGATAGTTGCCAAAAATTTCCCAAAATTACCATGATCTGTATTGAATTGGATATTATAAAAATTTGGACGGAAAAATCTTGGGATTCCGGACACGAAAAAGCTTCTGAAAATTTCATTAGTATTATCAAAATTTTCCTTCATTTTTGCGTGTAAGAATGATTTGACTATACTTGGAGCATGGGGTTCGTGAGTAATTAGATCTTCAGTGGACAGATGAGTTAGATCATATTTGATTATTCTAGATTCTATATAGTCTATTAGGAGTGGAATTTTTGCCAAACTATGCACACAGTTTGAAGATGTGGTTTTATATGCTCTAACTGCCCATAAAATGATCTGGTACTGCATGGAATTCAGTTTTTGTTTAGAACGATTGTTTAAATATTTAAGCCAAATTTCTGATCCGTATGTAAGTACAGGCCTTATTATTGTTTTATATAAAGTTAACCTCTTTTGTGTATCTAAACCCCACACATTGCCGCTTAGTGAACATAATAAATTTTTCATACGCCCTGCCTTACACAGAATATCATTTACATGTGGAGTAAAGTTAACTTTATTTTTCCATTTGTGATTTGAAAATTTCATTCCCAGAATTTTTACTTGCTTGACCGGCCTGATTATATTGTTATTAACCTCAATAGGTATTTTTTCTCTGTTATGCAGGTATAGCAAATTAGTTTTCTCTGTACTGATCGTTAATTTATTTCTATTACACCATTGGATCACATAATTTAAGGTGTATTCACTTACGGTTTTTAGTCCTTCAATAGTCTTATTCCAGCAAATTATTGTAACATCGTCTGCATAACATATAATATCTGCATTAATTGATTCGAAATTTATCAACAAATCATTTAGCAAAATATTCCATAGAAGAGGTGATAAAGGTCCACCCTGTGGACATCCCTTAGTTATTTTCTTATGAAAAGTTTCTGATTCGTATGTAAATTTCACCTCCCTTTCTTTATTCAAATAAGATTTTATGATCCGTATTAAATCTGAGGGAACGTTGTCATTATCCATTCGTTTTATAATCGCAGGCCACCATGCATTGTCAAATGCACCAGCTATATCTATAGCTATCAAGGAAGTCAATTCTTTTTATTTATGTTTCAATATAGTTTCCATAATTTTTTCCATTCCAGTAATAGTTGATCTAGATTTCATGAAGCCATGCTGCCTTGAGCTCATTAGATTATTTTCTAAATAATAGTTACTTAATTTATTTTTTATTATATTCTCAAATGTTTTAGAGAGATTAGATGTCAATGATATAGGTCTATAAGTTTTATTTACTTCATAACTCGTTTTGCCTGGTTTTGGAATTATTTTTAAGAATGATTTTTTCCATTCATCCGGATAGTATCCCATTTCTATACATTTATTGAATAATTGATGCAGAATTGGGATTATTTTTATTTTAGCTTGTCTGATCATATTGTTACTAATGTAATCAGGGCCCGGTGCTTTTTTAATATTAGTTTTTAAAATTGTTTCCTCTATTTACTTAGATTCGATATGAACACTACTTTTATTTTTATATTTAGGAGTATAATTTCTAATCAAAATATGATAATCTTTATCCAAACCTCCAATATCATCCGGAAATAGATCGTTCATTAAACTTTTTATTTTGTCGATCTTTAAATGATATGGTAAATTATCTATTAGAGGTAATCCTAAATTTCTGTTTTTTGATCTCAATGACTTGTAAATCCTATAAGCATTACCAAATGCGTTAGTTGAATGACTTTCTTCTATAAAATTTCTCCAACTCGCTCTTCTTGCCTTTTTAATTTTATTTAAATATTTATTTCTCATTGATTTATAGGTCTTTTCATAGATCGCTCCATGCCGATAATACAAATTTCTAATATAGTGGAAATCGTTTTTCAAATTCTCCAGCTTCCCATCCCACCAGTATGTATTTGTTTTATGATTTCCGCTTCTTGTCTTGACATTTAGGGACAGATAAGCTGCCTCTCTAATTATTTGTGTGAGAGTCTTTACAATGTTGTCAATATCTTCGATGTCTGACGCGTGGTTTATCTTGGTGATAATGTTATCTACATCTTGTATTGAGATTTTTTCGGTAAATGTTTTCCAATCAGCATCTTTCTCTATAAATTTCCATGTTGAGTTTTGAACTGTCCTTTGCCTGTTAAAATTATGATAAATGTCAAAGGTTATTGCAACGTGATCTGAAATGTTCGTCAATATAGTCGTCTTCCAGTTTTGTACAAAACTTATTGATTTTTTGTTTGAAATCGTAAGATCTATAATGCTTGAATTTCGGCAGGTGGGTATCTTTGATTATGGATAAATAGGCTATGTTCATCTATGATGGAGTGGAATTTGAAACCATTGGAGTTAGTCGTCGGATCAAACCAGACTGGGTGTCTAGAATTGAAGTCGCCACATAGTATAATAGGTTGTTGATTGTAGGTATCCAGAAGCTCCTTGATAAATTTTTGATGAGTGTCATTAAATCTATGTGGATGAATATAAAAGTTTGCAATAACAGTATTTGATTCCGCTGAATTTATAGAGGTGGTTGTACAAAAGGAGTTTGTGAATTTATTGATTTTATTGTATTTTAAACACTTATTCATAAAGATCGTTGCAGTGTATATTTGTTCATCTGTCGTTGAATGCACTATTTGAGATTCTAAATCGAAAATTACATCTCTATCAATCAGATAAGGTTCCTGTATTAGGATGATATCTGGTGGGTTGTCTTTTATAGAAGCTTGAAGCTCATTCAGTGCCAAGATACTTTTTCTTACATTTTGTTGTAAACATTTAATTACCTTTCCCTGCATGATATTCAAACTAAATAAACAATAATCTTAGCTGCGAAATTTGCCTAATTGTCGGTTGGATGATATCTCGTTCGTTGGATAATTCTATCTATCTGTATTTTGTATAGAGAACAGTCCGAGGAATTAGCTCTATGATTCGGCGAGTTTCTAAATTTAGGATGTTTTAGACAGTTATAACAACTGCAAATTTTTGAACAGTCATGAATACCTTGCGCGCCGCATACTTTGCATATCTCGACGTTAGTACAATCGGCCAATTTATGGTTGGGATTAAACTGAAGGCATTTCTGACATTGTTTTACCAGAATCCTATCTTCCACAAAACAGCGTTCAAAATCAGTATATAACCTATTATTCATATTTTTAAGGATCTGGTAAACCTTTGGAGAAACCCTAAGAACTATGTTGTGGTGGGGCGTGTTCGACTTCATGCTAAACAGAACATGGATATCATTTTCCATTTCGTTTAATTCGGGGTTCATACTACAGATTGTTTTAATAAAATTAGAGGTTTCTGTAAGTTTATTAACATTTTTAACTAATACTGTAGGATCTCTTGGTTTGGGGATATAAATTTTGCTGATATTAGCGAGTTCCTCTGCCCTGCCTAACTCATCATTTAGAGATTCCACGTCTGATTCTGTAGGGGTCTTTATTATTACAGATTTCCCTGCATTTATAATTTTGTTAATCTTTATTTTTTTTTCCTTCGTTCCTAAGCTTTTTAACTTTGCCTGATATAGTTTGATACATTTTTGTATTATCTTCCACATTTATAGGTGTTGCCACTATTGTGAACTCCTTATGTAAATTTTGTTTTTTTTTTATGTAATCTTGTGATGTTTCTGTACGAGCTACTTGAGCATATGTTGGAGTTGTTTTAACTAATTCATCTTGGATCCCTTTCAGTTTTTGGTCCATAACGTCTGTAATTGTTGTTTTCATTAGTTCCAATATATCTTGGTTATTTATTTCTTTTAAAGTTGAAATACCATCCTTGGTTTGCCTAACCATAGTTGACAAAAATGTAATATCATTTTTAGTTAGATTTTTTTTTATTTTGTTGAACTTTTTTGTCAAAATAGTTATAAATTTCATCCAACTTATCATTTAAAGTTTGAATAATTATTTCCATATTCTATTTTTGCATATTTGTGCGAAAACAACAATGGAAAAGGATTTCAAAATGATAATAAAACAAAAACAAAAAAGGAAATCTCCTAAACTCTTGAACAATGATTGCCAATTTAAAAAGGTTAAAATATTTTTAAATTAAACAATTTATATAACTCTTATAAATTATACAATAAGTAAACTGAATATTTAAAACAATATTTACCGGAACTATCGGAGCCTTGCGACACACGTCCGGTCAGTTTCGCCTCCTGGCGGTATCTTTCGCTGGCGGTATCAAACTGCTCGTTACCATATTCCGATTGTTTGATGACATCTCTTTGCTGGACATCTTGAGAATAAAGACACTCTAGGGTGACATCTCTTAGTTGGACATCTTGAGAATGAAGTCACAATAGAGTGACATATTATATTGCTACGTGGAAAATCAGGAAAGACAAACTCCAGTATGACACAGCAATTTAAGGCAAGAACAAACTATGAATGATAAACCCAAGATAAGCCACGAGGGAAATATACAGAGTAGCAAAATATAAACATTAAAAATGACCACTCTGTTAATAAAAAATAATAAAATTAATAAATACTTTGCTACATTGCTCCTTCCCTATGGGAGCTGTGACCTACAGCTTGCAAACTTTGTAGTTACTGACACGGATCTGACGTGCTTCCTTATATGCTACCTTTGCGTCCTTTTTCTTGCGGCGTGAAGAGCGGCTTTGTCGTCGTATCGTCTATAGGGACATCGTTATCTTGGAGGGAAGTATTGGCCTTGACACGGCGGTGGAATCCTGGAGCCAGTCTCGTAAAATGTAGATCACAGCACCCATGGCTTCAAATTCTTCTCGACGATCTTGGGTTTGTATTCCCTAATTTACCCAGCATCTCCACCAAAATGCCCCGTGAAAAAATAGGAAAAACAAACTCCAGTATGACACAGCAATTTATTTGAGACAAGAAAAAACTATGAATGATAAAAAAGATAAGTCACGAGAGAAATTTAGAGAGTAGCAAAATATAAACATAAGAAATGAACTTTCTCTTAATAAAAAATAATAAAATTAATAAATACTTTGCTACAATATAAAGGTAAATATACATTGCATAATGGCTAAAAGAAAGTATTGTATAGTTCCAAACAGCTAAAAAGAAACAACCTTTGAAATATTCTGAATATCAATAAGGTAAAACTAAATAATAAATACATAATGTCATATCTATAGTTTGAAAAAATAAAAGTTTAATAAAATAAACACAGAGACAGAGAGAAAAAAGAGAGAAAAAAATTTTTTTTTGGATGATTAGTGAATATAACATTTTGAAAAATACCTTCACTTATTTTGCGACAGAATATAAATCTAAATAATAAATATCAAATTTTATTAATATTACATTTTATTGTTTTCAAAGGATCTAATATGAATTCAAATTTACAAAAAGGATAATTTTATTTACTTCAAAGAATCTTTGTTTACAGGGAAAGTGGTCAAAACATATTCTGTTTCTTAGGTAACGTCTAACCAGGCTGATATTGGTTTGGCATAAATTGGAAGGTGATTGGCTTTCTCACAAACTGTTTCCAGGGAACGTTGTGCAATCTATACTGCAATTAGAGGATGGAGTTTACTACCTTCTGTAGGGGGTCGGTGGAAGGATGGTCTAAACCAATGGTTTTCGATTTTTAGGACCAGGGATCGAATCCCGCATTTAGCACTTTTTTATAATTATAAAAAGCTTCAATGGTCCACGATTTTTCCAAAGGCCAACTCCACCAGCGAGTGCAAGTAAACAAAAGGATATCTGGCTCATTTGTAAGTGCAAAATTCGAACTGCTTTTCACAATGTGTAGCCATTTAGTGCACTGTGATGCATAGTGAAAGCAGCCGCAAATATTCACCATGATTATCATTGTCTGTACCACGTGTACTATGGATAATAATTTAAAAAAAAACCTTCTGTTGTTGATTGCTCTAACACGATGCCAGTGCAACGCCAGGATTGAGTGAATACAGAACGTCTTATTGGCGTAGATATAAGAGGAAGAGTTACACAATATCATTCTGTCATTTTTTCTATCTTTTATCAAGATACATAATACTAATGAAGTTTTGAAAATTCGTAAATATTGGTATATCTATATATATAAAAATGAATGTTTGTATGTTGGTCTGTGGGTATGTCCGGTATACAAATTCGCAGTAGTTCACTAATTCAAACCAAAATTTCCATACATAGGTAAAAAATAACGGGGGTGACGATAGGCTATTTTAAAAAATATATAAATCAATTATTAAAACTATATATTCAAATTATTCAACTTAGCTCACGAGCAGCGCCCTCTATCAATACTAAAAGGTTATAAATACGTTTAAAATGTAAATCTTCTCAATATTTTATTAATAATAGTTCGCTTAATAACACATATAATATAAATATTTATATAATAACTGCTCAAATTAAATATTTGGTAGGTTTTATTTATTTATATATTTCATTTTTATATATAACTGATCTAATTCGCCGTTTAAAATATCTGTGGGCATTTCTTGAGGCTCAATTATTACAACTTTGAATAATTAAACAATTTATTTTTCTTCACACATATTAATTCAATATCTTATATTTAAAAAATGTCTTTAATATACAAAGTTTGTTTACAATTCGAAGGCAACAATATAATTGATGATGATAACAAATATTTTTTACAAAAAAAAAAGATTATAATTTCTAAAATATCAATTATAACCAAAAATAAAATATACAAATTGAATTTACATTTTCTAGAATAATTATTAAGAATGAGTGGTGTCCCTACATATCTAATAATAGTTCGCTTAATAACTGTTGTAAGATTTAGGTACTTACAGCTTGTAGGAAGGCATGAGGACGTTGAGGATTATATGATAATAATCTTTATTATCCATTTAGCAAGAAAGACAAAGTTATGGTAGCGAACAGTTATTGTAATATAGAGAAGAAGGTAAACAAAACAGTTGTGATGATGATAGGTCCAGTGTGGCGCTAGCTGTCGTAGCATTCAGTTATCCAACAAATCCCCGGCATGAATGTGGAGACATCACGAGGTTGTAGCGTAACTTCTCAAATGTCGGCCTTGGTAGCGGCTTGGTCAGAATGTCCGCCTTCATGTCGCCAGTTGGGCAGTAGATCATTTTTATCACTGTCTTCTTCTGAAGATCCTTCAGGTGATGGATCTTGGTTGCGATGTGCTTGGTTCTAGAAGACACTTTTTCGGATGAACATATCTTGAGACATGATTGATTGTCTTGGTGGAAGTAGATTGGAGCTTTCTGTTCCAGTTCGAGATCCTTTAGCAAGTCGAGAAGCCATAACAGTTCTTGTGAGGCTTCAGCTGCGGAGATTAGTTCCGCTTCGGTGGATGAGAGAGATACGCAACCTTGTTTCCCAGTCATCCATGAGATGGGGTTTGATCCCAGTAGGAACAAGTTTCCGCTTAGTGATTTTCTGTCGGTGTTGTCGCTTGCCCATGTGGCATCGCTGTATGCTTCCAGCGTGGGAGGTTTTTGGTTAGATATGCGTAGCTCGAGTTCTTTAGTAGTTTTTAGATATCTTACGATTCTTTTTGCTGCTTTCCAGTCACAATTTCTAGGATTCTGGTTTCTGCTGCTAAGTATGCAGACTGGAGCTGCGATATCTGGTCTGGATACTACGCTTAGGTACAATAGTGAGCCTATCAGTTGTTGGTATTGGACGTTGTTTGGTAGAAGTTTTTCATCAGATATACCGGGGTATCCGCTTTCCATGGGAGTGAAAGTAGGTTTCGCTTCTTGGAGATTGTACCTTTCAACTAATTCTTGGATTTTATTCTTTTGGCTCAGAAGGAGTTCACCTTCTCTGTTCCTTGAGATTTCTATACCAAGGAATTGAGTGGGGTCTCCAAGGTTTTTTATTTCGAATTCTTTTTCGAGAGTCTTTACAGTGTTTTGGATGATTATTTCGGAATCGCTTGCGAGGAGCATGTCATCCACATATAGAATCAAGTAGATGGAATGGTTTTCTTCATTCTTGGTGAATAGGCATGGGTCTACAGTGCTCTGTTTGAAGTTGTTTTTAATTAGAGTGCTTGCGATTTTTGTGTTCCAAGATCTTCCGGCTTGTTTTAGACCGTAAATTGCCTTCTTTAGTTTGCAGACTTCGTTTGTTTGTTTTGTATGGAGCCCTTCTGGGAGTTCCATGTAGAGTTCTTTATCTAGGTCGCCGTGTAGGAACGCTGTCTTGACATCGAGGTGGTTCACTTTCATCCCTTTGTAGACTGATGCAGCTAGGAAGGCTCTAATTGTAGAATGCTTCACAATTGGTGCAAAGGTTTCTTCGTAGTCTCGGCCATATTTCATATTGAACCCTTTTGCTACGAGTCTGGCTTTGTACCGCTCTATTTCTCCTTTGGAATTGAGTTTTTGTTTATAGGTCCATTTACATCCTATGATCTTTTTGTCCTTAGGTAGAGGCGTTAGTTCCCATACATTGTTCTTCTCAAGAGAATTTAGTTCTTCGTTCATTGCTTGTAGCCATTTTTCTCTTTCCATTTTTGGTAATTGTAGGACTTCCGAGTAGCTGGTGGGTGTCTGAATGTCTTGAGCTTCAGTTTTGTACAGCATGTAGTCATTCCTTATGGGAGGTATTCCCTTTGTTGGTCTCGTGGATCTTCTTTGTGTGACCACTTGTGTTCCTGTGCTTGTACCGGGTTGAAGGTAATCCTCGGTTTCTGAGTCCTCAAGGTTTTCGGATTGTGTTCCTGGTTCCTGACTTTCCTCTGCATTACCAATATGATTGGAGGAAGTTAGATCTGTACTTAGTACTTGTGGTGAAGTTGTTTTTGTGGAAGCGAGGTGAAACCCATTTTCTTTTTCTAGAAATTTTACGGATCTGCTGATTGTGATGTTGTCTGTATCGTGCAGGATTCTGTATCCTTTGCTTCGATCATCGTATCCAAGAAAGATCCCTTCGATAACTTTGCTATCCAACTTGTTTCTTTTTATCTTGGGAATATAGGCGAAGGCTTTACATCCGAATCTTTTTAGATGCTTCAGGCTGGGCTTCCTGTTGGTCCATAGTTCAAATGGAGTCTTGTCTGTAGCATTCGAGGGTATTCGGTTGTGTAGGTAATTAGCTGTGGTAACCGCTTCCGCCCATAGAGATTGTGGGAGTCCTGAGTCAAACAGCATGCATCTTGTCATCTCCATTAGTGATCGATTTTTCCTTTCTGCTACTCCGTTCTGCGCTGGTGAGTAGGGGACTGTTAGCTGATGTTTGATTCCGCTTTGGTTCAGGAAATCTTCGACTTGTCGGTTTACGTACTCACGACCGTTGTCTGTCCGTATGGTTTGGATATTTTTTCCAAATTCCGTGTGTGCTGAGATGACGTAGTCTTTTATTTTTTCATAGGCTTCGTCTTTTCCTTTCAGGAGGTAGGTCTTCGTGTATCTGCTGTAGTCATCAGTGAAGGTGATGAAGTATCTCTTACCGCTGAGAGAGTTAGTTGGTAATGGACCGCAGATATCACTGTGGACAAGTTGAAGCGTTTCAGTTGCTCTGTACTCTGTCTTCTTTGGAAATGGGGTTTCGGTGAGTTTTCCTTGAATGCACTGAACGCAGTCTGTGCTGTGCGAACAGTTATTTAGACTTAGTCCTCTTGCTAGGTTCTCATTTCGAATCTTCTTAATTGATTCTATATTTCTGTGTCCTAGTCTGTCGTGCCAGAGCATGAGGCAATTTTTGTTTTTGCAGTGGTTTTGTTTTGCTACATTTGCTTTGAATGTGCGAGTTTGGAGGTTGTCATCCAGGTGGAGTCGGTACATTCCATTGTCAAGTATACCGTTCGCGAGGGCTGTGTTGTCTCTTTCGATGGTACACCAATCTCTGTTGAACGTCACTTTACATCCGTTGGAGGTGGCCGCACTCACTGACAGAAGGTTGTCTGTTAGTTCCGGGATGTAGAGAACTTTTGTGAGAAGTAAGGTGTCAGTCTTTCCTTGGGGTGTGATGACTTTGATTTCTCCTTGTCCTATCCCTTTGACCTGCAGCTTATTGCCATTAGCAACTACAACATTTTGTGTTTGTTCTCTGTTAAGTGCAGTGAAGAAGCTTTCGTCGTACGCCATATGAGACGTGGCTCCAGAGTCGATGAACCAGTTGTGTACACTTGCTTCTCGTTGAGTGCAATTGAGAGCTTTTGGGTTAGGTCCTTTTGTTGTTCTCTGGTTTGTTGGTTGTTCTTTGGTGACACTCGACTGATTTGTGTACTCAGGTACGTTTCCTCTTCTGAAGTTTTCATATTTGTACTCTTTGTTGCTGTTGTTTCGCTTTTGATAGTGCCAACATTCTTCTTTGGAGTGGTTTGGTTTGTGGCAGAAAGAACAGAATTTCTTCTCTTTTTCTCTTCTTTGGCTTGAAGCTCCGTGGAGGCTTTTTAAGGCTTTTGATGCGGTGCTTTCGTCTTTCGAGCTTTCTACTCTGCGTGTGTGTTCATCAAGGAGTTTGTTCTTGGTAATTTCAAGCGTTAGCTCGTCATCAGGCCTTGATTCCAACATCGTGATGAGATTGGAGTAGCTCTTTGGAAGCGAGCAAAGCAGTATAGCCGTGATGTGAGAGTCCTTTAGTGTTTCGCCAATGGTTCGCAGTTTGTCAACTAGTTCCATCATGGTAGTGATGTGCTGCTGCATGTCTTTGTCTTCTTCGAGTTTTAAGCTATATAGTTTCCTTAGCAAATAAATTTTTCCTGAGAGTGTTTTTCTTTCGTAGATATTTTTAAGAGTGTCCCAGGTAGCTTTGGCTGTTAGTAGGTTTTTGACATGCACTATTTGTGAGTCGGCGATGGTTAGATTAATGATAGCTCTGGCTTTTGAGTCTTTCTTTTTCCATTCGATTTTAGGTTCATCTGGAATATTTTCGGTGACAACTTCCCAAAGATCTTCCTTTTGCAAGAGCATTTCAATTTTGAAAGACCATAGTGAGTAGTTATAGCCGTCGAGCTTATCTAGGGTTACATCGTGGCTCGGGAGTGACGCCATTTTTGCTAAGCCTTTTTTCTTTGTCTTAACTCGTTAGTTGAATTTCATGCAATATTCAGTCTCATAATCTAATTGTTGTAAGATTTAGGTACTTACAGCTTGTAGGAAGGCATGAGGACGTTGAGGATTATATGATAATAATCTTTATTATCCATTTAGCAAGAAAGACAAAGGTATGGTAGCGAACAGTTATTGTAATATAGAGAAGAAGGTAAACAAAACAGTTGTGATGATGATAGGTCCAGTGTGGCGCTAGCTGTCGTAGCATTCAGTTATCCAACAATAACACATATAATATAAATATTTATATAATAACTGCTCTAATTTGAAATATTTGGTAGGTTTTATTTATTTATATATTTTCAGTTTTTGATATAACTGATCTAATTCGCCGTTTAAAATATCTAATAATAGTTCGCTTAATAACACATATAATATAAATATTTATATAATCACTGCTCTAATTTGAAATATTTGGAAGGTTTTATTTATTTATTTATTTTCATTTTTAGATATAACTGATCTAATTCGCCGTTTAAAATTGTTGGATAACTGAATGCTACGACAGCTAGCGCCACACTGGACCTATCATCATCACAACTGTTTTGTTTACCTTCTTCTCTATACTTCAATAACTGTTCGCTACCATAACTTTGTCTTTCCTTGCTAAATGGATAATAAAGATTATTATCATATAATCCTCAACGTCCTCATGCCTTCCTACAAGCTGTAAGTACCTAAATCTTACAACAATTAGATTATGAGACTGAATATTGCATGAAATTCAACTAACGAGTTAAGACAAAGAAAAAAGGCTTAGTAAAAATGGCGTCACTCCCGAGCCACGATGTAACCCTAGATAAGCTCGACGGCTATAACTACTCACTATGGTCTTTCAAAATTGAAATGCTCTTGCAAAAGGAAGATCTTTGGGAAGTTGTCACCGTCAATATTCCAGATGAACCAAAAATCGAATGGAAAAAGAAAGACTCAAAAGCTAGAGCTATCATTAATCTAAGCATCGCCGACTCACAAATAGTGCATGTCAAAAACCTACTAACAGCCAAAGCTACCTGGGACACTCTTAAAAATATCTATGAAAGAAAAACACTCTCAGGAAAAATTTATTTGCTAAGGAAACTATACAGCTTAAAACTCGAAGAAGACAAAGACATGCAACAGCACATCACTACCATGATGGAACTAGTTGACAAACTGCGAACCATTGGCGAAACACTAAAGGACTCTCACATCACGGCTATACTGCTTTGCTCGCTCCCAAAGAGCTACTCAAATCTCATCACGATGTTGGAATCAAGGCCTGATGACGAGCTAACGCTTGAATTTACCAAGAACAAACTCCTTGATGAACACACACGCAGAGTAGAAAGCTCGAAAGACGAAAGCACCGAATCAAAAGCCTTAAAAAGCCTCCACAGAGCTTCAAGCCAAAGAAGAGAAAAAGAAAAGAAATTCTGTTCTTTCTGCCACAAACCAAACCACTCCAAAGAAGAATGTTGGCACTATCAAAAGCGAAACAACAGCAACAAAGAGTACAAATATGAAAACTTCAGAAGAGGAAACGTACCAAAGTACACAAATCAGTCGAGTGTCACCCAAGAACAATCAACAAATCAGAGAACAACAAAAGGACCTAACCCAAAAGCTCTCAATTGCACTCAACGAGAAGCAAGTGTACACAACTGGTTCGTCGACTCTGGAGCCACATCTCATATGGCGTACGACGAAAGCTTCTTCACTGAACTTAACAGAGAACAAACACAAAATGTTGTGGTTGCTAATGGCAATAAGCTGCAGGTCAAAGGGATAGGACAAGGAGAAATCAAAGTCATCACACCCCAAGGAAAGACTGACACCTTACTTCTCACAAAAGTTCTCTACATCCCGGAACTAACAGACAACCTTCTGTCAGTGAGTGCGGCCACCTCCAACGGATGTAAAGTAACGTTCAACAGAGATTGGTGTACCATCGAAAGAGACAACACAGCCCTCGCGAACGGTATACTTGACAATGGAATGTACCGACTCCTCCTGGATGACAACCCCCAAACTCGCACATTCAAAGCAAATGTTGCAAAACAAAACCACTGCAAGAACAAAAATTGCCTCATGCTCTGGCACGACAGACTAGGACACAGAAATATAGAATCAATTAAGAAGATTCGAAATGAGAACCTAGCAAGAGGACTAAGTCTAAATAACTGTTCGCACAGCACAGACTGCGTTCAGTGCATTCAAGGAAAACTCACCGAAACCCCATTTCCAAAGAAGACAGAGTACAGAGCAACTGAAACGCTTCAACTTGTCCACAGTGATATCTGCGGTCCATTACCAACTAACTCTCTCAGTGGTAAGAGATACTTCATCACCTTCACTGATGACTACAGCAGATACACGAAGACCTACCTCCTGAAAGGAAAAGACGAAGCCTATGAAAAAATAAAAGACTACGTCATCTCAGCACACACGGAATTTGGAAAAAATATCCAAACCATACGGACAGACAACGGTCTTGAGTACGTAAACCGACAAGTCGAAGATTTCCTGAACCAAAGCGGAATCAAACATCAGCTAACAGTCCCCTACTCACCAGCCCAGAACGGAGTAGCAGAAAGGAAAAATCGATCACTAATGGAGATGACAAGATGCATGCTGTTTGACTCAGGACTCCCACAGTCTCTATGGGCGGAAGCGGTTACCACAGCTAATTACCTACACAACCGAATACCCTCGAAAGCTACAGACAAGACTCCATTTGAACTCTGGACCAACAGGAAGCCCAGCCTGAAGCATCTAAAAAGATTCGGATGTAAAGCCTTCGCCTATATTCCCAAGATAAAAAGAAACAAGTTGGATAGCAAAGTTATCGAAGGTATCTTTCTTGGATACGATGATCGAAGCAAAGGATACAGAATCCTGCACGATACAGACAACATCACAATCAGCAGATCCGTAAAATTTATAGAAAAAGAAAATGGGTTTCACCACGCTTCCACAAAAACAACTTCACAAGTACTAAGTACAGATCTAACTTCCTCCAATCATATTGGTAATGCAGAGGAAAGTCAGGAACCAGGAACACAATCCGAAAACCTTGAGGACTCAGAAACCGAGGATTACCTTCAACCCGGTACAAGCACAGGAACACAAGTGGTCACACAAAGAAGATCCACGAGACCAACAAAGGGAATACCTCCCATAAGAAATGACTACATGCTGTACAAAACTGAAGCTCAAGACATTCCGACACCCACCAGCTACTCGGAAGTCCTACAATTACCAAAAATAGAAAGAGAAAAATGGCTACAAGCAATGAACGAAGAACTAAATTCTCTTGAGAAGAACAATGTCTGGGAACTAACGCCTCTACCTAAGGACAAAAAGATCATAGGATGTAAATGGACCTATAAACAGAAGCTCAATTCCAAAGGAGAAATAGAGCGGTACAAAGCCAGACTCGTAGCAAAAGGGTTCAATCAGAATTTTGGCCGAGACTACGAAGAAACCTTTGCACCAATTGTGAAGCATTCTACAATTAGAGCCTTCCTAGCTGCATCAGTCTACAAAGGGATGAAAGTGAACCACCTCGATGTCAAGACAGCGTTCCTACACGGCGACCTAAATAAAGAACTCTACATGGAACTCCCATACAAAACAAACAAACAAAGTCTGCAAACTAAAGAAGGCAATTTACGGTCTAAAACAAGCTGGAAGATCTTGGAACACAAAAATTGCAAATACTCTAATTAAAAATAACTTCAAACAGAGCATTGTAGACCCATGCCTATTCACCAAGAATGAAGAAAACCATTCCATCTACTTGATTCTATATGTGGATGACATGCTCCTCGCAAGCGATTCCGAAATAATCATCCAAAACACTGTAAAAACTCTCGAAAAAGAATTCGAAATAAAGAACCTTGGAGACCCCACTCAATTCATTGGTATAGAAATCTCAAGGAACAGAGAAGGTGAATTCCTTCTGAGCCAAAAGAATAAAATCCAAGAATTAGTTGAAAGGTACAATCTTCAAGAAGCGAAACCTACTTTCACTCCCATGGAAAGCGGATACCCCGGTATATCTGATGAAAAACTTCTACCAAACAACGTCCAATACCAACAACTGATAGGCTCACTATTGTACCTAAGCGTAGTATCCAGACCAGATATCGCAGCTCCAGTCTGCATACTCAGCAGCAGAAACCAGAATCCTAGAAATTGTGACTGGAATGCAGCAAAAAGAATCGTAAGATATCTAAAAACTACTAAAGAACTCGAGCTACGCATATCTAACCAAAAGCCTCCCACGCTGGAAGCATACAGTGATGCCACATGGGCAAGCGACAACACCGACAGAAAATCACTAAGCGGAAACTTGCTCCTACTGGGATCAAACCCCATCTCATGGATGACTGGGAAGCAAGGTTGCGTATCTCTCTCATCCACCGAAGCGGAACTTATCTCCGCAGCTGAAGCCTCACAAGAACTGTTATGGCTTCTCGACTTGCTAAAGGACCTCGAACTGGAACAGAAAGCTCCAATCTACTTCCACCAAGACAATCAATCATGTCTCAAGATATGTTCATCCGAAAAAGTGTCTTCTAGAACCAAGCACATCGCAACCAAGATCCATCACCTGAAGGATCTTCAGAAGAAGACAGTGATAAAAATGGTCTACTGCTCAACTGGCGACATGAAGGCGGACATTCTGACCAAGCCGCTACCAAGGCCGACATTTGAGAAGTTACGCTACAACCTCGTGATGTCTCCACATTCATGCCGGGGATTTGTTGGATAACTGAATGCTACGACAGCTAGCGCCACACTGGACCTATCATCATCACAACTGTTTTGTTTACCTTCTTCTCTATACTTCAATAACTGTTCGCTACCATAACTTTGTCTTTTCTTGCTAAATGGATAATAAAGATTATTATCATATAATCCTCAACGTCCTCATGCCTTCCTACAAGCTGTAAGTACCTAAATCTTACAACAAAAATATCTAATAATAGTTCGCTTAATAACTAACTGATCTAATTCGCCGTTTAAAATAGTTCGCTTAATAACACATATAATATAAATATTTATATAGTAACTGCTCTAATTTGAAATATTTTGTAGGTTTTATTTATTTATATATTTTCATTTTTAGATATAACTGATCTAATTCGCCGTTTAAAATATCTAATAATAGATCGCTTAATAACACATATAATATAAATATTTATATAATAACTGCTCTAATTTGAAATATTTGGTAGGTTTTATTTATTTATATATATTTTCATTTTTAGATATAACTGATCTAATTCGTCGTTTAAAATAGTTCGCTTAATAACACATATAATATAAATATTTATATAATAACTGCTCTAATTTGAAATATTTGGTAGGTTTTATTTATTTATATATTTTCATTTTTAGATATAACTGATCTAATTCGACGTTTAAAATAACGGCTCTTGAAATATTTGGTATGTTTTAGTTATTTATATATTTTCATTTTTAGATATAACTGATCTAATTCGCCGTTTAAAATAACTGCTCTAATTCGAAATATTTGGTATATTTTATTTGTGTTCACTCTATTTCTATTTATTTGAAGTATTATAATTTCCATGTTTCAAAAACCTATTTCAAAAAGGTCGTTAGAAATATTTAAGGCCTGAAATAGCTTTACATGCGAACATTTATGATGCCAAGCGTAGCTTAATGGTTAGGTGTGCGGCTTCGTATTTCCACAACCTTGGTTCGAAACTTAGCCTGGGTGTTTTTTTTTTAAATATTATTGAAGCAAAGTTTTTTTTTACAGTACCAAAATTCCCATACATAGGTAAAAAAAAAATACGAGGAAAACGATAGGCTATTTTAAATTATATATAAATTAAATATTAAAACTATATATATTCAAATTATTCTGCTTAGCTCACGAACAGCGCCCTCTATCAAGGTTATAAATACGTTTTAAAATCGATATCTTCTCAAAATTTTATTAATAATAGTTCGATTAATAATTAGAATACTTGATTTAAATCGAGATATTTATAGACGCTCGCTCGATTTGAAGATTTACACATGTGTATATCGTAACTAATCTGACTGTAAAGTTTGGAGCGGGACGTTTCACAAAAGTGACGTCCACGGTGCCAATTTATAATTGTAACGAATAGTGTTTGAATAAAAACATTTAATCGGGTAAAACCCGGGCGTTGCCCGGGTCATTCGTCTAGTTGCCTATATTTTCGTCGTGATTTAATATTTTAATGAAGTTTTAGAATTCTTGCAAGTGTGTGACTGCGCCCACCTAGCAGATAAATATCAATGTACACCAAGACAGTATTTATGGTGAATAATTATTACAATTATAATAATTTGTAATAATTAGATTAATCAAATATAAATCTCCGAGGATAAGTTTCTACATTACATTTTTAACGAGTTTACAAGCTTTCTGGTTTTAATAAAGGAACTTATTCTCGGAGATTTATATTTGATTAATCTATGGTGATTTATTGTTCAACCATATTAAGAGATCTTGAGTGAATAAATAGAGGTGTATTTTCATAATGCATGTTTCCACTTTATAATTATTCACTTTTCTGATTATTTTCAATTATATATTTCACTCAGAATTCTCTCTAATGTTCTGTAACAACTTTATTTGTTACTAACTGTCCTTAAGTCGATAATCTCTATAATGCCAAATGTCCGACTGAGTGATACAGAAGTTTCAGCTTTATGGAATTTTTTACGAGTTTCTACACTTAGTTTCCTTCATCTTGAAAGGAACATAATAATAAATCCAATCTTAGATACAGTTAGAGTTCCTTAGAATCATCTCCAGAGCTTGTTGAAATGTACGATTCCACTTGTAGCTAAACTTTGCATCATTATTTCTTTTCTAAGAAGCTTGGGCATTCATCTGAACTTTTTATCTCCTGACCCATTGATACATTTCCATCGCTACAATTTGTCTTTACCGTTAAGTTAAATGTAGCTAAGGATCTATTGTATATGTAGAACGCGCGCGCGACATTTGAAAAATATCCCGCACGTGTTTCTTTTGAACGAAAAATCGAAATTCATTTCAAGGAGAAATAACGATTATTTCTAACTTTAGGGATGAAGTATGATAGGATTAATTGTGAAGAGTAATGTTAAACGGAAAAATAAAAGTGTCCAGGGATGGGAAACGAACCCACAGTGTCCGCTTACCGGGCAGATGCCATGTCCACTAGGCTTCCCATCCCTGGAAACTTTATTTTTCCGTTTATCACTACTCTTCACAATTCATCTATTGTATAGGAACATAATTTCCAATTCTGTTATTTTTGGTCGTCTTGTGGCGACCTTTCTTTTTATAGTTATTCTATCGAGTGACGAATTTAATAAATCTTCCAAATCTACATTAGACATAAATACGTTTTTCTTCCGATATAAATACTAAACCCACACACACAATACACAAACATTAATAAAATTCCAAACTACGTTTAACGAATTTTACCAAAAATGTTTCTTTTTACAGAACGAAAAATCATAATTTGAATTATTTTAAGGAGATATAACGACTATTCCTATCCTTAGGGATGAAGTATGAAAGGATGAATTGTGTAATGATGAGAACGTCTAAATAATTAATTAAATTTGTCTATACTTTTCAACATTTCTGTATAATCTTTTCATATTTTGTAGATCACATACAAAATGGCAATATATATCTTGTAATAACAGACACTGAAGCTAGAAGAGTTTTATTTTGCGAAATTTCAACAAAAGCTGTTTATCCTTATTAAGAAAACATCAAAATAAACTTATGGTAGGGCGTTTGATATATGTTTATATTTGTCATTTTTCCGGAGAGAATATCGATAACAGATCCTTGCTCAACAAGTGATTTCTGATGACATTGATAAAACGAATATTTTACTTCATTTTATTGCGTAAATAAATATTAAATATTTTGACTTACAATTGTATATAATTGAACTAAATGCTTATATAATTACTGTATATATCCCTAACACAGATATATATATCAAGGCTTGAGTTAAATAAATAAATAAATAAATAGTTCGCCTTTTCTATTTGAAATCATGATATTCATTAATTTTACATCAATTGCATAACAAAAGGTATCCAAAACTATCAAAAACAACTTATGAAACATTAAATAAACACTATATCAAATACACTAAAGAGACATTATATATATATATATTATAATATAAAAAAGATAGATTTTTTCTGCTTGAACTTTAGATCATGTTGAGGATTATTGTAATGGTGGTGCAGTCGTGGTTAAAATCTTGTAAGTAAAATAATAAAAATAGTCTTGATCAGATATTGTTTTAATTGTGAACCCATGGAATATATATAAAACAATTTGATAAAAGTAATGCCTGTCTTAAGGCGTATAAATAAATAAAACAAAAGATTATTTACAAAATTACAAAAACTTTGGGTCGGCCAACGGGGAACAACAACAATGAGTTTTTATACGGGAAGAGCGACCTCTGGTGGTCAATTAAAACAGAGTATTTATATCTATGAAATTATAACTTTAAATAAAATAACATTTTAACATAATTCTAAATAAAATATTTTAATTTAACATTTAAATAAATTATTTTAATATAACATATATATATATATATATATATATATAAATCAATGTTTGTATGTTTGTTTGTTTGTATGTCCGGTATACAAATTCGCAGTAGTTCACTAATTCAAACCAATATTTCCATACATAGGTAATAAAATACGGGGAAGACGATAGGCTATTTTAAAAAATATATAAATCAATTATTAAAACTATATATTCAAATTATTCTACTTAGCTCACGAACAGCGCCCTCTATCAAAGATTAGATTAAATTATGCTGGTGCAAACAAATAGATAATGCTAATAACAAACAATTATATAAAAAACACTCGGGTAGATATGCACACGAGTCAATCCCGGGGCGAAGCCCGGGTCACCCGTCTAGTATTAAATAAAATAATCCCTTAAATCAATATTGAGTAAAATTAATCCTTCTTCCAGGGAAAGTGTATTTTTAAAACATTATTATTCTCTAGCTCTCGGGCACGGACGTCCTTCTCCAGGAGAAAACATGGTATAATTCTCTTGTAGAAGGGCATCCGTGCCCTAAAGCTAGAAAATAAATATGTTTTAAAAATACACTTTCCCTGGAGGAAAGATTAATTTTACTCAAGACATTATATATATTGACCTAACTAAACATAAAAAGTTAAAAGTATAAAATATGCATATATGTTATAAATAAAACTTTATCAAAATTCAAAGCTATTATAGACACGTATGATTCTTTAAAAAAAAAATTCTACTGCCCTTACTGCAATGGAAAAATTAATGGAATTCCATTACAGTAAGGACAGTAGAAATTGTTTTTTTTTAAAGAATCAAACACGACTATAATAGTTTCGAATTTTCATAACAGATGGCGCGCTGATGCATCATAATTAAAATTTTGTATGTCACAAGTACGATGCACTAATTTGGTAAAGGGATTATATATATATATTAAAGGGAGTGACTGTGGTCACGTGACAAATGGCTTGGAAACTTCCATAAATATTAATCAGTCATCATTTTTCTGAATTAATGTGATCAAGGTAATGCCATCTGGCCATCGCCAAATTTCTATCCACTACTAGAGGTCGATTTACATACATAAATGTATTTCCATACTTTATTATTCCTTCTCCATTGCCTAACTTTATTTCTATCTCCTCTATCTTATTTATTATTTCATAAAGAGATTAATTCTCTCTATATGTATGGGAATAAATGAGAAGTTTAGTATGAAAGGTTGTTCCAATGTAGAAATATTCGAGGAACCTTTCTGTTTACTTTGGTCGTGTAGCTTTCACTTGAATCTTTTATTATTCCTTCTCCATTGCCTAACTTCATTTCTTCTATCTTATTTATTATTTCATAAAGAGATTAGATCTCTCTATATGTATGAAAATAAATGAGAAGTTTAGTATGAAAGGTTGTTCCAATGTAGAAATATTCGAGGAACCTTTCTGTTTACTTTGGTCGTGAAGCTTTCACTTGAATTGTCAATCTAGAGTATTACGGTTTAGATTCTAAGAAACTTTCTCTCAGAGCTAGAGTAAATCTTTAACAAACACAACTATTTGAAACTTCAATGTGTTGTCCATATCTAAAATCACTCGCTCTATGAAACATAACCGCGTTAATGAACATTTTACTCAATTTATAAATACTATATTCATTTCAGTATCAATTGATTTTAAAACGACATTTGAACTTATCCCGCATGTTTTTCTTTTAAACGAAAAATCGAAATTCATTTTTCAAGTAGAAATAACGATTATTTCTAACCTTAGGGATGAAGTATGAAAGGATGAATTGTGAAGAATAATGATAAACGTAAAAATAAAAGTGTTCAGGGATGGGAATTGGGATTTGTATTATCAATTGACTTAAGGTGGAAAGAACCTATCTGGGTCAAATAGTTTATAATATGGAAAGATATACGAAATTTAATAGGGTCTGCAGATTTTTATTTTAAATAAACAGCTTCATTCAGCTTGAGGAACTACACTACTATGCGACTTGATTTACATCAATGTAAATAATTAATAAGTTACTTTAGAACATAACTCATTGTAAATAGCTCAACTGATAAACTTTCTCTTTCCAAGATACTAATTATTACAGATAATTTCATTAAATCAACTTCCATAATTGCTTAACCTATTGTAAATAACTACCTTGCGATTTCTTCTATCTGTTTATGTTGGTGCTTATTTGTTTAATGGATATGTTTATTCAATGCTCTTTTTCTTAATTGTTTATTTTCCTTTTGACAAATCTGTTACCTACTCTACTACAATTATTGTAAATAGTTTCACGCGCAATTATCCAGATCGGATTTAGCGTGTCTTGTTTGCAAATGGTAATAAATAATTGACTTAAATTATCTGGATATTAATTTGAAAATGCTTCAAGTTTCTGGAGACGAGTTTCAGTTGTATTCATTAAACGTCTTCTC
>CP092864.1:203537326-203558250 GCA_030710605.1 Cordylochernes scorpioides | reverse complement strand
CATCTTTCAGGCAACTTTGACCTTCTAAAGAAGTACATGTTTGAATGCTTTTATGTACTCGTATAGAAGGTCAGAGATGATCGAAAACTCGAGAATACGTTTAAAAAAGAAAAGGGAAACTGAATTTTCAGAAACCTGTGGTAATTGTTTAACTATATTTATTTATTATCAAGGAAATCTGTCCTAAGATTAGGGTAACTGCACAATAAAGATCCTCAATGGTGATTCACCTATAGTAATTTTTATTGTGGTATGATGTTTCTTGGTCCAGTTTGTCTATTCATCGATGATTTTCATGTTAAAACTGATGATATGGTTTCACCTTGCCTTCCACATTTATATTCTGATGACAAGATAGTAGGTTCATCTTGTTTAGAACCCGTTTCCATCTTCGAGGACAAATGACTATCATCTTTCATGTTTTCTACCATTCTTATTTTTAATATCATATTACTATTCTCTTTACGGCCTAAAATTATTGTAAATATGTATAGAGAAATGTCATACATGTATGACAGCGCAAGTGTCCCTAGGGAAACATAGCGCTTTAAATTGAAATAAATAAATAAATATTCCATATAAAGATGGAGTTATAGAGTATCTACTCGGCCCTCCTGAATTAGCCGTATTGTCCGTTTTCCACCTTCGCAACAGGGGTGGAGAGGCGACAAATTTAATATAGTTTAGATTACCAAATAATAATGATATAAGTGTCTTTAATTATATTGACATCAAAAATCTGAGATAAGATAATGAAAATATACATTAGAAAATGCAAAATGTGATAATAAATAGAAGAAATACTTTCCTAAAAGAGGCAACGTCAAAGAAAATAATAACGGATTGACTACCATCTTTCGTCATATTTTATTTTTCCTTTTCGAACTATATACATAGCAAGCAAGATTTTTTCATAATCAAATATGAAAATAAATATTATGGTAGCAGTTAAGTTATAAATCCTTCAATATAGTTTGATCTATCATATACTATATTGACTTGTTTGTCTTATATTCCTGGCATATAAATGCCAGATGCCATGGTCAAAATTAAATTCCTTTAAAATACCTTGCAAATAATAATTATTATAAATTTTAGCGATGGATGCAAGAGGTGAAGAAACCAATCTAGGTTTGGTGAAAGATCGATTCTTCTAGGTGTTAAACGAATGAAACAATGAGAATACAAAATGAAAATTTTCGCAAGGGCTTTATTAATCATCCGAAACAAGAAGGATAGTGAAAACATATACACATGCCGTTTGAAAGAATCAAAATGGAGAATATTTTGTGAATATGTATACAAAAGGTAATATGATAGATAAATTCTATTTGATATGGGCTCTCTCAAAATGAAGTGATCATAAAAATCTAGATTTGAAAATGAACTTGATGTTTTTAACAATGAAATACACTCTCTATCCTTTGAATATAGTGTTTCAAGTAGTAACAATAACATAATAACTCTATATTAATTTTAATAAATCCTATTACTCGCTAAAATGCAAATATTCAATGCATATTCTGAATTATTAGATAATTATTTCAATGACAATTAAAATACCATATAAGAAACGAAGATGAGGCATATTTTTATGACAACTACAAAACATTTTGAGGGGTTCCATTTTTGAATATTTTACATTCTTTACATGTAAAATGAGGTAAACAGTTAATGGGTTTGGTAAATCACTTTAAATATATATAAAGATTCCAGACAGCCACTCTCCTAGGTATCACCAACATATGTCCAGCATCCCTAGAAAATCTCCCAAGAAAGATATCTGCCTGGCGACACCTCATTAATTGGACTTCCACTGGGATTGTATATAAATCCAAGAAGACTTAGGTCAGAAGGACATCCCGGGTAGTTGGCGACTTCTGTACGCTCCGGGAACCTGGGTTACTTAAATAAATAATATAAAGAGCTAAATTCTTATAAAGACGAAGTATATTTCTCTATAAAGCATTATAATATGGCCAAGCATAATATCAAAATGTAGAATCCACTTTATTACAAACCTAGGCTGTATTATGGTCTACAGTGTGGAAAGATCCTGAAGATAGAGGATTCCGGCATTCATATTTCTATAAAAAATAGACACTTCGGCCAGTTAGAGTTTTTATTTTCTCAACGTTTCGACAAAATTATTTTGTCTTCGTCAGGAGAAACAAATACAAAAAAAGGATTTAGCAAGGCTTTAAAAAAGAGAACAAGTTTTAACGCTTTACCAAATGCTTTATTTTTATTTACTTCTCCTGACAAAGACAAAAGGTTTTTGTTGAAACGTTGAGAAAATAAAAAACTCTAACTGGTCGAAGTGTCTATTTAAAAAAAAAAAGTGTAGGAAAATTAACACAATCAGTTTGCTCGATATTTTTCGAAAATAAATTAACCATCTCTCAATTTAGTGAATAAAAAAAAAGAATTTTAAAAAGTCATTTTGAAACAGTTAGGATTCAACCAATACGTCATCATTTAATTAAGATCAGCTTTCTTAAAACTTCGGGTTACAGATAAATTGCCGCGATTTGATTAATGAAGAGAAAGAAAGTTGGGCGCCATTAGGAAGTCAAAACTGGAGAATAAACTAAGTTGGACCTTCAGAGATTGGGTGGTTGTTATTGTGTGTTATTGTCGACTGAAGCACATAGAGTCTTTTAAATGTCAACCCGATATTTTCAGCGTTATATCGATTAGAGTTTTGTTGGATGATGTCTAACAGACACTTTTATATCGTCTATTCTAATATATAGACACTCTCTCATGCATTGTAAAGTTTATTGCATCATTGTTTAAAATTGAACAATTACAGGACCTTTTTTTGTGGTTAATAAATATTTTGTTTATTTTTTTAGGACCTATCCAAGACTATTCAGCTGAAAAACCGTCAAATGTTTTTTTTTATTAATTTAAAACCACCTATTCCTATTACAATATCAACATTGGTTCCAACAATATTTTATCTATATAATTTTGCCATCTGATGCTGCCTTGAATAACCCTTTTTCAATTTACAAAAGGTATCTGAGAGACCAGAAATTCTGTTCGCTGAGGTACAGACTGCATCACGCTGACAAAGGACAACAGACTGAAACGCGTACATTTTTGGATTTTCTTGATTTATCAATAAATGATATTTGCCCAACATATTATAATAATTGATATAATCCACGATATAATATATCATATTTCTATATATGATTATATTCCGAAATATGGCGCAAGCCGTCAACAACTTTCAAGATAATGAGATTCCAATTACTTACTTTACATAACTGACTGTGACAAATTAATATGAAAACAGATGTTGGTATTAAAACCAAAAAGGGCATATTATAGCGCCATATTATAGCGCCATCTAAAAGATCATTTGAGCGCGGTCAGGATATGTCTTTTATGTTTTTAATAGCTGACAATATATCCACAAAATATTTGTCTCAAATTGTTCGATTAACCTTCTTTAAACATAAATGCCTAGAGTTGTAAATAGGAAGACACGCAAATATACCTATATATTGCTACATCGTGACAGAAATACAATCCGGATTATGTAAATATTTACTTTTATCAAGAAATACATTGCGAATATATGCAAATATAATTGAAACCATGTGCCAATATATAGGTTAGAGAAATAAATATTCTTCTCCCCTGTCTTCAACCAGGAAATGTCGTTGTTATTTGTGAGTCATTACCTTTATGAAGACACCAAGTTCTTAAATAAAATACGATGGAAAATGTGGAGAAAAAAACATTTCCAAACTACACCAACTGAGATCGGTGTAAAAAAAAAACATGTATATAATACGGCATTCATGTTTCAAATGAGAATTGCTCTACAAATTAATAGGTTCGGTGAACGGAGTGAACTAAGTAGATATATGCTTATAATTTACGCAAGCAATTACCTCATGTGTTTGACTGGTATAGAAACATACAAAAGGAAAGGACTATTTGAAATAAGAAATACCAAGGCGGATAGTGATATCCAGACCTCTCATGTAAGTTTCATGATGGATATTGACATCTATCGGCGAATAAATCAAACAATTCCGCATAAATTTTACGTTACCAAAATCTTTTAATGATTTTCAAGAAAGTTTAACTAATTAAGATAAACCTTCCACGAACATAAAATAAATTAATATATGTAAATTTTAATACTAATGTTCGGTTTATATTTATTTTAATATGGGTGTTTTAATGCAACTATTAGTTTTATATAAGACATGAAATCATTATGAATCACGATTTTTTTTATGAATAAAACAACTATCTACTATCCTTACTGCGACCAAAATAATTTGGTAGAATTTGCTTATCAGTGATTACATGTTCAGTGTATTCGCCAATTTAATCCACCAGCCCGCTTCTTAGAGCTCTAATACTATATTGGACGATTCTGCTTATGTATGCTACAGTAAAAAATGTTGGAATTTTGAAAATGGTATTTAAGAAAACTATGGACATAATCTTTTATGACAGTAGAATTACATTAACAAGGTTAGCTATGAATAAATTAATTATAAAGCAATAATGCGACATTTATATATGTACATTCGTTTCATGGTTAGAAGACAACAATTTTATAAACATTGCTATTTGTAAGGTTTTTTTAAATAGTAAAAGCAAATCTCTATAGCATTTCTTGGCAGCAGAGGAAACAGAAACATAGAGAAATACAGAATACCCAGTAAGACATAAAAGAACCCCTCAGAGAAATACAGAAATGAAATAAAGGTTTCTAGACAATTTCTTCAGCGGAATCTCTCCATCACTGTTACACAAATGTCAAATATGGGAGGTAATTGATCTAATTTTTCTTGTCCCTCCTGAAAGCAATTTTAGAACCCTTTTATTTTTATTATTCGACAAAAGTGCAGTTTTTTTGTTTTATTCATAGTGCTGACTATTTTAAATGGATTTCTTAGAAGATATGTGTAATATATACATATATTATTAATATATTTAATATAATATATTCAATTATTTTGATTATAGATATTGCCATAAACAGTTGTGTACACAGTTCTCTGTTCTCGTTTTTTTTCTCTCTCTTTCTCCTTGTTAATATCATATGTCTATTCTCTACGGCTTATAATTATTGTGAATATATATAGACAAATGAGACAAGGGTCGCCTCTCCCTTCAAAATAGACGTCTAAAACCAGACGCCATCTATTGACCGTCGCCGCAACTAGCGGCCTCGGGTCGGTGACAAAGCCACAACACCAGCTTTGGCAAATTGAGAAGCGTCCACCTAGAGACCATGGTTTCGGGCTAATGGCCCTCGTCAGTCTAGGGCGGACCTTATTCCATGAGATCCACACGGGATCTCATGGAATCTTGACAATCTGCCAAAAAGGTGTTTAGCTGGCAAAGTGGCTGGGCCATATCTATGGCTAGAATATAGATGGAAATTTTGCCGGGAAGAAATTGATCTAAAGAGACAAGGGTCGTCTGGTTTTAGACGTCTATTTTGATGGGAGAGGCGACCTTTGCTTCTTCAGATCAATTTTCTCCCGGTAAAAATTCCATCTAAATAGACAAATGTAGAGTCATACAAGTATAACAGCGTAAGTGTCCCTAAGGGAACATAGCGCTTTAAATTGGTATAAAAAATATATATATTATTTATATAGGAATTCAATAATAAATAATTGAAATGCAGAATAATATAAAAGGATATCGTTAAATAAATTTTACGATGCCATCTACTGGTAAAAATCAAAACTATTTTACACATTGTATACTAAGACAAGAAATTATTAATTTACTTTACAATAAATTTCCCTTGGGTTAAATATTTATACAGAAAATATATAAAGCAATCTTTAAAATTATAGCTTTTGAAAGATTATAAAATACTAGAGATATCGTTCAAGAAAATAACAAAGCATAAATTTTAGGCGGCCGTTTTATTGAGGGAAATTTACCTCCTTGGTCCGTAATTCTAAATTTACGATGGTACTTGGCGAAATTAAAATTTGGTATCACTAAAATTATGAGATAAAATGTGTCAAAACATTTTAAACTTCCTTGATAGTATAAATCATTTCTTGTTCAATATTTTCGAAAGGAAAGTTGTTACAAATATTTTATTTCTCGAGGAATTTACTCCGGTGCTAGTAAGTTATATATAAATGTCATAGTTTTATTTATAATAATTGAACACCCTCAAACCTTTTGTACATTATGTAAATACGCATTTTCATTTTTTAGATTCTTACGCCTCAAATCAGGCAGTACTTTTGTCAAATTATGTTTTCTTTATTAGCATAATTAAAGCAAATTGTGATTCAATCATCAATTTATTATAATCTTTTCCACGACTGCATACCAAAAATAAAGCAACAGATAATAATCCCTATATATAGTCACGACCTTTCCTCATCGGCCTCTGTCACGGATGCGCGCGCACAGGGAGGTCACGTGCTCGACGGCAGCCAAAAAAAAAAAAAAACTCCCTCGAGCCGGATTTGAACCAGCGACCTAAGGGTCACCGTTGTAACATCTACAGTCGGGTAAAACACGGGCGTTGCCCGGGTCATTCGGCTAGTTCTATATAAATAACAATCAAATAACAGCAGAAAATATTTTTATTTATAATATATAAGAAAGAGAGAGAGAGAAAATAGAGTCTAAAAATATTATAACTTATATAAATACTGTATATATAAAACTATTATTTAGAAAGTGAAAGAAAACAGATGTCAGGATGATAAAGTATCCTTTTATTAATCTCTACTTTTTATATAAAAAATCAGTATGTGTGTGTAAGATATAAATATAAACAAGAAAAGGTTATATACATGGGTATATAAAATGGAAAATTTAATATATTATTAAAGAATAAATTAATTTCCACACTATAATAAAATTACAATTCTTTTGAAAGCAAAATAAATATTACATTAGCGTATTGTGTTATATTAAGAAAATAGAGTTTAAATATACCTCTATCATTTTATGTAGAGAATTATTTCTTTCACAAGCCTAACATTTACCATTTGTATTAAGAATTGATATAAGAGTATCACAAATTACACACCTTAAAATATAGAAAATTCTTCAAACTCTTTTAAAAAATATATAAAAGAGCGTACCTGGATCTGTAAATAAAAAAAAAAACAATTTATTTTTCTTAAAATATTTCGAGAGATTGCTCCCTCTTTATCATTTTTGCACAGTGTAGTTTCACTTTTTTTTCTTTTTTTTTTTTACAGATCCAGGTACGCCCTTTTATATAATCTTAATTAATGGATCGCCTTTTGACTCAAACTCTTTTAAATGAGTTATCAAGCCTAGGTCCTAAACACATTCAAATTAAACAAATACGTGATCTTCCTGAAATTTCAAAGACTTTTTTAAAAAGATTTTATAGACAAAAAATGTTTTATTTTTCAAAGGAGGAATTATGTTGCCTGTGTGTGAAAAATCATTTAATCAAATACATGAACCTTTTAGAATGTTTTCAATTGAAAATTTGGAGCAGTATTGAAAATACATGTTAATATATGAAATATATATTCACAGTTTTATTTTACTTCAATGATAAAATTCCTAACGTGAGAGAACATAAGTCTACAGTACTGATTCTTACAATATAAGAGGAAGTTTCATTAGTTTAATCTCCAGATCAATTTTTTAAATGTTTTATAGTTCAATATTTTAGAATATTCTGTAATTATAAAGGAATGCGGAGTTTAATATATTTAGGATATATAGATATTTCAGAATCTTGTAGATCTAGATAACTGAAATATAAAAGTCAATAATGATGTTCTCTCCATTGTTGGCCAAGTAATCTCAATAATTTTCATATTTCATCAATGATTGTGAGAATAATTGTCCTATGAATTGAATTTTATATATCAAAATTCCTCAAGAGGAATATGAATATTCTCTAATTTCTTCATCTACTTGAGGTAACTACCGTGGAAAGAAACTCATGATTAACTAAATGATGCAATGATGAAAGGAGATGAGCTTCTTTTCAATTTATTATTAAGGCAGAGGAGCGTTCATTTTTTACTCGTGTAGAAGGGCAGAAATACCCGAAAGCTTGAGAATACAATAAGAAGATATAAAGAAACTCCTCTTCAGAAACCTATCAAATCATTTAATTAATATCGAGGAGATTCACATCTATTGTTTTGATAAAGAAACAAATGATGAATGCGCCCAATGAACGAAGACCATCGCTTTTCTGAACTCAAGAAAGAATAGATTGTCGCTTTCTATGTTCCGGCGTCTACTTGTCTTTGGTTATCTTTAATCTATCTACAAGGCGATGACTTTTGTGATCCAACGCCTACCTTCAAAGCTACGGCTTGTCTTTGGTGACAAGTATATGTCCAGGGTAGCCTAGTGGACATGGCATCTGCCCGGTAAGCGGAATACTGTGGTTTCGATTCCCATCTCTGAACACTTTTATTTTTCCGTTCATCATTACTCTTCACGGTTCATCCTTTCATACTTCATAATCGTTATTTCTCCTGAAAATGAATTTCAATTTTTCTTTCAAAAGAAACACATGCGGGATAATTTTCAAATTATATTATTATTATTGTATTATAAAATACATATATACATGGCAGCAGCATTATAAATACACCGCCGATATCATGTCACTTAAGTTGTACCGGCAGGTATGCCAATGACATATACCTGATGTCCGCATCAATAACTCAAATATTTATTATCACAAGATTGCGGATTTTGAGAAATTACCAAAAATCGAAAGACACCGCAACTATATATTTATTTACTTGATTAAAGAAAGCTTTCTGACTTGCCAGAAAGTTTTCTTCAATCAAGTAAATAAAAAATAGTTTTTTTGCGGCGTGTTATGATTTTTGCTAACCCACATATTGTCTATACAGTTCGAGTATTAATATCTCATGTTAAACAAAAAGAAATATGTGTGTAGGATAATGTTTAGTGATTCATTGAGGTGTTCTCTTCTTGAATTTACTTTCTTTTTATCTATAATATTTTCTAATAATATTTTGTATGAAAGAGCAAAGAAGAAATTCCAAATTCTTATATCCAAAACCTCACATTTTGCATGCATATTTAGAACATATAATTGATATATAATTGTGATATACACTCATGGACAAAATTTAAGGAAGTTGTACCTTTTAGCATTTATATCAGGATTCAGACAATAACTCTGGAAGATATTACAGTGACCTTTATTAAAGACATACGAGATAATCAAATGTGAAAAAATTGTCTCTGTCTCCTTCAAAATAAACGATCGGCGGAATAAAAGGCCCACTGCTTCCTAAGTTTTTTGATGAGTGTATATTTTGATATTCGAAATATTAAAACCATAATTACTATTGAAAATATTAACGTATATCTATTTTAAATTATATTCCATCTACAATATATGATATTATACTCTTAAACTAATTCTACAATATAAAACTATATGCTGCTTTCTTATTGTGATCATTATCTTAAAATGTATAGCGTTATAAAGCACTATTTGAGGCTACATCTAATAAATGTGTGATAATAATCTTTAAAAGTTAAGCCAAGCATTTCTTACAAAAAGACCCGGCCCAAGAGAGTCACTTCAGAGAAAAGAACCACTGGCTCGCCTGGCGATAGGATCTGGCTCACCAATACATCACCTACACATGGATGGCTGAGTTTTATCTCCCATTCTTTGCCACAATTTCCCATTTGTGGATTCTTGGGATCAACTTTGTTTCATCTTGTATCAAAGCGCTTGGTATTTATTTATAACTTTCCGAGTGACCCAACTCCTCCCAGGAATAATACCCGAGTAGAAATTTCCCCAATGAACAGTATTCTTAACAAATGTAAGACTACACAAAATAGTAAAAATATCCTTTATGAAGAATTTAAAAATTTTCATAAGCATCATTTTCTGATTACTAATCTTAAACCCTTGTCTTTTTGAATATCTTAATGGATAGTTGTATGGTTGAACATTTTAAAAACCTATCTCACATCGTTTAGACCTCTGATTGGGTGCAGGATATTCACTTATATGCTATAATCAATTGAATCATTGCTATATTAAGAGAATCCTGTATGGGACTTGATCCCTAATAAAGGTTTTTGTGTGTGTGATAAAATCTAAAATAACTAAATAAAAAGTATTAATTCTGTGGCAATATTTTTATATTTATATAATAAAATATTAAAATAGCTATGTTACATATTATGATGTTACACAAAATATTCTCTATCTTGTGTGAAATAAGTGTTTAAACTCTTTGGTTAAAATTGATGCATTCTAACGAAAGTTTTGAGCGAAACATACCTATGAAATTTCGCATTTATATATATACAGTTAAACCTGTCTATAGCGCCCCTTCTATATAGCGCCTCCCTCTCTATAGCGCCCGATTTTGAATGCGTAGTACGAAGCGATTTACATTAAAAGTGACCTGTCTATAGCACCCTCTTTCTATAGCACTCTATTTTGGTGAGTCCCAAGAGAGAACGCTATAGACTCGTTCAACCGTATATGGATTACTCTTTAGAGATGATTTATCATTATATTTAGAAGAAAGAAATAACCATAAGAACGCGTCGCATTCATATTCTTGTATCTCTTTCTCTAATAAAAAGACAACTTTGGCTCAACATATCTTACTGTAAAACAACACAAGTTACACCGCATGAGTTTCTTTTCAATGAAAAATCAAAATTTATTTTAAGGTGAAAGATTGACTATTTCTAACCTTTTTGGATGAGGTATGAAAGGGTGAATTATGAAGAGTAATGATGAAGGGAAAAATAAAAGTGTCCAGGGATGGGAAACGAACCCACAATGTTCCGCTTACCGGGCAGATGCCATGTCCACTAGGCTACCCTGGACGTATTTTTCCATGTTTTACAATCACAAGCCGCAGTGTATTATATCCTACTGTTTTTATTATTCAAAAATTAGATTTGGATAACCATTATTATACAAACTACCTTTTATTCAAACATTATATAAAATATATATGACCTACATACAGTAGTACTTGGATAATTCTAAAACGTCTTTGATTCGCGAATATATATATATATATATTTATTTTAATTTTATTTCGACTTAGAGCGCTATGTCCCCCTAGGAACACTTACACTACAAAGTTAATCTAAACATTGAAAGAAAGGAAAGAAAGATATTTGAAATATATACAAGAATTAGTATGCAAATTTTAGTTTTACCTTGGTCCTAGAATTTCCCTTTTTAATTCGAATTTTTGAATAATTTGAACTATTTATTTGTCCCATGGGTTTCAAATGATCCAAGTTCAACTGTATTATATTTTTTAATGAAATATACTGCATGAAGATGAAATTATTTAATAAGATTATATATTCGAAATTTAACTTTAAAAAGGCGTTACCTGTGAAAAAACATAATCCCAGTTAAATTAGTTCCAGAATTCTACATAATTTGATTTTATATCAGTTTTATGTTCTCAATGTAGATTTTACCTTACTTATATTCAACTTTATTTTTGGATGTTGCTTCATTTTGGTTTTATATACCTTTTTATTGTGTATTTCGCTTTGATTTTTCTTCAATAATTATCTTATCCTTACAAAAATTCCGATCAAATATTCCAATATTGTGGAAACATTTTCAGGTTATTCAGTCTAGTATTAGGAGTAGTGGAATATTTTTCAGGATAATTGATGCAAGACATGTAAAGGCTTTTATATAGAGAGAGATAAAACATATACCAACAGAGAAATCTAATCAATTCAAAACTAAATATGACAAATATAGTAATAACCTCAATCTAAGGAAATATTTATATATTTTGCTTATCCCTAGTAAACGTGGTTCAGGACATGATAATCTTGGTGGGTAGAAGTAGGCGACTGCTTTTACTGTAAGTGCACCACATGTCTACACATGTGAAAAGCAGTTCGACTTTGCACTTACAAATGTGCCAGAGTCCCGTTTGGTTACTTGAACTTACTGATGGGGTTGAGCTTTTGCAAGAATCGGCGGCCATTGGAGCATTTTTTATCAGAAAAAAGTGCCCAATACGGGAATCGAATCCGGGTCGTAGCAGTAGAAAACCAACGGGTTAGACCATCCTTCCACCGACCTCTAATGAAATAATAAAATCAGTTAATAATATTTTTGTGTTTTCTCTATAATCCTTAAAAGGGAAAATCATTATGACAAAAAGTAATTTGAGATTCCTCTTTTTTTTTTGTACATTATATATATCTATATATATTACTCTATATACGTCTGTCTTTTCTGTTATCAGTCTTAAACTATATGTTGAATTCCTCAAGTAGCAGTCAAATTAATCTTCATACATTTACACTATCTAGGATTATTTTGGATATTAATATATTGAAGATAAAAAAGAATACCAAATTAAAATGATTATTTAAATGGTAAATAAGACCAACAAAATGTGAAGCAACATCCAAATTACGTAAATTCTAAATAAATTAAAATCAACATAATCAATCTAAATGAAATTTAAATTTGATGCTGTTTCACTAAGTGTATATTTGGAATTCTGATTAAAATTCAATATTTTGAACTGAATATATATAATTAATAATGATTAAAACTTATTTAAAACATATTTTCATTTTAAATAGCTTGGGTAAAATCCTCTAGGGCAAATTCTGGCGTTCCTCGGATATTTTCGACTAGAAATATATAAAGAATAATCTCGATTTGTTCATCCTATCTTGACAAATGGAATCTTGAGAACAAAAAGTGATAGACAAATATTAAGCATATATAAAAGAGGACGTACCTGGATCAACAAAGAAAAAATATGATAAAGAGGAAACAATCTCTCGAAATATATTTCTTTTAAAGTGTTTTTCTTTACAGATCCAGGAATGCCATTTTATATAGATCTTTTTAATGGATTGCCTTTTGTATAAAAATATTAACCATGGTTATAATTAAGATATATTGATGAATGTGTTTAAAAGAATATTAAGATAAATGTTTAGGCCTATTGAGAGATGATTGAGATTGAAACCGATTTATTACAATGTTCATATAAGATTATATAAGGTTAAATACAGATAAAATATAAATGTGAATGAATAAGATTATATAATGATAAATATATGAATAAATAAATATAAATGGATAAAATAATTTATAAATATACATATATATAAAATATATAGTCTTCATTGGTGACGCCCACCGCGGGAAAGACTCCGCCACCGGTGGACTGCGAGAGTTTCTTACCACAAAGTGGGCAGGTCGATGTGATGGCTGGTGTTACCCAACTCAAGACAAAGATGGTACTTGTAGATGGTAGCCTTCGCTACACTGGTCAACTTCATTGTCTCGGGATGGAGGCCGACACCGAAGAGCCAGATAGAGAGAAAGAGAAAATATGAACAAGTGTTGAAGACGTTTGTAGGGGAATCTATGCTGAGGACTTTAAAATTGGAATATATTGTGAAGTTAGTTTACAAGTCACACAAGTATATTGTCTGGTCATCTACGGACAATGACTTTCCAGAATTGGTGCAAGGTTTTCCCACTATGTACTAAGTGTAATTCTCAACCTGCAACCCCAAGACATATTATTGACTGTATTGACTCATCCATTGATGAGCTCTACTCTTCCCCGGCAGACACCATCAAAATTCAAAAGCTTGATACCTTAGTGTGATTGAGTGGAGATAAGAAAAAAGAAGACAAGTATATTGATAGAGTATAGTGATACAGGATCGAATATTGAGATCATGCATACCTAGAATAAAAATATTGATATTTTAAAAATCGAATAATAAAGTGTTATTAACACAGATATGGAGAAATCGCTTATATTGAAATAAACCAATTTAGAAGTAATGAAATTTGAGTATTGAATCGTTCCTTTCGAGAAATATTTCGAATAAAAAATATATGTGTATTATATGAGTTTTTATAATAAAAAATATATTTAATAGAGGTTGAAATATAATGAGAATTCGAAAGGAACAATTATTATGAGACATTTTACAAATTAAAATATATTTTTATCTTAGTGAATATAGGCCAATATTTGAAAAAATATCAATATACATTTAAAAGCACCCCTGAAATATTAAAAATATTTAACATATCAAATTGTAGCTAATATTGAAACAAATATCAGTATTTAGAATTATTGAAGAGAGACAGAGCTAAAAATATAATATAGCCCAGTTAGAATTTGATCAAATGTACGGGCCATCCAAAATGGAAAAAAAAAAGTAAAATCTTTTTGATTCAGAAAAACCTCAAAGACGTGTTCTAATTGGAATAATTATTCAGGTCCTATATTGGAACAATTCATCTGCTATGGAATAAATAGTAAAGAAATAAAAAGGAAAAAATGAAGAGGACTTTCTTATAATTATTAGAGCGCGTGACATTTATAAAGATTATTTTTTTAGATGTGATGCAGCTGAAGTTTCTATTTAAGGAACTTACAAAAGAAACAACAAAACATAGAGGAGCTTAACAATTACTATACCTTGTTAATTGGCACATTTGATTGGGATAAAAAGTGAGGCGTGGAAAGTTTTCCGTTGTTTTCTGGATAGTGGAAAAAGATAAAAGAGCACAACTTAATTGGAGACAAATATAGAAACAAAGATGTGTTTTAGCTCCCAAACTTGATTGAGAAAAAAAATATCAGTTTTTACGAGATACAAAATATATATTTATAAGATGAAATGCTAACTAAGAGGTGAATAAAAATTATCAGTATTAATTTGGAAAGGCGGTTAATATATGTTGCTCTCTGTTTTAGCTTGTATTTTGACGATGAGGAATGGATTTAATTTTATAGATGACTTACTTCATCGTAAAGATAGAGGCCACCTGGCAGGCACTCATAGTTCTTAAAATTAAAGATACTTCGGAAAGGAAATATCTGGCCGAGGTATCCTTAATTATAAGAATCCTTCTGGTTGTGTATTTTCATCTATATTAGGGTCATCAAGTTGGTTTAGCCCGTTTATTAGCTTAAAATGTCTTTGGAAAATTATCAAGATTATATGATTACCTTTCGAATCTCATGAGAACAAATCATGTCCAGATTTACGATGACCATTTCCATGGATTCCGAGAGTAACTTCTGAGTTTGCAAAGCTTATAACAATATTTAGTGAGGTATTAAACCGCCTCGACAAGAGATTTTTGGAACATTAACCTATTTGGACAATATTTGATGTGCTTTTTTTTATCATAACAGCACCTCGGCCTATTTATCTGGAGTTGTCGCAGTCAAACTGCATATATTGAGTTTAAAACCCTGCCACACCTAAATTAGCCTTACATAGCTTTCTAGGATTTCTTTTTTTTTTCCCAAAAATTAATAAATAGCTAATGGAACGAAATCTTGGCTCAAATGTCATCAAGAAGACGTGTATCATGAAGACCTCGACAATTCCTATTTTTGGAAAGGTTGTAAATATTTATAGAACGTTGGAAGAATTGTACATCTATATAGACTATGCTGGAAAACAACAAAAATTAAAAAGGAGTTTTATTCAGAGCACAAGTACACTCAAGGACAAAACTTAAGAAAGCTGTATCTTTCAGCATGTATATCGGGATTCATACAATAACTCTGAAAGATATATAATACACAAGGATACCTTTTTTGAAGACACGGGAGATAACCAATTTTGAACGAAATTGCCTCTGTCTCTTTTAAAAAATAGACCGATGACATAATAGACTTTCTACTTCTATAAGTGTTGTAATTTTACTTCTTAAATTACACTCGTTTCACCCCTTAAATATATGATTCAATGAATTAATTTAAAGGAAGCATATTATTTATGACGATAATATATATTTCATCTTTATATATACTTTCTTAGTCATATTTTATATGAATAAAACAGAAAAGTGTACAACTGTTTGCCCATATATGTAGAAATCCGTGTTGAATATTTCCATTTTCCGATGGACACTGGAGAGAGATTTATCTTTCTATTTCTCCAAATCGGATTACAGGATGTTGAGCATTACAGGAGTTGGGAGAAACTTGAAGTCCCAATATATATTTATATATATATATATATTATATGAAGGCATTATTTAAAATGTTATATTACAATATTATTATATTTAAAATTATATTTAATAGATACAAATACTCTGCTAAATCGACCGCCAGAGGTCACGCTTACCCTATAAAAATTCATTGTTGTTATTTCCCGATGGCCGGCTCGAAACCTTTGTACATTATGTAAATAATATTTTGTTTTCCTTATTCTACTCGCCTACTTAAGCCAGGCATTACTTTTATCTAATTATGTTCTTTTATATATTCCTTTAGTTCAATTAAATCAATTACTGATCAAGACTATTTTTATTATTTTACTTTAAAGATTTCAACCACTACTGCAATTACCATAATCCTCAACATGATCTAAATTCAAGCAGAAAATCTCTATTCATTTTTATATTACATATATATGGCATACACATCAGATAATATACCTAAACATAAGCTATATTATTTATAATAATATTTTATCATTCAATAAAATATTCCTTTTGTATTTTCACCTTAATATTTCATCAATACATTGAAACACTTACTAACTCACAAATACCTGAAATAGAGATATTTCAATACCTAAAGAGTCAAATAAGAAGTTTGAAGCTTTCACTAGCTGATGCTTTTCTCAAATATCAGCCAGCAACTAAAATGAAGTTTGGCAAAGACTTTTGAATAAGTAAAACAACCCAAAGGACCACATTTATACTCGAATTTATAATATGTTAGGTTTACCTAGACTATTAAATGATTCAAAAATTATATGTTCAGCTTCCAGGATAGATGTAAGGAGATTTTAAGAACAGTGAAGGTTTTGGATTACAAAATTGATAATCTCTCGAAAGAAAATTAGGTCAAGATATTATCCAAGATTGTTAATATTGTAATCTCTTCAGTATAAAATTATAAATGAAAAAACAATAGAAAAAATAAATTAAAATATCAGGTGTTGATTTCAAAAACAGAGTAGGCATATTCTGACCAGGAGCACATGTGCATTTCAGAAGGCAGAGCACCATCTGGTGGAACAGAAATCAACTAAACATTGATTTAGCCTGTTCCCTGATATTTGGCCAACCCAATTTCTTGAAAAATTTATAAATGAAAGACAATTCGCTGAGGGAAGTATTGTCTTCTATTTATAAGATTTAAAAAATCTATATAAAGACCCAAGAAGACAATGGGAATTACACACTAACCTAATAGCTGTACCACCAATTAAAGTTTTACTGGAATTTTTATTAATTCGTTCTAGGAGTTTGAAAATATTTAGTAGATATATAAATTGTGAATAGATTTTTTTCAACCACAAGGGAAATACAAAAATTGATTGTTTAAAATTCGTATTTTCTAAAATATATCAAACAATAGAATGCATCATATTTCAAATTGTATCTCATGTTTAAGGATTAATTTATTAGAAAGAATTTATCAATTCAGGACGATCATGCTTTAAGTGTTTAAAACCAAACTATTAGTCGAAATCTTTTTTCAGAAAATGTGATCAAAGATGTGCGAGAGAAGGTGGACCAAAATCATCAATCTAAAGAAAGTAATGTAAGAATTGTTGAAAGAATGTGATAAAGACATTATGCCACATGCTCCTCTTAACTAATGAAAATCACTTTTCGAATGTCTTGCTTTCCACGACAATGATTAAGATTAAAAATAGTAAAGATGTATCGCGTGTAGGCCTTAAATCGACACGATTGTTCTTAAACTAATTTCGTAAAGACTTTGCAATCATAAATATCAGAACTTCGGGCAGGAGGAATGGAAATCTAATGCTGCACATGACTGGTACAGAGCAGGAAGGACAAGCACCGGTTCTGTCCTCCCAAGAGAACAAAAGTCTTTGATTTCCAAACTTAAGTCTGGTCATTTAAGGTCAATGACTTTCCAGAATGGTTGAAAGGTGTTCCTACTATATACTAAGTGCAATTCTCAACCTACAACCCCAAACCACAACATTGACTGTATTGACTCATCCATTGATGTGCTCTACTCAGCATCCCCAGTAGAAACCATCAAAACACTCTACAGGCTTGATAACCTAATATGGACACCACTCATATGGAAAAGTAGAAGTACGATATACCCCTCATTTTAGTTTATCTGAACATTTCAAGGTAAACGCCATAATTTTGAATAAATTGACTGATAACTTACCAGCTATAACAGGTTCAAAAGCAATCTTGGCCGCTTACTGATCCAAACTATGATATATCATCTTCTATTGACGACCTAATTGGTGCTGAAGTCTCAATGACTCTGTTTATTGGCGCGTCCATTATCCTATATTAATATTAACCAACTCCCAAATTTTCTAAGTTAGGATAGCTCGCCAGGATAATAGGTTATATATTATTAAAGTCATTCATTCGCATCATGTATGCTTGGATAACTAAAATATTGTTGAACATATTTGAAAATGGTATTCATTACAAATATAACTTCAATGTCTAAGGATGAAAGTGAAATCTAAGGTGATATAATCATAGTAGATATTGAACAGCCAAATTTTCTAAGTTAGAATGGCTCGCTAGTATAATAGAATATATATTATGAAGGTCATCCAGCCTCTCTCCCTACATGTATGCAAGGATACCTGAAATATAATTTCATTGAAGATCTAATTACTTACGAACCCCATGCTCCAAGTATAGTCAAATCATTCTTACACGCAAAAATGAATGAAATTTTTGAGAACACTAATGAAATTTTCAGAAGCTTTTTCGTATTAGGAATTCCAAGATTTTTCCGTCCAAATTTTTATAATATCCAATTCATTACAGATCATGGCAATTTTGGGAAATTTTTGGCAACTATCGGCGCCGTGAAGGAACCAGGATGCTTCTGCGGAGGTGAAATTCAAGACGCGAGACATCTACTTCTGGAGTGCCCAATTTTCCGGGATTTTAGGGAAAATAGATTTGGTCGTATTGGACAGCTTGATGAATTTGTAGACAAAAAAGAAAAGTATAAAAATTTTGATCAATTTTGTAAATACATATACAACTTTCTCTTGAATTGGAAAAAAGAGAAGGAATCTTAGAAAAAAAAAAAGAACTGCGATGCTTGCTCTGTGTGTTTTGCTTTGTTGTTTGTTTTTCTCTTTGGACAATTTTCTTTAGTAAATTTATGTAAAATAATGAATTGAACAGGATTGTATATAGCCGTATTGCTGTAATGCAGTGAAATGTATTGGCGCAAATATCCCTGAGTTTGGGATATCGCGTTTCATGATGTTAATAAAGTTAATTAATTAATTAATTAATTGAACATTTTAAAAATGGAATCCATTACTGATTTAACTTCAATGTGTAAGGATGAAAGTAATATCTATTATATGGAGATATTTATAGTAGATATTAAACAGACAGATATGTTGTATAAACCTTCGGAATTATAGGAGATAACGCTAGAATTAGAGTTGTATAAGTCAAGACTGCTAATGGGACTTAAAGAAGACTAATTGTTGAAATTGTCTATTATCTATTTCTACTCTTCCCCCATCACGTTGGTGGCGAATATTTGGTTTAGTTAAAATCTATCGCTCTCTTCACCTTAAAATTTTGAAACTTTTAAAACATTTCCCATGATTATGTATATTAACTGTATTTTCTCCTTATGATCATCGCTGATTTCATCGTTTTGTATGGCGGCGAAAATTGGTTTTGACAATAAAAAATATTAGTTATACACCAATACTTCACTTTGCGTCGTTTCATTTTGCGTTTTTTTCGAAGTTACGTCGCTGCTTAATTTTTACTGATTTTCACTGTACGTCGTTAGATTTTCGAACTTGCGTTGTTTTGTATTCGAGCCTTTAATTTTTATTTTTATTTTTTTCCCTAAAATAGGGCAACACCTTTGTTTTTGATTGCGCCTTCACATATTTTCACTTTGCGTCGTTTCAATTTGCGTCGTTTTTTTGGAATGTAACCCCGACGCAAAGCAAGGTATGGGTGTATACGAATGGCTGCCTTCTCTTATGATTTAAGTCTACAGTTGGCAATAAATACAATATCATCATATGATGATTTTCGGTAGGGTTTTTTCATTATTTTCAACACAATTTTAGATATGAAGAGCGTGTCGAAAATTGCTCTTAGTTCTGATCTGCAGCGAAAATATTTTGAACACAGCTTTCGAGTTGACATGCCTTTTACTATCTCATAACTCGATAGGTATAAAACATAACCTATTTTAGATTGTTCTCTACTTGGTAGTATAAGATAATTGTTTAATTATATTTCTGTTGGGGACTCGAGTTAATTATATTGCCACGTGAAAAATTAGGAAAGACAAACTCAAGTATGACACAGCAATTTCAGACAAGAACAAACTATAAATGATAAAGAAAAGATAAGCAAATAGGGAAGTTTACAGAGTAGCAAAATATAAACATCAAGAACGATACTATGTTAATAAAATAATAAATAATTTGCTACAATATGATTTCGTTCATAATCTAATGGCACCTAATTGCTAAATTATACTTTTATGAAGATATACAAATTTTAGTTGTTATAGATAAAACCACTTTTGTGTTGTAAATTTTGTTTTAACAATAATCATATTAAATATATTGGCATAAAGCTTAATCGTACTCATTGTTTATTCGAATTCTTAGGATCAAATTTTCTAACGACGCTAACAATATTGTAACAAAATATTTATTATTTTATTAGCAGAGTATTATTTTTTAATGTTTATATTTTTCTATACTCTGTTTTTACTTATCTTTTGTTTATCGCTCATAGTTTGTTCTTGCCTGAAATATATTGTTATCTCATCCCGAAGTTGGTCTTCCCTAATTTTCCACGTGGCAATATTTATTGGATCGGGCGCTAATACTATTCATATTACCTGAGCATATGTGAA
>CP092864.1:203123379-203537226 GCA_030710605.1 Cordylochernes scorpioides | reverse complement strand
AACCTATTTATATATAGAAAATTAGATAATGTTTTGTCTTTTTCAAATATAAGGAAAGTGTTATATGCCAAATAAATATAATTAAAGCAAATTTTATTATGATTTCACTTCACCAACTATTGTCGAAGACTCAAATCATAAAGAAATGGGATCTTGGTGAAGGGAAATTGGTTTGTAGTCAAAATATTGGCGTCCTTTCTATAGGAGTTAATTAGTTGAGAGAAAACACTGTATGGGATTCTCTTTCTTTGCCGCCACGGTCATTCTAGCTCCGAAGAATGGAATCAAAGAAAGGCAGATACTGTGTGTCTATTGGCCTCTAGACAGACAGAGATAGGCAAGTCGTTGGTGGAGAGCCGTGATCCTTAACCATTTGCCGTGGCACCCGGCTGTGTATTTGCCATGACACTATTCTATACATGCAGCACAATTTACAAGAATGTTTGTATTATATACTCATGGACACACAATACTTAAAGAAGTGAAAATTCTTTAATGTCCTATTCGTCTATTTTTTAAGGAGACAGAGGAAATTTTGTTCACACTTGGTTATCGCTTGTTTCATCAATAAAAGTCACTGTGTATATATATCGGACACCCCTCTAGCGGACACCTCTCTACAAAGGACAATTTTCAATGGCAAAATTACCATTTTTACTATATAGCAACTCTCCGGTAAGAGACACCTCTCCCTAATGGGCACTTTGGCTCTGTAATTAGGTGTTCTTTACAGGGAGATAGTTCTACTGTATATAATTAATAAAGATTCTTTCCTGCTTTTACATTTCAACCAAATCAATAAAGATAATCAATGTCTGAATACCGATATACATACTAAAAAGTATAAATTCCTTAAATTCTGTACATCAGCATATATATAAGGTGTGAATAGTAAAGATTTATAAAGGTTAAAAAGGCCAAGTATGAGCTATACACCGACGGTGTAATGCCTAATATACAATTAATTCAACATGGCAAATTTGAATTTAGAACGTGGCCAGGAAAAAGGTGCAAAAGACGGTATAACATTATACGCGTATACGGAAGTGGTTTAAAGAAGATAAGAAAACATGCTGTATGTTATAAATTAAAGTAAAACAAGAATTTCTAAAGGTATATTTGTATATAAGATATGTTTTATTGTTAAATAAAATAGATATTTGACCAAAATACTACGATATAGAGAATGAAATGTTTGTTTATTTTAATGATTTGACAAAGTTGAGAAGTTGAATCGTGGTTAGAGCACAGAAGGGCATACTGTAGGTTGCAAATTCAATTAATTCAAAAGTTTCTAAAGGTATATTTGTATATAAGATATGTTTTATTGTTAAATAAAATAGATATTTGACCAAAGTACTACGATATAGAGAATGAAATGTTTGTTTATTTTAATAATTTGACAAATTTGAGAAGTTGAATCGTGGTTAAAGCAGAGAAACATCCCCGGAGAGAACGGTATTTGCCAAGCAGATTAAAGGGATACTTAGTCTACCATCTGGCATCAAATATTCAGGGTGCTCGGGTTGAATTATTAAACCATACCGGGCTTTCTTCGTTAAAAGAAATTGTCTTCTCTCCCTTAGGTATCCTGTTCAATAAATGTGTTTTTTGACGACCGCAACCTAGAAATTCTCTTTTAGCGTGAGAAGAGACATTCACTTAGAGAAGCTGCAGAGAATTCAATAAGCATATATTTGGGAGAAAAGGTTTCTCATTTATCAGAAGCTATTTCAAATGAAGGGGGGTCTACAGTAGAAGCAGTCGCTAACTACCCACCATGATTGCCATGGCCTGCATCACGTGTACTTGGAATAATAATGAAATGATTTGAATGAAATGCACGAAAATATAATCGATAGTGCCGAATTAGTCGCGAAACACAGAAAGCATATGACTGCAATGTAACCTTGCAAAGCAACTACTATGGAGTCTCACATCAACGATGATTTTCCAATTACTGTAAAGCGCTGTGTTGTTTCAGTAAGAATTATTTTCTCACTATATTTAAACATACTAATGTTTTATTATTGAAATCGAAGAACTTAATATGTCCTTTGTTAATAGCGAATTTAGCCATGACTTTCCACACTACACCTTTTATTGTCCGACACTGAAGAAGGGATAAATTCTCCATCAAAAGATTGGCTATGAAAACAAGTCGCCATATTTACTAATAGTAAAAGTAGTGAAAAGCAAACCCAATGATTTAGCTTTTAAAAATTTCTGGAAAAGAGAACAAACAATAGGCGCAACACAGATGATGGATCCAACTTGAAGAAAGGTCGATCTTCTCTTGATCTTTTATCTCGATAAATAAATTTAAAAAAATACATTTCCTGATCAGTCTGAGGTTTATCTTTCCTAATTTTATACATAACATTATGGTGGAGATGTTGAGTAGATTAGGGAAGACAAACTAAAGCTCGCCCCGAGCTGATCTTGAAGCAATGGCTGCTGTGAAATACATTTTTTGCGACTTACTTTAGGATTTCTTCGCCGGGTCAATTTTCCCTCTGAAAAGATGATGCACCTATTGACGCAACGAAGATAAACCCGCTCTACAAGCCGCAAAAAAATAGACGCAAAGCTACTAGGGACAAGTTTTTAAGAAGCACGTTAGATCCATGTCAGTGGAAAAAAAGATATCCAGGCAGTGAATCATAAGGAAATAACTATATTTAATAGAATATTTATTAATTTATTAACAGAAAATAGTTTTGATAATTATATTTTTATACTCTGTTGAACTTCCCTCATTGCCTCTCTAGTATTTAATAATTGCTTTCACATGTGTAGACATGTTTTGCACTTACAGTCAAAGAAGTAGCTAATTTCTACCACCATTATAAACATGGCCTGTACCATGGCCTGTACCACCCTAGTGTGTACTATGGATAATATTAGAAAAAATATATTTTTTTTTCAACAAAGGTTTCTCTTTTCTTAAACATATAAATAGTGGTTTTATCCTGAGGTTTTTGTCTTTCCTAATTTATCTACGTGAATATATTCTCTACTTTAATGCAAGAAATGTTAAAAAGGAAGAAAAAGCAAATCTTAAATAGAAAATGTATAAGCGCGAGATATATATATGTTGTAAATAATTTTACCATATTATTTTCTACATAAATTATAGTATTATTAATACTTTATTGTTTATTTCATAGATGAACTCTGTGACGCCGATAAGTCCAGACGGCGCTGATGAAGATATAAATATTGTTTTTTTTTACTTAGTCAAGTTGGTTAGACTTTTTTTTGTTATCAAATATGTAAATTTACTATATTTTTGTTCGATTAAGTTTTTTTTTTCTCTCAAGATTGAGGTATTCTACCTGTTAAGATTCCTCAAGTTTGTTATTACCATTAATTTTGTAAAACCTTGACGATTGGTTACTAAATAAACCCGTTAAGAGTGGAGTGTTTTGATCTTCTTTAATCAAAAGGCCTCGACTGCTCAATCTCATCTCACCACCAGCACCATTTTTTTTTTAATACAAAATGTTGACGACATATTCTCAATCTTCAAATTAATATAAATATTTTCTAACCAAGAAAAATATTTCAGGTATAAAGCAATGTTTACATGTCATGGAATAAACTGATACCTCCATAGTGCTATGACCTATCAATGGATCAATAGAATGTTCAATAAAGCCTTGATCGTTATTTACTAAGGTCCCATTTATCTTATTAAGCGAAGTACCATTTATCTCCTCATTCTATATCACTTCATCATTGTAATCGATTCTCATATACAAACTCTTGTACTTTACCTCTTCTGTATTGAAATTAATTCTCTATGTTATTAACATGGTATTTGGGATTTCTAACTTTTCACCTGATATCCCACGCCAAGTCATTAACGATCGATGTTCTTCCATCAATGTATGCGGTTTTTTACAGAGTAAATTACATTAAGCTAGTTTTATATTTTCTTCAATAATATAGTTTATTGTTTTTACCAGGAGGTGTGGATCATTATATAAGTTTAATTTTAATTAAATTTGTTTTATATAAAACATCAGCGCGCCATCTGTTATGATAATTCGAAACTATTATAGACGCGTATGATTCTTTTAAAAATTAAACAATCACAGTAAGTACAGTAACAAATTGTTTAATTTGTAAAATAACCATACGCGTCTATAATTGTTTTATATAGATAACAGTATAAATATAAATATGAATATATATTTTGGATTTTTCAATAATTTTATTTATAATTTTTCTCAAATTCGCCTCTACTTATCGAGAATATTTATATTTAAAACTAAAGCATGTAAGCAGTTGTTATTAGACAAAATTTCGAAAAGAGTAACACAGATAAAATCTATATTTATACGCTAAAACCAGGTTAAATAAAAAATCAAAATTAAAACAATAAACCTAAAAACTAATTTCGGGAGCACATCCCTACAAACTCTCCGAGTTCTAATAAAGGGAATTATTGGAAGAAGCAATCTGTTGATTCACTTCCAACTTGATTATTGAACATATGAGAAACGGATATTGAAAACATCCTACAATATGTTAGTTTACAGGAAAAACCTTTAACAAATAAAATAAATGGGTAATTCTCACAACCATTAGATAGTGTTCAATCTAAAAATCTTATTGCTTAAAGTTTACTGGTCCAGGTTCTGAATTGCTTTATATCTCCCATAAATAACGACTTCCCGCTTTAAGTTCACTTTTTAACACCGGTCGTTCTGTCAATGTGTGCTACGTAGAGAGACTTGGGGAGTTCTAGATATATTTCTCAATATGATATCAGAGCTGGATTCGGGTTAAAGAGTTTTATCGTTTGTATATCTAGTTTATAAATACAGTGGTACCTCGACATACGAGTTTAATTCGTTCCGCAACCTTGCTCGTATCTTGAATTACTCGTATCTCGAAGCAAATTTCCCCATACAAAACAATTGAACTACCATTAATCCGTTCCAACCTCCAAAATGTCACTCCAGTTATTTTTGTTACGTGGTTTTAAATAATAAAAACGTATTTATAAATATCAAATATTTATTGCACAAAACAAAAAAGATAATGTAAATAAATTAATTAGATATCCTCACTGGTCTTTGCCTTTTTCGCTACATTTTTCTCGCTTTCACCTGTAGGCCGTTTAGAAAAAAACATATCCAAGAAGGTTTGTTTCTTACTCCCTCTCAGAATGTTCCGGAAATGAGTTAGGCAAATGTCATTAAAAAGGTCAGATATCATATGGTTGATATTTATTCTGATAGATGGCGCAAGCCATTAGCAACTTTCAGTTGCACGATAAGGAGATGCATTTTTCTTAATTTATGCACCTTATCCCAGTACAATATTACATGTGTACTATTTTTTCACATTGTGTAGCGTTCTCGCGCAATTCTGGCCTTAACTACCCGTTTCATGATTTTTCCGGATGCCTTAATGACCAATTATTTTTTTTTGGTCGTTGAGGTACAGCTTGCACCACGCTGATGAGGGCCAACAGCCCGAAACGCGTCCGTGGTTAGCTTTTCTTGATTAATCAACAATAGGTATTTGGCCAATTCTGGAATACAGTGGACCCTCGTTTTACGAGCACCTTGGAGTACGAGCTTTTCGCAGTACGAGCAAAATTTTTTGAAAAATTTTACCTCGGATTACGAGTGAAATTTCGCATTACGAGCAACTCGTGATGGTTGCCCGTAATCGTGATGGATGAAAATTCACTGGGATCCCTCCCTTCAGATCAGATTCGGGAAATATGTAAAATGTGGGAAACTGTGCAATTGTTCGTAGCAAGAAGAATTGCCCGAGTTTCAATTATTAAAAATAAGAAATTAGTTTCGCACTACGAGCGTTTTGGAGTACGAGCATGGCTCTGGAACGGATTATGCTCGCAAACCGAGGGTCTACTGTAATTAAAAATCAACGAGAATAGTTGATATTTATTCCGATAGATGGCGCAAGCCATTAGCAACTTTCAGTTGCACGATAAGGAGATGCCCTTTTCTTAATTTATGCACCTTATCCCAGTACAATATTACATTTGTACTATTTTTTCATATATTTTAAAGTTTGAATGAATATCGTGCAGAAATGTAATCTTATAGTTCTCTATCACACATTGAACTAATTTATCCTGCAAATATTCTAGTCAAAATTTTAACTCAAAGTCTTGGAAATATAGTTAGACAAAATATGAGAGTATTTATTCCTTTTTTGTATGGGGAAACTATATTACTGGTTAACAGGTGTATGATAAAATTGATATTTCACCAAAGCCAAATATTTTCTATTTTTAAAAACTAAACTAAGCGAATTGCAAGATAAATGAGAGTTGCACACAGATCATGGAAAAATGAAAATTAAAAATGATTCCTTTTAATACTATCTCAATTTATTCCAATACTTGACTGGAGTATTAAATACACAATCAATATTATTCCCAAATGTTGAAACTTGAATTCGAAATAGTGGATATTTTCAAAGTCTCTATTTATGAAAAAGCAGAAAAGTAAGAAAGCTGAGGTGAAACACAATCAATAAACATTTTAAAAATATATTAAGAAATAGAAAATCGTGTGAATTACTTCAACCCTGTTACATTTCTTTATCACGCCATTTCGATTTGACCCACAAAAATAAAATATAGAAAGTTGATGTAATCTTACCATATTAAATCTAACCAATAACTATGAGATTACTTTCTATAATCATCGTGAGTTTTGATTTTTGATTTACCGTTCTTGACATAATGATTACAATGGGTGATATTACAGGGAAAGAAAAGATAAATACTGTCTGATCCAGGTGATATCAGCAACAATCCCTCAAAACTAAGATATTGTAGGACCAGATTGGGAAGAGTGAAATCAACGCAGAATTCCCTGAAGAGCCTTAAATGATGCCAGGCGTGTGTTCAATCCAATTTCACCTCAATAACACAAACAAAAGTTGGCGACCACAGTAACAACTTGTTTGACATTCCCTTGGCACATTTCTCAATATTTCCTTTGATCAGAAACTTTTTTTTATTATAAAACCTTCAATATTTTCTTGCATATATATATATATATGTTGAAAATCGAGCAATCCATTTTAAACACTTAGAATTATTAACGCTTATTTTGGATCAAAATATTTATTATGAATTCCAATATTTAGATGAAGCTGTTCGCCTATCTTCCACGGGGATTCTAACCTTGTAAACATCCACGTGATGTGGCGAGGTTTTGTATGAAGTATATAACTAGAGTAAAAACAGTAATTATAGAATATATAGAATAGTATTTTAATAACATAAAATTTAAGAAGTAATCATATTTTCATTGAATGGTTTGTCGACACCAATCTACTTTAAACAAAACCTCACCACATCACTTGGATGTTTACAAGGTTAGAATCCTCGACGAAGATAGGCGAACAGCCTCATCGAAATATTGGAAGACATAATAAATATTTTGATCGAAAATAGGCATTAATAATTCTAAATATATATATTATATTTAAAAAAAAGGGATGATTTTCTGTTTGAATTTAGATCATGTTGAGGATTATTGTAATGGTGATGCAGTCGTGGCAAAAATCTTGAAAACATAATAATCAAAATATGAATATTAAAAATAGCTTTAATTGAGCTTATGAGATATATAAAAACATAATTTGAGAAAGGTACTGCCTGGCTTAAGGCGTAAGAATAAAAAAGATGAAAAACAAAAGAATATTTACATAATTACAAACATGTTTGAGCCGACCAGCCGGGGAAGAACAACAACGAGATTTTATATGGTAAGCGTGACCTCTGGCGGTCGATTTAAACAGAGTATTTATCTATGAAATATATAATTTTTAAAATAAAATAATACTTTAATATAACATAATTTTAAATGAAATATTTTAATATAACATTTCCCCCCTGTGAAGAGAACAATATGGGTTAATTAAGAGTAAAGTGATAAATATTTAGCTTAAAAAAAAAAGATAAAATGTTTAGAAAGAAAGGTTAGAGGTGATATTCACTGATCATATTGGTTTTTGGATGGTAACCAATAGACAGGAAATAGCAAAAAATGATAATGTGAATAATGATAACAAAAATGTGGTGAAGAGTGAAAATGTGGTTGATTGAAAATTGTGGTAAAGAGTGAAAATTGTGGTAAAGAGTGAAAATGTGGTTGATTGAAAATTGTAGTAAAGAGTAAAAATTGTGGTATTCCATAATCATATTGGTTTGTTATTAACCAATAGATTGGAAATAGACACAAGAAAAAATGCACAAATATAATATTAAAATGAGGAAGGAAAAATATAATGCATGAATTATTAAAATGTACATGAAATTAAAAATATTAATATGATGGCATTGAAAAAAAACATTGGATGATTATAAGAAAAAAAAGGGCATTTGTGAAAAGGCAATTAAAGGCAAGGGTAATATTATGTACAAAAGGAAAATATGTAAATAAGAATGAACATGTAAATATTTAAAAAAAAAAGGCAATGGTAAGAATAGTGAATGGGCATTTAAAAAAAGAATCAAGGTGGATAATTATAAGAGGTAAAATTTACATGTGTTTACTACGCTAAATTTGCATATTTGTTAGGTGATATAAGAAATGGAAATAATTGTGTTATCAAAATAAAATAAAAAAGTTAAAATATGTTAAACAATGAAAAATATTAGCTAATTATTTGAAAGATATTGATAGTGTAAGAAAATGCAATTTATTATTGTTGTTCTCCTGGCCGACTGCTTTGCATATAGTGTATTAAAACTGATATGGTGTTAATAGTTTAACTTAATTGTAAATATTTAATAGTAAAGTATGGAAAGAGATATTTTGGGAAATAATTATATGAAGAAAGATAAGGCTTAAAAGGATCAAAAGGTGTGGTTCTATTTAAAAGGCAAAAACAGCCATGGCAAAATTGATTTTTTAAAAAATAGTTTGACAAAAAGTGTATAACTAAGCAAATATGCGATTGAAACTATTGTAAATATGTTATATACAAAAAGGAAAATGTGCAAATAAGGAATGAACACGTAAAGACAAAAAAAGTAATGGTAAGAATAAAGAATGGTAATTTGAAGAAAAAAGAAACAAGGTGGATAATTATAAGAGTTAAAATTTACATAGTTGGTATCGCTGAATTTACATATTGGCAGAAACGCTGATATTTATATAGGAAATGAGTAATGGGGGTAATAATGCAAAATTTCAAAAATAAAAACATATTATATATTTAAATGAAATATTTTAATATAACATATATATATATTGCCATAGTAATGTTAATTTCTCAAATATTTGATAAATATCAATTAATGATTTGAGAAATCTCTACAGTACTTACTTTTATATATCCATATAGATGAGTTGACTTAAATGGAAGATATGCAATAATATTGTAATCTAAGTCAGAGAAAGAGAGTAAAAAGACAAATATATATATTGAAAACAAAAAAGGCATATCCTCACCAGGCTCACATGAGCATTTCTAGATGGCAGAGCGCCATCTAGTGGAACAAAAATAAGCTAAACGTTTATTTAACTTACTCTGTGATATTTGGTCAACCCAATTTCTTGATAAATCAAGAAAGGTCAACCACGAACGCGTTTCGGGTTGTTGGCCCTCGTCAGCGTGGTACAGACTGTATATATATATATATATGTTTTGAAAATAGAGCAATCCATAAATAAACTTTAATTAAAAAGGCATATTAGTAAATAAATTTTATTGCCATCTATCGTTTAAATTTTACACAAATAAATTTACTGGCAATGCATTTCTTTTAAATATCATCAAATATTATCTCTACAGACCTTACTGCAATTCAATAACTCATATCATTGCAGTAGGGTCTGTAGAGATAATATTTGATGATATTTAAAAGAAACGCATTGCCAGTAAATTTATTTGTGTAAAATTTTAAAAAGGCATATATTGGATCAAAATATCATTTATTTTACTGAATAAAAATAAAATAAAAATATTTTTAAAACTTAATTCTGTTGACGTTATGTGGGACTGAGTTTGTTGTTGACACACATTAAATATGTTATAACACCTTGATAAAGGTTGGCGTTCAGCCAACTGAAATATTCGTAAAATAAGTGATATTTTGATCCAATATATGCCTTTTAATTAAAATATCTATACGGTAATTTAAACCAACAACCCCATATTGTATATAACTTATAACAAGATTTTCATGTTGTATAATAGAAACACATCTGTAAATGATTATACGCATTATTAACATGTGTCATTACATCATCATATTTAATGTACTTTTTACAAACTGAGGATAAATAAATAAAACTCTGCAATAGATTAAGAGTTGAGCTGAAGCAAGAGATAGAAATCAAAAACGTCTAAAATCGAGATAGATGTAGCAGTCCCAAAACAACAAGGTCTAAAGATGGAAACTGCCACGGCGCCAGTGTCCAATTTCGCCCCTGATCCACCCTCGTGTACATCTGCTGAAATGCAATACTTCTTTTCTCGGAAAAGATATATAAGGCCCCCGTCTTAGCCAAAAATATAGTCACTTGACAGTCACTTCACCATCAGCGCGAGCTCTCGTCGGTTGTCACCAAGGTTCTCCTCATCCACCATGTAGACCAGTAAGAACTCTTCTATCTCCAATTTTCGCTCTTTCTCGCTTCTATCTGGACAGTCTTCTCACATTCTTCGTTGTGTCATTCTTCGTTTTGGTCATCCTGTCAACTAACTATGTGATGAAGGTCCTGTTGATTCTCGCTATACTGTGTTGGCCGAGAAGAACAGTCAGGATAAGGAGTTTTCCAGTACCTCTCTGCACCTTGTAAGACCTTTACAGTTCTCACAAAATACAGGCAGTCGTGGTCGAGGCAGAGTGGAAATCTTGGGAATGTCCATACACAAAAAACGAAGACACAGTTGCACTAGGAAAGTCCGTGAACAGATAAAATTTGAGCTAGGAGCGAAAGATGGAGATAGAAGAGTTCTTACTGGTCTACATGGTGGATGAGGTGGACCTTGGTGACAACCGACGAGAGCTCGCACTGATGGTGAAGTGACTGTCAAGTGACTATATTTTTGGCTAAGACGGGGGCCTTATATATCTTTTCCGAGAAAAGAAGTATTGCATTTCAGCAGATGTACACGAGGGTGGATCAGGGGCGAAATTGGACACTGGCGCCGTGGCAGTTTCCATCTTTAGACCATGTTGTTTTGGGATTGCTACATCTATCTCGATTTTAGACGTTTTTGATATCTATCTCTTGCTTCAGCTCAAATCTTAATCTATTACAGAGTTTTATTTATTTATCCTCAGTTTGTACAAAGTACATTACATATGATGATGTAATGACACATGTCAATAATGCGTATAATCATTTACAGATGTGTTTCTATTATACAACATGAAAATCTTGTTATAAGTTATATACAATATGGGATTAATGGTTTAAATTACCACATATATATATTAATATAAATCAATAGCGCGCCATCTAAATATAGAAAATGAAAACATTTAGACGCGAATGTTTCTCTTCACATATATCAAGTTTCTACTGTCCTTATTGGGATATTATTTCATCACAGTAAAGAAAGAAGAAGATTGATATATGTAAAAAGGAAACATTCGCGTGTAAATGTTTTCATTTTCTATATATATGTTTATCAATAGTTTCCAGTCTCTTTTAATTCCTTATTAATTCCTTCTAATTAGTATTTGAAAGGAAGTGTTAAAGAGTATAAAAAGAAATTAAAAATGTATTTAACAAAATATGGAGAAAATATTGGATTGAGGCCAAAACTTAATAGAGTAGAAAATTAGAACAAAGATAATAGAAATTAATATAAATGGAAGAATAATAACGTTTAGGAAAATATATTCAATAAACCTGATGAATAATGTTCATAGAATTGAGCCTTTGAGTTAGGATAATTAAAAATGATAATAATACATTAAATTTACTCTAAAGATGTAAAGACACATTTGAAATATTACATATAAGTGAAATACAAACAACTTTATGAAAAACAACAAAACTGATGTATGTTTTTATTCTCTGTTGGCAGGCTACATAGATTCTAATGGCTTATAAGGGTCAAAGCACTATGGCTGTAGGCCATTTTTGACAATAAATTGCGGATGCATTATAAAACATAGAATTGGAACTTGTAGATGTTTGATCAAATTATTTCATATTTCGACACGAAAATTCTTTATCTATATCCTTTTATTTTTGCTTATCCCTAGTACATATGGTACAGGCCATAGTAATCATGGTGGGTAGAAGTAGGCGACTGCTTTTACTGTAAGTGCACCACATGTCTAGACATGTGAAAAGCAGTTCGACTTTGCACTTATCTATATCCTAAACACAACTGAATAAACGCAAAATATATTGTTTATATTCGTCATTTTGGTATTTTTTAGCCTAAATAAATTACCTTTTATACAGAAGCGTGAAATATCTTGGGTTTCGACAAGCCTTTTGTCTAAATTTGATTAATAATGGCTCTTTATGTTAATTCTGTCATTTTACAATTTACTGGAATTCTGTCACTACATGTCCTCAAAACCAGGCCGACTGCGAGAGAATGACGTTTCCTGTGGACGGTAGACCATCCATATCTACGCAACATTGTTTCAATTCCACACACTTTAAAACATATCGGTACTTATTTTTCACATTACTTGGAAATATAGCTTAATCAACATTGGCAGGCGAAGTCGCGCATCCGTCCTGCCAACCAATCAGCAGCAGAAGGTATACCATGTTGTCATCAAAGGAATCCTCCAGAGCTTTATCTATTCTCTCAAGTATGAAGAAGATTCAACATTTAAAAAAAAACCTTGTATACCGATATTTGAAATTAAGCTAGGAATAATATAATTTCAAATGTATCAACAATGCCACAGGTTTCTAAATATAAGTTTATTTTATCTTTATTTACGTATTCTCGAGCTTTCAAGCATCTCTGCCCTTCTACAGGAGTACTCCGGTGGTATTAGTTTGATTAATTATAGGAGATTTAAATCAATTGATAATCAAATTAAGAAAAAAATAACTTCACCTTCATGGATAATTTTTCTTATGTGAACACGCTAACCACAAATTATTATTAGTAATATATATTTCATACTGAATAATTTGGCTAAAAATCTGAAAGACAGGCTTTCAATTGAAATTATTCTTATATTATAAAGTAATAAGGAAAAATTCACTTTTATAATTCTAACATTTAACATAATTTACATTAATTCTTTAGGTAATATAAAATAAAATTTCACATATCATAAATTCTTAGCATGTATATTCATATCATAATACTTAGATTCATAGTAATAAAGTGTAATACTCGTAAAATATTTTATAAAATACATTGATATAAATTGGTTCATATCATTATGGATTCGTAAAAGTATAAATATATATGGCCTGGTTTGATAGAGAATATATAATTTCTATAACAATTAAATTACATATCTATAATTAAGAATATATCTTAATACTAAATATAAAATCTCTATTGCTCAACTATCCTAAGCACTATCACAGGTACAACAAAAGGTAAATGAGGGTATCAAATTTCTTAGACAAGAGGGCAATAAAACAAGAATCAATAGAATAATAAATACAAGAAAAGGAACGATCCTTAAACTGCCTAATGATCAGAATATAGACCAACTGATTGAAAGTTTCAAGAAGCTTGACGAAATCAACTAAATCAGCAAAATATATAAGCCAAAACTAAGAGATCCTACAATTTTGGTTAAGTCGATTAACAAAATAACAGATCTAACAAATTTGGTAACGATAATCTGTGAGATGAACCCAGAACTTGCTGGGCTAAATAATGAGATCAAGGTCTTATTTCCTATTAAATCTGTAAAGGCTGAGCAAGATGTAGTTCTAAGGGTCTCCCCGGGGGCCTATGCTATTATTAAAAAACTTGGCAAAATATATACTGATATCCAACGGTGCGATATTAGGGACAAAGTGCTTGTTGATCAATGACAAAAATGTTATTTATTCCACCCTGGACATCGGACCAGAAACTGCCCAAATATAAAGAAATGTGTAAAATGTGGAATGGAAGGACAGCATCACTGCTCCGAAATAATAAGATGCAGCAATTGCTGCAAGAACCCATATTTTAAGAACGGAAATTTAGATCATAAACCAAATACCCAAGCGTGCCCGATCTACGAAAGAGAGATTAAAAACACGATGCAGCGTACCGACTACTCAACAATTCAAGAAGAGGAGAACAAGAATTAAAACACCATTTGAATGCATATGAATGGAAGAAACACAGCTACTGATAGAATTAAAATTATTCAACAAAATGCTAGGAAAAGCAATACCTGCATGAGTGAACTATATTCATCCAAAAAATTCATAAACACAGACTTAATTCTGATTCAGGAGCCTTATAAAATAAAATAAGATATAATTTTTCCAGGAAACAATATAATATATCATCAGGAGAACAGTCCAAATATAAATACAGCAATAATTGTTAGAAACAATGCGTTACAAATTAAACTAATAAAAGAATTCACTAACTCCTTCGCCACAACCATTTCTATACAAACAGAAAGTAAGAAAATTGCTATATCAAATATTTATATTCACCCCAATTCTATGAGAAAGGAGCACGAAACATTCTTCAGATCACTAACTGAAACATTTATAAACACGCCCCTAATTATAAGTGGTGACTTTAACGCCAGATCGCCATTATGGTACGATTCCACAAAAAATTACAATGGGCATAGATTGATCCCCATCATTGACGAAACGAACTTAATCATACATAATAATAAATCCACTACATGTCGAAATGCTAGTGTGATTGATCTTACGCTGACTAACAAACAAGCAATAGCAGCTATCAGAGACTGGCACACAGAACAAATATCGCAGATCTCTGATCATGTAGCAATAATCTATGAAGTACATATAACTGACAATTTCACCACAGCTACTAATTATTCCACATGGAAATTCAGTGAAGAAAAGGCGAACTGGTCAAATTTTGGCCAGAATTTCATTAAAATAGATCAAAATAATATTGAAAACCTTTTAGATACAGCAAATACAAGGAAAGACGTCGATAGCGCGGTAAAAGAACTTTCGAATACGCTCATTGAAGCAGCATATAATACTCTTAAACTAAGAAAAAACACACAAATAAAAAACAACATAAATAGATGGTGGAACGCGGACTTGACACGCCTTGAGAGCTATTGTAAATACCTCCGTAACTCCTATTATCGGGCAAAAAATCACTCTATCCATATTCAACAACAGTATAAAAGTGCAAGAAACAAATACGTCAGGGAAATAAATAAGGCTAAAAGAATGTCTTGGAGGTTTTTCTTAGAGGACATCAAATAAAAAAACCCATATGGAAATGTATACAGGGTATACAAAAATATTAAAAACGGTTCTAACCGAAAGGGAATTTTGGAAATCTTAGAAGTGAATAAAGATGAAGAACGATTCCAGAAGACACACAGTAGAACTTTTGAACAACCTTTTCCCCGATGATAGAGATAATGAAGACACAACCTTCCACAAAAACATAAGGAACTATACTCTAGGATTTCATAATAAAGAAAATATAATAATAACGCCCAATGAAGTAAATGGAATAATTGATGAGCTAAACTCAAAGAAAACGCCTGGAATTGATAATATTTCTAACAATATGATAAAACATACTAAACAACTAATAGTTCCAATACTGGTGAAACTTTTTCAAAAATGCTTAGATTTAAATTATTATCCGAATGAATGGAAAAAATCTGAGGTAATAATTATTCCCAAACCAGGTAAAACAGACATGAAAATTTATAAAAGCTACAGACCCATTTGTCTCAACTCAAACATTTCCAAAATATTTGAAAAAATAATTAACAACAAACTAATAAAATTTTATGAAGACTCAAATCTGCTTAACAATCGTCAACATGGATTTAGAAGATCAAGATATACTTTCTCTGCATTAAATGAAATTGTCAAAATAGCTCTAGAACATAAAAACAAAGAATATACAGCCATAATCGCAGTTGATATAAGTGGAGCGTTCGACAATGCATGGTGGCCGATGGTGCTGAAAAGACTAGATGAGGACAACGTTCAAGCTTCAATAATAAAACTACTACAGTCTTTTCTTAATAATAGAAGAGTGAGATTTAGATACTCATCAAATGAAACTCACAAAAAATTAAGCAAGGGATGTCCACAGGGTGGGTCTATATCCCCTACAATATGGAATATTATTCTAAACGATTTATTGAATAACTATTCAGAATAAAACAGTGAAATCATTGCTTATGCGGATGATTTAACTGTGATATGTTGGGGAAACAACTTGACAGAACTTCGGAATACAACAGGAAAGGTCATGGGGAGAATATTAGACTGGTGTGGGAACAATAAGTTGACCGTATCTGAAGAGAAAACGAAAATCTTATACTTGTTTAATAGCAAAATAGCTGCCAAAATTCCTAACACTATCACTGCCATCGGGTAGAAAAACTGAAGATTATGGGAATAACTTTTAAAAATCATAGAAATAAAAACAAATTGGATTTTGTGCCCCATATTGATGAGATTATTACTAAGACAAATAGAGCTAGTGGATACCTAATTGGATTAACCGGGAAAGCATGGGGACTGGACAGTAAAAGAAGAATAGAACTCTATAAGACACTGTTTCGAAGTTCACTAACTTATGGTTCCACGATCTGGTACAACTTTATACCCCAAAAAGTCAAAGATAAATTAAACTCTCTGCAGTACAAAATTTTGAAGCACAGTACACAGGTTTATAATTCAACATCTTCAAACTGTACTCATATTGTTGCTAGAACACCAAAGCTCACGGATTTTATTGAAACAAATATACTAAAAATGAATATTGGATACAAAAAATCAGATCCAACTAAAAGAAAAATGATATCTAATTTTATAAACCAGAAATTTGAAGAATACTATGGAGGTGCCAATGATAATTTCAAGGGATTCTTTGCTACTTCAAGAATTCCTAACTATGTTCAACCCAACTTCTATAACGTTCAATTTTTTACTGGACATGGTGACTTCAACACATATTTGTTTAGAATTGGCAAAATTGGTTCACCTGCATGCACTTGTGGAAACGGACAACAAACCCCTGAACACCTTCTGATAAACTGTCCATTAAATTCTGATCTAAGGGAAGAAAACCAACTTTACCTGACTAATACAAAACAAGCTGCTTGCAATAAAGACCAATACATCAAGTTTAATAGATTCTGCAGGATGTATATTTTGAGGCGAAAGTGTTGACTGTACATATTTCAAGCTACTACTTATAATTGCTATATGTAAATTTTGACATTGAACGTTTAATTTTAATGATTTCCAATCTTCAATTGTATTAATTGTATATAATTTAAAATATACACGCAATTATCCAAATTGTGGATATGGCGTGTCTCTCCCAACTGTTAAATAAATAAATAAAATCTATAATTAAGAATATATCTTAATACAAAATATAAAATCTCTATTGCTCAACTATCCTATGCAACAACAGGTTGGGTGCAGTTCTGTTTAAATGGATTTATTCAAGTTTTCCCATTCCTAGATAACATTCCAAGTCGTTTAAATTGACTGCCGTCCATCTGTTAAAGCATTTTGAATATTTGATAGCTTTCCAAATCCTTAAATTTTATTTTTACTGGAGAGCTACCTATTTGTTTTTTAATATGAATAAAATCGTTTCTAGAAGATGATTTCACAAGGATATTTAATATTTATGAACTCTCCGGAAATAAAAAGGGAACGAAATTTGATGGTAGATAATTCTGTTTTTTCTTAAACAGCATTTTAAATATTTTCTAATGTGTTGAAGTGTGATATGTAAAATTGTAAAATAAATATTTGATTAATTCCTAATTTCATTAAATTTCTATAGAGATCTAATTACTAGAGCAATGTGGAAATAGCTTATATTTGTTTTCCTTAGGTATGTCTATTTAAATATACGCGTTTATGCTTTAATATTTATTTTTAAGTGGGATAATATAAAGATATGATATAGATATATAAATTCTGAATATAGAGCAATCCATAATATATGTATATGTTAAAAATAAGCCTTATTTCAAAAAAGATATATAAATATCTTTCGTAAAATCTTATGTCCATAGTTTACTTAAATACCATTTCTAAGATTCCACCCTTCAGTGTAGCATATATAAGCAGAATGATCCAATACAGTATTAGAGCTCTATAAAAGCGGTCTGGTTGATTAAATTGGCGAAACCGCTGTAAGGGTTCACCACTGATGAACCAAGCCCTCTCAATATTTTTATTCGCAGTAAGTACAGTAGAGGTTTGATTGATTTGTAAAATAAATATGTTTCAATTTTCTGTATATATATCGTGTTTTATTGCTTTATATATAAAGATTCAGATAATAAAAAGACATATATTGGATTTAATAAAATATGTATTTTGTCAATATTTCGGCTGCCTGAACGCCAACCTTTATCGAGGCATTACATTTTTGTATACACAAATGTATACACATACAAAAATGTAATGCCTCGATAAAAGTTGTCGTTCAGTCAGCCGCAATATTGGCAAAATAAATCTTTTATTAAATCTAATATATGCCGCTTTATTATCTAATGAATTAAATATAGATTGCTCTATTTTCAAAATATAGAGATTTGTGTTGTTCAAAATATAAATATATCAGTCTCTATATATCTCTATATATATATAAGTCAATTTCTGTCTGTTTTTTCGCGATAAACTCAAAAACTACTGAACCAATTGGTACCAAATTTTGCATGTCGCTTTTTCTAAACCTGAGGGAAAGTTTCAGCTGCATTTTGATTAGTATTTTTGGGTATTTCTTTTTTTAATTTGAAGAACTTTTTTTTTACGCGGACTAATCCGGAATGGAATGAATACCTAAATATGGCCATTTTTTTAAACATCGGTGGTTCAGTGGTAGAATGCTCGCCTGCCACGCGGTCGGTCCGGGTTCGATTCCCGGCCGATGCATTTTTTTTAATACAATTTTTAAAACTCATTTATATTATATATAATATAAATATATATTATTATATCAACTATATTAATTAAATCAAATACCTAAACACTAATATAATACAATTTTTGCCATCACACACACTTTTTTCCTGTAGTTTATGTGTTACTTCTGTATTGCTATTCTATGGCACTTCTAATATTTATTATTGATATACTTTTAGTATGAAGGAAATTGCACCCAAGGGATTTTTCGGGCGAAGCCGGGTCATTCGCCTAGTTGTTATATAAAAATTAGTGTTTCTGTTTCGCAGAAACTCTGCTAAATGATATGCATAGTTCAACTAATATCTACGAAAAATCTAGCATTGCTATCACACAGATGCGCAGGCTGACATCATGGTATGCCTTCTGCTGCTGATTGGTTGGCAGGACGCATGCGCGAATTCGCCTGAAAATGTTGATTGAGCTATATTTCCAAGGTAAGAAGAAGTACCGATATGTTTTAAAAATGTGTGGAATTGAAACAAACATTTATTCCACCTAAAACTTAGTGTCATTGCGCAAACACAATATTTTTATTATAGATTCTGTTATCCTCAAGCGACAATTTCTTACGGAGACTTCTAAATTTACCCAGATATACTCCTGGTTTTATTCTACGTATGGAGTGCGGAAGAACGTCACTGGGAGTTACGGTGCTGAAACTTACACTCGGGTTCTGGCTTAGAATTCTAAAAATGAACAGCAGCCGACTCCCCCATATATGCTTAGCTCAACTATATGAAATATCAAGAAATAGAAATATATATATTGGACTTGCGGAAAGTTTGGCCAACATACTCAACTCAACAGGATTTTCTTGGTTAATTAACTGCAAAGATGCAAGGATTATCCGGCAAGAAATACCTTTAATAACTAAAATTGCAATAGAACAATCTATTCAAAGTGACCAGGCAAAAATAGAGAATTCTAAATTCTACTCTCACTATAAGTATTTACACAGTTCATTACGAATTGAAAACTATTTACTTAGCAACTTTCCATTCCCAGTAAAACGCTATATCGCACAACAGAGAATACTATATTCGTTTTTCAAGGCAAACCATACAAACATTTTCAAAGAGGGTGATAGGATTTGTGATCTCTGCAAAGAAAATATGGAAACTGAACTATCTCATTACATCTATGAATGCCAAGATATGAGTGAGGAGAGAAGGACATTCTTTTCAATGGTAGACACCAGCCAACTTAGGTCAATCCAAATGATGTTAACCAGTGCCCAAACAAGCAGACTAGTTGCTCAGGACCTATATAATTTTTACAAGGCAGTAGGTGTAAAGAAAAAGAAAAGAGAACTTGGAAGCTATTGTTCTCACACCTCAGAATGATGACGAAACATCGAGGGGCCATCGTGTTATTACTAATAATTGTATATAGTTGCAGAACTACTGGTTTCCTGTGCTGCTCTTTTCCTGTTATTGCACCTTGTACGGAGAATCTGTATAAGACTAATGTCTTAATAAAGGCTTTGTGTGTGTGTGTGTGTGTTATCCTCAAACCAGTTTAGTATATAAACTCTCATGGGAAATTTTTGTTATAATGATTTTGAAAATAGAGTAATCCATATTTATATCTTCAGATTATATACATAGATTATATATACCAATTTTACCATAGCTGTTTTTGCCCTTTAAATTACACCACACCTTTAATCCTTTTAAACCTTATTTTGCTCTGCATAATTTGTACCTAAATATAATAGTTCTCATTCCATATTTTTAACTTTAAACCTTTGTATTTTAAGCTAAACCATTTACAATTATCATTTTTTAACAACTTATGTAAAACAGTCGGCCGGGAGGACAACAACAACATACACTGGTGTCAAAAAAATAAGAAACTTAACCAATATTGAAATTTCTCAAAACCTAATTTATTAACAAATATAAAATTTAGTATACAAACAGTTTAAACTATGGAGAATTTGACTAGCTATATGAAAATAAATAAAAATATTTGAAATTATGAAATATGAAAATTATTACCAACATACCCAAAGCTAAGGTTCCATATCTTAAAGAAATAAGATATCAATAGGGAGTATGATCACCTCTAACAGCTATCAAGGTCTCACAGCGAGCCCTCATACTGTTTACCAGGCTTTGGAGGAGGTCCAGGGGTAGTAAACCCCACTCCTCTATTAGAGCAGTTCTTAGCTCAACGAGGGTTCTGGGAGAGGGGTGACGAGCTCCAATACGCCTCCCTAGAGCATCCCACACATGCTCTATTGGATTCAGGTCCGGAGATCTGGCTGGCCAATCCATCCTTCGAATATTCTCACTCTGGAGATATTCATTGACTAGCCTAGCCCTATGCGGACGAGCATTATCGTCCATAAAAATTAAATTGTGACCAATTTAATCTCTATAAGGTCTAAGATAGGGCTCAAGGATCTCGTCCCTGTACCTTTGGGCAGTTAAAGTGCCCCCAGAAAAAATGTGGAGGGGTGTGCGTCTGCTAAAACTGATGCCAGCCCAGACTAAGAGACTGCCCCCTCTAAAACTGTCTATTTCCCTGATGTTACTGGGATGATTGCGGGTTCCAGGCTCCCTCCAGATGAAAACTCGTCGAGAATCTGTGTTTAAACTAAATCTTGACTCGTCACTGAAGAGAACATTGGCCCACTGATCATGAGTCCAGGCGTGATGTTCCAAGCACCAATTCAAGCGGGCTCTCCTGTGAGCAGAGGTTAAAGGGATACAGACCATTGGTCGTCTTGCATAAAGAGCACCTTCGTGAAGCCTTCGGTAAACAGTTTGTCTTGAAATTCTCGTTCCAGTAGCACTTGAGAGTTCATTAGAGAGTTGAATAGCTGTCATCTCCCTATGGCGCTTGGCAGTTACGACCAGATAACGGTCTTCAGAGGTAGCTGTTTTTCTTTTTCTACCAGAACCTTCTTTTATTTTGATGGTTCCTGTCTCAATGAAATGTTTCCATATTTTGCTGACCACAGATTTATTCACATTTAGCCATTTTGCTACTTCAACTTGTGATTGCCCTGCCTCCATTCTTCCAACAGCTCTCCATTTTAAATCATCTGCTAAAATTTTTTGTAAACTCATAATTAACTAAGGATTAAATAAAATTATAATTGGACAATTCTTAGATGGGGTAAACGACACGCCAAATAGCACACTTATAAAGACAAGCAAAAATTTGCATAATTTCAATTTTACCGAATCGAATGGTTGCGATAAATAAATTCTACGACACAAAATACCTAATTAAATTACTTTTTAGCTTTTAGCGTTGTATATTTTAAAACATATCATTAAAAAACAAAAGTTTCTTATTTTTTGGACTCCAGTGTATATTTTTGATCGAACAAAAAGATTTATTGGCCAATATTTCGGTTGGGCGAATGCCAACCTTTTTCAAGCGTACTGCAAGCAACATAAGTTTTGATGATAAATATTATTTTACATTGATATTTCTACTTTTTTTTAAGTGAGAGTTTTTTTCAATTGAAGATTTTGTATCGTATTAAAGCAAAAATAAAGCTCTTATCTTAATAATTTATTACATAAAATTAAAGGTAATTGAATAATAGTGAAAATATAAAAAAAAGGAGTATACTTGTATTCAGAAGTGTAATCTTCAGAAAATAAAGAATTCGTTCACATAAAGAAATTCCGGCCAAACGACACTACACAAACATTATTAAAACCCACCCATTAGTAACTTTATAAAGTAAATTAATACATCAAATTTCTTTTTTTCTTCTCTTTTTTCTTTTTCAATTAGGAGGTCAACCTAATTAGAGTTTTTATGTCTGTGATATATTTAGTTTTAAATGGAAATGTTGAATGAAAGATCTCAGAATTCTATATATAGGTGAAATATGAATCATATTCTATATATTGTCAATGGAAACTTAATATTCGAAGTCGTCATCGTTTTAATGTACTTTGAAAGAGAAAATGTATATTTTTAGTACATGAATAGCCTCCTTCTTATATTTTGCAATATATAGGTAATAAAAAGATTTCAATAAAATGTTAGAAAGAGAAAATGAGAATATTTCGTAATATATATAGACATATAATAGATTTCTTTCAGATACCTCTATAAGTACATATCGTTTCAATGAATATAAATGTACAATATAATATATGATATTGTATAATACATATATATATAATAAAAATAAAGAAGGCATCTCCTGACCACGAGCACATGTGCTTTTTTAGATGGCAGAGCGCCATCTAGTGAAGCAAATATAAACTAAACGTTTATTTATTGGCCAACCCAATTTCTTGCTAAATCAAGAAAAGCCACCCACGAACGCGTTTCGCGCTGTTGGCACTCATCAGCGTGGAGTAGGCTGTAACCACTGCGACCAAAAAGATTTTTGGTCCCAGAGGCTTCTTGAGAAATCAAGAAATGGGTATTTAAGAACAAATTTGCGTAAAGACGCTTAACACATGAAAAGACGCATTAAAAAGCACATGTGCTCGTGGTTAGGAGATGCCTTCTTTATTTTTAATATCAACACCTGACCCACTTTTAATTTTTTTATATATTTTTTCTAAATATGTATATTTCTAGAAAAAAAGAGAAATATGAAGAGTAAGATATGTTTATATTAATATATCTGATACAAATATTATGAAAGTATTAATAAATTTTCTAATTGTATAACAGCAAGATTTAACAACAGAAACAAGCATTTAAATCGGCTTTGACACGTCATGAGCTTGTCAAAAAAAACATTTAGGTTACGAACCACAGATTTTCTTCCATCAAAAATAGAAAATGGTAATCTAAAAAGTAAGTAAACATTTTATTTATTTATTTCAACACACAAAACGCGATATCCCGGCTAGGGATAATTGCCTCGATTTACATTTTTGAACAGAAGCAGTTATAAACATATTATACAAGAAATATTATAACAAAAAAGAAAAATGAATATTTATTAGGAACCTGATCCTTTGTAGTTTGGTTTTAAATACGATAGGGCTTAGTATGATTCTTAGCTCTTTCTAGTAATGATGCTTCCTTGTTACATGTATATTTGCGTATATTTCTCTTTTCAAATTATTTCAACCACTTTTTAAAAAAATGTACCTTTATTATCAATTTTACAATTTTTATTTATATATATAGTATTTAATTAAAAAGGCATATATTGGATCAAAATATCATTTATTTTACCAATATTTCAGTTGGCTGAACGCCAACCTTTATCATGGTGTTTTAACATTTTAAAGTGTGTCAACAACAAACTCAGCGCCACATAACGTCAACATAATTAAATTTTAAAATATTTTATTATATTCAATGGGGAGAAATATAGTATTCTTCTGCCAATAATTAACTATATTATTCATCGTGTATAAAAGGGGAAACCTCTACCTTTAAAAATGCATTAAATATATACATTTTACCATTGTGGGTGTGCAAATGATTTATGAAATTCCAATAGAGGTTTGTTTAAAAATATACAATTATGTTAGCACTGTCGGATGATTTATTTTTAAGTTTATTCCCATACGAAATATATATAAACTGTGATTTCAATACCGACACTCAACCCTTTTTTATTACTTTTTCAAATAAAAATATATATTTTGATTATTTTTCTGAACCAATAAATGCCTTTTTATATGATAAAAATACAGATATATATATAATTAATTAATTGTAATATTTTATATATATATTTGTAGTATACCTTTATAGTCTCCTGCTAGAAAATCCCAAATAAATTTCAAGTTAGGAATTTCTAGATAGGAAGTTTTTTCCACTTTTAAATAGACTTCAACCTCGTCACCAGACGATGTGTTGTCCAAATGGGAGAAAGACCTTTGATTTCTAACGACTTCCAAAACAATTTAAAGTTGAAATATACGGTTTGATTATATAGATAGTATTTTCACAAGTTTCAAACTTTGGCGATTTTCTTTTTTCTTTTGAAATTATTTTTATAAAGATTTATTGCTTGTTCGTGATTGTTTTATGTTGTGATATTTTATATTGGATCAATGTGTGTGTGTGTGTGTGTTTTCCTATTGTTTTTATAGTATTTTAAATATAGAGATATTTTTCTTTATTTTAAAAATACCATTTTATAAAGAATTTATATAAATATAAAATATAGTATAAAGAAATATTTTTTTACTCTATGAAAAAAACAATATTTATTCGGTTTGGTATTAAATACAAAGAAAGATACATTTTCAAATTTAAAAAAATTATCATTTCAAAAATATATATTATAAAATAATTAATCAATATACTTATAGAATATATTCTAAAATATTCTTATTATTACTTATTATTTAATATATTTATATAATATATTATATATTTTCATTTATTAATTTATTACAAAACATACGCTATTTATATTTTCGCCCATAAAGAAAGTCAAACTATATATTCAAACTATAGCTAATATCTCTAAACAATGTTTATATCCATTTAGAAAGAAATACGAGCAATTCTATATTGTATGACTCCAACATTCCAAAGAAAATTCTTGAATATTGAACGAGTGTGGAATGCAATAGGCATTAGATATAGGGTATGAGGAGCTAGTCTATATCATGGCAGATTGGTTGACAATATTTTATCCTTTCCCTTAAATAGTGATTCTTTCTTTTCAATATATTCTAGCTTTTTATATATATAAAAGCTTTTTTATATATATTATAAATATATATATTTAATTAAAAATACATATATTGGATCAAAATATAATTTATTTACCAATATTTCAGTTGGCTGAACGCCAACCTTTATCAAGGTGTTATAACATTTTAAAGTGTGTCAACAACAAACTCAGCGCCACATAACGTCAACAGAATTAGGTTTTAAAAATATTTTGTTATATTCAATGGGGAGAAACATTTATATATATATATATATATATATATATATATGTCATAATATATGCTCTTCCAGAAATAATAAAGTAAACCTACAGTCAACGAGAGAGAGACGTCGATAGAAAGCTAAGTTACGGCCATTTTAAACCACTGACCACATGCCGGAGGGGGCTTTGTTGGGAACCCTGCCGGACTATTTTTAGATAGTCGGGGGGGGGGGGGGTGGTGGCCACACAAGACGGTTCGTTACGCAACAACAGCCCCACGCGCTACCTCTCTCTCTCGGTTTGCTGGGTCCCATCTTCCAAACTTGTTGTTTCCTTATTTCTCGCTCCCCACATTATTATCATAATGCCACACTGAAAGTCGAAAGAGTCATATCACAGAAAGAGTCGACAGGATCATATCACAGAAGAGTCGACAGGATCATATCTCATAAAGAGTCGACAGGATCATATCTCAGAAGAGTCGACAGGATCATATCACTATATTGCCACACTGAGAGACGACAGGATCATATCACAGAAGAGTCGACAGGATTCTACGAGAGGCTACCAGAACTTCAACTCATTTCAGAGAGTCGACAGGATAAGACCTGGCCGGGAAGCGAATCCCTCATATACCGGAGTATGAAGAAACAAGAAGCCAAGCCACGATGATCGACCAAACCCAACTCAACTGTAACCACTCCTCTTCGAGCCCTCAACCCCTTCCTCGCCAACTTTTGAACCGTTACCCTGAAGAAGTGATCGCCTACGACGGAGATAATGCTGCCGCCCACTTCTTCCAGCACTAGACCTGCCCAAGAACGATCTCCGTGCCAGAGCAGGACACCTCCCACCATCATGGACAAGACTCCGCCATATCCCTGCCGCTACTGTTATGTACAACACTGGTACGCACAGTGTCACAGACCGAACTCTCCCAAAGCTCAATGAACTTACCTGCGCCCTAAACCAACATAACTCGTGAGTGTAACTGTTTTAACTCCTACCATTCATTCTTTAAATAAGTCATTCCTTGTAAATTGTCCCAATATTTACACAATTAGCTCCATTTATTTTCTCCACGCCTATTAACAATGATTTTATTCTCCATATTATTTATCTAGATATTTGTAACTCATTTAATTAGTTACCTTACCAGTATAATTTAACAATCGTCATTTTAATTAAATAATTTCCATTTTAACGTAACTTTAAAAAAAGGAATTCTACCTATTAATGCTTTACGATTTTCACTATTAACAATATATTTTTCATAATCAATTTATCTATAAAAATATGCCTCCAGCACCTAAACTTTTGTATACCTATTTGTATATGACCTCTCCTACTTGTAAGCACGGCTCACGAAAAATAATTTCTTTCCCTAAACGACTCAAAATTCACCCTGTAAGTCAGGCGTCGAATAATTTCAACCATCACGTGAGCCTTGCTTACAACCAACCCTTGGTGACTCTTATCTACCTTCCCCTTAATGTCCCACTCATTCTTACAACCTTGTTAACCTTATACCAGCTCAGGACCTTTATAGAGAATTATTGATTAATCAATTATCGAACTTCTATATTGTCATTTCAAAATCCTAACCTTCGCCCTTCATTTATGATAATATATTTCGTAGTTCATCTCTAGCATATCCACCGACCCACACCATCTAGCCAATGGCGTGTTCGTCACAGGGTGCAGATTGACTAACCGCTAGATATTTATCAACCCCTTTTTGTTCGCACTTGAACAATCTGCATCGAGCGACACAGTTCGCCCCTTCTTCTCGCGCCACACGTTCGCCACACGGACCCTGTCTTCAAATCTATGTTTGTCCATTGTCCAAACCAGCACGATATAGCCTACCTTCGATATTTCCCACGGAGGTACGTTAAGCATCGTCGCTGATTCTGTCCGGTCCGTCATCATTTCGCGCAGACATGGGTCTTACTTTCAACCCACCGCGAAATCATCGCCTTGCACAAGCTCCCACGAAGGTTCAAACACCTCGTGTCCGAGCAGCTTGTCACTTGTAAAGGACAACGCCGTCCTCGTCCCAATTTTTGGCACTGTGCGCGCATACTTTCCGCAAATTAAATATAAGTCCATTCGACTTCCTCACCTACACACGGGACTTTTCCCCCTCGGACTCGCTACACAAGTAACTGCATAGATAAGGTAGAATGGCCCAGGGCAAGTTTCCCCTCGCCCTGTTCGCCAAGGTTCTAACATTGTATGTAGTTTTATATTTATCTCAGTCCTGAGCTCACACAATTGCCAACCTCAATCTCATTTCTCGTACTCTACACCTATAGCATAGAAAGCCCATGACAAGTTTCCCCTTGCCATGTCCGCCTGAAAAATATCTTAAAGTGTAGAGTTCCCCAGTCTTAATGATCTTCAGAATTTCATCATGTATTTGTGACTCCCCTTCTCCTTATTCACACTCCTCAATGTCATTTAACTTATAGTACATTAGATTTTGTTGTATATAGCCTTTTATAACCTTGATATTTTCAAAAATTTCCTTAAATGTCAAACTCTCCGGTGTTGTTAAATTGCTTGTAAATAATATTTACTTGTGTACTATACAATATTTTATTTACATAAAACTATGTCACCATTACCTTAATTAATTTCAACTCTAAAATTATTTTCTCTATTCCTGGCTTCACCAGCTTTAAGTATACTCAAACCATGTTCTGCCTTCTTCAACGGGGGCCATATGTCATAATATATGCTCTTCCAGGAATAATAATAAAGTAAATCTACAGTCGACCAGAGAGAGAGAGACGTAGAGAGAGAACGCAGCTAAAGTACGGGCATTTGGGACACCAACGACCACATTCCAAGGGACTGACCACATGCCATTCTTGAAACCCTGCAGGGCTATTTTTGGATAGTCGGGGGTGGTGCGCGACACAGAAGACAGCCGTCCAGCGGTGGCAGCCGCTGGCACTCTCTCTCTCTCTCTGATGGCTTCCAAATTCCTCTACCAATTTGTTGCGTGATTATTTCCCTCTCCCCACATTATCACTATATTGTCACATTGAAAGTCGACAGAATCATATCACAGAAGAGTCGACAGGATCATATCTCATAAAGAGTCGACAGGATCATATCTCAGAAGAGTCGACAGGATCATATCACTATATTGCCACACTGAGAGTCGACAGGATCATATCACAGAAGAGTCGACAGGATTCTACGAGAGGCTACCAGAACTTCAACTCAATACATATATATATTTATATAATGGACAAAATAAATTTTGTAATATATAGGTGTGAATATTTTGAAAATTAACAATAACGCCTATTTTATATTGTAGATTATTTGTACTATGTGTAAAAAAATATTTTTTTGTATAAAAAAATAAATAAAAATAACAAAATATATATAAAAGAAAATGTTACACTGGAATTTTTCCATATATATATATATATTTGAAAATGGAGCAATCCATACCAATCTTATAAATCTTTAATTGAAAAGGCATATATTGGATCAAAATATAATTTATATTTACCAATATTTCAGTTGGCTGAACGCCAACCTTTATCAAGGTATTATAATGTTGGCACACATTAAAATGTTATAACACCTTGATAAAGGTTGGCGTTCAGCCAACTGAAATATTGGTAAAAATAAATGATATTGTGATCCAATATATGCCTTTTTATTAAAAAAAAATATATTTTTTTTTAATGGCTTCTATGCAAGTTTATTCTGATGTTTAATGGATTGAATGTTCGACCTATATAACTTAAATTACATATGTTACATGTTAATTTATAAATTGTGTTCTCCACTTTACATTATTATAAATTATATATTAATTAAATATATTATATAAAGGGGCGTGCCTGTGCAATAAATTGATAAAGAGAAAGCAATCTCTCGAAATATTTTGAGAAAAAAATTGTTTGTTTTTTCTTTACAGATCCAGGTACGCCCTTTTATATAATTTTAATTGCTGGATCGCCTTTTGACTCAAATTATATATATATTACTCATGTATACACATGTGCACCAGGTCAGGACATGCCTTTTTCATTTTTAATATATTTATATATTATGTAGTAAAATATTTATTATTTTATTAACAGATTATCAATTTTTATATTTATATTTTGCTATTCTGTAAACTTCCCTCATTGCTTATCCTGTATTTTATTAATTATAGGTTGTTCTTGACTTAAATAAATTGCTGTGTCATCCTGAAGTTTGTCTTTCCTAATTTTCACGTGGCAATATATATATATATATATATATAATAATAAATAGTTATTTAATTTTATAGTCCAGTTTTGTAGTCCAGTTTAACATAATATACAAATTAAATTATATTAGATATTCTAATATAAATAAATCTTCATACAAATTTTAATTATCTTTCATTGTTTGATTATTAAAAATTAAATTATAAAAGTAATTCTAGAAAAAAAAATAATTTCAGAACTTTTGTTTTTTTCAGTGTTTTTGTTAGTTTAAAGATGTTTTTTTTATTAGTTATTCTTTAAAATATAACAGATAACAAACAGTAATATCTATATATTTATAGATTAATTATTCAATTTATTACAAATTTTATCACCACAAAAACAATTAAGTAAAATATATTTAAAAAATTCATAAGAATAACAAACTAAAAAAACTAAAAAAAACTACAAACATATTAGTGTTAGCACCTCTTTTATGTTAATTTAAACTCGCTAAGAATTGCCTAAGAAAAAATTGTCAAACTTGTCCCTCTCTTAAGAACCATGACACTTTTCAAACAACTAGTTGTAAATTAGTGAATACTATTTATAAATTAACATGCCAAATTTGTCAACTATCATATATAGGACAAACTTGTAATCCATTAAATATACGAATAAACCTACATAGAAACCACGCTAAAAAATCAATTGGTAATATATATATGAAAGAACACAATCAATTACATACTTTTAACAACTTTAAGATAGAAATACTAGACATATGTCAAAACAAAAAACAACGACTATTATTAGAAAACAACTACATTTATAAACACAACACATTATTCCCTTATGGACTTAACGACGAATTAAACTACACATACAAACCACAAACAGAAGAAATTTCAACTTATGAAATCAGTTGCAAATATAAAAATGAATTTAAAACTAAACCTAATAAAACTAGAGGTAAAACTACAAATAAATTAGGTTACATTGAATTTGAAGAATTACTGGACCCAAAACAAATGTACACTAACAACTTCGTCGATAAATTTATTAAAACATTATTTAAACTAAATAATAATAAATTTATCAAACTCATAGAATATATTAAAATTCATAATCTGACTAACAGATTAATAGATATCACACACGACATCTTTAAATACAGAAAAATTAAACAAAATACTAATAACATTAATATTATCATTAAATTTAATAACAATTTATTTAATCATATTAAATTTAATGATATTTTTAATAACCAAATCATCAATAATCTTTTCCCTATAAAAAATTTAAATTTTAAAACAATCTGGAGATACAATAAAAATATAGGTAATTTAGTTTGCAATTATAACCAATTTATTAATAATTTGGCAAATTTTAAAAAAATTAAATGTAATTGCAACAACTATATTGATAAATATAAGTACTCAGGTCATATATTAACTAGCAACTTTTCTTTTTTAAATCCAGAATATCAAGAAATTTTAAATAAAGGGTATAAATATATACCTCAAATTAAACACAATTATAATAATACAATTAAATCTATATTAAAAGATATAGATATTTTCATAAATAAAACTAGTATAAAATACAGTATTCCAGAATTTACTTTTCTGGAATGGAAACATAATATTAAAAAGGAAATTATAAATTATTATAATAATACACTTAAATACACAAAACCCAATTCAGACATTCCTTCTTTCAAAGAAAATATAATTAATTTACAGAAGGACTATATTATCACTCCTATAGATAAATGTCCCAATAATTTATCTTTAATTTGTAAAAATCTATACCACGATATACTAAAAAAGGAAATTGATAATAATCATAAATACACTTTTGCTAGAACTACAGGCACAAAAATCAAAAAAGACATCAAAAATGTTGAAAATTCACTAAAAATTTATAATAACCACAAAAATCCAAACATACCAAAGTTCTATATAATTCCTAAACTACACAAAAAACCTATTTCTTTCAGAACAATCACATCTGGTATAAATTCAGTCATAAAAAATATTGATATACAATTAGCCTCAACACTACAATTTATTATAAATAAATTAACTAATAAATATAATTATAAATTTATCGACTCAAATAAAAAAATCATTAATTATTTAATGAACAATTGGACAAACATTGAAACAGTACACACATTTGACTTTGAGGACCTATATTCTAAAATAAATTTAAGAGATCTAAATAATAAAATAACCAATTTATTTAATGAATTAATTAATGACAAAACTTTCTACATTAAAATTATTCATAACAGATATAAAACATTTAAATTAGATCTTAAAACAGCAAAAACTCTACTGGAAACATTTTTAAATTTTAACTATATAGAATTTAAAAATAAAATATATATTCAATCAGAAGGCGTTCCCATGGGTACTTCTTCTAGTCCGTTACTAGCAAATTTAATATTGTTCTGGTACGAAAGAGAATACTTTCTACAAAATAATATTAATTGGCAAATATTCCGATATGTAGATGACATAATAATATTTAATAATCCACTGTTTAAAAAATTAATACCTGAAATATATCCTAAATACTTGAAACTTAAGAACAATGAAAAAATTTATAGAAACAAAAAAGTTAACTTTTTAGACTTGAATATAGACCTTACAAATAGTGCTGTTAGAGTTTATAATAAAAAGAGTAATTATAATTTCAATATTATAAAATACTGTAATATGAATTCTAATATATCATTAAATTGCTGTAAAGGTATATATTATGGTCAGTTTCTAAGATTTTATAGAATAAATAATATATTAGATAATTTCATAGAAGATGTTAAAAATTTAAACATGGAATTTATTAAAAACAAATTTAGTATCATACAAGTAAAATATTTCAACAGTATATCAATTATAAAATATTTAAAAAAAAATAAATGGAAATATCCATTTATGAAATCAACTTTCTATAATTTCTCTTAATATTAACTAATACAAATTTATAATCTTTAACAGTTAATTAAACTTTTATTAAATAACTGATTAAAAGATTTTTTCACAAGATTTTTAAAGTGTTAAAGTATATAGTTCATTTTTGTTTAATCTCCAATTTCTGGGGAGGAAAATGGAAGTTAAATAAAGATGAGTTTGCACAATTAATAGCTTTATTAAACTCTTATAATTTGCCTTTTTAAAGGAATATTAAAAGATGATTAAGTGTTAAATCAGTTATTTTGATATAACTATCTGTAAAGATTATAAAACTTAGCTTTCTTCCTTTAACTATTTTTCCTATCTTCTTTAATTTTCTTGTTGTTCAAAAAAATTCTGAAGAAAAGGTCTAAATTTGAAATGTGGGGGGACATTCCCCTCCCGCGACATGTGCCAGCCAGAAATAGATATACACAATGGAGGACGCAGCGGTCAAGGTAGGTTTACAGTTTGAATTTGTTAACACTTGTATCTGTTATATGTTCATTTAAATATTTCACTGAAACAACTTAATATTAACACATAAAATACGGTTTAAAAGAGATCTATGACATAATAAAGGAGGGGTTGAAATGTCGCTGGAATTTTATCTGATGATCCCCGTTCCAGCAGATCTCTTTTTCCAATTTATTTCAATTTAAAGTTTTTTGTGTATGTCTGGTCTACCATTAGGGTTTCAAAACATAATATCCAAACTTATAACAAATGTTAATTCATACTATAGATATATTACTAAATACAACTATTTATAATCATATTATAAAATAAAAAAACCTTTAAAAATCTTTTAAAAAAAAAAAAAAAAAAAAGGATAAAATATAAAATCATAAAAAAATATATATATATACTAACAATCTTATCTACCTTCTTTATAAAACTCTTTTTTTTTTTTTTTTCCTTATTATTAGTTTGATTAAAAGTGCATGGTTCTGTCTTTCTCTCTTTTTTCTAACTATTATATATATTATCTCTTCGATTATTCTATATATAGGATTAGAGTATGTCTGAATGACGTGTAAAAGCCGATGTAATAGACGTTACTTTGTTAATTTTTTTTATTGTTATTAATTATAAATATATAATTAACTTGAGGATGTAATAGAAGTAAAGGATTTTTTTTTTCTCTCTCTATCTACAAATTAATAACATTTTACAAATTTTATAATTTGTATTTAAATGATCATAATAGTGAAGATAATTTTAATACAAAACTGGACTATAAAATTAAATAACTATTTATTATTATAATTAATTTAGATTTAGCTTGCTAATCTAATCAAATCTAACTGATATAAGTTATCATTATTATCAGTTTGCTCCTTAAATTTTTTAAAATTAGAATCACTGTTATAATTTTGTTATATAGTTTCTACACTATATATATATATATATATATATATATATATATATAACTGGAACGAAACAATGTTTCTTTTTCATATCTATCGTTTGACATTTTCATATTTTAAATATGTGTTATTTTATATATATATAATTGATATTAATATATATATATATATGATATATTTTTTGTATATAGTAATCTTTTATTTTTGTCCGAATTGTTTCACAAATTGCCAAATACATTTTTAAACATGTAAATTCATTGTTGTTTTCTTCTGGCCGGCACGGAACATTTTGCAAATATGTAAATTTAACCAAGAATTTTTTTTTTCTACGCCCCTCACGTCAGTCGCTTCTCAAGTCACAGTGTGTGTGGCCTCGCGCTGATTGCTTATAATAAATAAGTAGGAAAAAGGCCTAACGACTGCTTAATTGTCATTTCCAGATATTGAAACTTTGGAGAAATTTACTATACGACAAATAGTCGACAGGATTCGAACTTGTTCGCGGATATTTTACTTAATCTCAAGGCATGGGAAAGAGGAAGGCAAGCCAAAAAAATACTTCATTTATTAATAAAACTGATCTCAAAGAAAATTCGAATATGGAATATTGCCCCAAAGATTTTATACCAAGCTTTAACCCTGAAGAAGGGCTTAAATACTCACAATGGCTGAAGGTTTTCAACCAACAAATCAAGCTCCGGAATATCAAACAAGAAGTTGCTCTTTTCATGATACCCACTCTTTTTAAGGGCAATGCTCTTGAGATTTATGCCACAATTTGTGACGAAATTGACACCTTGGAAGATTTACATTCTAGGATGATGACATTCTTCCCAGAGTTTGAACGCGGGCTACATAAAAAGTTCTGGCAACTAACTAAGCAAGAGACGCAATCAGTTCGTGGTTATTATTTTGAAAAGGTAAAAATTGGCACACAACTACACATGCCAAAGGATTTAGTCTTGGAATCTCTTACATCTGGTGCCGGCCCACTCGAGAAGTTTCTGATTGCTTCCTCGCCACATTCCTTAGAGGACTGGCTTCGTATTGCCGAATCTTTGGAGCACACAACTCAACAAAGAGACGGAAGATGGAATAACGGACGGAGGAACAACTTTGCTGGAGGTAATCGCCCCAACATGGCCTCGCGGTGGCGATCTATCACGCCGCAATATGGAGATGTCAACGCCGGCCAACTCCACGAACCTGGCCATCCTGGGACTTCATCCATCGGCCTACAAAGTGCGTCGAACCCCGTTAATCAAGGCCAAGTGGGATGCTGACGGTGCCCGGGGATCAGAGCGGATGTGGGGGCAGCAGACTCATGGTTCCTGGGTATGTTTATGATTCTTTTTGATTCAGGTAGTGAGATTAATATTTTACCTACTCATTTTTTGCCCAAGAATTTTTCAAATAACATAAATATTTCTAGTTACGATAAAATAAGTACTGTATCTAATAATGTTAACATAAAAGGCCAGATTTGTTTGAATATAAAAATTGGAATTATAACTAAAAATATTTTGTTTTATATTATTGATAATCCTAATTTGAACTGTTTGATAATGTCCACAAAGTACCTGAAATATTTTAAACTAAAGATTGATTTTGATAAAAATGTTATTATACAAAATGATGGTGTTTTATCTAATTTTGATTATACTTTTTCTAAAGAAGAACTTGATGCCTTACAATATGATAATTCTAAAAATTATTTAAGTCTTGTTAGATCTGCTAAATATTGCAACAAACATAATTATTGTTTAAGACTATCAGGGAAATGTAATCGTATAAAAAATGTACATGCCATAGGTAAAACTATAAATCAATCTAACATATATTTTCCTTCTTGTTTTAAATCGAGACCTATTTATCAACCAAACTTCCGACCTTTGCCTTTACCAAACTCAGAAGATAGTTATATACATAATGACGTCAGACTTGGAAATAATTTCCATGTTTTGATGAATGACTATGATGATATTTTTGGTGAAAATAAGTATAATGTTAGACCTTTAAAGGTAGATCCCCCGAGATTAACACTCAGAGATAAGACTCCTGTTTGTCTCAGACCTTATAGACATAATCTAAAGGATAACGGAACAATTAAAGAACAAATTAGTCAGTTGTTGAAATATGGCATAATTAAGCCTGCTTCATCACCCTACAGTTCGCCAGTAACCCTAGCCCGTAAAAAAGGAGAAAGTGATAAGACTAGACTATGTATTGACTTTAGAAAATTAAATTCAAAATTAATAGGTGACAGTTTTCCAATTCCGTTAATTGAAAATATCATCCAGAAGGTTCAAGGGTCGAAAGTATTCTCATGTCTTGACATTTTAAGTGCATACTGGACTGTTTCCTTGCATGAAAAGGATCAATACATGACATGTTTTACCACCACAGAAGGTTCCTATCAATGGTGTAGACTACCATTTGGTCTACGTACAGCTCCCGCCATCTTTAATAGGATACTTAGTTCAATATTACAAAAATATGACCTTAAAAATGTAATTTCTTATTTTGATGATATATTGGTTTTTTCAAACGATACGCAATCCCATTTGGAACATCTTAAGGAAATATTTGAAATTCTACAAAAAGAGGGTATCCAACTTAGGAAGGAAAAGTGTTTATTTTTTATGAAAAAGATAAATTATTTAGGTTATGAAATTTTTGGAGACCAAATGTCTCCCTCAGGCATTAATGTTGATATAATTAAATCATTGCCACCTCCTCGTAATGTTAGGTGCTTAAGATCATTTTTAGGAAGCGTTACACATTATGCTAAGTTTATAAATCATTTTAATAAATTAAGAGCTCCCTTAAATAATCTTTTGAAAAAAGATATAAAATTTACATGGACTGACGAATGCCAAAAAAGTTTTGAGGCTCTTAAAGAAGCATTAGTTTCGAAACCAATTCTCCAAATTTATAATCCGTTATTAACTACGCATATCTTTTGTGATGCTAGTACTGCAGGTTTAGGAGGCGTGCTCAAACAGGAGTATCCTGATGGCACAATGAAACCCATAGCGTTTTATAGTAGGGCCTTAAGGGGGGCAGAAACCAAATATACCATCACAGAGCTGGAATTATTAGCAATAATAGAAACGTGCAAGAGATACCATCCCTACATTTCAGGTCAGCGGGTAATAGTTCACACTGATCATAAAGCATTAATTTGGTTAAATAATTTCAAACATACAAATGGTAGACTATTTCGATGGTCATTAAGATTATCAGAATATGATTTAGAATTCAAATATAATAAAGGATGTGAGAATTATGAAGCTGACATGTTGTCCCGCTTACCATATTCTTGCTTCCTATCCATACAAGACTTAAAAGAAGGACAAGAATCCTTAGCTAAGCCTTCATCTAAATTATATTTCAATAAAGACAATATCACTTATATTCGATTAAAAAATAAAGATAGAATAGTAGTACCACCATCCTTACAACAAGAATTGATAATTAAGGCCCATGAAAGTTTAGGACACCCAGGTATTAGTGCAATGGCTAGGGTAATATCAACACAATATTATTTTAAAGGTATGATAGGTAAAATAAAAAATTATATTTTGAAATGCAAAACATGTCAATCTGTAAAGAAGCCGACTACACCTTCATATGGACTCATGGGTACTTTACCGCTGGCTGAGAAACCATTTGATGTAGTTGCTCTTGACAGTATTTTAGGCTTAGGAGGATATAATAGTACAAAAATTGCCTTCATGTAGTAGTTGATCATCACTCTAGATACATTTGGGCTTTTCCTTCTAAAAGTACCTCGATAGCAACGTATATAAATATTATAAATCAATTATTAAGTATAGGTAAGCCAAAGATTATTGTTACCGACAGACATCCCTCATTTGTCTCCAAAAGATTCAATAAATTCATACAGGAAAAAGGCATAAAACACGTTATGACATCCCCTTCTCATCCACAATGTAATGGGCTGGTAGAAAGGGCTAATGCCACTATCATTTCGAAGTTAAGACTCCACCATCAACAAAATCCCAGAATTCCATGGCACAAGCTATTACAAAAGGCATTAGAAGAATATAGGAATACTCCCCATTCAATAACTACAATTCCTCCCGTTTATTTACTTTTCGGCATTGATCCATTTTATACCAGTGACCTAACAATAGCCTATCCCCCCATAGAAGAAGCTAGGAAAACCGCCAATGATAACACAAAAAAACTGCATCTTAAATTAGTCAAAAGATATAATGAATCACATAAAACGCCCAATTTAAAAATAGGAGATAAGGTACTGTATAAGATCCCTTACCAATCAGGCCAAGGTAAACTTATGCCAGCTTTTTACCCAGAACCTTATACGATAATTGCCATACCTTCCCCCCAAACAATAGAAATAGATAAGCCATGTCAACCCGAAAATAAACGTACAACAATAGTTAATATTTCTAAAATAAGACTCTGGGAACCAGTATTTGAAAATACCGAGGAAAACCTAAAAACAATTTTTCCATTTCAAGAAGAGGACCTGGAACAATGCTTGGGCACTTAGCTTAACAAGCAAGTTTTTCCACTACTAACCCTAAATTTTGCATACTTCCATTCAGCAATAAATGTTGCTATTGAATGGGATTATACCTATGTGTATGAGGGTATGTAAACATGTAGTGCTTGATATTCAGAAATTTTTCCCCAGTTATCTGCATTATGTTAGTTAAGTTTTTGGGCACCTTTTCTGTGATCCCAACTAACAGAACTTTGGTCATCCTAACACATCTAACATCTTTTCTTGTATATAAAATTATTGTATGTATAGTTTTTTTTCTCTCTTTTTCTCTCTTTTTTTCTTTGTTGTTCAAAATATATCTTGTCCTTTACCATCCTTCCCCTCCCAGCCACCATTGTAAAAAAAAAAAATAAAAGAAGGGAAGTTTTTTTTTGTATTGTTTTTTTTTTTCTCTTCGTGGGGGGTAGTGATATATTTTTTGTATATAGTAATCTTTTATTTTTGTCCGAATTGTTTCACAAATTGCCAAATACATTTTTAAACATGTAAATTCATTGTTGTTTTCTTCTGGCCGGCACGGAACATTTTGCAAATATGTAAATTTAACCAAGAATTTTTTTTTCTACGCCCCTCACGTCAGTCGCTTCTCAAGTCACAGTGTGTGTGGCCTCGCGCTGATTGCTTATAATAAATAAGTAGGAAAAAGGCCTAACGACTGCTTAATTGTCATTTCCAGATATTGAAACTTTGGAGAAATTTACTATACGACATATATATATATATCTCGATAATATTTATATGTTCATTATAACAAAAGGTATCCGCTTTTAGCACTATTTAATTGATATGTTTTAATATACAGTATTCTTGTATCCTTTTTATTATTAATATATTTGTGGGGTATAAATTGTTTCAAAACAATATGTTTATTTATAATTTTGTCACGTAGAAATAAATTAAACAGGAGCGTTCGACGTTTAAATTAAATATAGTTTTATTCTTAGTAAGATTACAAAGAGAGAAAAGAACAAAAAAACGTGTCCGCGCGCGTCTTCTTTCACAGGCTTATGCTTATATATGCAACAATGAAAGATAGAATCTTAGACAATAATGGATAGATAATATGGACAAGATTCCACCTATAGCCAATCCACTCTCTGTATATATCAAAATTAATACATTTCAAATATATATATGCAAAGTTTTTAGAGCAATAAACCTATTGTATTTCGATGTAATGTAAGCAAATAAACTTCAGAGCTTGTTCCTTATGGTAGAAGATAAATAAGATGATTATTGGAGGAAAATGCGTGTTTACGACAAGCTTGTTTGGAAAATGGTTTTGTGTGTTTATGTTAACAGTCTAGAAGATGTATTCTAGATATAACAATGCCTATTCTCTCGTATTATTTATAAAATAGACAAATGTGTATACTAAGGTAGTGATTTAAAACACAATTGATATACAAGTATATTTGCATGAGCTTTATATTCCTCTTATTCGATGAACAAATATATTTAAAACCTAAAGTCCATTTAAACCTAGAATATACTTCTTGTTATCATCCCAGGTATGAGTAATGATTCCAATGATATGTAGATATGCTCTAAATAGAGGACGTCAAGAAAACCTCGTTGTAGACGGTGTCTCTACAAACATTGGCATTGAGTAAACTTAATCCACAGCTTCTCCTCTCCCTATATATATAGCCATAGTAAGGCAGGGAACCTTAGTCAAATCTCCCATCTAGGTATTATACCTATCACCAACAAACTTAGTATCTAAATAAAATATTTAAAAATATAATTTTAGGAAACTTTGAAGAGAGATGATATCAGGGACATTAGCTCCTAAGTCTCTCGTCTGAATAATCTCTGTGATGCTTGAATTTTAATATTGTAATTTGTATAGGTCCATCCCTTTTTATTTATAGAATCATCGTTCTTATTGGTTGAAAAGAACAAACTCTATTTGATAACTATCAATGTCACTAGATACGTACACCAAAAAAATTGGCTACACACACAAACCACACAAGCTATTTTCTCATTAAAACTGCTCGTTACCGTATTTCGATTGTTTGATGACATCTCTTTGTTAGACATCTTGAGAATAAAGACACTCTAGGGTGACATCTCTTAGTTGGACATCTTGAGAATGAAGTCACAATAGAGTGACATATTATATTGCTACGTGGAAAATCAGGAAAGACAAACTCCAGTATGACACAGCAATTTATTTAAGGCAAATACTAACTATGAAGAATAAACAAAAGATAAGCCACTAGGGAAATTTACAGAGTAGCAAAATATAAACATACAAAAATGACCACTCTGTTAATAAAAAATAATAAAATTAATAAATACTTTGCTACATTGCTCCCTCCCTATGGGAGCTGTGACCTACAGCTTGCAAAATTTGTAGTTACTGACACGGATCTGACGTGCTTCCTTATATGCTACCTTTGCGTCCTTTTTCTTGCGGCGTGAAGAGCGGCTTTGTCGTCGTATCGTCTTAAGGGACATCGTTATCTTGGAGGGAAGTATTGGCCTTGACACGGCGGTGGAATCCTGGAGCCAGTCTCTGAAAATGTAGATCACAGCACCCATGGCTTCAAATTCTTCTCGACGATCTTGGGTTTGTATTCCCTAATTTACCCAGCATCTCCACCAAAATGCCACGTGGAAAATTAGGAAAAATAAACTCCAGTATGACACAGCAATTTATTTGAGACAAAAACAAACTATGAATGATAAAAAAGATAAGTCACGAGGGGAATTTACAGAGTAGCAAAATATAAACATAAGAAATGACCATTCTCTTAATAAAAAATAATAAAATTAATAAATACTTTGCTACAATATAAAGGTAAATATACATTGCGTAATGGCTAAAAAAAAGTATTGTATAGTTCCAAACAGCTACAAAGAAACAACGTTTGAAATATTCTGAATATCAATAAGGTAAAACTAAATAATAAATACATAATGTCATATCTATAGTTTAAAAAATTGAAGGTTTATTGAAATAAACACTGAGACAGAGAGAAAAAAGAGAGAGAAAAAAACATTTTCTTAGAAGATTAGTGAATATAACATTCTGAAAAATACCTTCACTTATTTTGCGACAGAATATAAATCTAAATAATAAATATCAAATTTTATTAATATTACATTTTATTGTTTTCAAAGGATCTAATATGAATTCAAATTTACAAAAAGGATAATTTTATTTACTTCAGAGAATCTTTGTTTACAGGGAAAGTGGTCAAAACATATTCTGTTTCTTAGGTAACGACTAACTAGGCTGATATTGGTTTGGCATAAATTGGAAGGTGATTGGCTTTCTCACAAACTGTTTCCAGGGAACGTTGTGCAATCTATACTGCAATTAGAGGATGGAGTTTACTACCTTCTGTAGGGGTCGGTGGAAAGGTGGTCTAAACCAAAGGTTTTAGACTACGACCAGGGATCGAAACCCGCATTTAGCACTTTTTTATAATAAAAAAAAGCTTCAATGATCCACGATTTTTCCAAAAGCCAACTCCACCAGCGAGTGCAAGTAACCAAAAGGATATCTGGCTCATTTGTAAGTGCAAAATTCGAACTGCTTTTCACATATGTAGACATGTGGTGCACTTACAATAAAAGAAGTCGCTAACTACCCCTCATGAATATCATGGGCGTGTACTAGGGATAATAATTTTTAAAAACCTTCTGTTGTTGATTGCTCTAACACGATGCCAGTGCAACGCCAGAATTGAGTGAATACAGAACGTCTTATTGGCGTAGATATAAGAGGAAGAGTTACACGATATAATTTTGCCCCTTTTTCTGTCTTCAGCGAGATACATAAGACTTAAAAAAAGTTTTGGAAATTCGTAAATCTTGGTAAATAGCCTATCCTTCCGTCGTGATTTGATTTTTAATGAAGTTTTAGAATTTCTGCAAGTGTGTGTGACTGCGTCAACCAGGTAAATATCAATGAACACCAAGACAGTATTTATGGTGAATAATTATTACAATTATATTCCTCTGTAATAATTAGATTAATCAAATATAAATCTCCGAAGTTTTTATATTACACCTTTATATGTGTTTACAAGCTTTCGGGTCTTAATAAAGGAACTTATTCTCGGAGATTTATATTTGATTAATCTATGGTGATTTATTGTTCAACCATATTAAGAGATTTTGATTTTAAGTGATAAACAGAGTTATATTTTCATAATGCATGTTCCCACTTTTAAATATTTACTTTTCTGATTTTTATTAATTATATATTTCACTTATAATTCTCTCTAATGTTCTGTAACAACTTTATTTGTTACTAACTGTCCTTAAGTCGATAATCTCTATAATGCCAAATGTCCGACTGAGTGATACAGAAGTTTCAGTTTTATGGAATTTTTACGAGTTTCTACCATTAGTTTCCTTCATCTTGAAAGGAACATAATAATAAATCCAATCTTAGATACAGTTAGAGTTCCTTAGAATCATCTCCAGAGCTTGTTGAAATATACGATTCCACTTGTAGCTAAACTTTGAATCATTATTTCTTTTCTAAGAAGCTTGGGAATTCATCTGAACTTTTTATCTCCTGACCCATTGATACACTTCCATCGCTACAATTTGTCTTTACCGTTAAGTTAAATGTAGCTAAGGATCTATTGTATATGTAGAACGCGCGCGCGACATTTGAAAAATATCCCGCATGTGTTTCTTTTGAACGAAAAATCGAAATTCATTTCAAGGAGAAATAGCGATTATTTCTAACTTTAGGAATGAAGTATGATAAGATGAATTGTGAAGAGTAATGATAAACGGAAAAATAAAATTATACAGGGATGGGAAACGAGCCCACAGTGTCCCGCTTACCGGGCAGATGCCATGTCCACTAGGCTTCCCATCCCTGGAAACTTTTATTTTTCCGTTTATCATTATTCTTCACAATTCATCTATTGTATAGAAAAACAATTTATAATTCTGTTATTTTCTGGTCGTCTTGTGGCGACATTTCTCTTTATAGATATTCTATCGAGTGACGAATTTAATAAATCTTCCAAATCTACATTAGACATAAATACGTTTTTCTTCCGATATAAATACTAAACACACACACACAATATACAAACATTAATAAAATTTAGAACGACGTTTAACAAATTTTACCACATATTTTTCTTTTTACAGAACGAAAAATCGTAATTATAATTATTTTAAGGAGAAATAATGACTATTCCTCTCCTTAGGGATGAAGTATGAAAGGATGAATTGTGAAGAGTAATGTTGAACGGAAAAATAATTAATTAAATTTGTCTATTTCTTTTCAACATCCCTTTATAATTTTATCATATTTTGTAGATCACATACAATATTGCATTATATTTCTTGTAATAATACACACTAAGGATAGAAGAGTTTTATTTTGCGAAGTTTCAACAAAAGCTGTTTATCCTTTCTTATCTCCACTCAATCACACTAAGGTACCAAGCTTATAAAGCTTGACAACCATCATGACTGGGTAAAGTAGAATGCATCTGACTTTGCCATTAAGACTGGGAGGACTACTCAGTGGCAGCCGACTTAGCTCCAAAAGAAATGGCCGCCTCTGACATGAGGAACAGACGCCATGTGCAGCCGCTCCTAACATGGAGTACAAACGCTGCTCATCCTGTATCCCTGGATTAGGAGCCCTTACAGGGTACTATCAGCCGGGCCAGCTGAGCCCAGGTTTTTTAGTGAGATTGTTACTACTCCCCCTCCTCCTTTTTCATCCGGGCTTGGGACCGGCAAAGGCGGAGTTATTATTAAAAATAAATAAATAAATAAACTTATGGTAGGGCGTTTGATACATGTCTATATTTTTCATTTTTCCGGAGAGAAAATCGATAACAGATCCATGCTCAACAAGTGATTTTTTGATGACATTGATAAAATGAATCTTTTACTTAATTTTATTGCGTAAATAAATATTAAATATTTTGACTTATAATTGTATATAATTGAACTAAATGCTTATATAATTACTGTATATATTCCTAACACAGATATATATCAAGGTTTGAGTTAAATAAATAAATAGTTCGCCTTTTCTATTTGAATTCATGATATTCATTAATATTACATCAAGGTATCCAAAACTTTCAAAAACAACTTATGAAACATTAAATAAACACTATATCAATAACACTAAAGAGACATTATATCTATATATAAAAATCAATGTTTGTATGTTTGTTTGTTTGTATGTCCGGTATACAAATTCGCAGTAGTTCACTAATTCAAACCAAAATTTCCATACATAGGTAATAAAATACGGGGAAGACGATAGGCTATTTTAAAAAATATATATAAATCAATTATTAAAACTATATATTCAAATTATTCTACTTAGCTCACGAACAGCGCCCTCTATCAAAGATTAGATTAAATTATGCTGATGCAAACAAATAGCCCGGGTCACCCGTCTAGTATGTTATAATTAAAACTTTATAAAAATTAGAAACTATTATAGACGCCTATGATTATTTTAAAAATAAAACAATTTCTACTGCCCTTACTTCAATAGAAAAATTAATGGGAGGGCCCCTTGGCTTTCCATTGCAGTAAGGACAGTATAAATTATTTTATTTTTAAAAGAATCATAGGCGTCTATAATAGTTTCGAATTTTCATAACAGATGGCGCGCTAATGCATCATAATTAAAATTTTGTATGTCACAAGTACGCTGCACTAATTTGATAAGGAGATTATATATATATTAAAGGGAGTGACTGTGGTCACGTGACAAATGGCTTGGAAACTTCCATAAATATTAATCAGTCATCATTTTTCTGAATTAATGTGATCAAGGTAATGCCATCTGGCCATCGCCAAATTTCTATCCACTACTAGAGGTCGATTTACATACATAAATGTATTTCCATACTTTATTATTCCTTCTCCATTGCCTAACTTTATTTCTATCTCCTCTATCTTATTTATTATTTTATGAAGAGATTAGTTCTCTCTATGTGTATGAAAATAAATGGGAAGTTTAGTATGAAAGATAGTTCCAATGTAGAAATATTCAGGGAACCTCTCTGTTTACTTTGGTCGTGTAGCTTTCACTTCAATCTTTTATTATTCCTTCTTCATTGCCTAACTTTATTTCTATCTCCTCTATCTTATTTATTATTTCATCAAGAGATTAGTTCTCTCTATATGTATGGGAATAAATGGGAAGTTTAGTATGAAAGGTAGTTCCAATGGAGAAATATTCAAGGAACCTCTCTGTTTACTTTGGTCGTGAAGCTTTCACTTGAATTATCTATCTAGAGTATTACGGTTTAGATTCTAAGAAATTCTCTCTTAGAGAGATAGATTAAATCTTTAACAAACGCAACTATTTGAAACTTCAATGTGTTATTCATATCCAAAATCCCTCGCTCTATAAAACATCACCGCGTTAATAAACATTTTACTCAATTTCTAAATACTATATTCATTTCATTATCAATTGATTTTAAAACGACATTTGAACTTATCCCGCATATGTTTCTTTCAAACGAAAAATCGAAATTCATTTTTTAAGGAGAAATAACGATTATTTCTAATCTTAAGAATGAGGTATGAAAGGATGAATTGTGAAGAGTAATGATAAATGTGAGAATAAAAGTGTCCAGGGATGGGAATTGGGATTTGTAATATCAATTGACTTAAATCTCCTGGATATTAATTAAGCAAATTCTACAGATTTCTGGAGACAAGTTTCATTTTTATTTATTTAACGTATTCTCGATCTTTTGAGAATCTCTGCCCTTCAGCAGGAGTTCATGTTGAAATGCTTTCATGTACTCGTATAGAAGATCAGAGATGCCCGAAAACTCGTGAATACGTTTAATAAAGAAAAGAAAAACTAATCTCCATAAACCTGTGGCATTTGTTCAACTATATTCATTTATTATCGAAGAAATCTGTCCTAAGATTGGGGTAATTCCACAATAAAGATCTACAATGGTGATTCACCTATAGTAATTTTTATTGTAGTATAATGTTTCTTGGTCCACAGTTTGTCTATTCATCGATGATCTTCATGATAAAACTGTTGATATGGTTTCACCTTGCCTTCTACATTTATATTCTGTTGACAAGATAGTAGGTTCATCTTGTTTAGAACCCGTTTCCATCTTCGGGGACAAGTGACTGTCATCTTTCATGTTTTCTTCCACTCTCCTTTTTAATATCATATTACTATTCTCTTTACGGCCTAAAATTATTGTAAATATATATAGACAAATATAAATGAATATTTTGCCAGGAGAATATTGATATAAAGAGACAAATGTAAAGGCATATATGTATGACAGCGCAAGTGTCCCTAGGGGGACAAAGCGCTTTAAATTGAAATAAATAAATAGATCTTCCATATAAAGATGGAGTTATAGAGTATCTACTCGGCCCTCCTGACTTAGCCGCTATTGTCCGTTTTCCACCTTCGCGACAGGTGGAGAGGCGCCAAATATAGTTTAGATTACCAAATAATAATGAAATAAGTGTCTTTAATTATATTGACATCAAATATCTGAGATAAAATAATGAAAATATACCTTCGAAAATGCAAAATGTGATAATAAATAGAAGAAATACTTTCCTAAAAGAGGCAACGTCAAAGAAAATAATAACGGATTGACTACCATCTTTCGTCATATTTTATTTTTCCTTTTCGAACTATATACATAGCAAGCAAGATTTTTTTATAATCAAATATGAAAATAAATATTATGGTAGCAGTTAAGTTATGAATCCTTCAATACAGTTTGATCTATCACAGACTATATTGACTTGTTTGCCTTATATTCCTGGCATAAATGCCTGGTACCATGGTCAAAATTAAATTCCTTTAAAAACATCTTTCAAATAATAATTATTATTACAAATTTTAGCGATAGATGCAAGAGGGAAGAAACCCATCTAGGTTTGGTGAAAGATCGATTCTTCTAGGTGTTAAACGAGTGAAATAATAGGAATACAGAATGAAAATGATCGCAAGGACTTTATAAATCATCCGAAACAAGAAGGATAGTGGAGACACACACATATGCCCTTTGAAAGCATCAAAATGGAGAATATTTTGTGAATATGTATACAAAAAGTAATATGATAGATAAATTCTATTTAATATGGGCTCTCTCAAAATGAAGTGATCATAAAAATCTAGATTTGAAAATGAACTTGATGTTTTTAATAATGAAATACACTCTCTATCCTTTGAATATAGTGTTTCAAGTAGTAATAATAACATAATAACTCTATATTAATTTTAATAAATCCTATTACTCGCTAAAATGCAAATATTCAACGCATATTCTGAATTATTAGATAATTATTTCAATGACAATTAAAATACCATATAAGAAACGAAGATGAGGCATATTTTTATGACAACTACAAAACATTTTGAGGGGTTCCATTTTTGAATATTTTACATTCTTTACATGTAAAATGAGGTAAACAGTTAATGGGTTTGGTAAATCACTTTAAATATATATAAAGATTCCAGACAGCCACTCTCCTAGGTATCACCAACATATGTCCAGCATCCCTAGAAAATCTCCCAAGAAAGATATCTGCCTGGCGACACCTCATTAATTGGACTTCCACTGGCATTGTATATAAATCCAAGAAGACTTAGTTCAGAAGGACATCCCGGGTAGTTGGCGACTTCTGTACGCTCCGGGAACCTGGGTTACTTAAATAAATAATATAAAGAGCTAAATTCTTATAAAGACGAAGTATATTTCTCTATAAAGCATTATAATATGGCCAAGCATAATATCAAAATGTAGAATCCACTTTATTACAAACCTAGGCTGTATTATGGTCTACAGTGTGGAAAGATCCTGAAGATAGAGGATTCCGGCATTCATATTTCTATAAAAAATAGACACTTCGGCCAGTTAGAGTTTTTATTTTCTCAACGTTTCGACAAAATTATTTTGTCTTCGTCAGGAGAAACAAATACAAAAAAAGGATTTAGCAAGGCTTTAAAAAAGAGAACAAGTTTTAACGCTTTACCAAATGCTTTATTTTTATTTACTTCTCCTGACAAAGACAAAAGGTTTTTGTTGAAACGTTGAGAAAATAAAAAACTCTAACTGGTCGAAGTGTCTATTTTTCAAAGAAAGTGTAGGAAAATTAACACAATCAGTTTGCTCGATATTTTTCGAAAATAAATTAACCATCTCTCAATTTAGTGAATTAAAAAAAAAGGATTTTAAAAAGTCATTTTGAAACAGTTAGGATTCGACCAATACGTCATCATTTAATTAAGATCAGTTTTCTTAAAACTTCGGGTTACAGATAAATTGCCGCGATTTGATTAATGAAGAGAAAGAAAGTTGGGCGCCATTAGGAAGTCAAAAGTGAAGAATAAACTAAGTTGGACCTTCAGAGATTGGCTCGTTGTTATTGTGTGTTATTGTCGACTGAAGCACATAGAGTATTTTAAATGTCAACCCGATTTTTTAACCGATCTGTCTATTTCAGCTCTGTTAGATGATGCATAACAGACAGTTGTATATCGTTTATTCTGGTAGATAGATACCTTCTTATGCATTATAAAGTATATTGCATCATTGTTTAAAATTAATCAATTACAGGACCTTTTTTATATTAATAAATATTTTACTCATTTTTTTAGGATCTATCCAAGACTATTCAGCTGCACAACTGTGAAATTTCTTTTGATATTTAATTTAAAACCACCTAACTTATTACAATTTTACTTTAGTGATTTTTTTATCCATATAGTTTTGCCATTTGACGCTGCCTTGAATAACCCTTCTTCGATTTACAAAAGGTATCTGAGAGACCAGAAATTCTGTTCGCTGAGGTACAGACTGCACACGGTGACCAAGGCCAACAGCCTGAAACGTGTACGTGGTTAGCTTTCCTTGATTTAGCAATAAAGGGTATTTGGCTAAAAAATATTTTATAATAATTGATAATCCACGATTACTTAATACTATCATATATATCATTAGAATATTCCGAAAGATGGCGCAAGCCGTCAATAACTCTCACGATCAAGAGATTCCTATTACTTACTTTAAATAACTTAATAGGTGAAAAATAATAAAAAGGTCAGATGTTGGTATTAAACACTGAAAAAGGATATCCTGACCGCGCTCATATGATCTTTTTAGCAGGCACTCTTCCATCTAAAAAGCTCATGTGAGCGCAGTCTTTACTTTACGCAAGGTACTACATTTCGTGTTTAACTGGTATTAAAACATACAAAGGAAGAAAGCTGGCTGTAAGAATATACATCAGGAAAATAAACGATATCTTCTCTTGTAAGTTTCAAGATTGCCATCTATTGGATGAGAAATTAAACATAGATATATCATTCCTGTGCATATATTACGCTAACCAAAATATTTTTATGCTATTCAAAGAAAGGTTAACCAAATAAAATAAACCTTCCTATACCAGAATCACCAGTAGTAGAATTGTTCGATTAACTTTCTTCAAACATAAATGCTATGGAATGTTCATAGCTAAACACGAAAACATACCTATATATCGCTACACGTGATTGAAGAACAATCTTGATTATGTAAATATTTACTTTTATCGTTAATTACATTGTAAATGTATGTAAATATAATTGAAATGTCTTCGACCAGTAAAGGTCGTTGTTACTTGCGCGTCATTACTTTTATGAAGACGCCACGTTCAGGTCATACATACAATATTGTCAAGTAGTTCTACAACCCCAGCCACATGAACCTCCATGAGACACCTGTCAATCATCACTGGACTCGTAGGGGCGACCACAGGTGTGAGGGGTTCTCGGAATCTTATCGGCAAATAAGGAAAACGAGACGCCTCGGTGGCCGAACACTCTCATTATTATTATTTTTAGCTTGGGATAAGTTGTTATATTATCTCGCTCCCTATAGGGAGAACTAAAATTATTTTGGAGAACTAAAAGGTAAATACCCACCTTTATAATAAATTAATTATTCCCAAATTTGTCCTTGCTTTATTTAACTCCGCGACAATACGATGGAAAACGTGGAGAAGAAAACCTTCTAAACTCATGAACTGTGATTGGTGTTACAAATCTAAAATAAAACATTTAGATAACACGGCATTCTTGTTTTATATGAAAGTAGTTTTAAAAGTTAATCGGTTCAGTAAATTGTAAAATCAATAGATAAATACGACATACACTTTACGCAAGGTACTACCTTTCGTGTTTAACTGGTATTAAAACATACAAAGGAAGAAAGCTGGCTGTAAGAATATAGATCAGGAAAATAAACAATATCTTCTCTTGTAAGTTTCAAGATTGCCATCTATCGGATGATAAATTAAACATTGATATATCTTTCCTGTGTGCATATATTACGCTAACCAAAATATTTTAACTCTATTCAAAGAAAAGTTAACCAAATAAAATAAACCTTCCTATACCAGAATCACCAGTAGTATAATTGGAAACGAATGTTCGGTTGTGATATATTTATTTTAATATGTCTGCATAAAAATTCGTTTCATAGTTTGAACGCTCCATTTTCATCAAAATTAATATTTATTCTGTTCTTTTTTCAAATCGTAAAAGCGAATCTAGCCTTTTACTAGCAGCAGAGGGAACAGAAACATAGAGAAATACAGAATACCCAGTAAGACATAAAAGAACCCCTCAGAGAAATACAGAAATGAAATAAAGGTTTCTAGACAATTTCTTCAGCGGAATCTCTCCATCACTGTTACACAAATGTCAAATATGGGAGGTAATTGATCTAATTTTTCTTGTCCCTCCTGAAAGCAATTTTAGAACCCTTTTATTTTTATTATTCGACAAAAAGTGCAGTTTTTTTTTTGTTTTATTCATATGCTGACTATTTTAAATGGCTTTCTAGAAGATATGTGTAATATTCATATACATATATTATTAATATATTTAATATAATGCACTAGCGCGCCATCTGTTATCAAAATTCGAAACTATTTTAAAGGCGTAAGATTCTTTTTGAAATTAAACAATTTCTACTGCCCTTACTGCAATGGAAAAATTAAAGGGAGGGCCTGGCTCATCAGTGGTGAACCCTCCCAGCGGTTTTGCCAGTTTAATCTACCATACCGCTGTTATATTGCATTTTTGGTATCAATTATTCCGCCTTCTACAAGCTTTCAGGTAAGCTTTTTAAGGCACATAAAAAGACACAGGACGACATCTAGACGACACGTGCAAACAGCCCGCCGAATCTGGTACAGCGCGCCGCCTGCGAAGGAACCAAGGACGCACCAAGCACACCTAGAGCCCGAAGCCCCAAGGCGGCAAAATTAGTGACCACGAGGATCGAAACTTCATCTAGGAATATTATTGCATTTTTGGAACTTCGTTTTATAGTGATACTGTTGGTAGACTCTTGGAATGGGTATTTTAGAAGAACTATGGACATAAGCTTTGAGGACAGTAGAATTATATACACCTATAAATATATAATATGCTTCGAGCAATCGCTCTTCCGCAAATATCGAATTGTGTCTTTTATTAGAAAATTTATAATATGATGCACTAGCGCGCCATCTGTTATCAAAATTCGAAACTATTTTAAAGGCGTAAGATTCTTTTTGAAATTAAACAATTTCTACTGCCCTTACTCCAATGGAAAAATTATTTTAATTTAAAATTTAAATAAAAATTTAACATAATATATTTAATTATGTTTATTATAGATATTTACAGACACAGTTGTACACAGTTCTCTGTTCTCCTTTTTTTCTCTCCCTCTCTTTCTCCATGTTAATATCATATTACTATTATCTACGGCTTATTGTAATACATATAGATAAGTGTAGAGACATACATGTATGACAGCGTAAGTGTCACTAAGGGGACATAGCGCTTTAAATTGGAATAAAAAATAAATAAATATTATTTATATAGGAACTCAATAATAAATAATTGAAATGCAAAATAATATAAAGGATATCGTTAAATAAATTTTACGATGCCATCTACTGGTAAAAATCAAAACTATTTTACACATTGTATACTAAGAAAAGAAATTATTAATTTACTTTACAATAAATTTCCCTTGGGTTAAATATTTATACAGAAAATATATAAAGCAATCTTTAAAATTATAGCTTTTGAAAGATTATAAAATACTAGAGATATCGTTCAAGAAAATAACAAAGCATAAATTTTAGGCAGCCGTTTTATTGGGGGAAATTTACCTCCTTGGTCCGTAATTCTAAATTTACGATGGTACTTGGCGAAATTAAAATTTGGTATCACTAAAATTATGAGATAAAATGTGTCAAAACATTTTAAACTTCCTTGATAGTATAAATCATTTCTTGTTCAATATTTTCGAAAGGAGAGTTGTTACAAATATTTTATTTCTCGGTGAATTTACTTCGGTGATAGTAAGTTATATATGAATGTCATAGTTTTATTTATAATAATTGAACACCCTCAAACCTTTTGTACATTATGTAAATACGCATTTTCCTTTTTTAGATTCTTACGCCTTAAGTCAGGCAGTACTTTTGTCAAATTATGTTTTCTTTATTAGCATAATTAAAGCGAATTGTGATTCAATCTTCATTTTATTATAATCTTTTCCACGACTGCATACCAAAAATAAAGCAACAGATAATAATCCCTATATATAGTCACGACCTTTTCTCATCGGCCTCTGTCACGGATGCGCGCGCACAGGGAGGTCACGTGCTCGCCGGCAGCCAAAAAAATATTTAAAAAAAACTCCCTCGAGCCGGATTTGAACCAGCGACCTAAGGATCACCGTTGTAACATCTACAGTCGGGTAAAAACACGGGCGTTGCCCGGGTCATTCGGCTATTTCTATATAAATAACAATCAAATAACAGCAGAAAATATTTTTATTTATAATATATAAGAAAGAGAGAGAGAGAGAGAGAAAATAGAGACTAAAAATTTTATATCTTATATAAATATATATAAAACTATTATTTATAAAAGTGAGAGAAAACAGATGTCAGGATGATAAAGTATCCTTTTATTAATCTCTACTTCTTTTATATAAAAAAAGAAGTGTGCGTGTAAGATATAAATAATATAAACAAGAAAAGGTTATATATATGGATATATAAAATGGAAAATTTAATATATTATTAAAGAATAAATGAATTTCCACACTATAATAAAATTACAATTATTTTGAAAGCAAAATATATATTACATTAGCGTATTGTGTTTTATTAAGAGAATAGAGTTTAAATATACGTATCATTTTATGTAGAGAATTCTTTTTTTCACAAGCCTAACATTTACCATTTGTATTAAGAATTGATATAAGAGTATCACAAATTACACACCTTAAAATATCGAATTATTCAAACTCTTTTAAATTATTATATAAAAGAGCGTACCTGGATCTATAAAGAAAAGAAAACAATTTTTTTCTTAAAATATTTCGAGAGATTGCTCCCTCTTTATCAATTTTTGCACAGTGCAGTTTCACTTTTTTTTTCTTTTTTTTTTTTACAGATCCAGGTACGCCCTTTTATATAATCTTAATTAATGGATCGCCTTTTGACTCAAACTCTTTTAAATGAGTTATCAAGCCTAGGTCCTAAACACATTTGTTCCAGCCTTAAATATGCAAATTGTTAGAATTTACTTTTGTTAATTATTGTTAAATTATGTAAATTTTAGAAATGTATATAATCTTGATTTTAGAAAATAAAGACAAGAGTTATTGAGTTATTAAAGTATACGTGGTTGAGTCATTAGTGTTGGTGAGACGTGGTTGAGTCATTAGAGTTGGTGAGACAAGAGTTATTAAAGTAGACGAGGTTGAGTCATTAGAGTTAGTGAGACGAGACAATAGCAGTTATTCAAGTAGAAAGGAGTTATAGTTAGCTCGCTGAGAGAGTCAAGAAGCAGATAATTAAAACCAGCGTTAAAATAAGAACTTGGCGGTGATTCCTCCTTAGTGCTAGGAGGCCAAAGCCAATTCGATTCAAGGTCCCTCAAGAGCCTGATTAGGATTTGAAACAGAAGAAATTTAGGCGGAAACTCAGTGAGAATACAAGTGCAAAATGTCTCGAGACGAAAGGATCCTCCAAAGAAAGTTAAGTTGCCAAATAAGGAGAATTGATGGATTTATTGAAAGTGTGGATTCAATTATTCAAGCAGGTGAAACAATACGCTTAGAAATAATGGGTGAAGAATTAAAGGAGATCAAAGAGAAAATTGAGACACTCTACGACGAGCTGTTTTCTTTGGATGAAGTTGATATAGATAAAGAAAGTGAGGCATATGATGGTTCAATGAACAAGATTGGAAGCTTGAGGGTAAAAATAGAAAATGAGAGAAAACTCAAAGAGAAACTGGCGGACATAAAGCCAAATGGCTCTCAGGCAAATATAAAATTGCCTCAATTTGACTTACCGATATATGATGGAGATATGGGCAAGTGGATCAACTTCAAAGAGCTATTCCTCACCACCATCGATGCACATCCAGGGTTAACTAATATACAGAAGTTACAATATTTGAATTCTGCAGTAAAAGGCGAAGCGGCCAGATTAATAAGGGGTTTCCCTTTACTAAGTGAAAATTATGGCCAAGCATGGAGTACACTGTTATCAAGATATGATAACCCGAGAGAGCTAGCTTATGCCCAGGTATCAAAAATCTTTTCTCTCCGGGCAATTAAGAATCCATCGGCTAAGTGTCTCCATGAATTCATGGATGTTTGTAATGAAGCCATAAGAAACTTAGAAACGCTGGAATTGAAGAGAAATCAATTAGTGGATGTGATCCTGGTGCACTTCCTCCAGCAGAAGTTGAGTGAAAATCTAAGGTTGGATTGGGAACTGTCAATGGACAATACTCTTCCATCTTATGACAAGTTCATAGCATTCATTTCCAGACATGCAAGAAGCATGTCTTGTGCTGTCAAGGAATGTTCAAAAAGGGAAGAAACCACTGGATCGAGATTTCCCAAATGCCAAAGCTACGGGATGTTAATTGAGAAATCGGACACTTGCATATTATGCAAATCTGGGCATCATCCACTATACATGTGCAACTTATTTTGCAAAATGCCTTTAAAAGAAAAATTAAATGTAGTAAAAGGTCATAAATTGTGCTTCAATTGCTTGAGGAAAGGCCATTTCTCATGGAATTGTAGGCTGAACCAACGATGCAAAGTATGCAAGGGCAAGCACCACACAATGATTCATTATGATAAACCGAGCACGGAAGGCGCTTCGGCCCAAGTTGAGAACACAACTCCGAAGGAACATGAAAGTGCTATCAATTTGACTAATACTCAACAGGCAAACTGCAATGATAGCCACGTACTACTCGCAACAGCTAGAATCAAGATAAAAAATGGACTCGGAAAGTTATGCACCTGCAGAGCCCTACTGGACAGCGGTTCCCAAGTCACCATGATAACAAAAGGATGCTGCGAAAGATTGGGACTTGTCCAAAGGAAATCAGATCGGATGATTATAGGGGTTGGAAACACACCAGTGCAGCATTCTTCATCGACAGTAAGTGTGACATTTTGTCCACTGAATAATTCTGAGGAATTCTCGGTGGAGGCAGTAGTCACGGGAGTGCTCACTTCAGAAATTCCGAACTTCAGGTTAAAAGACCCTAATTGGCCAACTTTGAAGAGCCTCAAATTGGCGGACCCAGAGTTCTACATACAAGCCCCAATAGATATGATATTGGGAGCAGATATATACACTGAACTTATGTTGAATGGCTCTATATCTCTCGGAGAAGGATTGCCAATGGCTATTAATACAAGACTAGGTTGGGTACTTCTAGGAAAACTCATGGGAACATCAGAGAGTAATACAGAAGTCTGTAACCTGAGTTTACAATCTGAACCAGAACTAGAATTCGTAATGAAAAGATTCTGGGAAATTGAATCTGTGCCGTCACCGGATCTTTGTACACAGGACGAAGATTGTGAAAGGTTATTTTCGAATAACCATGGCAGAGATAGCCATGGAAGGTATTGGGTAAAATTGCCATTCAGACAACATCGACCGCTTCTGGGTGAATCAAGAGAAAAAGCTTTAAGAAGGTTCCTTTCGTTGGAAGGAAAATTGTGTAAGAATGTGAAATTATATGACCAATACCGGGGATTCATGAAGGAATATGAACACTTAAACCACATGGAAAGGGTCCCAATTGCAGAAGTGAAGCGAGAATTGTGCAGGTGCTGTTACATGCCTCATCATCCAGAAGATGCGGACTATCAGAGGATATTGTGGAGACCATCGCCAGAAGAGCCTGTGGTGGACTATCTACTACTGACTGTTACCTATGGTACAACTTCGGCTCCATTTTTGGCAATGAGAACAGTACAACAGTTAGCAGAAGATGAAGGCCAAAATTATCCTGAGGCTTCTAGGGTGACCTTGAATGATTTCTATGTCGATGATCTGCTAACAGGAGCTCAAACGATTGCTGAAGCCAAAGAACTAATAGACCAATTAAAGGACTTAATGAAAAGGGGAGGGTTTCACTTAAGAAAGTGGAATTCAAATTGCCAAGAGATAGTGTCTCATGTCGAGGAAATGAACGAAGAGAGGAAAATTAACTTGGAGAAAGGAGCCATATCCAAGATTTTAGGAATTGTTTGGGATCATGTACAAGATACGTTTAAAGTTAATATAACTCTTCCTGAGGAAGTTGTTACCAAAAGAGATCTTCTCTCCAATATTGCGAGGATTTTCGATCCAATTGGTTTCCTCTCACCTACTACAGTGGCAATGGCGAATCTCCAGAGGCAGACCGCGGTCAAAGAAGTCGAGGATTTAGAAGGGCTACCAGTCTACCACCGCGCCATATTGAAGGAAAATGGAGAGTGGCCAGAAGTTACCAAAGCCATCCAATGTAGCTACCCGAAGGTCTTTGTCGGCGACGGAACTCATCTTTACCTCCTTATAGAAGATGTGGAATCTCTAGATGGCCCGAATGTCCGCTCGGTATTGTACCAATACCACATCCCTCACAAAAAATGGATCTGGAGAAGAGTGAATGGTTTCGCTCCAATAGTTATTTCCAAGTCTATCGTTTATGCCTCTCACGAAAAAAGGGTGTACTTTGTAGGAGGGAGAATACACTCTAGAGGGAATAAGGTAACTTGCACCGACAATATTGTCCGAGTGAAACTTAAAGAGGGTCGGGCTTCTGTTCTAGTGAAAAGCAGGGAGTCGCCCCTAACTGACCTCTTGGTCCTGGCAATGACATTTGCACCATCGGCGTTCTTGTTTATGCTTGCAGAGACCCGCGACCACTCTACTTACAAGGTTTTCTCCTATCATCTCCTAAACAAAGATTGGCATCTGATTGGATCAGACAAAATATTTTGGAAAGAGAAATTTCTCTGTCTTCAGATTTGCTATACCAACAAGAAACTTTTACTATTCCCTCGAATGCAGTGGGAACAACACTTCTGTAATCTGTATAACTACCGACTTCAAACAGATTCCTGGGGGTGTTATACAACTATTCCGATTCTTGGTGAGAAAGAGGGCTATCCAAAAAATATCAATCACTTTACTATTGTGCAGGATTGGGTATGAGCTGTATTTGTTCACGCCGGGAAGGAGTCGAAATATTTATGGAAGTTGAACCTGAAGTCTAAACAATGGACTGAACTACCAACCTATGTCAAATACAGAGATAGGCAATACACTGCTGTAGCTTTGGACCTGGTGTTCATATTGGGACCAGCTGATAAAGAACACGAGACTGCAGAGAAGTATTTGTCGTTCTTCAAGACCAGAAGGTGCGAGTTGCCCAAGTTCGGGCTGCTACCGGAGTCTACCTACGACCTATTACGAAGTTGGCTCCGCTTCCCTTCAAATCTGAACCAGGGTTCAGCGGCCGGGGGGAGTATGTTCCAGCCTTAAATATGCAAATTGTTAGAATTTACTTTTGTTAATTATTGTTAAATTATGTAAATTTTAGAAATGTATATAATCTTGATTTTAGAAAATAAAGACAAGAGTTATTGAGTTATTAAAGTATACGTGGTTGAGTCATTAGTGTTGGTGAGACGTGGTTGAGTCATTAGAGTTGGTGAGACAAGAGTTATTAAAGTAGACGAGGTTGAGTCATTAGAGTTAGTGAGACGAGACAATAGCAGTTATTCAAGTAGAAAGGAGTTATAGTTAGCTCGCTGAGAGAGTCAAGAAGCAGATAATTAAAACCAGCGTTAAAATAAGAACTTGGCGGTGATTCCTCCTTAGTGCTAGGAGGCCAAAGCCAGTTCGATTCAACATTCAAATTAAACAAATACGTGATCTTTCTGAAATTTCAAAGACTTTTTTAAAAAAGATTTTATAAACAAAAAATGTTTTATTGTTCAAAGGAGGAATTATGTTGCCTGAAAAATCATTTAATCAAATACATGAACCTTTTAGAATGTTTTCAATTGAAAATTTGGAACAGTATTGAAAATACATCTTAATATGTGGAATCTATATTCACAGTCATCTTTTACTTCAATGATAAAATTCCTAATGTGAGAGAACATCAGTATACAGTACTGATTCTTACAATATGAGAGAGATTTTCGTTATTTTAATCTCCATATTAATTTTTAAAATGTTTTATAGTTCAATATTTTTGAATATTCTGTCATTTTCAAAGAATACGGGGTGTAATATATTTAGGATATATAGATATAGATCTTTTAGAATTTTGTAGATCTAGATAACTGAAATATAAAAGTCAATAATAGAGTTATCTCCATTGTTGGCTAAATATTCTCAATAATTATCATATTTTTTCAATGATTGTAGGAATAATTGTCCTATGAATTGAATTTTATAAATCAAAAGTCCTTAAGAAGAATATGAATATTCATCTACTTGAGGCACGTCCCGTGGAAAGAAAAACATGATTAACTAAATGATGCAATGATAAAAGAAGATGAGCTTCTTTTCATTTTATCACCGAAGCGGAGGAGCGTTCATTTTTTACTCCTGTTGAATGCGTAAATACCCGAAAGCTTGAGAATACAATAATAAAAAAGGAAGAAACTCATCTCCAGAAATCCATTAAATCATTTAATTATTATCCAGGAGATTCACATATATTGTTTTTATAGAGAAACAAATGATACTTGAGCCCAATGAACGAAGACCATCGCTGTTCTGAATACAAGAAAGAATAGATTGTCGCTTTCTATGTCTCGGCGTCTACTTTATTCTTTATTTCGACTTAGAGCGCTATGTCCCCCTAGGGACACTTGCACTTTAAAGATAAACAAAATTTTGACAGAAAAGAAAGATATTTTAAATATGTAGAAGAATTAGTATGCAAGTTAGTTAGAAGAGAAAAGATAAAAAATATATGAATCAACACAATTGATATATGTACAAGGGTTGGTATGCAAATTTAGTTATATGAAATCAAATTGTATTGTGTGTATTCGATAAGAACAATTTACAGATTTAAAAAAAGGTTTTAAGGAATACTTGTCTATGGTAATCTTTTTTAATCTATCTACAAGGCGACAACTTTGGTGATCCAACGCCTACCTTCAAGGCTACGGCTTTTCTGGTGACAAATACATATCTACATGTGAGCAGAATGGCGAAATAACATCTACACCCTTCCGATATTGTAGATACACCACAGGTATCATGTCACTCAAGTTTTACAGCCAGGCATGCCAATGACATATGCCTGATATCCACATCAATAACCCAAAAATTCATTGTCACAAGATTACGGATTCTGAGAAATTACCAAAATTCAAAGGAAGCCGCAACTATATATTTATTTACTTGATTAAATATATCTTTCTGACAATCTCTTCTTCAACTAACTAAAACTTCACGTTTAGTTAGCTAAATAAGGGATTGTCCGAAAGTTTTCTTCAATCAAGTAAATAAAAAAGAGTTTTTTGCGGCGTGTTATGATTTTGCTAACCCACATATTGTCTATACAGTTCGAGTATTAATATCTCATGATAAACAAAAAAAATATGTGTGTAGGATAATGTTTATTGATTCAATGAGGTTCTCTTCTTGAATTTACTTTATTTTTATCTATAATATTTTCTAATAAAATTTTGTATGAAAGCGCAAAGAAGAAATTCCAAATTCTTAAATCCAAAACCTCACATTTTGCATGTATTTTTAGAACATATAATTGATATATAATTGTGATATATACTCATGGACAAAAATTAAGAAAGTTGTACCTTTTAGCATTTATATCAGGATTCATACAATAACTCTGAAAGATATTACAGTGACATAAAGAAACGCATCCTCGTACGCTTTAAACCTATCATTTATATTACAGTGACCTTTATTGAAGACATACGAGATAATCAAATGTGAAAAAATTGTCTCTGTCTCCTTCAAAATGAACGATCGGCGGAATAAAAGGCCCACTGCTTCCTAAGTTTTTTGATGAGTGTATATTTTGATATTTGAAATATTAAAACCATAATTACTATTGAAAATATTAACGTATATCTATTTTAAATAATATTTCATCTACAATATATGATATTATACTTAAACTAATTCTACAATATAAAACTATATACTGCTTTCTTATTGTGATCATTATCTTGAAATGTATAGCGTTATAAAGCACTATTAGAAGCTACATCTAATAAATGTGTGATAATGATCTTTAAAAGTTAAGCCAAGCATTTCTTACAAAAAGACCCGCCCCAAGAGAGTCACTTCAGAGAAAAGAATCATTGGCTCGCCTGGCGATAGGATCTGGCTCACCAATACATCACCTACACATGGACGGCTGAATTTTATCTCCCATTCTTTGCCACAGCTTCCCATTTGTGGATTCTTGACTTTGTTTCATCTTGTATCAAAGCGCTTGGTATTTATTTATAACTTTTCCGAGTGACCCGGCTCCGCCCAGGTAGTACTCGAGTAGAAATTTCCCCAATGAACAGTATTCTTAACAAATGTAAGACTACACAAAATAGTAGAAGTCCTTTCTAAAGAAGTTAATAATATTCATAAGCATTATTTTCTATTCTATTCTTAAACCTTGGTCTTTTTGAATACCTCAATAGATAACTTTATGTGGAAAATAATTTTCAAAAATATAAAAAAGGTCAGGTGTTGATATTAAAAATAGAAAAGGCATATCCTGATCATACTGACATGAGCAAAATGGCAGAGAGCGCCATCTAGTGGAATAAAAATAAACTAAACATTTATTTAACTTGTTTTGTGATATTTGACCAACCCAATATTTTGATGAATCAATCGTCTTTATGGTTGAACATTTTGAAAACCTATCTTACACATTGTTTAGGCCTTTGATTTAGGTGTAAGTTGTTCACTTATGCTAAAATGGCTAAATAACTAAATAAAAAGTATTAATTCTGTGACAATATTTTTATATTTATATAATAAAATATTGAAATAGCTGTTTTACATATTTTGATGTTACACAAAAATATATCTATCTTGTTGCACATAAGTGTTTAAACTTTAGTTTAAATTGGTGCATTCTAACGAAAGTTTTGAGCGAAGCCCAATTATGAAATTTCGCATTTATATATACAGTTAAACCTGTCTATTACGCTCCCTCTAAATAGCGCCTCCCTCTCTATAGCGCCCGATTTTAAATACATAGTACGAAGTGAGATTTACATTAAAAGTGACCTGTCTATAGCACCCTCTTTCTATAGCACTCTATTTTGGTGAGTCCCAAGAGAGAACGCTATAGACAGGTTTAACTGTATATGGATTACTCTTTAGAGATGATTTATCAATATATTTAGAAGAAAGAAATAACCATAAGAAGAACACGTCGTATTCATATTCTTTTATCTCTTTCTCCAATAAAAAGACAACTTTGGCTCAACATATCCTATTGTAAAACAACACTTGAAGTTACACCGCATTAGTATCTTTTCAATGAAAAATCAAAATATTATTTCAAGGTGAAATATTGACTATTTATAACCTTTTTGGATGAGGTATGAAAGAGTGAATTATGAAGAGTAATGATTAACGGAAAAATAAAAGTGTCCAGGGATGGGAAACGAACCCACAATGTTCCGCTTACCGGGCAGATGCCATGTCCACTAGGCTACCCTGGACGTATTTTTCAGTGTTTTACAATCACAAGCCGCAGTGTATTATATCCTACTGTTTTTATTATTTTAAAATTAGATTTGGATAACCATCTTTATATAAACTACCTTTTATTCAAACATTATATAAAATATATATAACCTACATACAGTAGTACTTGGATAATTCCAACGTATTAAATTCGAATATTTATTTTAATTTTATTTATACTTAGAGCGCTATGTCCCCCTAGGAACACTTTCACTACAAAGATAAACTAAACATTGAAAGAAAAGAAAGAAAGATATTGGAAATATGTACAAGAATTGGTATGCAAGTTTTAGTTTTACCTTGGTCCCTAGAATTTCCTATAAATAGAATTTCAGTTTTTAATTCGAATTTTCGAATAATTTGAACTATTTATTTGTCCCATGGGTTTCAAATTATCCAAGTTTAACTGTATTATATTTTTTAATGAAATATATTGCATAAAGATGAAATTATTTAATAAGATTATATATTCAAAATTCAACTTAAAAAAGGCGTTACCTGTGAAAAAACATAATCCCAGTTAAATTAGTTCCAGAATTCTACATAATTTGATTTTATATCAGTTTTATGTTCTCAATGTAGATTTTACCTTACCTAGATTCAACTTTATTTTTTTATGTTGCTTCATTTTGGTTTTATATACCTTTTTGGAAAGGTCAAAAGACCCCTTTACAGAGAACCAAGAAGTGTTCTTGAGCTTCTTTACGAGCACGACCTCCAAAATCTTGTCTAATTTAGACTGAAAGGATAAGTAAAAAAAAAATATATATATATATATATATATATATTAATAGTAATTGTTTTTATATTTGGAAAATAGAGGAAAAGTAATCTATTAAGAACAACAGATTTTGAATTATTTTGCTGGTGTTACCTTTTTTTTTTTTTTTCTATTTATTAAAAATATAATCTAACTAATTATTTATTACAAAAAAATTAAAAACAAACCTCACACATTCAAATTAAATTAAAAAAATTTATTAATCTTAAAATTTTTCATAACTATACTATATATATATATATATATATATATATATACCTTTTTATTGAGTATTTCGCTTTGATTTTTCTTCAATAATTATCTTATCCTTACAAAAATTCCGATCAAATATTCCAATATTGTGGAAACATTTCCAGCTTATTCAGTCTAGTATTTGGAGTAGTGGAATATTTTTCAGGATAATAGATGCAAGACATGTAAAGGCTTTTATATAGAGAGAGATAAAACATATACCAACAGAGAAATCTAATCAATTCAAAACTAAAAATGACAAATATAATAATAACCTCAATCTAAGGAAATATATATTTTGCTTATCCCTAGTACACGTGGTACAGGCCATGATAATCTTGGTGGGTAGAAGTAGGCGACTAATTTTACTGTAAGTGCATCACATGTCTACACAGTGCCCAATGCGGGAATCGAATCCGGGTCGTAGCGGTAGAAACCCAACGGGTTAGACCATCCTTCCACCGACCCCTAATGAAATAATAAAATCGGTTAATAATATTTTTGTGTTTTCTCTATAATCCTTAAAATCGAAAATTATTTGTCAATAGTGATTTGAGATTCCTCTATTTTTGGTACATTTTATATCTTAATATATTACCTTATATACGTCTGTCTTTTCTGTTATCAGTCTTAAAATATATGTTGAATTCCTCAAGTAGCAGTCAAATTAATCTTCATACATTTACACTATCTTGGATTATTTTGGATAATAGTCGTGAAGATAATTAAGAATACCAAATTAAAATGATTAATAAAATTGTAAATAAAACCAAAATGTGAAGCAGCATCCAAATTACGTAAATTCTAAGTAAATTAAAATCAACATAATCAATCTAAATGAAATTTAAATTTGATTCTGTTTCACTTCAGGCGATACATTTCCTAAGTGAATTTTTGGAATTTTGATTAAAATTCAACATTTTGTGAACTAAATATATATAATTAATATAGATCAAAAGTTATTTGAAACATATTTTCATTCTATATAGCTCGGGTAAAATCCTCTTGGGCAAATTCTGGCGTTCTTCGGATATTTTCTACTCTTAATTTATAAAGAATAATCTCGATTTGTTCATCCTATCTTGACAAATGGAATCTTGAAAACAAAAGGTGATAGACAAATATTAAGCATATATAAAAAAGGACGTACCTGGATCAATAAAGAAAAAATAAGATAAAGAGGGAACAATCTCTCGAAATATATTTCTTTTAAAGTTTTTTTCTTTACAGATCCAGGTATGCCCTTTTATATAAACCTTTTTAATGGATCCCATTTTGTCTAAAAATATTGACTGTGTTTATAATTAAGATATATTGATGGTAGACATGATATAGCCACGTTTGGAATGTAGAAAGAGAGATTAAGAGGAACGTGGTGAGTTTCTTTATTGAGCAGTATACAAGCTTTCGGACGTCAGCCGTCCTTCATCAGGTATTGACATGAATGAGAAGGAGATGCTGTATTTATAAGCGACAGTTTAGCATAAGAAATATTAAACGAGGAATAAAAGATTAAAATGTGAAATTTGCATGCCAGTAGTAAAAACATTTGAAAAGTGTACAATATATAGATTTAAGAAAATCTGCATACCTAGGATGAAGGGAAAAAGGCGGAAAACTAGAGGCGAAGACAAAAGCAAGAATAAAATAAAAATAAGAAAAAGCGGAATTAAAATAAAGTTAAAAGTTACGAAGAATGTGTATCTGTTGGTATAGAATAAAAAGCAGAATATTGGGGCGGGAGGTCAATCTTTCTGTTAAGGCTGGGGGTAGTATTGGAAACAAGGGCTTCAAGAACTAAGCGTTGGTATTTGTTTACTATATCGCTATAAACGGGGATTGTATTGTCGAGGTTGAAGGAATGTCCGGACTCGGCGATATGTTGGTATATGAGCGATTTTTTGTCTTTCAAACGGATGTTGCGGGCGTGTTCACTGGCTCTGATGGCGATTGTTCGGCCTGTTTCTCCAATATAGCATAAATCACAATCATTACAAGGAATTTTGTAAACGGCGTTGGAAAGGGATATACTGCTCAATAAAGAAACTCACCACGTTCTTCTTAATCTCTCTTTCTATATATTGATGGATGTGTTTAAAAGAATATTAAGATAAATATTTAGGCCTATTGAGAGATGATTGAGATTGAAACCGATTTATTACAACGTTCATATAAGATTATATAAGGTTAAATACAGAATAAATATAAATATGAATTAATAAGATTATATATTGATAAATATATGAATATATTAATATAAATGTGTAAAATATATATAAATATACATATATATAAAATATATAGTCTTCATTGGTGGCGCCCACCGCGGGAAAGACTCCGCCACCGGTGGACTGCGAGAGTTTCTTACCACAAAGTGGGCAGGTCGATGTGATGGCTGGTGTTACCCACCTCAAGACTAAGATGGTACTTGTAGATGGTAGCCTTCGCTACACTGGTCAACTTCTTTGTCTCGGGATGGAGGCCGACACCGAAGAGCCAGAGAGAGAGAAAGAGAGATAATATGAACAAGTGTTGAAGACGTTTGTAGGGGAATCTATGCTGAGGACTTTAAAATTGAACTATATTGTGAAGTTAGTTTACAAGTCACACAAGTATATTGTCTGGTCATCTACGGACAATGACTTTCCAGAATGGTTGTAGGGTTTTCCCACTATGTACTAAGTGCAATTCTCAGCCTGCAACCCTAAGACATATTAATGACTGTATTGACTCATCCATTGATGAGCTCTACTCTTCCCCAGCAGACACCATCAACAAGCTTTACAAGCTTGATACCTTAGTGTGATTGAGTAGAGATAAGAAAGAAGAAGAAGAAGACAAGTATATTGATAGAGTATAGTGATATTGGATCGAATATTGAGATCAGGTATACCTAGAATAAAAAATATTGATATTTTAAAAATTGAATAATAAAATGGTATTAAAACATATAGAGAGAAATCGCTTATATTTAAATAAACCAATTTAGAAGTAATGAAATTTGAATATTGAATCGTTCCTTTCGAAATTTATTTTAAATAAAAATATGTGTTATAAAGCCGTTTCTATAATGAAAATATATTTCATAGAGGTTGAAATATCTGAGAATTTAAAAGGAATAATTAAAATGAGGCATTTTTGAAATGAAAATTGATTTTTATCTAAGTGAATATAGGCGAATATTCGAAAAAGAACATCAATATACATTGTATAGAATATATGATTTAAATTAAATAGTTAACATATCAAATCGAAGCTAATATTGAAACAAATGTCAGTATTCAGAATTATTGAAGACAGAGAGTGCTAAAAATATAATATAGCCCAGTTCGAATTTGATCAAATGTGTATGGGCCATCTAATAGAAAAAAAGTAAAATCTTTTTTATTTATAAAAACCTCAAAGACGTGTTCTAATTGGAATAATTATTCAGGTCGTATATATATTGGAACAATTCCTCTGCTATGGAATAAATAGTAAAGAAATAAAAAGAAAAAAATGAAGAGGACTTTCTTATAATTATTAGAGTGCGTGACATTTATAAAGATTATTTTTTTAGATGTGAGGCAGCTGAAGTTTCTATTTAAGGAACTTACAAAAGAAAGAACAAAACATAGAGGAGCTTTACAATTACTATACCTTGTTAATTGGCACATTTGATTGGGATAAAAAGTGAGGCGTGGAAAGTTTTCCGTTGTTTTCTGGATAGTGGAAAAAGATAAAAGAGCACAACTTAATTGGAGACAAATATAGAAACAGAGATGTGTTAGGTTTTAGCTCCCAAACTTGATTGAGGGAAAAATATCAGTTTTTTACAAGTTAAATATATATATCTATATATATAAAAATGAATGTTTGTCTGTCTGTATGTCCGGTATACAAATTCGCAGTAGTTCACTAATTCAAACCAAAATTTCCATACATAGGTAAAAGAATACGGGGAAGACGATAGGCTATTTTAAAAAATATATAAATCAATTATTAAAACTATATATTTTTAGTCAGAAAATGATGATGACCATATTGCTGTATCATGTTTGATTATCAGATACAAAATTATATCGGGAAAAATTCCAAAAAGCAGAGACCACGGGTGAAACCAGTTCATTATTTTGTATGCAGGAACAAAATTCTAACAGAAAAGCATTCATTCGAGCAGAAATCAAAAGCCAGATCATCTTTCTATAAAAATATCGCTTCTCAGACACAAAGTTTGGAGCGGGACGTTTCACAAGAGTGACATCCACGGCGCCAATTTATAATTGTAACGAATAGTATGTGAAAAGGGTACATTTAATAGGGTAAAACCCGGGCTTTGCCCGGGTCATTCGGCTAGTATGTTATATTTAGAAAAATTATGATATATTTAAGAATGAGAGATTTCTGTTGTATTTTGATTGTTATTTAGAATTATTATTTGTTGCTTGATTTTGGTATACATGAGTATTTTACGATATTTTCTTTAGTCGAGTAGAAAAAGGAAAACAAAAGATTATTTACATAATGTACAAAGATTTGAGCCGGCCATCGGGAAAGGACAACAACGAGTTTTTATATGCAAAGCGTGACCTCTGGCGGTCTCGATTTAACAGAATATTTGAATCTATGATATATAATTTTAAAATATATAATATTTTATATAACATATATATATTTATAAGATGAAATACTAACTAAGAGGTGAATAAAAAATATTAGTATTAATTTGCAAAGGCGCTTAATATATGTTTCTCTCTTTCTCTCTGTTTAAGCTTGTATTTTGACGGTGAGAGATGGATTTAATTTTATAGGTGAATATCCTTCATCGTAAAGATAGAGGCTGTCTGGCCGACATTCATAGTTCCTAAAATTAAAGATACTTCGGCTAGTAAATCTTTTTATTTAAAAAGGAAAATACTGGCCGAGGTATCTTTAATTATAAGAATCCATCTGGCTGTGTATTTTCATCTATATTAGGGTAATCGAGTTGGTTTAGCTCCTTCATTAGCTTAAAACGTCTTTGGAAAATTCTCATGATTAAATGATTACCTTTCGAATCTCATGAGAACAAATCTTGTCCAGATTTACGATGACCATTTCCATGGATTCCGAGAGTAACTTCTGAGTTTGCAAAGCTTTTAACAATGTTTAGTGAGTTATTAGACCGCCTCGACAGGAGATTTTTGGAACATTAACCTATTTGGACAATATTTGATGTGCTTCTTTTTATCATAACAGCACCTCGGCTTATTTATCTGGAGTTGTCGCAGCCAAACTGCATATATTAAGTTTAAAACCCTGCCACACCTATATTAGCCCTACATAGCTTTCTAGGATTTCCTTTTGTTCCCAAAAATTAATAAATAGCTAATGGAACGAAATCTTGGCTCAAATGTCATCAGGAAGACGTGTATCATGAAGACCTCGACAATTCCTATTTTTGGAAAGGTTTTAAATATTTATAGAACGTTGGAAGAAGTGTACATCTATATAGACAATGCTGGAAAACAACAAAAAATTAAAAAGGCGTTTTATTTAGAGCACAAGTCTAAAGGACAAAACTTAAGGAAGTTGTATCTTTTAGCATTTATATCGGGATTCATACAATAACTCTGAAAGATATATATTACACAAGGATATCTTTTTTGGAGACACGGGAGATAACCAATTTTGAACGAAATTGCCTCTCTCTCTTTTTTGTAATAGACCTATGACATGATATACTTTCTACTTCTTTAAGTTTTGTTAGTTCACTACTAGCATTGTATTTGTTTTACCCATAAATATATGAATCAACGAATTATTTTTAAAGGGAACATATTATTTTTGAAGATAATATATATTTCATCTTTATATATACTTTTTAGTCATATTTTATATGAAAAACAGAAAAGTGTACACAGTTTGCTCATATATATAGAAATCCGTGTCGAATATTTCCATTTTCCGATGGACTCTGGAGAGAGATTTATCTTTCCATTTCTCCAAATCGGATTACAGGATGTTGAGCATTACAGGAGTTGGGAGAAACTTGAAGTCCCAATATATATTTATATGTATGACATACATAAGATAATATACCTAAACATAAGCTATATTTATAATATGATGCACTAGCGCGCCATCTGTTATCAAAATTCGAAACTATTTTAAAGGCGTAAGATTATTTTTGAAATTAAACAATTTCTACTACCCCCTTATTGCAATGTAAAAATTAATGGGAGGTCATTTTCCATTGCAGTAATGGCAGTAGAAATTGATAAATTCAAAAAGAATCTTACGACTTTAAAATAGTTTCGAATTTTGATAAGCTATATTATATATAATAATATTTTATTATTCAATAAAATAATCTTTTGTATGTTCACCTTAATATTTCGTCAATACATTGAAACATTAAATAACATTTACTAACTCACAAATACTTGAAATAGAGATATTTCAATACCTGAAGAGACAAATAAGAAGTATGAAGCTTTCACTAGCTAATGACTTTCTCAAATATCAGTCAGCAACTAAAATGAAGTTTGGAAAATACTTTTAAATAAGTAAGACAACCCAAGGACATCATTTATATTCAAATTGATAATATGTTAGGTTAGGGGGTCGGTGGAAGGATGGTCCGTTGGTTTTTGACCGTTCGATTCCCGCATTGGGCACTTTTTTCTGATTTAAAAAATGCTCAAATGGCCCCCAATTCTTGCAAAAGTCTAACCCCACCAGCGAGTGCAAGTAACCAAATGGGGCTCTGGCACATTTGTAAGTGCAAAGTCGAACTACTTTTTACATGTGTAGACATGTGATGCACTTACAGTAAAATTAGTCGCCTACTTCTATCCACCATGATTATCATGTACCACGTGTACCAGGGATAAGCAATATATATATATATATATATATATATATATAAGCAATGGTCGCCTCTTCCGTCAAAATAAACGTCAAAATCTGACGCCATCTATTGACCGTCGCCGCAACTAGCGGCATCGGGTCGGTGACAAAGCCACAACACCAACTTTGGCAAACTGATAAGCGTCCACCTAGAGACCATGGTTTCGGGCTAATGGCCCTCGTCAGTCTAGAGCGGACTTTATTCCATGAGATCCACAGGGGATCTAATGGAATCCTCACAATCTACCAAAGAGGTGTTTTGCTGGCAATGTGGCTGGGCCAAATCTATTGGCAAAACATAGATGGAAAATTTGCCGGGAGGAAATTAATCCATGGAAGCAATGGTCGCCTCTCCCGTCAAAATAAACGTCAAAATCTGACGCCTTCTATTGACCGTCGCCCCAACTAGCGGCATCGGGTCGGTGACAAACCGTTGCGGTGACGGTCAATAGATGGCGTCAGATTTTGACGTTTATTTTGACGGGAGAGGCGACCATTGCTTCCATGTATTAATTTCCTCCCGGCAAATTTTCCATCTATATGTTATAATAGAAAAAAAAAAAAAGATTTGATTTCTGTTGATTTTTGGAATTGTTGAGATTAATGCTATGGTAATGCAAGTTATTTTCTGTTTCTTTTTAGTACTAAATGGTATTGGTGATGCAGTCGTGGCAAGAATCTTGAAAGTAAAATAATAAAAATAGTAAATATTAGAAATTGCTTTAATTGAGCTTATGAGGTATATAAAAACATAGTTTGATAAAAGTACTGCCTGGCTTAAGGCGTAAGAATAATAAAAAAGGAATAACTTATTTACATAATGTACAAAAGATTTGAGCCGGCCAACGGGAACAACAACAATGAGTTTTTATAGGGGAAGCGTGACCTCTGGCGGTCGATTTAACAGAATATTTATAAATCTATAATATATAATTTTAAATGAAATAATATTTTATATAACATATATATATATATATATCTTTTAGGTTTACCTAGGCTATTAAATGAATCAAAAATCTATATTCAGCTTACAGGATAGCTGTAAGGAGATTTTAAGAACAGTAAAGGTTTTGGATTACAAAATTGATAATCTCTGGTAAGAAAAATTTGTCAAGATATTATCCAAGATAAACTTTGTTAATATTATAATCTCTTCAGTATAAAATTATAAATTAAAAAACAATAGAAAAATAAATAAAAATATCAGGTGTTGATATTAAAAACAAAGTAGGCATATCCTGAAAAGGAGCACATGTGCTTTTCAGAAGGTAGAGTACCATCTGGTGGAACAGAAATCAACTAAATATTGATTTAGCCTGTTCCCTGATATTTGGCCAACCCAATATCTTGATAAATTTATAAATGAAAGACAATTCGCTGAGGGAAGTGATGTCCTTTATTTATAAAATTTTAAAAAACTATATGACAATGGGAGACTAGAAGATAATGGGAATTATACATTAACCTAATAGCTGTACCACCAATTAAATTTTTACTGGGATTTTTATAAATTCGTGCTAAGAGTTTGAGAAGTTTAGTAAATATATATATTGTGAATAGATTATTTTCAACCACAAGGGAAATACAGAAATTGATTGTTTACAATTCGTATTTTCTAAAATGTATCAAATGATGTAACGCATAATATTTCATATTTTAGTTCATTTTTAAGGATGTCTTTATCCGAAAGAATTTATCAATTTAGCACGATGCTGCACATGACTGGTACAGAGCAGGAAGGACAAGCACCGGTTCTGTCATCCCAAAGGAACAACAGTCTTTGATTTCCAGAGTTAAGCCTGGTCTTCTACGGACAATGACTTTCCAGAATGGTTGCAAGGTTTACCGACTATGTACTAAGTGCAATTCTCAACCTGCAACCCCAAAGCACATCATTGACTGTATTGACTCATCCATTGATGAACTCTACTCATTCCCAGCAGACACCATCAACAATATCTACAAGCTTGATACCCTGTTATGATTGAGTGGAGATACGAAAGAAGAGAACTTGCGAGACATTAAGTAATCCACTCCTCTGGACAAGTTGAGGTACGATTTACCCCTCATTTTAATTTATAAACACATTTCAAGGTAAGCGCCTTAGGGTTGGATAAATTGACTTATAACCTGTCAGCTATAACAGGTCCTGAGCGACTCCACTCATATGGACAAGTAGAAGTACGATTTACCCTTCATTCTAATTTATCCGAACATTTCAAGGTAAACGCCATAGTTTTAAATAAATTGACTGATAACCTGCCAGCTATAACAGGTTCAAAACCAATTTTGGCCGCTTACTATTCCAAACTATGATATATCATCTTCTATTGACGACTTAATTGGTCCTGAAGTCTCAATGACTCTGTTTATTGGCGCGTCCATTATCCTATATTAATATTAACCAACTCCCAAATTTCCTAAGTTAGAATAGCTCGCTAGGATAATAGGATATATATTATTAAAGTCATTCATTCATATCATGTATGCTTGGATAACTAAAATATTGTTGAAGATATTTGAAAATGGAATTCATTACAGATTTAACTTTAATGTCTAAGGATGAAAGTGAAATCTATGGAGATATATTCGTAGTAGATATTGAACAGCCAAAATTTCTAAGTTAGAATGGCTCGCTAGTATAATAGGATATATATTATGGAGGTCATTCTGCCTCTCTCCCATCATGTATGCGTGGATACCTGAAATAAAGTTGAACGTTTTTTTAAATGTATTCCATTACTGATTTAACTTCAATATAAGGATGAAAGTGATATTTTATGGATATATTCATAGTAGATATTAAACAGACAGATAGGTTGTATACTTTCGGCATTCCAGGATATAACGTTAGAATTAGGGTTGTATAAGTTAAGACTGTTAATGGAACTTAAAGAAGACTAATTGTTGAAAATTGTCTATTACCTATGTCCCCTCTCCTCCCATCAAGTTGGTGGCTAATGTTTGGTTTAGTTAAAATCACTCGCTCTCTTCACCTTAAAATTTTGAAACTTTTAAATCCATTTTCCATGATTGTGTATATTCGCTGAATTTTCTCCTTATGATCATCGCTGATTTTATCGTTATTTATGGCGGCGAAAATTGGTTTTGACAATAAAAAATATTAGTTATATACAAATTGTTGCCTTCTCTTATGATTTAAAAGTCTACAGTAGGCAGTAAATACAATACCATCATTAAGTGGTTTTCGGTAGGGTTTTTTTCATTATTTTTAACACAATTATTAAGATGAAGAGCGTGTCGAAAATTGATCTTAGTTCTGATCTGCACCGAAAAGATTTTTAACACAGCCTTAGAGTAGACATGCCTCTTACTATCTCCTAACTCGGTAGGTATAAAATATAAACTATTTTATATTGTTTTCTTCATGATAGTATAAGATAATTGTTTAATTATACTTCTTCATTTGTGGTTGTATAGTTCGGGAATAAGTTTCATTCTATTTTTGCTGTTTGTATTAATCCAAATGACCAGTTCTACATAATAACCTTAAATTTCTGTCTGAATATTATGATATTTCAATATTAAGTGTATTTTCAATTAAATATATGATTATTGGAATAGTCTTATATGAAATATCGGAGTATATACACTGTATATAGACACGAAAGATTAATTTCAGAGAAGGAGTGCTGGTGTTATCTTTCTAATCAAAGTATCATAACAAATTTTACAATAATGTAAAAATAATAATTCAGAAAAACCTGCTTATATCGATTCGTGCACGGGAATGAAAGCACTTCATATTTACAAAATTTACAACAGAAAAAAAATTCCTTTCAATATCTAAATATATATTAACAGAGAAGCTCTTAAGCTGGTAATAGTTAACATGGAGATTTCTCATATTTTCTCAATTTATTAGAAAGCACATAATGTAATAAAAAGAAGACAAGAGACATAATGGAATACTAACACCTAATTGTGAAACTCAACGTGGCAGAGTGCCATGTATCGGGATCAAATATTAATTAAACTTAGTTTTATCAATTCAGGAATTTGGCCAATATCCTTTCTCGAATTAACAAGATAAGTCCGCCACGTAGGAGTTTCAAGTTGAAATCCCTCGTCAGTTTGTTGAAGAATGTACTTTATTAAATCACTAGGGAAAATAGACAATCCGGGTTTGTGAATCTCCAATTACTCGATATTTTGATGAATCATCAAGTTTAGATGGACATCGTGACATGCATCAAAATTTCGACATATAAAGGAGAATCTCAGATAGGGTAAATGATAAAATAACATCTATTTCAAATTAACTTTTCTGAAGGCAGAGAACGCCAATATATCAACTTTACTTTACTTAAAAATGAAAATAATCTCTTATATCAATATTAAAGTGAAAACATTGGATATCCAGGGATAGTTTTCTTTTTCGAAAAGTCCTATTTATGCTGCGATACAAGTCCTATTTAACAACTCTCTGGTGAGAGGACATTTCTCCTTAAAGAATAATTTGGCTCTACAACTAGTTGTTCTTCACAGAGAAAGGTTTTACTGTATATTCAATGCATGATTTCTTTAGAAATTTTAAAATAAATTTAGGACAATAGTGATACTGTTTTTGTTGTCATGTCCAATGAAGAGCCTCAGATGTCTCCATACATCTCTATCACAGCAGCAGCAATGCCCAATATCTTGGGTGTGTAAAGCTGCTCCTCTGGGCCTATGTCAATTATCTGCAAGGCTGAGGCCATTGCTGGGCATGAGAATATGTGAGTAGGTTTTAGTTCCACACCAGGACAGTTCATTGGAAAATGGGTGCCGTTGCCACGTTAGTCACCTTGGAAACGAACCAGAATTTGGTCGAATATTCCAAGTGTATTACTAACTCTGGGTGTATATATATATATATAGTTTATTGGTTAATTGCTGGAAACACATCTTTGTTGGGGACTCGAGTTAATTATATTGCCACGTGAAAAATTAGGAAAGACAAACTCAAGTATGACACAGCAATTTCAGACAATAACAAACTATAAATGATAAAGAAAAGATAAGCAAATAGGGAAGTTTACAGAGTAGCAAAATATAAACATCAAGAACGATACTATGTTAATAAAATAATAAATAATTTGCTACAATATGATTTCGTTCATAATCTAATGGCACCTAATTGCTAAATTATACTTTTATGAAGATATACAAATTTTAGTTGTTATAGATAAAACCACTTTTGTGTTGTAAATTTTGTTTTAACAATAATCATATTAAATATATTGGCATAAAGCTTAATCGTACTCATTGTTTATAAACAAATTTGTTTATTCGAATTCTTAGGATCAAATTTTCTAACGACGCTAACAATATTGTAACAAAATATTTATTATTTTATTAGCAGAGTATTATTTTTTAATGTTTATATTTTGCTATACTCTTTTTTGCTTATCTTTTGTTTATCGCTCATAGTTTGTTCTTGCCTGAAATATATTGTTATCTCATCCCGAAGTTGTGGTCTTCCCTAATTTTCCACGTGGCAATATTTATTGGATCGGGAGCTATACTATTCATATTACCTGAGCATATGTGATTTTTTTAACTCTTCAAATAGAAGATTTATTAAATATTTACAGACGCTCTTCAAAATCTAATGCGTATTTTATTCGCTCAGATGATGCAAGAAGGGGTTTGCAAATAAGCAGTTATTTCAGTCCTAAATAAACACCGTCAAACAAGAAGTCAAGGAGTGATTGCCCTTGATATAGATTCCCCATCTCCAGTACATTCACGTAACACTTTTTATCCGCATAAATAAATAGGTTTATCCTTAAGCCATGTTTATCTTGGTGAGGTAATAGTGATTATGCAATAACTGTAAATACACAGTGTGAACTCTCTTCAGCACGGCAAACTTCGCATATAGCAGATCAACCTTTCGGTGTTTGCACTTGTAAAAGAATAGAAGGGTTTCCTTATTTTATTAAATATTTATTAAAATTTTATAAAGATATTTCATATATATTCAGAGTTAAATCTTTAGAAATGACAATAGAAGCATTTGTATTCATGGTAAACGTTTTGCGGATTTCGACAAATTAGAAAGAAGGAATCATATATCGCCGCAACTCTTTTTTAGAGTTGCGGCGATATATGATTCCTTCTTTCTAGGAAGCATTTGTCTTGAATATATTCCTTCACATTACTCTGATTTATCTCCACGAGACTTTAAATATATTTACTTTTTTTTCAAACACCCACAAATTTGAATATATAAAAAGATAAATTTGAAAGACCTCATCCAATTATACGACGTCGAATTAAGAAAAGGCCGTTAGAAGATATCCCAACGGAGATATATAGAAAACTAGAAGAAGTTCTAATCTCAATTGTTATTGGTTAAAGGCGGGTTTCTTCCCTTCAATTACCGCGATAGACTGGCTGAGGTTAGGTTACACCGCTTCTATAGCACTTCTCTTTCCTTGCTGGCCATTCTTTTATTAAAGTTATTTTCAGCTTAATGCTAAAGGACGCCTAGGACCATATATATATGTGTGTGTGTGTGTGTATGCGTGTGTGTGAAAATAATAAAAAGGTAAATGTTAGAATTAAAATAAAAAAAGGCATATCATGACCATGAGCTCATGAGCTTTTCAGATGACAGAGCGCCATTTAGTAGAACAGAAATCAACTAAACGGTGATTTAGTCTGTTACCTGATATTTGGCCAACCCATTTTCTTGATTTTACTTGAATTTTCTTGATGGCTTTTCTTGATTCATCAAGAAAATGGGTTAGCCAAATATCAGGGAACAGGCTAAATCGACGTTTAGTTGATTTCTTTTCCACTAGATGGTGCTCTGCCATCTAAAAAAGCTCATTCCACCACAGGTCGAATTTCTATATAAAATAATAGATTGAGAAGGTGTTGCATTCCAACTTTCTTTAAGGTGTTATTTTTCACTTATTTAAGGTAGTATTCTATCTTCCAACTCAATACAAATGATTTGCTATTTAACAGTATTTAGAAAGTCGTAAAAATGACTTGAATGAGACTGACTACTTATCGAGATTCACATTTTTAGCTGAAGAAGGACTTTTTAATTTCGTTTTCAACTAAGAAAAAGTTGAGGCGTCACCTTTTTTTCTAAATTGTTAAAACCTTTAAACGAGTTTAGAACATTGTCAGCAAAAGTGACGACAAGCAACTCTGGACATGATTAGTTTTGCTGTATGGCCAAAATATAAGTAAATGTCTCATATATTGATTTCAAAAACTCTTAGATTCATTAAATATATGAATAGATATGAAATGATTAATACCTAAAACTACTGATATATTCATATACTATTTAATAATTGTTCAAATGAATACAAAGCAATAACACGCCATCTATATACAGGGTGATCCAAAAGTCCCGCACAACTTTAAAAATTAATAACTCCGCGAATATTTGCGCTAGAGCAATGCGGTAAACACCATTGTGTTCAGGATGCAATGGGATTTTTTATGGCAAATAATGAAAAATTCGAAATTGATTTTAGTTACAACTTTATTCGCTAGATGGCGCTCTACCAGAATCAGAGATTCAGCGGCCAAATTGTTTGATAAATTGAAAAATATAACTGAACGACATGTATTTTTCCTTTTTGAATACCAGGAAAGAACCCTAATAATATCAAATGATAAATTAATAAAACACCATTTCGCCAAAAGTTAGAAGAATTGTTTGACCATTTTTAAATACAATCTGAGATATGTAAAATAGGTATATGCAAATTAAAACATGTATCAAAAATATTTATATTTTAAATGGAGTTTTGTGAAATAAATTGAATGTTTGAAAATAACTACTGATATCAATACACGATTTTTGAAATGTCAATATAGTACCAAAAATTATGATGGCACTACTAATAGGATTTCGTGCTATAAGGAATGTATAGTTTCTTGACTAATTGTCGACACTTGACTATTTAACTGGATATTTGTCATGATCCAAAAATGAAATATAGAGGGGAGTGACAAAATATATTTGTCGTACTTTATTCCAAATATCCTATGGGTTTGTCAAATGTTATCATTGTTTATTATACTGTACATAATTTTGAAAATGTATCTCCTCAAAAAAATGCATTTTTAAATCGACCTTTTGCGTTGAACAACGTGGTAGCAAAATCATTTTGTATTATTTTTTGCGCAAAATATCTAAAATTGGGGGGGGGGGGGGATAGAGAGATTATACCTTATGCTATTTCTTCTAATGAGCGAAAAGCGATAAACTAAACATAAGGGGTAAAATTGTGTATACCAGTGTTATTCGAGAAGTTATAACACTTTGGCCTGCACGACATAATATAAAATGTGGGCAAATGACAAACAAAAAAATTACCGTTTACAGAAAAAAAAAGAGTCAAGATGTGAGGACAGCATTTATTATTCCCATAACCCAAAACAAAGAGCTGCAAAATATAACACATGAGGTAACTGCCTTCTCTCTTGTATTAGGTCACAATCCTTGCTCAATGTGGCGCCCTTCATTCTCAAACACCGCCTGCAGACGATAGATGACAGAATGGTCACAATTAAATAATTGAAATTTATAAAACGCGCCATCAGATAGAAGCCTTCAACATGGCCAATGTGGTAGGCCGGCATCGATAAAAACGCGACTTAATGTACCCCCATAACCGAAATTGTAAGGCGTCAAGTCTGGTGATGGCACCGCGGGAGATATGAAGAGGTCCTCCATCTTGCATGAATGTTATTTCGCTTAGTGCTTGTCTGTCCTGCAATATGGGAATAACCTTTTCTCTCAAAAGTTGAACATAACGTTCACCAGTTACAAAAACGGTTTTAAAAGTTCTTCCATTGATTTTTTCAAAGAAAAATGGCCCAATAATAAAAGAAGAAGTGAACTCACACAAAACTGTAACTCTGGGCTGATGAAATTGTATTTCTGTAAAAATACTAGGGTTTTCTGTTGCCAAAATGAGGCAGTTTTGAATGTTAAATTCTCCCTTTAGATAAAAGTTAGCATCATCTGTTCTTAGAACATTTGACAGCCAGTTTTCATCAATATCAATTTGCCGAAAAACCCATGCAGCGAATTCTTGACGCTTCTCAAAATCGCTGACTTTCAACTCGTGAAAACTTTGAATTTTGTTAGGATATTTTTATAGAAAAATTCTAAATGTGTGTTCTCTCCAAACTGTTCCATACGAAATCCCCGTTTGTCGAGAAACTTGTCTAGCACTTACTTCTCCATACGGGGATAACGTTTCAATAGCTTCAGCATTCTGCAAAACCGTAACAGCCACTGACTTGCATGTCGATGGTCTTCCACTCCGAGGTTTTGCTTCCAGAGATCCAGTTCCCTCAAAACTTTTAATCAATCGCTTTAGAGAGTAGCAACTCATTGGTCCTTTACCGCTTCGAATATCTTTAAAGGAACGAAACGCTCGTAAAGCTTCAGTGGCAGATTCTGAATCACAATTTAAAAAATTCACCAAGAGTGCTTTATCCTGTAGGGACGGCATTCCAAGTGGAAGGGGAGAAGTTCGACCACACCTCCTTGCGGTCCCCCCTGGACCCTTGGAATATTTGACCAAATTCTGGTTCGTTTCCAAAATGACTAACGTTGCAACGGCACCCATTTTCAAATGAAGAGCAAAACTGATATCTCCAGTAATGCTACCGCGTCCGGGGTAACCGCCGCGTCAGGAGCTGCAGCTCGAGCTCATGATGAGAAATCTACTACGAGGACACAATTCAATCTACTGCAACTCAATATAAATGGTACCCAGAGGAAAATAAAGAGCTGACTTGTCTTCTCCGTGACAACAATGTACATATTAATTGTCCTCAGGAGACAAAATTGAATCAGAATCTGAGATTCAATATCAAAGATTATACAACACTACGAATGGACAGACCGGGAAAATTCGAAGGAGGACTTGCCGTTTTGATTAAAACTCTAGAAATCAAATTTAAGGAAATCGCCTATAATCAGAGTAAGCCTAGAGAAGGCACGACAGAAGCTCAGGCAATAGAAATCTATCTTACAGGTAAAACAATTCCAATCATAAATGTTTATCACCACCATAATATTATCATCAATACAGGCCTGATAGAGACATTAAGTGAAGCGTCTTCGGATATCGCAATCATACTTGGTGATTTTAACGCCGAAAGACCAACTTGGGGATCACCTGTCCAGGATAACAAATGTCAGCAGGTTGAGGACATGCTAACGGACCTCGACCTTACGCCGTTAAATAACGAAAAGAACACCTATCTATCCAAGTCCACAGGCACAGAATCCGCAATAGACATCACAGCGATAAATTACAACATCGCACCCACAACACAATGGAAAATTCTGAAAAGTGCAATCAGTGACCACAGACTAATTTTAACAACCCTAAAATTCAAAATTGAGAATTTCCAACAGAATAGAAGAACACTGGGAAAAAAATTACAGAAAAGCTCGAAGAACTGTGCAACGAAGAATTAAATCACAGAACGATTGACAAAAAAATTGGAAAAATTCTCTTCGAACATATCCAAAGCTGCAAAAGTATCGATACCTAGAGGTAGACGTAAAGACCTGTGAAAACTTTACTGGAAGGACCACAATATCGAGGCGATGATTGCAGAGAGAGACAATAAAAATGAACTTCTTAAAACAAATAAAACAGAAGAAATCATAAAGGAACTCATTGAAATTAGTCACAAAATAGAACAAGAAATTTGGATATTCAAACAATAAAAATGAGCAGAATTCTGGAAAGCCATCACTGAAATATAATTAGTGTTATAAAACAATCAAAACCAACACTAATCCTCCAATACTCTAACCGATATGAACAGCGAGAACGAACAAACAGATGGCTGACATAATTGCTGAATATCTTTCAAGCACTTCTAGACTCAGCTATACGAATGAAGGCAGGACTCTAAAAAATAATATAAACAAGTTAGTTAAACAAGCAAGAAATTACCATCAACAAGATATTTACTCGAGAGACTTCACACTGAATGAGCTAAATTCATCAATAGGAAAGTTAAATCCAAGATGTCACCTGGGGATGCTCTAATCTTTGGTCAAATGATTAAACACTTTGGAGACGAAGCTAAAAATCAACTCCTACGAATACTGAACATTTCATGGCAAACTGGTAAACTACCAAAGAATTGGAAGATATTAATTATAGTGCCAATACTGAAACCAAACAAAGATGCTAAGGAATGCAAGAACTATCGGCCAATTGCTCTTACCAGCATACTTTGTAAAATAACAGAATGAATTATTCACTCTAGGCTCATAGTCTGGTTCACTAACAATAATAAAATAAACTTCTACCAAACTGCCTAAAGAACCAGACACTGTACAACTGATAAACTGTTCTACTTCTGTCAATCAATAATAGATTTCTAGGAAAAAATCCAAAGAAGACAACGGCCGTATTCCTGGAAATGCACCTCAGCTTTTGATCGAGTGTAGAAATTATTTGAAAGGCTGCACAACATCGGAGTAAGAGGAAAAACCTTAATCTGGATTGCAGACTTCTTAAGGGGAAGAAGGATAAAGGTTCGGATCAATGGAACATTTTCCAAGGACCGAAGAACATGGGCTGGTGTACCTCAGGGATCTGTGCTCAGTCCTCTACTCTTCTCGCTATATATTAACCGTTGTTTATGTAAATAGATGAATATTATTTGTATTATTTAAAGCCTCATTATGTAAAAATATATGTATATATAAATTGGACATTTGTTGTTGGCCATGGTCAAGTTTGAGCTCTTGTACGTCTAATTACGACACAACAAAAGTGGCGACGAGGATGCGCGATCTACAGAGCCAGTAAAAAGCTGAGGAAAACGACGTCTATGCAAGTATAACAACTACATCTTTTAAACAAATCTGACTCTCGGATTATGGAGAGGAAAAATAGGAAAATGGGTTAAGATTACATCTTTTAAACTATCTGGATCAAGAAAACAAAGGAGTAGAAAAGATTAGCATGACAAGTTCAAAGTTAATAGTACCTTTTAGATGCTATAGCCCAGTGGAGGACACTTCGATCTTTTTGTACAAAAATTTGAGGCTTTCTTTTTGGCATCTGAAGGAGGAGATTAAAGTGCTGATTTTACCTCGCTACCAGATTCTGAAACTTTGAAGCAGGGAAACGACATTTTCTTCCTGGTTTTCGTCCTTCTTTATTTGGCAATAAATTGTAATTTCGTCTATATGTTGGGAACCATGATGCGAGACCGTTTTGTGTCTGGAATCAAGTCGGAACTCCTGCAAAAGAAGCTACTACAAGAGGACGACGATGTCACCCTGGATAAAGTTTTTGCAGTGGCGATCTCGTTCGAATTGGCGGAGATAAATACAAGAGAATTACAAGATAAATTAGTGGCCAAGATATCCCCTGTGAATTGAAAGGATAAAAAGGGTGAGTACAATAATAGTACGGCGCAGTATAGGCCTTTCAAGCAAAGTGGCAAAGGCAAAAAGTGTGTTATAGATGTGGTGAAAGACATTCACACGTGGCATCTGTTTTACCTCATAGAACAAAGACTTGTTTTAAAATGTAATAAACTGGGTCATTTAAGTAGGGTCTGCAAAGCTAGTAAAAGAATGTGGGGATGTAAATTTGTACAAGAGGACTCTATATATTCTGTACAGGGCGAAACTGATGCCACAATAAATTTAACAGTAGATGAATATTCTTTGTGCTTTACAATAGATACAGGAAGTCCAGTTACGTTAATACCTAAAGATATTTATAAGATTTATTGGCAAGGTAAAAGATTATTTTCAAAATATTTAAGATTAAAATCCTTTTGTGGTAAATCAATAGAGATTATAGATCAAAGAAATGTTTTTGTAAAAGAAGCCAACCAATATTTACGATTAATAGTTGTAAATGAAAAAATCCAGGTAATTTTATTAGGAAGAGAATGGCTTAAACAGTTGAAACTTGATTATTCTTTATTGTTTAGCATTAAAATTTTAAATAATGAATAAAATAGAAATATATTTAAATATATAAAAATTTGATGGATAGGTATGCAGATTTGTTTAACAAAGATTTGGGCTGTCTAAAGGACGTTAGAATACATTTTAATTTGAAAAAGGATGTGACTCCTGTGTTTTGTAAGGCCAGAAGTTTACCTTTCTCTCTAAAAAACAAAGTAGAGAATGAAATTGATCGTTTAGTGAATTCTTGCATTTTATAACCTATAGTTCATGCATATTGGACCGCTCCAATAGTACCAGTATTAAAAAAGGATGGTAGTGTAAGGATATGTGGTGACTTTAGATGTACAGCTAATAAAGCAATAGAATTAGATAGGTATCTCCTTCCATCGATCGATGAGATCTTTTTAAAATTATCTAGAAGCACCGTATTTTCGACTCTAGACCTATCACAGGCTTACTTACAAGTAATGTTAGCGGAAGAAGCCAAAGCTGTTGTTGATATAAACACAACAAAGAGGTTGTTTTCTTATAAAAGACTACCATATGACGTAGCGGTAGCACCAAATAAATTTCAGAGGATTATGGAAGGCCTATTTTCTGATTTGCCAGGTGTGGCCTGCTACATAGATGATATTTTGGATGCAGGAAAAGACTTTGAAGATCATGAACAAAAGTTGGATCTAGTGTTTAGATGATTGCTAGAAAAAGGTTTAAAGTTAAACAGATATAAATGTAAATTTAAAAAGAAATCGGTGGAATATTTAGGGTTTAAAATGGATAAATATGGACTGCATCCCTTAGAAAATAAAATTAAAGCAGTGATAGAGGCGCCTGAACCTAAAGAATGTTTCGCAATTGAGATCTTTCAAAGGACTCTTAATTTATTATTATCGATTCATAAAGAATATAGCAAACATTTTAGCGCTATTCTATCAACTTTTGAATAAAAATTGTAGATGGAATTGGACGAAAAAATATCGAATGTTATTTAAAAAATGTAAATCAATATTAATAGACTATGGACTAGGCGTAATTCTGAGTCATAGAAATGATAGAAAGGAAGAATGCCCTATAGATTTTGCTTCTAGAACATTAACTGAAGCGGAAAAACGTTTCTCTCAACTAGAAAAGAAAGCGTTGAGCATAACTTTTGGCGTTGAGAAATTCAGACAATACTTACTGGGACGAAAATTTGTATTGGTCACAGACAACCGACCCTTAATTCATATATTTTCACCTCATAAACCAATTACCATATGTGCATCATCCAGAATTAAAAGATGGTCCTTAAAATTAGCTGCATTTAATTATACTGTGGAATTTCGAAAAACTAGTGATAATTCCAATGTTGACGCATTGTCACGTCTTCCTTTAGAATAGAGTGTCAGGGAGTACCTTGATGAAGACCAGGTACTTCTACTTAGAAAGTCGAATGAGGTACCGTTCTCTTTTATGGAGGTGGCTAATGAGACGCCCCAAGATAAAATACTGTCTATAGTATTAAGGAATGTTAGAGAAGGCAACTGGAAATTCACAAGGGTACCGAGAGAAAACCCACTAGCTCCTCATTATAAGATCAATGAGGAATTAAGTTTGGAGTTTGGTTGTCTTCAATGGCGTGAAAGAGTGGTAATTCCCCAAAAATTAAGATCTTTAATTTTAAATGACTTGCATGAAATACACATGGGGATTGTTAAAATGAAGATGATTGCCAGACGGTATTTTCTGGTGGCCAGGCATAGACAGTAACATCGAGGTGTTAACTAGAGAATGTAGAGCATGCCAAGAATCGGCAAGCATGCCCCCGGCTACCATCTCGGAATGGACTTGGCCCGAAAAACCGTGGCATCGACTTCATCTTGATCTAGCGGGTCCGTTCATGGGAAGAATGTTTTTGGTTCTCGTGGACGCATACTCAAAGTGGATAGAAATTTTTATCATCAAAGATATTACCAGAAAAACGATTATAAGTCATCTTAGAGAAATTCTCGCCAGAATTGGATTGCCTTAATTTTTTGTTACAGATAACGGAAGACAGTTTGTCTCCGGTGAATTCGAGCAATTTACCAAAATGAATGGTATACGGCACACTAAGACCAGTCCGTATAATCCTAGTACAAATGGTTTAGCTGAGAGATATGTAAGAGAGTTTGAAAACCTTTTGAGAAAGAATAATGGGAAGGATGATTTAGAGACGAATCTACAAAGTTTCCTATTTGCTCATAGAGCATTCCCCCAAACTGTAATAAAGGAATTCCCCGGCGGAACTGCTAATGTAGAGAAGTTTAAGATCAAGATTCTCGAATTTAATACCAAGATGGGAAATCCGCGAGAGGTATTTCATGAGGCCGTAAGAAGGCAGGAGCAGTTTACTACAGGTTGCGAGGTTTATTTCCGCAACTATGCAACTGGACCTAAACGGTAAAAAGGTACCATTTTGGAATTATTGAGCTACCGTCACTACCTTATAAGTTGCGAGGGCGTCGTGTATAAGAGGCATATCAATCAATTGCGACCTGTGAGAAAGAAACAAGTGGAGACAAGAAATTTGATACTTCCTCGAACATCAGGAGAGAAGCCTGTAGGTGGAAGTCAGAAATAAAATGAAGAGGAGGTTCCAGAGGTTACATCAGGAAACAAGGAGGAGACTGCTTCTGTGCACGTACCCTCTTGCACTCCTAAACCGGAGGCTGCCGCTGTGCAAGTGCCCGTCCGCAGTTCTAGACCTCAGAGAGCCAGGAAACCCCTAGACCGGCTGGAGTATTATTAAGGGGGGAGATGTGTTGTGTATGTAAATAGATGAAGATTATTTGCATTCTTTAAAGTCTCATTATTTAAGAATATATGTATATAAATTGGACATTTTTTGTTGGCCAAACGAAAAGAATCTGAGGCTCTTTATTGGACACGACAAAAGCAAAAACGGCATTCCAGAGTAAAATAAATCATCAGAGATATATAAATATTTTTCTAATGAATTAAAATAAATATAATCGATACTGAGAGAGAGTTGAATTTTAAAAAATAGAAAATTATTATTTTCGAAATATAAATATCTGAGAGGATTCCAGCAAACCGCATCTAAAATATCAGGTTTTTTTTTTCTACATGTTTTAATTTGCATATGCCTATTTTACATATCTCAGATTGTATTAAAAATCGTTAACCATTTCTTCTAACTTTTGGCGAAATGGTGTTTTATTAATTTATCATTTGATATTATTAGGGTTCTTTCCTGGTATTCAAAAAGGAAAAATACATGTCGTTCAGTTATATTTTTCAATTTATCAAACAATTTGGCCGCTGAATCGCTGATTCTGGTAGAGCGCCATCTAGCGAATAAAGTTGTAACTAAAATCAATTTCGAATTTTTCATTATTTGCCATAAAAAATCCCATTGCATCCTGAACACAATGGTGTTTACCGCATTGCTCTAGCGCAAATATTCGCGGAGTTATTAATTTTTAAAGTTGTGCGGGACTTTTGGATCACCCTGTATATACAATGGAAGGATTTAAACACGACGGTTTCGCCTATTTAATCCATCGAACCACTTCTTAGAGCTCTAATACTGTAAAATGAAAGGAATTAAAAGCACGAATGTTTCTTTAATACATAATACAAACTTCTACTGCCCTTACTGCGATGAAAAAATATATTGGGAGGGCTTGGATCATCAGTGGTGAACCCTTCCAGCGGTTTCGCCAATTTAATTCACCAGACCGCCCTTCAGAGCACTAATACTGTATTGGACGATTCTGCTTATATACGCAGCACTGAAGGGTGGAATCTCAGAAATGGTTTACAAGAAAACTATGGACATTAGCTTATAGGACAGTAGAATTACATTCAAATATTTGCATCGAGCAATGCTCTTCCGTAAACACTAAAGACAAGGTTAGTATTATGTATAAAAGAAACATTCGTGCTTTTAAATCCTTTCATTTTATATGTATAGATGGCGCGTTATTGCTTTGTGTTAATATATCTCTAATACTGTATTGGACGATTCTGCTTATTGTTTGCAGAAGAGCATTTCTTCATACAAATATTTATATTTATTTTTCTGTAATATAAGCTTATGTCCATAGTTTTCTTGAAAACCATTTCTGAAATTCTATCTTTCAGTGTTGCATATATAAACAGAATCGTCCAATACAGTATTAGAGGTGTAAGAAGCGGTCTGGTAGATTAAATTGGCGAAACCGTTGGGAGGGTTCACCACTGATGATCCAGGCCCTTCCAATATATTTTTTCATCGCGGTAAGGACAGTATAAGTTTATATGGCATGTAAAAGAAACATTCGTGGGTAAATCCTTTAATTGTTCAAATATAAATATTGGGTTTATAAATTCAATTTCCTTCTATCGATAAAATATGTAACAATTATATTTATTGGCAATGTGTTTCTTTTCACAATAATTACATCGAATATTATCTCTACAGACCTTACTGCAATGATAAAAGTTATTTATATATAAATATGCAATAAGGTCTATAGAGATAATATTTGATGTAATAATTGAATATAAACACCCCAGCCAATAAATGTAGTTGTTAAAATTTATATATTATATCATTTTATTATTAAATTTCATCGCAGTAAGGACAGTAAAAGTTTGATTTTTTTGTGAAAAGAAACATTCACGCTTTGGTGTTTTTCATTTGTATTATTTAGATGGCGTGTTATTCCTATGTATTATAAAATGTATTAAGGGTATGTAACATCTAGGATATTTAACTGTCATATCACAACGTGGGAAACAAAGATTACCTTTTGAAAGCATAAAAAGTGGGCTTGCTGCTCTCTCTGATAAAACGCTATATTATTTTTATTCCAATTATTTTATTTCCAAAGCTCTATATCCCGCAAGGGATACTTGAGCCAAACAAGGAGAAAAGTTTATTTACATAAGTTATTTACATTATTCAACGCATTAAAACATCAGAGATCCAGATTTTGTAGAAAGTTTAGAATATATTTACAAAATGAATTGAACTTTAAATATGTTTTTTATCGGAAATCAAATCGTTAAGTTCACAAACAACTAGTTCATTCTCATTCTATAATCTTGAAATGCTGGGCAATCGATCAGTAGATGACTTGAGGTTTGTTTCTCAATACCACAAAAGCAACTTGAATCCTCTACTGCCTTTATTCTATTTAAAAACTTTTGAAATTTCCGTGGTTTGCAACAAATTGATTATTATAAAGTAAAAGCAACTTTACATTAAATATAGTTACATATGTAACAAAAGAGGATTCTTTCCCTTTACTTATGCATCAGGAAAAGGGATAGGTACCTCTTTTGATACATGAATTTCATCCTCCAGCAATATAATGTTGTATAGTTATATATTGTTATGAAAATATGTTGCGCTGAGTTTGTTATTACAATACGTATTGTTATAAAATAAATAAAGTTTCCAGGTTTAAGTTTCTCGTTCGAATTTTTATTTTCAAGTTTTTGGACTTGTCAGTCCTTCAACAGGAGTATCACGATAATAAATTGATGATATATATACTATTTTTATATACAAATTAATTTTCAATTTTAAATATTAAAGATATTGAAAGGGGGAGAAAAAATACATTACCTTCTTTATCGTGTCTATTCATATTGTATATTCTATTGTCTTGACGAAAGTTGGCGTTCAGCCAACCGAAATATTGGTCAATAAATCTTCTATTCAATCCAATATATGCCTTTTTATTATCTAAATAGTTATACATGTAATTATATGATGCACTAGCGCGCCATCTGTTATCAAAATTCAAAATTATTTTAAAGGCGTAAGATTCTTTTTGAAAATAAGCAATTTCTACTGCCCTTACTGCAATGGAAAACCATTAATAACCATTAATCTTTCCATTGTAGTAAGGGCAGTAGAAATTGTTTATTTTCAAAAATAATCTTACGCCTTTAAAATAATTTTGAATTTTGATACATGTAATTAACTAAGTGTTTTTAGACTCTATTTAAATAATAGAACAATATTTGTTTTCTTCTCTAAGCTTCCATAATAATATTAATGTATATTCATCCCTGACTTTACAATTCAGCAAAATCAATAGGCAATCTAAAGCCAGATCTCTTTTAACAATTTTTTACTTCTCAAGCTTTCGGTCTAATATGCCCTTTAACATAAGACCTAGAAGTAATACTTCCAGTTCTCCTTTTGAGGGCATATTGCTTCAAAAGCTTGAGAAATAAAATATTTAAAAGAGATCTGGCGCTGAATTTCTTGCTGATTTTGTTAAATAATAACATTAGAGCCAATAGTTTTGTTATTGAACGATTTTCGATTTTTTGGATATTTATATTTATTCTGTATTTAACCTTATATAATCTTATATGGACATTGGAATAAAGTAGTTTCAATTTCAATCTCTCTCTCTCCTTTTTGAAAAATATATTCTTCTAAATGCTATTGACAATTAAAAACAGTCTATTGACATCAAGTCAACGGTCAAAAAGGAGTTTGCAAAGTTTAGAACAGAATAGGAAAATATGTACACCAGACGTACAACATTATTATATTAATAATTCCTGATTATAAAGTTTTATATTATTTCATACCTCATACATACATAGCTGTAATCGTTAATCTATCTATTTATCTCCTTTATCTATATTAACTCCGTGTCTTAGCTGCATTCAGAAAAACAAGGAGAAATATTCCCAGCAATCAATTCCATTCGCATGCTTGCATTTGACCAAAGTTAACCCCACAATCTACATTATTGAATTAAAACGAGAGTTCCAACCGTAAAGAAAACAGGTTAAAGAATTCACAAGTAAACTTTGCGCAACGTGTAGTAACTCCGTAAATGTTTGCTATTGATCTAGTTTAAATGAAAGAAACTGCTTTCTCTGCTTTTTTTAAAATGGGATTTTGTTCCTACTTTACTAAACCAAAATATTTAAAATGTTGGATCTTAGGTCGTTTATTTGTGTATAGGTTCCCCAGCAAGCCCTTCTCTCCTCCTTGAAATTTGTAAATAACATTGCTGTTTATTGTAACTATTGTTATACCCTCTTCTACGTGGAGAAGTTGTATAAGACCAAAAGGTCATAACAGGGACTTTTGTTGTTGTTACTACTGTTATTCTTGTATGTATCCTACATTTCTGTGCTTGAAGAATCTTTATAAGACTAAAATGTCTTAATAAAGCTTTTGTTGTTGTTGTTATATTTAAAATGTTGCTATTTTAGAATAAGGCAGAATTTCTTGAAATACGACTAGGTATTTATTTTGCCACAGCACAGCTATGTAGGGAACAGTATTAAAATGGAGTACATATAGACAATCTATTTTCAAAATTATTAATATCAAATCAGACACGATATCCCACCAATGAATATTTGCCCCAAAGAACCTCGCAATTTAAAATATCAAGTTTAAATTTTCAATTTAGAAATTGAAAGTTTAGAAAGAGAAAACACAATTCAATATAGTGTTTACTGTTTAAAGAGTCAGTAATAAAAAGAAAGAAGAACACAAGAAAAAAAAATGTATGACTATATATACCATATATTAGAAATACTACACCGAGAATAAAAATTGATTAAATAATCGAGAGTTTGAATCTATAATTTGTAGTTGGAAATGAAAATAAGAAAATAATAAACCCAAAACACTAATTAACCGTATTTTGTTTATGTAAAACAATTAATAAATTGTTGTAATTCTATTTTTAATACTAATCATCAATAAGAACAAGGTATAAAAAGTGCGACAAGAAAAAATAAAATGAAGAGGCTCCAGTATATATATCCCGCATATAACGATATCCTGCTTACAGCGCATCAGAATGGTATCGTTAATACGATATGGAACAATATTTTGTTCGGATAGAAAGACGAGAAGGTACAGTTTGTATCATATGACATGTCAGCTAATGGCCCCTCTAATATATTAGCTATCAGACGTGCGACTCAGGCCCGTAGATAACCCATTAGCTCTCAATACCTCACCCAACCTATGATCAAGAAATGAAACTATTTTAGAACTTTTATCACTTTTACATTAATATTATTATATTATTGCAAAGCAATAATGCGCCATCTATACATAACAAATGAAAACATTAATACACGAATGTTTCTTTTCACAAATAATTCAAACAGTCTTTACTGCGAGGAAAAAATATTGGGAGGGCTTGGCATATCAGTGGTGAACTCTCACACCGGTTTCACCAATTTAATCTACCAGACCGCTTCCTTAGAGCTCTAATACTGTTTTGGATCATTCTGCTTACATATACAACACTGATTATATTATGTCCAATTATCCTTCTGCGAAGTATTTGTGGAATAGCATTACCTGTTGCAGATATCTATGCACACCTATCCCCCGATTTACACGGTACTTGTTTTACACGTTTTCGCTTTTACACGGTTTCCAAATAAGTTTTTTTTTGTTTTTATCGCACTATACTAAATGCGATATTCGACTCTATGCTACCTATTTTGAAAAGAATATTGGGAAGCTCTGATTCATGAGGGGGCGAACACCTATTCAGATTTGACAGTTTAATATACACCTATCCCTCGATTTACACGTTTTTCTCAGGAACGTATCTACCGTGTAAATCGGGGGATAGGTGTATTCTACAGTCTTATAAGTTTATATCCATAGACTCGCGTTAAATACCTTTAAAAAAGTCTTCCAGGTGCCGGGTATATATGTAGACTAGACCAATACAATATTAGATTCATTTATACCATCTCATAATAGTACGATTTATTAAACTGCTGGGTGGGTTCACTACTGATGAGCCAATCCCCTCCCCAATATTTTTCCATTTCAGCAAAGATAGTAAATGAAAAATGTTCTTCTAAAAAAGTTTCCTTTGTTGAATCAGTACCACAATAACACAAATTCATCGCTTATTTTATTTTAAGCTATTTTGATAATATCTTTCTTAATCCACAAGAATTTTATTATCATTATAGGGCTTCATTAACTCTTCAACTGTTTCAGTCTTTTGAGAGATAGGAAATGTAGTGGGTAGAATATTAAGAGAAAGTTGTACAGACTCCATCCATGAATAAATATAAAATAGAGATCAACATTGTACTTCAAAGAAATGACCACAATTCTATAATAATCAAATATTAACATTTATCGTTAATATGTCGGACTCAACAGCGTGGTAAAGTTTGAAGGCCCATCATAAGCCATCAATATGTACCACACATATATATAGTTATTGTGATTTTGCGAAGATACTAAATGATTTCTTAACGAGGTGCATAACCGTTATAGAGAAGTTTAAACAAAATATAAATATTCACTTTTTATCTGTGAGATTACGTAGTTTAATTAATTCAAGTTTTGAATACTTCATCAACCTTTTTATAAAAGCTTATTGTGTCTTTGATGCTTCGTCACCCACTTTCTCCCTTTTAAAAAAAAAATGGAAAGCTTATTAGTGATGTAGCATAAGTGTTATAATAAGCTTTCTACCTTTTATTAAAGGGCAGTGAGTCGCCGCGAAACGTTAAAAGGACAATGAGCCTTTTATAAAAAGGTTAAAGAAGGTTTCCACTTGAATTATTCAAATTCCAATTATTTTATTCTTTTACAAGTGGTTTAAATTTACCTCTTGGTTAAAATATAAAACGATTTATTAATAATAATAAAGATTCAGTTGAATGTATTCTTATATATCATTGTTATGGTAAAATTTAAAGGGTAACCATTTGATCATACTTACATATTTACATCTAACTACCTAATATAAGTTTATATTTTTACATCTCTTTTCTTATCTAATATATATATTAAAAATAAAGAAAGCCTATCCTGACCAAAAGTAGGCTGTACTACTGCTAATAAAAAGATATTTGGTCCCAGAGGCTTCTTGAGAAACCAAGAAATGGGTATTTAAGACCAAATTTGCGTAAATACGCTTAACACATATGCTTTTGGTCAGGATATGCTTTCTTTATTTTTAATATCAACACCTGACCCACTTAATTTTTATTTATTCTATTTATTTTTCATGTATTAAGCGTATTTACTCAAGTTTGGCCTTAAATACTCATTTCTTGGTTTCTCAAGATGCCTCTGGGACCAAAAATATTTTTGGTCACAGTGGTACAGCCTGCTCCACGCTGACGAGCGTCAACAGCATGAAACGCGTTCGTGGATGGTTTTTCTTGATTTATCAAGAAATTGGTTTGGCCAAATATCAAGGAGCAGGTTAAATAAACGTTTAGTTTATTTTTCTCCACTAAATGTCGCTCTGCTATCTAAAAAGCACATGTGCCTGTGGTCAGGAGATGCTTTCTCTATTTTTAATATCAACACCTGACCCACTTATATTTTCTACAAACAGCTCTTATCTTGAAATTAATAAATTGAAGAGTAAAGGTATCAATATATTTACTAATATCTTCATGATATTATATTATATTTATTCATTGCTCAATTTCAAATATTTATATTTTATAAGAAAAAGATAGGTTATATGTAAATATGTTTATAATTTTCATTTATAGATAGTGATAATATAATGATGATATTTCAACAAATATTTAAACTTTTTTCTAATATATCGTCTTTAAAAATAAATTTTATATTATTCATAATGCATCATAACCATAAATTTTGTTTATCGCCCTCTGTAAAGAAAGTTCATACATTAAAAGCTCTCGGAAAATATATGTAAATATATTATGGTGATATATTTGTCGGCTTAATGTTATATTGAATATTTTTATATTGAGATTATTAGAGCATGTGTGTTTATGAATACATGAGTATTATGGCATTGCTATGCAATATATGAGTATTTTATTCTATTTCAGTCGTGGAAAAAAACAATAAAATAAACTTTGAATCACAATTTACTTTAATTTATATAATAAAATAATTGAGGATAAAAATACCTAACTTAAAGCGAGTAGAATATATCAAATACTTATTCATATAATACAATATAATGCGGCTTGTGATTGTAGAACGACATTTGTAAATTATTCCGCATGTGTTTCTTTCCAATGAAAAATCAAAATTTATTTCAAGGGGAAATTACAATTATTTCTAACCTTTTGGATGAGGTATGAAAGGATAAATTGTGAAGAGTAATGATAAACGGAAAAATAAAAGTGTCCAGGGATGGGAATCGAACCCATAGTGTTCCGCTTACCGGGAAGATGCCATGTCCACTAGTCTACCTTGGACATATTTTCCGTTCGTAAATAATACATTAAGTAATTTATAATATAATGTATAATTTTGATTTTTCGTTGGAAAGAAACACTTGCGAGACTTATTTGTATATCTACAGAAAGATTTGAGCCGGCCAACAGGAAACAACAACAATGGGTTTATATAGGGAAAGTCGTGACATCTGGCGGTCGACTTTACAGCGTAGTTTGATTTATAACAATATATTTTAAATTGAAATATAAATTTTAATATAACATATAATGAAAATACATTATCCTCGTACACGTTATTTTATTAAATACCTAAATCTTCAATTAAAAGTGTTTGATTGAAGTCGATCAAAAAATGAAAAACCTTCAAATCTATTTTTAAAATATTTCACTCAAACGTTCATATTTAATTAAAAATGAATATATTGGATCAAAATATTATTTATTTTACCAATATTTCAGTTGGCTGAACGCTAACCTTTATCAAGGTATTATAACATTTTATAAAAATGTTAATATAAAAATATTATAACAAATGTTATAATACCTTGATAATGGTTGGCGTTTAGCCAACTGAAATATTGCTAAAATAAATAATATTTTGATTCAATATATGCCTTTTTATTTAAAGATTTATTTATGGATTGCTCTATTTTCAAAACGTTCATATTGTCATAAAAATTGCCAAACCATAAAAATATCTCAATTTAATATTTGTATCTTTAACCTGAAAAAGAAAACCGATGTCAAATACGTTATGCAATATTTAAATGAACACCTAAATGTCATTTTGACGATAACAGAAATAAATTTCAGCGAGAAATTCTACAAAATTAAAATAGGTCGCTGTAAAAAAGGAAAATCTTTATTCAAACTTTTTATTGTCGGAGGACGCTCTCTATTTTATTAGGTAGGAAATAATAAAAACATAACAATGCTTCAACTTTTAAAAATACTTTTAATTTTCATTTTTATGTTGTTCTCTCTGCTACCTACATAGCTGAACAATAGAGTTTATAAAGATTATTCAAATCATTATTGAAATGTTTAAATCGATGTTTCTTAGTTCGTCAATAATGAACTTTCTAATTATAAAATGTGAAAAAATAGTACAAATGTGATATTTTACTGGGATAAGGTTCATAAATTATGAAAAAGACATCTCCTTATCGTATATAATTCTGGAATAATTAAATATCAATGTGAATAGTTTATATTTATTCCGATAGATGGCGCAAGCCATCAGCAACTTTCAGTTGCACGATAAGGAGATGCCTTTTTCATAATTATAATTATAGTTCTTGAAAATAAAGATACTTCGACCAGTAAATAATTTCAATACCTCAACATTTCGACTAAAATCTTTTGTCCTCGTCAGGAGCAAACAAAAATTAGAACATTTAGCAAGGCGTTAAAAATTATTCTAAGGTTCCAAGGGCGTCCTCACGCGATATTTAAAATTCTGTACATTCTAAGGTTCCAAGGGCGTCCTCACGCGATATTTAAAATTCTGTACATTCTAAGGTTCCAAGGGCGTCCTCACGCGATATTTAAAATTCTGTACATTCTAAGGTTCCAAGGGCGTCCTCACGCGATATTTAAAATTCTGTACATTCTAAGGTTCCAAGGGCGTACTCACGCGATATTTAAAATTCTGTACATTCTAAGGTTCCAAGGGCGTCCTCACGCGATATTTAAAATTCTGTACATTCTAAGGTTCCAAGGGCGTCCTCACGCGATATTTAAAATTCTGTACATTCTAAGGTTCCAAGGGCGTCCTCACGCGATATTTAAAATTCTGTACATTCTAAGGTTCCAAGGTCCTTCTAATTATAATACTTATTTTATATTCTTATTATAATACATTCTAATGCAGATAGGATCAGAGTAAGATTAAGTAACATAAAGGTAACCCAGGCTCCTGGAGCGTATTCATAGATCGCCAACTACCCAGGCTGTCCTTAGTTTAAGTCTTGGTAGCCTCAGTGAACCAGGTCACAAAATGTTTAAAGGCCGGTTTGTTTCTTTAAGAATCAATAGGGCAGTGACAATTAAACAACTTTATTGACATCTCGTCAATCTTTACACTCAAAGGGAGTTATAAGGTAATAATAATGGTAGGAATGAAGAGAGATATTTACAATCGAGGTAGCCCTCTCCGAGGGCACGTCCGGATCAGGAGCTTAAAGCCGCCTTGAATCTAGACAGATCCCTGCCATATATATGTTATATTTAAGAATCAAATATATTTTCTGCTGTTTTGAGATTAATTACTTGCAGAGGAAATATTGATCATTTGCTTGATTTTGGTACTATATGGTATTGGTGATGCAGTCGTGGCTAGAATCTTGAAAGTAAAATAATAAAAATAGTTTTGATAAGAGATTGCTTCAATTGAGCTTTAGGATAAACATAATTTGGTAAAGTACTGCCTGGCTTAAGGCATAAGAATAAAAAAATGAAAAGCTTATTTACATAATGTACAAAAGTTTTGAGCCGGCCATCGGGGAAGAGAAAATATCTTTATTTTACGGGGCTGCTAACCAAAATGAATGATTTTTGAGCCCCGATGGACGCATAAAGCGGAATATATACAAAGCATAGTTGGGGGGCCTGGGGAAGAACAACAATTAATATTTATAGGGAAAGCGTGACCTCTGGCGGTTGATTCAACAGAGTATTTGAATCGATGAAATATAATTTTAAATAAAATGAAACTTTAATATAACATAATTTTAAATAAAATATTTTAATATAACACATATATATATAGGGCAGTGTTATTTAATGAGTACAGTCCAATAAGTGTAGCCGTTTGTAATATCTGTAGTTTAAATGCTGGGCAGCTGGATAAGATCAGAATTATTTACAATACTAATAATGAACATGGAACATGAAACCCCAATGGGGACGATACAATCCACGGGCGCAGATTAATTCATTATATCATCTATGAATATTCATTACTTAAATACATAATTTACTGACAGTATATTTATAAATAAATAAAGATTCATAAAGAATATTTCAAAATTGGAAAAGAAAAAGTTCACGTTTTAGATTACTTTATTCTTTTTTATTAAAGAATATCTGGTTCATTACCCTAGTTGCGTTTTGATTTTTTGACAAGTATATGACGTGTCAAAGCCGATTTATAATCTTGGTTCCATTGTTAAATCTTGCCATCACACTATTAAAATATTTATTAATACATTAATAATATTCACCTCAAAAATAATAATATAAACTTATCTCACTCATTTTATTTCTATTTTAAACTTCATTATTTTTTAGTTAAAAATAAATATAAATATAACTAAAAAATAAAGAAGATTAAAAGAGAAACATGAAGAGTAAGATAAGTTTATATTATTATTTTTGAGGTGAATATTTTGAACTAGACGAATGGCCCGGGCAACGCCCGGGTTTTACCCGAGTGCGCATATACTTTAAAAACGTTTTAATTCAAATACTATTCGTTACAATTATAAATTGGCGCCATGGATGTCACTCTTGTGAAACGTCCCGTTCCAAACTGTGTGTTTTTAAAATTTTTTAATTAAAATACTATTCGTTACAATTATAAATTGGCGCCGTGGATGTCTCTCTTGTGAAACGTCCCGCCCCAAACTGTGTGTGTCTTGAAAATATAAAAATAAAAATGTGAATTTTCATAAAGATTTCATCATGTCGATTTTTTTTTTTTGCATTTAACCTACTAAATCGATAGAGATAATTACATTTGCAACATGAACTTAGGTACATTGACTAAATAGAAAACTGCATAGTAATAAAGATCATTTTTTAAAGGCACCATATCGTTTTTTTTTTTTCAATAAAATCGAAACAAAAATTAACGATAAATAACGATAATTGCCTTAAAAAGAAATTGCCTTAAAAAAAGAAACATTCGCGGTGATTTTGTCTTGCATTCGTTTATACAATTATTATATACGAATGACCCGGGCAACCCGGGTTTTACCCGATTAAATGCTTTTATTCAAATACTATTCGTTACAATTATAAATTGGCGCCGTGGATGTAATTCTTGTATAATATATAAATGAGTTTTAAAAATTGTAAAAAAAAAAAATGCATCGGCCGGGAATCGAACCCGGGCCGCCCGCGTGGCAGGCGAGCATTCTACCACTGAACCACCGATGGTTATGAAAAATCCCATCCGTGGGCTTCAAACAGACAAACAGACAGAATAAGGCAAATATATAAGTAGATATATTAATAAATATTAAAGGTGTGTGATGGCAAGATTTTAAAACGGAATTAATCATATAAACAAGTCATATACTTGTCAAAAATTCAAAAAGCAACTGGGGTAACGAGAACCAGATATTCTTCAATAGAAAATAATGAATAAATACATATAAATATATACATTTAAAATAAAAGAATTGAAAATCAGTAATTTGTTATATATATATAAATGTAAGGAAGTGCTATATGGTTTTAAATTGTAAGTATAATTGAGGAATGTCTATTTTTCGATTGATACTGTTTTTATCTTCTATTGAGGTCCAGCTTTCTAGAAAAAGTCTTGAATGCTTGTCCTTGATATTTTGATATACTATTTCAGTTGAGTCAAAATTTGGTATGTGGTCCTGTTTCAGTGCGTGATCTACTAAAAGGGAAAGAGGGCTATAATTTTGAAGGGCTGTCCTGTGTTGATTGGTTCTTTCTTCTAGAGTTTTCCCTGTCTCTCCTATGTATGTAGCTGGGCAAGATCGGCACGGGATTCTGTAAATGAGGTTGGATTTTTGACTGTTGTTTGTGTTATGTTTGGTATCGGGATGGCGGAGCAGTGTTTTTAAGTTGGATGGTGTCTGGTATGATAAAAAAAAAAAAACTAACTTACCTATATTTTATGGCCTACCAAAGGTACACAAACTAAACAGCCCTCTACGTCCCATTGTATCCTACGCTGGCACCCCCATATACCCCTTGTCAAAATACCTTTCCTCAGTAATTTCACCTTTTCAGAAAGAATTACCTCATACTATTCCCAACTCCACAGCAGCAATAGAAATAATTTCAAGAACTCAAATAACAGAAAACAGTCGCCTGGTCTCCTTTGATGTTGAATCACTATATACTTCAATCCCACATGATGAAGCTATTACAGAAATTTCAGAATTCTTGAATGCCCACCCCAACCTACCATTATCTATACCAAAGGAAGCCCTCATAGACTTACTCAAACTGTGCCTATCATTCAGCTACTTTAACTACAAGAATCAATACTTCAAACAGATCAAAGGCCTCCCGATGGGCAACCCAATATCTTCACCTCTAGCAAACATTTTCATGAATAATATTGACCAATTAATAATAGATAATAAGCAGCTAAAAATAACATTCTGGAAAAGATATATTGACGATATTCTTTGCATAACCGAAAACAACAATACAATAAGCATTCTGAATTTCTTGAACAATATAAAACCATTTCTCACATTTACACATGAAATAGAAGAAAAAAACTCTTTATCATTCTTAGATATAATTCTCACCAGAAACAGCTCTAAAATAGAAACAGGCATTTACCGCAAGCCAACTCACACAGGTGGTTACTTGAATTTCAGCTCATTCGGCCCTATTAACCATAAAATATCTGTCATAAAAACCCTATCAAAAAGAATATCTACTCATTGCTCAAATAATCTAGAAAAAGTACAACAAGAAAAAATAATACTAATGAATGAATTACAAAGCAATAGTTATCCCACAGAATTTATCAAAAGACAATTCTACAGATCAACATTCATCCCTCCTTCCAATAGCCAATCTCATAAATCATATTGCACACTTCCGTACAGCTACGGCATCGAAAGAATCAGTAGAGTTCTCAAGAAGTACAACATCAAGACGATATACCAGACACCATCCAACTTAAAAACACTGCTCCGCCATCCCGATACCAAACATAACACAAACAACAGTCAAAAATCCAACCTCATTTACAGAATCCCGTGCCGATCTTGCCCAGCTACATACATAGGAGAGACAGGGAAAACTCTAGAAGAAAGAACCAATCAACACAGGACAGCCCTTCAAAATTATAGCCCTCTTTCCCTTTTAGTAGATCACGCACTGAAACAGGACCACATACCAAATTTTGACTCAACTGAAATAGTATATCAAAATATCAAGGACAAGCATTCAATACTTTTTCTAGAAAGCTGGACCTCAATAGAAGATAAAAACAGTATCAATCGAAAAATAGACATTCCTCAATTATACTTACAATTTAAAACCATATAGCACTTCCTTACATTTTTATATATATATAACAAATTACTGATTTTCAATTCTTTTATTTTAAATGTATATATTTATTTATCCTCTATATATTAATATTGTATATATCATTTTATTATCAATAATTATATTTATAAACATGCATATTGTAGATTTTAGATATTTTAAAAATTTTATAGCAGTTGTACATACTCGTGAATTGATACGCGAGCTATTCAAAACAATCTTGTTCCCCGAAGAAGTTTGGCGAGTTGCCACACGAAATATCGGAAATAAAAACTTTATGATCCAAAATAGGCATTTTTAAATAATATATATATATATAAAAATTAAAATACTTATCAAATTACAAAACTATTTAAGAGGCGTAATATTCTTTTTAAAATAAAACAATTTCTACTGTCCTTACTGCAATGGAAAAATTGCAGTAAAGACAGTAGAAATTGTTTTATTTTAAAAATAATATTACGCCTCTTAAATAGTTTTGTAATTTGATAACAGATGGCGCGCTAGTGCATTGTAATATAAAATACTTATATTTAATTTAAAATAAAACATTTTATTTAATACAAAATGCCAATATTTCAATAGGCTATTCGCTTAACTTCGTCAGGGCTTTTCTTGTTTTCAAACTGTTTTGATTGATCACTCGATGCCTTCACGCGACGATATATAAAAAAATATTTACAAGTATGGGGCTAAACATTTTTTAAATATATATACACACAAATATAAATAAACTATAAAACTTTATATAAATATATAGGAGTGTGGGAGAGCCCAGTAAACCGCTCAATAAAGACCAGGACGCCATTGAATACAAACTACGTGTTGATAAACCAAACCGTTTTCTTCAGGAGAAATCAGATTCCTTTCACTTGGAAAATTACAGGTTCAAATGGCGATGATATCGAGGTTAGGTTTATTTATTGGGGATTAAAGGATGGAATTCTAAATTGGGCCTGCTCTGTTTTACCTAAATCTACTTTCTTCATTTAAACTCTAGCCATTTAATGGGTAATATATGTTATTTTTCGAAACTATTATAGACCCGTATGATTTTTTTTTAAAAAGAATCATACGCGTCTATAAAAGTTCGAATTTTGATAACAAGTGGTAGGCTAATGCATCATAATATGTAATTTTTATTTGAATATCTCATTATATATATATATATATATATGTTATATAAAAATATTATTTTATTTAAAATCATATTTTCATAGATTTAAAACCTCTGCTAAATCGACCGCTAGAGGTCACGCTTCCCCTATAAAAACTCATTGTTATTGTATCCCGACGGCCAGCTCAAATATTTTGTACATTATGTAAATAAGTTTTCCTTTTTTTTTATTCTTACGCCTTAAGACAGGCATTACTTTTATTATGTTTTTATATATTCCTTTAGTTCAATTAAAGATATTTTTGATAACTATTTTTTTATTATTATTGCCACGCCTGCCGAACAATGTCACATGCTCATGAATTCCAGCATCAAGCAAATCATCAATAAATCTATATAAAAACTTAAGGTAATAAGACCAAATCCAAATAAATAAATAGTGTGTGTCGTTTCGGTAACAGCGTTGTTACCATTCTCAGACAAAAGTACAGCATGTTTAATCTATAATCCAAATTGTGGCTTATCTATATAAAAACTAAAACCACAAAATCTTTTTATAACATATATTTATAAAGAGATAGAGACAATGAACAGTGAATATAAATTTATCTATTCTATATCATATATCTTTATTTGATATGATAGCAGACGCGGAATTTTATAAATAAAGGTATTTTAGAGTTCGATGTGTAAATATGTTATTTTATTTCGGGAATTAATTTTTGAGTGAAAGTTACATTACGTTTTATCATTATACATCTCTTATTGATGAATAGGTGTGTGTGTGTGCAATAATATCCTATTGAGAGAAAACCCTTTGGCGCTTTGCATCATCACAAACTTCATTTTTTATCTTTAAATCTACCTGTGTGTTGAATATTTAAAAACATTCTGTTAATGTCTTTATATTTCTTTGTTGAATCCTCTTGGACTTGGCCGTTGAGTAGGATAGCAAGAATTTCGGTTTGTCTTTCCCAATAGGTTGTGTGTAATAATATCCTATTGAGAGAAAGCTCTTGGCGCTTTGCATCGTCACAAACTTATTTTTTATCCTTAAATCTCCCTGTGTGTCGAATTTTTGAAAAAAAAAAACTTTTAAAGTCTTCCTAATTATTTGTGTTGAATCGTCCTGGACTTAGAATCCTCTGTTGTAAGGACAGTAATCCTTTCGGTTCAATTGTATTTCTCAATATATTAGACGAATTACATCACGACGACTTAATGAAAGCCAAATCAATTTGTCGAGCTAGTTGGTTTACAATGGGTTTGCCATGTTGATCTACCGGCCAAATAATGTATGGTTTGATCAGCAGTTAATATTGATCCTTAGTAAAACTATGGAGATATATTTAGGAATTAAACGAAGTTGGGAAACTTTTGTATTGTTTGCCCCAGTTTCAGGAAGTTTTTATTTTAGAAATGGGAAAGTGTAAATGGCACGGAATTAGTTTCCATCATTGAAGGTAAGGTAAGACATTCAGAGTTCTTGCTGAGTAGGTTTAAAAAAGATCAAATGAGAGTAATGTAATATAAGTGATGAGGGTGAAGTAATATAATGAGAAGATACCTCCAGATATATTGCAGCTGAATTTTTATGATGTATTTTGTTTTGTGTATTGTAAGATTACAAGAGAAGGAATCTCCTGACATCATCTTGAAGAAGGAACAAAAGTTAACGGCGATGTGTTTCTTTTATTAAAGCTGTAAATTCGGCAAGCTTTCGGACTTTGACGTCCTTCGACAGGCAACTTTCCAAGAAACTTAAAGATAATATAAATATACAGGTAAATATTTACATAATTAGAACTTTTATTAATGAAATAAATGATTATTATACAAATTTCTTTTCTCTTTATCTATGTAAACAAATTTGTTCTGAGAAAAGGATGACTACCTTAGGATGCATTGTAATATTATAAGATTATAAATTCAAAAGGAGCTTCTATGGAACATGTTTATTTCGATATATTTCGAACGACATTGTTCTTCAACGGGCGTAAAAGCCGTAGAAAAACGATATCGTTCGAAATCTTGCGAAATAAACATGTTCCATAGAAGAAGCTTTTCTTCTGAGTTTATAATCTTATAATATAGTTATGGCAATCTAATGTTGATGTCTACATGTTTTTTTGTCTGTTTTATACTGCCATCAACCGGAAAAAATATAAATTATTCTTTTTTTTTCATTATAAGAGAGTTGACCAAGACCTCTTTCTTTAATTAAGGAAAACAGTCAAACGTTTTGGGCATCTGACCATCACCAGCCTGGGTACAAGCTATAGACACATCAAGTAGAGCTTCACACTATCTTCAATTCCATTAAAAATTATTCAAATCACCAAATATTCAACACGCTTTAATATAAATAAACTTGATAAACATAATATATACGCATCAATCTTTTACAATGTTCAATTAAATAAAGGTTTTTTTTCTAAAGCAATTTTCTTTATCTTTCTTTAAGGGGGATGGAATTGAAAGGTATTTCAAATAACTATTTTTTTTTCTTTGAATAATTAATCTATTTTGCTTAGGTAGGATAATTTTATTTGTTTTATTCTTCATTCGAATTAATTTGCAATTAGAAATTACATTTCTTCCTTACTTAATGGTATAAAAAAACGTTTTTTGTATTTTTTGGATAGCACGAATACTCTCGAAGACGCTCAAATATTGACACATAATTGCATATTTCAAGTAGGTAAATATGGTAAGAATATTTTTTTCACTCTGAAATACAATGGAATGCTTCTTATTCCGAACAAATAAAAGATCTGTAACAATTAATGTTTGGCAATCTGTTTCTTTCATCTTTACAGAGCTTCATTGCCAAATAAAATTGTTAAAGATTTCATCGATAAATGGCAATTTTAAATTTATTCAAATATTTGAAAAATTGTACAAATATATAGTCATTGACAAAACCTAAGGAAGTGGAAATTCTTTAATGTCTTCGTTATTCTGTTTGGTGGAGGAGACAGAGACAATGTTGTTGACACTTGATTATCTCGTGTTCAATATAGCTCGCTGTGTAAAATATCTTTCAGAGGTATTGTCTGAATCCTGATTAAATTTTCATTTGAAATTCGTTAACCACAGTCCGCACCATAATCTATCTATTAAAAAATGACCCTCTCTCTCTCCATCCCGAGGCAATGAAGTTAACCAGTGTAGCGAAGGCTACCATCTACAAGTACCATCTTGGTCTTGAGGTGGGCAACACCAGCCAACACATCGACCTGCCCACTCTGTGGGAAAGAACTCTCGCAGTCCATCGGTGGCGGGGTCTTTCTCGTGGTGGGCGCCACCAATGACGACTTGTATATATTTTATACATATGTATATTTATCAATTTTATATTTCACACCTATTTATCTATTTATTCTCTTATTTGATCTAATTTATTCATGAATATTTATTTTGAAAACAGTACAAAATTGAATTTGTACTTGGATCAGGTAGATAAATTAAGAAAAAAAAAGGCATTTCCTTATCGTGCAACTGAAATATATTTATTTATTCTGTTTTTAACCTTATATAATCTTATATATACAATTAATAAATCAGTTTCAATCTCATTCTCTCTCTTTCTCTGTACGAATAAAAAAATTCAAAAGAATTAGCATAAAAATGTTTTTCGTTTTTTCTCTCAAATAAATAACATGGCTCGTGGTGACCCAGCAGCAGTTTTCCTCCTTCCTAGAGTAAGATAGGCGATTCCAATGCAAATGTGTGAGGCGGTTGGCGATACTTGGAGTCCATGGTTGCCATGGTGACGGCTTTAATTTGTTTAAATACCGAAGGGGGGGGGGGGGGATTGAATGGAAGAAAGGGGAGGGAGGGTACTCTCGTCTGCTATGGTCATTCCAATCAAACAACTGATTAGCTCAACAGAATGTTCTGAGGTGAAAATTCCCATAACATACCTTTGTCGTTTACTAAATTCTGATTGTAAATTATGATGTTGTTTTGTCATATTTGGAACTCTTCCAATTCAGCTATATTTATTTCTTTTTTATACTTTTTTATAAGGAGGCTGGGCATGAATGAAGGATAGTTTTTAAAACATCTTGTACACTCGCCTTGTCAGTGATACGCTAACCTATGCACGGTGGATTCTGTGGCCATTGGATATGTGTCGGACTTGGAGGCTGTTGTTGGGTTCTGTGCTGTCTGGATTATATAATCTCCATCTATGATTCCTTCCTGTGGTCAATCTGAATAATACCGGAGGTCTTAATAAAGCTGTATGTGTCTGCTTTAAAAGGTTTAAAGGTGTATTCAATTCATATTTCAAACATATCTACATATATATCAAATGAAAACATTAAGATGCGAATGTTTCTTTTCACAAATAAATCACATTTCTACTGTCCTTACTACGATGAAAATATATTGGGAGGGTGTGGCTCATCAATTTTCCATCGCAGTAAGGACAGTAGAAGTATGATTTATTTGTAATATGATGTGCCATAGAGGGCGCTTTATTAATATTTACATATATTAAATCAATGAAAATGTTAAACTCCAAATAATAGCAACAACGCAGTACGGAGCTGAGAAGGCTCATTCAATAACTTATATCATTGCAGTAAGATCTGTAGAGATAATATTTATTGATAATATTGGGAGAAAAACATTGCCAGAGAGTAAATTTATTTGTTACAAATTTTATCTTAATAAAGACACTTATTGCAATTATCTTAATTGGAATATCGTATTTACATATATGTGTTATGTAGTAAGGACAGTAAGTGACGTATATCAAACACAATCACAAGACTCAACAGGGACACACTCAAAAACAAAACATAATCAAAAAGAAACGACACTATGCTATTAAATATAGTATTTCTTAAATCAGTATGCATGCTGACGGATTAATACGAACGGTTCCAAAGATTGAATCTCAAATAACCGGATATATGATTCTTCAAATTAAAGATACTTCAGCCAATAAATATTTTTATTACCTCAACGTTCCGATAAAAATCTTTTTTCCTCGTCAGGAGCGAACAAAAATTAAAACATTTTATTTGCTCCTTACAAAGACAAAATATTTTTGTCGAAACGTCGAGATAATAAAAAGATTTACTTGTAGAAGTATCTTTAATTTGAAGAACTATGAATGCCGGCCAGGAAGCCTCTATATTTACGGTATATAATATTTAAGAACGGTCTTATGAATAAATTGGTGAAACAGTTCAAATAATAATGGATCCAGAGGTTCTATATCCTCACGTCTCAAAATATTGATTGAAGTTTAATGAATATCAATTTTAAATATTAATATTTTATTCTCCAATGTGTTTCAAAGGTATTACATGTTATGGATTGTTTGAAAGTAAATATATGGGCAACAGTTAATGGTTAAAAGATGTATTCAATAATTATAACTATTCTATTATATAATTTTATTATAATAACTGATTGATAACTAACGAATATCAAATCTGTTCATATTTGATATGTGATTAGAAAATAGAGATATCAATGAAAGATTTAGTTTTCAAAGCGACGATAAATCGTGGAGAAATCCAACTGGAATAAATCCTTATATATAGAAGCTTGTAAATCTAAATAAAATTATATTTAAAATATTCAAACGGATATACACGGGTTCTTCGGGGTTACGTTCCAAAAAAACACGACGCAAATTGAAACGACGCAAAGTGAAAATATGTGCAGGCGCAATCAAAAACAAAGGTGTTGCCATATTTTAGGAAATAAAATTTAAAAAAAATTAAAGACTCGAATCCAAAATAACGCAACTTCGAAAATCTAACGACGCACAGTGAAAATCAGTAAAATTTAAGCAGCGACGCAACTTCGAAATAAACGCAAAACGAAACGACGCAAAGCGAGGTATTGGTGTATTTAAAAAGATCAGCTGTTGGTTGTTAATTTGTATTCTTCTTTCTTATCTCCACTCAATCATATTAAGGTATCACGCTTGTAAAGCTTGTTGATGATGTCTGCCGGGGAAGAGTAGAGCTCATCAATGGATGAGTCAATACAGTCAATAATGTGTTTTGGGGTTGCAGGTTGAGAATCAGGAAAGTCATTGTCCGTAGATGACCAGACTCAAGTCTGGAAATTTGAGTTAGTTTGTTTCAAAAAGATATGGGTTTATTAAAAATATATATTTAATTCTCGACATTTCAGTGAATGGCTGTCACTGAAACATATAAATATATATTTTATACACAAAAAAAGACATATCCTGACCTCTTACATGAGCACTTAAGATAGAAGAGTGCCATCTAATAGAATAGAAATCAAATAAACGTTGATTTAAATTGTTCCATAATATTTGGCCAACCCATTTTCTTGATTATTACAGAAAATCCAACCACGAACGCATTCAGGTTGTGTGCCCTCGTCAGCGTGGTGCAGGTTGTTCCTCAACAATCAAATATTTCCCCAAGATACTTCTTGAGAAATAAAAAATAGGTTTAATTGATTTTCTTCTACCAGAGATGGCGATCCTCCATCTAAAACGCTCATGAGAGCTATTAGAATATGCTTTTTTTCTTTTTAATAATAAAATCTGATATTTTCAATTTGTTTCTTATATTCCAACATACTGTCCTCAAAGATTATGTCCATAGTTTTTCTAAAATATCCATTCCAAGAGTCTATCAACAGTATCACTATAAAAGGAAGTTCAAAAATGCAATATAACAGCGGTATGGTAGATTAAACTGGCGAAACCGCTGGGAGGGTTCACCACTGATGAGCCAGGCCCTCCCTTAAATTTTCCATTGCAGTAAGGGGAGTAGAAATTGTTTAATTTCAAAAAGAATAATACGCGTTTAAAATAGTTTGGAATTTTGATAACAGATGGCGCGCTAGTGCATCATACATATATATAATTTTTACGTAGTTTTATATATGAATATGCATTCTTATTTACATTATATTTCCGTATATACTCTTAAAAAGAGATTTAATTAATGAACATAAAAGGTTTTTTCAAAATTCGAAACTATTATAGACGCGTATGTTTCTTATTTGAAATTAAACAATTTATATGGAACAATATATAAACAATAATGGAATTAATTTTTCCATTGCAGTAAGGGCAGTAGAAATTGTTTAATTTTTAAAAATAATCATACGCGTCTATAATATTTTCGAAAATTGATAACAGATGGCGTTCTAATACATTATAATAAAAAGCTTTATATATAAGATATATTCGTATTATACATTGGAACCTTTTTTAAGAAGAAAAGCAAACACATTTACATCTCAAAAGTAGAAAACCAGAAGAATTTCTCACATCACTCGAGAATAATTTATAAAACTATAATTCTAATAAAACCATCATCAAATTGAACCAGACGAATGAGTTAATTTGTTCATTCTTTATCACACACAAATATGTCTTAATTGTAGAGATCAACTACTTGATTACCATTACTATATTGCGTTAATATTGCCACGTGGAAAATTATGGAAGACCAACTTCGGGATAAGACAACAATTTATTTCAGGCAAGACAAACTATGAGTGGTAAACAAAATATAAGCAAAAGAAGGAAGTGTACAGAGTATAGCAAAATATAAACATTAAAAAATAGTACTCTGCTAATAAAATAATAAATACAACTTTACAATATAAAGGAATATATCAAGACTAAACAAGAATCTCCTTTTTGTTCATTTATATTATCGCAAAATAGAAATGTCTTAATTATAATATCTGATTGAACTTTATATATAATTGATTCCCTATTAAATATTCAACTATTCATATATATATATAATAGGTAACTATATTTTATATATAAAGATAAAATATATATAGCTAGGTAAATAGGAATATTTGATAGGTTATACTAAATGATTCATTCCAACATGTATTATTCAAAAGGCCAACCTTTCTCCTTCAATAAATACACTCAAATATATATTTAGCAAACATTTGAAACACAATGATTTTATTTGATCTTCTCTGTGCAGATTACGTACATTCAGATATATAAAAATATAGCCTGGAGCTATTCTGGAATGTGGGATAAACCGACAAGCGGCAATCTATATTTCCAGGCTCAAAACTGGCCATACAAGACTGCTACTCTTTCAGGATGGTGTAAAGACACAATACACCATCTACAGGACCAAAGAGACCTCACCAGACCACATCTTGTAATGTATTGGAGCCTCAAGACAAGACCTATATTTCAACCCTACCAAGATTGTGAATTTGATCAATGAATATAGTCTCCATGGCATTGTATAATTATACAATGGGATAATAAAAAAGAATTTAATATGCAACAATACAAGGTTCAGAAAATCCAACAAATATACTTACATATACTATGTTTTAGGGCTATGGGATCCTGATCAAAAAGGAAATTGAAAATTCCTACTAAGAATTTGTGAAATTGGCGAAATTACTGTAAATGCATCTCTCTAGTTTGAATATGAATTATATACGAGTATCCTGGTTCCCTCAAAAATAACTTTATTAGATGCCGCTCAGAAAGAGAAACCTAGCTTATGATATTTACAACAATGAATATAATGAGAAAAAAAAAAGGCATTTCCTGATCGTAAAACTGAAAGTTGTTGATGGCTTGCGCCATCTATCGGAATTAATATCAACTAATCGTTGATTCTTTAATTATTCCAGAATTGGCTCAAATACCGTTCTTGATTAATAAAGAGCAACTTTTAGTTTCACAATCAGGAAATGCTTTTTTTCTCATTTATCCACCTGATCTAAGTAAAAATTCACGTTTGTACTTTTTGTTCACAATGAATAATATGTGAAGGTTATTTACATATTAAAACAAAGTGTCCAATGCGGGATTCGATCCCGGTTCATGACTGTTAGGAATCGACGGTTTTAACCATTCGTCCACTGACTCCCATATATGAGAGGTTTGTGTGTGTTGTGTTTGTGCTGTATGAGAATATATATTTACGTGTATGAATATATTGTTTTATATTATCTCTCTCTCGAGTTTATAATTCTAACTGATATAGGCAGATAAATTATTTAGATAGTTGTCTCCTTCTTCCTCTTTCTTATCTCCACACTGGGTGAAGTAGAATGCGTCTGCCTTTGTCATCAAGACTGGGAGCACTACTCAGTAGCAGGCTGACTTAGCTCCAAAAGAAATGGCCGCCTCTGACATGAGGAACAGATGCCATGTGCAGCCACCCCTAACATGGAGTACAAACGCTGCTCATCCTGTATCCCTGGAGACCTTACAAGGTACTATCAGCCGGGCCAGCTGAGCCCAGGTTTTTTTACCGAGCTTGTTACTGCTCCCCCTCCTCATTTTTCATCCGGGCTTGAGACCGGCAAAGGCGGAGTTTAAAAGTTTGTAATTTCAATAAGTGGTGATAGACATGACAAAATAAATATAATATATTATCAACCGAAATAGGACAAACCTTTACTGTGATAATATTATCGTAATAAAAAACTTCTCGATGGTTTGTTAATATTTCTATTGAAACTGAATGACACCATTAATATAGAAGAAATAACATAAAATATTCATTTGATGATTAGATGAAACTAACATTTCCAATTGTATGATACGTCTTTTATACGATGCTTTAGCGCGTCATCTGTTATGAGAAATTCAAACTATTCTTGACACTTGTATATTTCTTTTAAAAATAGATAAATTTTCTACTGCCCTTATTGCAATGATAAAATAATGGTAGAATTCACCACTGATGAGCAAGTATCTCTCTTTATTTTATCATTACAGTAAGGGCAGTAGAAAATTGATTTATATTTAAAAGAATCATGGACGTTAAAAGAGTTCAAATTTCAGATATGTCTTCTTTATATTAATTGATTTTTATATATAAACATCTTTGTCTAAATATATACAAACGCTTTCTTTTGTCATAACAATATTGTTTAGGCACAGAAATGGCAATATTTATATTTGCGGTCCCCCCTGGACCCTTGGAATATTCGACCAAATTCTGGTTTGTTTCCAAGGTGACTAACGTGGCAACGGCACCCATTTTCCAATTAAGAGCAAAACCGATATCTCCAAGTCATCTGAGACTCTTCTTTGGACACGATAACAACAGCAACAACAAAGGACTGGGTAATGGAAGTGTGCATTACATTTATTCATATTCAGGAATAGTTGGATTTCACACAAGCAGCCAATGGTTACATAGGGTTACTTACATTTACTAGTTGTATTGAGCAATAGGCAAACAAGACAATAGATAATAATTTGAAAATATCTACCTCCAGGCGTGTTTGAGCCTATCTCTCGATTACACCTAACAAGGATACTATCTACTTTGTCTATCTGTTGAGTGCATCATATGTAATGTTAAAAGCTTATAGTGAAAGCCTAATTTTACACACACAACTTTACCCTTTCTATATTTTAAACAAAGATAAATACCCAAAGAATCATAGGGCGCCTCTTTCGCGGGAAGATTTAACGAAGGATGTAAATCCTGAAATTGAGGAAGGCTTCACTGTCGTTCAAGGCAAGAAGAGACGCCGCGGCTCGGCGGAACCGCCTACAACAGCCACATATTCCTCCAATGTCAGAGGCACCAGAACCAAAGGCGACAGCGATCGTCGACGGGATGGGTACCACGAGTGCAGGAAATCAAAACCACGAGGGCACACATCTGCCCTCATTAAACGTCAAAACTAAATGTCATCTATTGACCATTGCCGCAAACTAGCGGTCTCAGGTCGGTGACAAAGCCACAACACCAGTTTTGGCAAACTGAGAAGCGTCCACCTCTAGGTCTCTATGTGGACGCTTCTAAGTTTGCCAAAGCTGGTGTTGTGGCTTTGTCACCGACCCGAGGCCAATAGTTTGCGGCAACGGTCATAGATGGCGTTTAGTTTTGACATTTAATTTGACGGGAAAAGCGCTATGCTTCTTTGGATGCAAAATGCAAAATTTCCGAAGATAAATATGTGAAAAAAAATCCCGAAACGCGTAGATGGTTGGCTTTTCTTGATTTGTCAAGAAAATGGTTTGGTCAAATATCATGGAACAAGTTAAAATCAACGTTTAGTTGATTTTTACTACACTAGATGGCGCTCTGTCATCTAAATTTCTCATGTGAGCGTGGTCAGACTATGAAATTTTTGTTTTTAAAGATAAATATATATTTATAAAATAGAGAAAGAGCATACCTTTAGTTTATTTACATTATATCTAACTATAAGTGAATAAGAGATAAAAGAGAGATGATAATTTATATACACATTCTTTACATAAATTCCCAGAAATATTGATCAATCAGATGTAATATAACACAATGTATATAACACAATTGTTCAACAGAGTATGTATGTAACTCTAATGTTGTCGTGGGTGCCCAACGAGGCTGTGGAAAAAGAAATCCCAGTTAGAAAACACCGAGATGATTGGTCCCATTGAACTAAGAGTCCTCACAAGTTTGAACCTTTCTGAGGTTTCCTTCAAGTTGCAAAATGAAATTCCATCAATAAGTTTGTTGGGAAAACTTTCCTTTTGGTGTTAGTGAACTTGGCTACACGAAATAACTGCTTTTTCTTGAAGATAAAAATATACTTTCTGAAACCTTTATATAATTGGGACTGACTTTCTTTTTTTCAGTAAAAGTGCATCCTGGCTGATTTAATATAAGAACTTATTTAAGAAATAAGAAAAAGAGAGACATGATTTTATTATTTTAATTATATATTTATATAATAATAATTTTAACTTTGCTTTTTTATAACCATTTTTATCAGCAAATAGATTCTGAAGAGATTTTAATGCTGAATATTTTCTCATGATAACATAATTATTAAAAGACTAAATCTCTCATCAAAATATATTAGAGTTAGTAAATGGTAATAGGCTTCTGAACTACAAGATTTACACATTGATATATCAAGGGTTGAACAGCTTTCTTTTATTATTTCATAAAAGGTATTTGGCCAATTCTGGAATAATTAAAAATCAACGAGAATAGTTGATATTTATTCCGATAGATGGTGCAAGCCATCAGCAACTTTCAGTTGCACGATAAGGAGATGCCTTTTTCTTAATTTATGCACCTTATCCCAGTACAATGTCACATTTGTACTATTTTTCACATTGTGTAGCGTTCTCACGCAAATCTGGCCTTAACTTGCACGTTTCATGATTTTTCAGGATGCCTTAATGACCATTTTTTTTGGTCGTTGAGGTACAGCTTGCACCACGCTGATGAGGGCCAACAGCCCGGAACTCGTCCGTGGTTAGCTTTTCTTGATTAATCAAGAATGGGTATTTGGCCAATTCTGGAATAATTAAAAATAAACGATAATAGTTGATATTTATTCCGATAGATGGTGCAAGCCATCAGCAACTTTCAGTTGCACGATAAGGAGATGCCTTTTTCTTAATGTATAGTTACTGTCAGAAAAATAGTACAAATATGATATTGTACTAAGTAAGGTGCATATTTTAAGAAAAATATAAAAAAGGCATCTTCTTATCGGGCAATTGAAAGTTGCTGATGGCTTGAGCCATCTATCTGAATACATGTCAACTATTTACAACGAAAATAGTTGATATTATTTCCGATATATTGGGTAAACCATCAGCAACTTTAAGTTGCACGATAATGAGATGTTTTTTTCTTTTTCATAATTTTATAGTTACTGTTGGTATATCTCAATCATTTTGAAACTTGAAAAAATATATGAAATATTTACCGGTAGAATATTAATCTATGTTAGCATAGGACACCTCTTCTTTTAGAATTAGCATCAAAACTAGACGCCAACTATTTACTGACAGCGCTAACTAGCGGCCTCAGGTCTGTGACAAAGCCACAACACCAGCTTTGGCAAACCGAGAAGCGTTCACCTGGAGACCATGGTTTCGGGCCAATAATGATCTTATTAATTCCACTTTATTTCATATGATCCACAAGATATCAAATAGATTCCGTCTATTTTGATGGGAGAGGCGACCTTTTTCATTTATAGTCCAGTATCCTCCCGTAAATTTTCCATCTAATATTTTGGCCAAAGATTTGGTCTTGACATTGCTAGCTGAAAAACTTTTTGATAGGTTGTGAATATTTCAATATTATTAATAATCGGTTCTAATGATTCTAAATTTCAATTTATTTTTCAATCATAGATATATTTAACAGATTATTATCCATAATATTAATATGTAAAATTATATTAAAAAATAAAAAGGTCAGGTGTTGATATTAAAAATAAAAAAGGAATATCCTGACCAGGAGATGGTGCTCTGCCATCTGAAAAGCCATGTGCTCCTGATCAGGATATGCCTTTTTTATTTATATATATTATTATTATTATTATTAAAACGTGTTTTATGATGTTTAAAAAAAGTTATAGACAAATTTGATGTCTAATTGAGAGTATAATGTCAGTATATCAAGCTATTAGTGAACAATAAAGTAGAATTAAATCTATATTATATGGAAGATAGTTGGTATAAGAGAAGTATAAGAGAGAGAATATTGATAGTTAAAAATAAAATAGATAAATATTGCATATATTGTCTCTATTTGACAAGCTAGCTGACATCTTATTGAACGTTGGCATGGGAAGACCTAACTTCCGAAGAGACGCCCATGAAAATACCTTCAGATCACCATTTGAAAAGAGAGAGAACAATTAATTAAAGTTTACTAGCAGTAAAGGTAATTATTTACTTAGTTACCTTTGTTTAATTGCAGAAACATGTTCATGCAATGTATGCCTCACGAGTGAAGAAGTGGAAGTGAGGAAGAAAGGGGACAATGTTGACAAACCACAACTTTGTAAATATTAATCCTTTTTTAAAATTATTATATAATAAGGCAAAATAGCCTAGCTGCGAAAGCTTTAGACTTTAGAACCTGATGTCCCTGGTTCGAACACGCTTTTCGCTATATTTTTATTTTCTCTAATTATTTTTGTGATCTTTTGTAAATATTGAATGAATTGTTAATAAATTTGTTTTAATTGTAAAAAAAAACACAACGTAGAATGACAATAAAAAGATAATTGATACTTACATTTCATTTAAATGTAACAAAAATAGGTTAAAGCCATACACAGTATGTGAAATACTGGTTTTATAAATTACAAAATACAAATAACAAAAAAGTCGTCAGACGCTGCAACACCTTCTAATTTCTTGGTTTAAAAAGATCTAGGGCTAGCCCTTCTTCACCTAACTAAAACGCTTTAGTTAATTGAAGAAGGGTTTGCCCTAAAGATTCTTTGATCAAGTAAAAATATAGAGTTGCGACGTCTTAGCTTTTTGTCATTTCTATTTTGTCGAAATCCACTATCCTGGGATAATGAACAAAGTTTATAGCATCAGTCGAAGCCATCAAACACTAGAATAGTAAAAGGCTAGATGAAAATTAATAAATATGGATACACTTTGTATATGTTTAGTACCAGTTGTGGAAACAAACTGACCAGAATAGGTTCTGAAAAATTGCAGAAAAATGCTCAGTTAAAAGTAAATTGTTTAAAAATCAATAATTAATATTTTTATATTAGTTTTTCTACTTCTAAAAATTTATGAACACTCATTGACAAAACTTGAGAAGGCTGTAGTATTCAGCATTTATATCGGGATTCAGAAAATAACCCTTAAATACATTTGATACAGTGATCTTTATTGAAGACACACAAGATAACTAAGTTTGAACAAAATTGCCACTGTCTCCTTCATAAAAAAAAAAACAATTAACAGGACACATCAAAATATGATACCTCATTAAGTTTTATCCATGATTCTAATTATTCAAGAAATTTGTGAAGTTAGAATACAACGAAAAACAGTTATGTGACACGCTAACAAACAGTGGTCAAAACATATGGAATAATAACTATTCCAAATTAATACATGTCAATATCTAGATATCGAAATCTACCTTATTTCATCACTTAATAAATTTAAATAACGAGAAAACATAAAACCTTATAGGATTCTTCAGTCGATAAATTTGGGGGAGCTTTCAAATTAAATAGACCTTCTTCATGGCCTAATAAAAGATTTTATCGCAAGTTGAGTCACATGATGAAGATCTATCAAGAACTTGAAAGCTGATTGCCAAGTTTATTGAAAAGTAAGTTTATTTTCTCGTAGTATTATTCTATATATAGGTTCCATACGGAATTGTATCACTTATAATATTTATAATAAATTTGAACTTATTTTGACGCGTATTATTTTTTTAAATAAATCATTTTTCTACTACCCTTGTAGTAATGATAAAATAATGAAAAAATCCATCATAGACTATGTATACACAACTCCAATCAGTTTATACTAGTAAATTTTAAAATTATCAATTAGAAAATGTATAGATCAAACAATATTCAATTTATTTTCTTGAGGGTTTTCTGAAATATATGATTTTACTCCTGTTTTTATATGTAATAGTACCTTAACTAAACTACATTTTACTAATATTTTCAGCTTTACGTATCACTTAGAAAATTTAGCGATAAAATAATAATAATATGGTACATTATATTTAAATACTTTAATTATATTTTTCTTGAAATTAAAGACACTTCGGCCAGTAAATATTTTTATTACCTCGACGTTTCGACAAAAATATTTTGTCCTCGTCAGGAGCAAACAAAAATTAAAACATTTGGCAAGGTGTTAAAAATTATTCTAAGGTTCCGAGGGCGTTATCACGCGATATTCCAAATTTTGTACAACATCTGAAGCACGAGTCCAAATGATCTTTAAAATAAATTATAATATACATTTATATATATATAATGAAAAATTATAAACAAATAAATATAATAAAAAAATAATAATATTTACAAAGATTTCACAATAGTATATATATGGTAATTTAAACCAACAACCCCATATTGTATCTAACTTATAATAAGATTTTAATGTTGTATAATAGAAACACATCTGTAAATGATTATACGTATTATTGACATGTGTCTTTACATCATCATATGTAATGTAATTTGTACAAACTGAGGATAAATAAATAATAATCTGTAATAGATTAAGAGTTGAGCTAAGCAAGAGATAGAAGTCATAACGTCAAAATCGAGATAGATTTAGAATTCCCACAACAAGGTCTAAAATGGACCAAGACCACCCACACTCCACATCTGGTGGAATGCAAAGCCCCCTCTCACACCTGGTGACATGCAAGGCCCCCTTTCTCAGAAACGGCCCCTGTCGCATAAGGCCCCCCGTCTTAACCTATAAATACAGTCCCTTTACAGTCACTACACAGTGAGTGCAGCATCTGTGTGAGCCCACGTCGGTCGTCCCTCAGAGCCATCTCATCCATCATGTAGAATAGTAAGAAAACTTCTACCTCCCCATCTTTCGCTCCTAGCTCAACTCTATCTGTTCACGGAACTTTCTTAGTGCAACTGTGTCTTCGTTTTTTTCTGCGTGGACATTTCCAAGCTTTCCACTCTGCCTCGACCACGACTGCCTGTACTTTGTGAGAATTGTAAAAGGTCTTCCAAGGTGCAGAGAGGTACTGGAAAACTCCCCATCCTGACTGTTCCTCTCGGTCAACACAGTATAGCGAGAGTCAACAACCAAACCTCAACTTATTACAGCTAGTCGACAGGATAACCAAAACGAAGGATACCAAACGAAGAAGGCCAGATAGTTCAGATAGAAGCGAGAAAGTGCAAAGATGGAAGAGCAAACCGAACAGTCCAACGATGCGACCGGGCTATCTGTTCCCCAACAAGAGACGACATTTGAAGAGGAGGAAACGTCGCCGCCCCAAGGGACCTCCGCAGACCCGCTGACACAGATCGCCGATGCCCTGAGTAAGCTGCTGATCACCCGATCTCCTAGGGAGATAGATGTGAGTCCATACGATGGTACCTTTGAAGCCCAGAGCTTTTTCGACAACTTCGATGCCCAAGCAGACCGAGCTGAGCTGACCTACACGGATCGCCTACGCAAGTTACCCTGCTACCTGCAAGGTAAGCCACTCCAATATTTCCGAAGCCTACGGTTAGATAGGTTATTTTATAATGATGTCCGCCAAACCTTGATAGATTTATTCCCAACAACGACAGAAGCGTCGTTTTCACGCTTCCTAGCCATCAAATTGATACCCCAAATGCCCCTAGAAGACTACTACCAAAACAAAACGGTAATGGGCATGAAATTAAACCTACCCGCTGACATATTAATAGTTTCTCTGACCGAAGGACTACCCGTCGCAGACCAGCGATTAATCGCCACGGTGCAGCCAAACACCATTAAAGAATGGTTCGACCTAGTGTCAAGAATAAGGAGAACTCAGTGTGCCACCAGTGCAGTGTACCAGCGCCAAGTAGACAAGGCCCCACATCCAACCTACCACAACCCACCACCGCGGTACAACAACCAGCGGTCATCACGTGTAACGTACCAAGTTGCACCCCCACCCTCGCCTTGCAAGTATTGCAATGCTATGCACTGGCACTCCCAGTGTGAACAACGGTTCCCACAGGACCGAACACGCCAAGTCTACAGCGCCAGACCACGCACAACCACTGTACCAAAATCTGGTACCCGGCCCAAAGTCTAATATCGGAGCCCTGTTCCCCAAGTCCAAGCTGCAATCCGAGACGACTCTACAAGCCCCGCGAGCAACTCAACGGTAGGAAAACCTGAAACCTTTTTTCGTTGAACAGCTCGTAATATGGACTGAACTGTCACCAAATGTAAATTTGCCCTTTTTAATAGACACGGGAGCATCTATTAACATACTTAACTTGGATATTTTAAGAACCATAGAAAATAGATTACCATATAAAATTATTATCCATCAGTACAGTTTAACTATAAAGTAGGTTGAATATAAGTAATAGAATCAAAGCATGCGAGGATGCGTATCTTATAAACGTTTAACTATAAACGCAATAGCCCACAATGTAAATACCCTTGGATATATATTTTTAAAACATAAAATAGGTAACCTCACTCAAAAACTAATTTTTTTATAATAGAAGCTTCACTACCTTTTGGTATTTTATCTATTAATACCCTTAAAATATTTAAATTAATTATAGATTTTAATAATCTCCAAATTTATCAAAAGAATGATGCTCTCCCAACGAATGTCTATAAGTTCACCAAGTGCAAACAGGATTTATGTCCCACTCAACCGAGGGAAACGGCTTTTTTTACCACCTTCCCCTCGAACCAGTCCTGTTTACACGTGGCGGACCCTACCCCAATTATATGTTCCCCCACTATTGTTTCACCTACTATATCTCCTACCCATGATATTGAGATTTCTATACCTTCTAATGCGGCACCTCAGTTAGAACATTGTCCACACGAACTCCACCGAATTCTATATGAATTCTCGCAAGTGTTCTCTACTAATAAATACAATGTGCCCAAATTGAACATACCACCGGTAAAAATCAATACCACCACAGATAAAATAATAGCATTACGCCCATATAGAGTGCCACAACACGACCAACAAGAAATACAAACCCAAATAGAGCAAATGCTCCAACATGGAATTATTGCCCCGTCAGTCTCACCTTATGCCAGTCCAATAACTCTTGTTACAAAACGTGACAAAACGAAACGTTTCTGTATTGATTACAGAAAACTTAATGAAATCATCGCTCCAGACGTACATCCTTTACCTTTAATATAAACCATTCTTGACAAATTGTCGAAAGCCAAATACTACTCTTCTGTAGATATAGCATCCGCATATTGGCAAGTGGAAATAGAACCTAACTCACGTAATCTACTAGCTTTCGTGACGTTAGATAATCAGTACGAATTTTGTAGACTTCCGTACGGATTTAAAAATTCGCCACAGATATACCATCGTGCCATAAACCAGGTCATGGAAAAATATAAACTAAATTTTGTTACCCATTACTTTGACGATTTCATTATTTTTTTCTGACACCTTAGAGGATCATCTACAACACCTACAACAATTTCTAACGGTGTGTCAACACGAAAACATCAAACTTAATTATAACAAATGTTCGTTTTTTAAAACAAATATAGATTTCTTAGGATACACGGTTACCGCAGGTACTTATGCACCACAGACGCGCAACCTTGATACCATAAATGCCATCAAACCACCTACCAATCAAAAGACGTTACAATCATTTTTAGGAGCAGTGAACGTGTATAATAAGTTTATACCAGATTATGCCCGCTTACGAGCACCTTTAAATAAACTACTTAAAAAAGATGTGAAATGGAATTGGGACCCAGACTGTCAACAAGCTTTCACCACTTTCAAAGAGAGTTTAACCAGTAAACCAGTACTACACTTGTATCAAGTCGGTTTATCATGCCGCCTTTATTGCGACGCATCCACCCAAGGGATCGCAGGCATACTCAAGCAGGTACATCCAGACGGACAAGTACATCCTGTACAATATTTCAGCCGCGCCCTTGGAGCACATGAGAGAAACTACACCGTTTCCGAACTCGAGTGCCTCGCCATCGTCGAAAGTGTAGACAAATTCCGAATATACCTCACCGGTATAAAATTCACCATATACACAGATCACCAGGCTTTACAATGGCTTAAAACTATAAAATATCCGTCAGGACGACTCTTTAGATGGAGCCTGAGACTATCTAGCTATAATTACGAAATCCACTACCTCAAAGGCAGCCAACAGTACGAGGCAGATTTGCTATCACGAAACCCCTTTGTAGGATTTGTCAGTGCTGATATTATCAAACAGCATCAACCAACAACATCCCCCTTCAACATTGATACAAACGGCTTACATACCATTACCCGAAAAGGTGTAATTAAAATAATAATTCCCGAAACCCTGCAACATACTCTAATGAATAAAGTTCACCAAGAATATAACCACCCAGGCATCTCTCAGATGACCCGCATAATTACTGCCCAGTACTATTGGAAAGGTATCTCTAAATCTATAGAAAGATTTGTCAAGTCGTGTCACACCTGCCAAATCATTAAAAGGCCCAAAGGTAAACCCTATGGTGCCCTCGGACAAATTCCACCACCTCAACAACCATTCGACTTAATCTCTATAGATACCATAGCTGGATTTTCGAAATATGGACACTCAAAGACATATCTACACGTAATAGTGGATCATTTAACGCAATATGCTTGGACCTTTCCATCGAAGTCCACCAGTACCCTAACGTACATTCAAACCCTCAAAACGGTACTACAGCAAGGATCTCCAAAACGTCTTTTATCTGACAGAGCGCCCGCTTTTACCTCAGAAAAATTCCGTAAATTTCTAATAACACATGGTATACAACCCCTACTCACCACCAGCAATAACCCACAAGCAAACGGTTTAATAGAACGCTTAAATGCGACCATTATAGGCAAGCTCAGACTAGCTTATCTAGAAAATCCGAAAGCTTCCTGGACTCAACTAGTTAAGCGCGTCACTCAGACGTACAATAACACACTCCATTCTGTCACAAGTTTTCCACCTACCTACTTAATGTTCAATGTTATCCCCCCAGATCTAAGAACTCATCTTAACCCATACCCCGAAATAAATACAGCTCGAGAGATAGCAAGCTCTCGTACTCAAAATAAGCATAAAAAAGATAAAGAAACATTTGATAAGCAGCACAGAACACCACATTTCGAAGTGAATGATCTTGTTTTGGTCAAAAATTACAGACATCCCGACACAGGTAAATTAGCACCATATTTTACTGGACCATACACAATCATTGAAATAATCTCACCCAATGTCGTTCAAATAGATCGCCCCAATCAACCTCTCAATAGAGACAGTGACACCATACATGTCAATAAATTAAAATATTACACTGAGAATGTTTTGTACATAACACCTCCACAACCCCGATTTGTTCAAAACCCACAGCGATTGCCTCAAAATGTATATCTCAGTGAATTCAATCATTTGACTCCAGATATGTTCGAGGCGCAAGTATTCCGAATTATACCGCCTACAAGCTCACAGCCCTTTTTGCATTTAAATCCCGGTATTTTCAAATAGGCAAGAAAATTGACTACTTCAACAAAGCAGTAAGTCAGTTTCAAGTAAACGACAAAAATAACAAACATCCCCCATGATTGACCACCCACGACGATCCCGTGAAAAACAGGAGGAGTGACTGCCAGTAATAGGATCACCCGAATCTATTTCAGTTACACCTCCATCCCTCACAAGGCAGATCTTGACCGCTAGCTTCATGATCGCCATTTGAACACATGTGTCACACTACTCATTTAGATTTCCTCGAGAATCTCACAAATCTCGCACAACGCCTTAATCACAACACAACATCATAAATAAACATTTTACATGTTAATTGATAACACCAATTAAAACAATTTGGTTAAGTCTTATATAGACTTTATAACGCGAAAGAGAAATCATTCTCTACATACCAGCATTGTGGACAAACGAAGGGATCATTTCACATATTCCCGCTTCATAAGGTCAAAAACACCAATGTTTACCAATGTGATATGATCTACACACAACAGTTGTAACTTTTCTTAAAAAGAGACAATTTTTGTTCAATTTTACACTACTTAAAATTTATCCAATCATTAATAACCTTTAATTATATTTGAATTTTTGTATAAAATCTTGAATAATTATTTTTATTTTTACCTTTCAATTATATAATCAAATTTTTAATCCAACATAAAAAAAAAACTTTAATCAAATTTACTTTTATTTTTCATATTATTTTAGTATTGCAAAACATCTAATTGTTTCAAAAATTATTTTTATTATATTATTTATTATATATTTTATATATTACATGTTTAATTTTGTCCACTTACATTTTTTTGTACCCGCAATCATATTTCTATATTTTTATTCACTATATTTTATATTTGTTTAAATACCTTTATTATCTGACAATGTTTATCATCCACTATCGGGCATCTACAACAATCGTTTTCAACAATCATATTCTTTAACCAATTCCCAATATTTTTCATCACTATCTTTTCAGTCATTGCGTCACATCAACGTAGAAAAACGACAGCGCTGCTTGACAATTTATTTTTGGATTTCGTAATTCAACAAACTCTTTGAAAACACAGTTCACCAGATTTAAAAATCCCAACTTCTGGTCTGAACACGCTTCAAGAGTTTATTTCATTTCATCCGCAGAGCAAATCACCAACGCATTCACAAAGCGTTCACTTTTTTCAACTTTCAACTTTTTTTTTCAGCTCTAGCAGACCACAATCAACCTTTGATTTCGAGTCAAGTCAGACCACCTACTGTCGCTACAATTCTACTTCTCGCATGGCTCTATTTCACTCCTTTCTCAATCATATTAATAAGCAACTTTTCTTCAACAACTTTTAATCCAATAATCCTAAAATTGTGACAAAACACTGTAACCCTTATATAGGATCGCAAGTGAAACATTGCCAAGGAAGACAGCTCAAGTCTATATCCTCGCTTTGCACCTGGATCTGAGTATTTGGTTTACATGTGCTCTCCTAACAATTGCATATTCTTCAACTACTAACCCTTTCCAACGCCCGCCAATATTCTCTTAGAATGTGAATTTTTATGTCATCATTTTATTTTAATCATCTTTTTTTTTTTTAAATCAAACAAAAATGTCATTTTTATTTCACTTTTATATATCCAAACAAATCATCTTGTTATAGCCCTTTTTAGCACTCACAGTTTAAATTAATTAAAAGAAATTTTAATTACTTACCTGTGTTAGAGAGGCTTTACCCGCTTAAACCCGGATAAACCCTTTCACTCCCGGGGCCCATCTATGTGGTAATTTAAACCAACAACTCCATATTGTATATAACTTATAATAAGATTTTAATGTTGTATAATAGAAACACATCTATAAATAATTATACGTATTATTGACATGTGTCTTTACATCATCATATGTAATGTAATTTGTACAAACTGAGGATAAATAAATAATAATCTGTAATAGATTAAGAGTTGAGCTAAGCAAGAGATAGAAGTCATAACGTCAAAATCGAGATAGATTTATAATTCCCACAACAAGGTCTAAAAATGGACCAAGACCACCCACACTTCACATCTGGTGGAATGCAAAGCCCCCTCTCACACCTGGTGACATGCAAGGCCCCCTTTCTCAGAAACGGCCCCTGTCGCATAAGGCCCCCCGTCTTAACCTATAAATACAGTCCCTTTACAGTCACTTCACAGTGAGTGCAGCATCTGTGTGAGCCCACGTCGGTCGTCCCTCAGAGCCATCTCATCCATCATGTAGAATAGTCAATCGCTCCTGTTCACGGAACTTTCTTAGTGCAACTGTGTCTTCGTTTTTTTTTTTTTTGCGTGGACATTTCCAAGCTTTCCACTCTGCCTCGACCACGACTGCCTGTACTTTGTGAGAATTGTAAAAGGTCTTCCAAGGTGCAGAGAGGTACTGGAAAACTCCCCATCCTGACTGTTCCTCACGGTCAACACAGTATAGCGAGAGTCAACAACCAAACCTCAACTTATTACATATATATATATATCGATATCTATTATATATCTCTATCTTTAATTATTTTATCAGTATATATAATCATTTAAAAGATTTAACATCAAATTGAGGTACAGTTGGCATTACGCTGACAAAGGTAAATTCTCACAAACTTTATGTCATTGGCTTTTAATAAGAGCTGTAAAAGTTTGATATTTACCATTTTAATATGTTATTTGGAAATAAGGAAATCGACGTTCGTTCATCATATTGATACATTCATTTATAGATAGTATTGGCAGCGTTGAATTGTAAAGTCTATGTCATTATGTAATTAAAAAAGTTTTTGATTGTTATTTATTTATCTTATTTGATTTCAATTTAAAGCGCTATGCCCCCCTAGGGACACGTGCGCTGTCATATTTGTATGACATTTGTCTATACATATTTACAATAATTTTAGGCCGTGAATAAAATAGTCATATGATGTTAACAATGAGAAAAAGAGACAAAAACGAGAAAAAGGAACTGTGTACAAAAGAAAGAAATGTCTGGCCATATGTAAAATCAGCATAATATAAATTATCAGTTCATTAAAAGATATTTGTTGCTATATAATTTAAAATATATCTACAAAAGGTGTTGAATTAAATATATATTTCTTTACCGTAAATAAAAATACTTGGATCTGTTACTATTTAATTATTGTCGATTCTGTAGTCTTGAAAAACAGAACAATCTAGTTGTCATCTATTTAGATGTAACATTTAATCTTTACATTTAACGTAATTAAGCTTTTTGTTATTCGTGTATAAAACGATGTTGTATTTGTTCGAAATATAATTTAAATGTATTAACAACATATCAATTTTTACATTTAAATAATGGGTTACTGTAAACAATGGCTGGTAGTTCGTAAAGATAGAGATAACACCACCTTGGCGAGAGCTAAACAAATATGCGGTTTACTTTAATAGATGATTTTAGAAATAGTAGAAATAGTAGTTTATATTTATTCCTATAGATGGAGCTCTGCCATCTTAAACACTAAATAGAGCGCCCAGAGCAGGAATTAAAGAAAAAAACATTTTTAGAATATATTATTCAATTGGTTATCTTAACTTGAATTTAAACGATAATATTATTCAAATGAAAGAAGTTTTCCAAGTAGAATTGTATGGCATTAAGATCAATATAAACGAATAAATGTACATAGCTGAAGATATATTCTGGAAAACTTGCATATGCGTAGCCCAGCGGGATCTCATTAGAATTCACAACATTTATCGAATTTCCAAAACAAAGTCGTGCGACCTGTCAACCGACCTTCTCCCTTTAACCGCAATTCTTCCATTATGATAATCATTGAACACGAATTCCTCGCACACAATATAAGAAAATAGCTAAATAATATATATATATGAAAAACAATAGAAAAAATAAAAAGATCAGGTGTTGATATTGAAAACGTAGTAGGAATATCCTGACCAGGAGCACATGTGCTTTTCAGAAGGCAGAGCACCATCTGGTGGAACAAATATCAACTAAACATTGATATAGCCTGTTCCCTGATATTTGGCCAACCCAATTTCTTAATAAATCAAGAAAATCCATGATTTATCAAGAAATTGGGGTCCCAAATATCAGGGAACAGGCTAAATCAATGTTTAGTTGATTTCTGTTCCACCAGATGGCGCTCTACCTTCTGAAAAACACATGTGCTCCTGGTCAGGATATGCCTACTTTGTTTTTAATATATATATTCCTAGAAAATCAATCTTTTAATCATACCACGGAGCAATTTGCTCTCTGGAGTGATCAAATCAAAGCCAATACTGTGTAACTCACACTCATGGAGATAAAACTTAAGAAGGTTGTACCTTTCAGCATGTATATCAGGATGCAAACAATAACAACAAAAATATTTGATACACAGTGAACTCTATTGAAGACACAAGAGATAACCAAGTCTGAACAAAATTGCCTCTGTATTCTTAAAAAAAAACTGATAACCAACGACATAAAAGACTTTCCACTTAAGTTTTGTTCATTAGTGTATAAATAAATCTATATCAATCAACATGCAAACAATATTGATGTGAAATTTACTTTTATATTCTAATTAAATGGTAAAATTTGACTATGTTCTTAATTCTGTTAAACATGGGTTGTTTTAGATCATCTTCACAAAACCGCCAGATCTGTTACATAAAGTTATCTTATAGAATAACATGATATTTTTACTCCACCAATTCCACAAATATCAGAAAATTTCACAATTCCTTTCAAAAACAAGATTTTATAAGAAAATACAGTCGAACTTGGATAATTCGAACCCCAAGGGACCATAAAAAAATTCGAATTATCCAAAAATTCGAATTAAAGATGTTTTGAATAAAGGCTTAAGGCTTCTAGGGACCAAGATAAATATTCGAATTAAAGAGGTTTTCGAATTGAAGAAGTTCGAATTATCCAAGTTCTACTGTATTAAGAAAGAAAATTTAGAATTCACAGAAGAGACTTAAAAGATTTGTGGAAAAAAAGGCGAATATTAGAAAATAAAATTATATTTCACAATTCACTTACTATAACCTAATTTATTTTATAAATTTATATATTCATTTTTACTCTATAATCTTTAATAAAAATGTAAATTAATTTATGAATACGAAATGATTTCATTGTCAAGATAAAAGGTCTTCTGTTTATAAACGAGTATGTGAAAAGAATCAAATTTATTTAGTTTTCATTCAATATGTTATTTTCTAATTCTCAATTTTTTCACTTTTATAAATGTCTGAATATTTTTGAATTTCTATATTAAGTTGAAAGAAATGATTAGTTTAAGCATAACCTAATATTATTATATATATTTGATCGAATGATGGTAGTAAATTTCATATATAGAATACCATAATTGTATATTGGATTTTGATCCATTTAATTTGTGTAGGCTAGATCAACTTTTCCTTTTATAAAAATATATGATTGTCCTCTTGATGCTTCGGCAAGCCAACACAATACTTCACTAATAAGCTTTTCATATTTTAAAAGTGCGACTTTGGGTCACCGTAACGTCAAGAACAAGACACCTTTTTTAAAAAAAAGGTTAATGGAATATACAGCTTGACTCAATTTTTTTCCCAATTTCCAGTGTGTCACATAATATAGTAGAATCATCTAATTTATAATTCAGTTATGTTATTAGGTAAATCCTTTACATATCAATTAATTTGAATGTTACCTTTTTGAATGTTGATAATACAAGAGAAAGAATGGCCAGACATCATCTTGAAGAAGGAATCAAAGTTTTACGGCGACGAGTGTCTTTATTTGTGCTGTATAATCGGCAAGCTTTCAGACTATGACGTCCTTCAACAGGCTACTATACAAGAAACTAGATGTATATTTGAACACCTAATAAAAAGGATTTTTTAATTCGATAGAGTGATGGCATTTTCATCGTTTCAATAAAGTTTACTTCAGTTTATATAATGAAAGGTAATATAAATATACCAGAAAGGTTTACAAATTTTACGAAGTGTACAAGTTTTACAGGGCTGCGCAAGAGAGGAAACATTGAGAAAAGAGTCATGTGTGGATGTACAGTTAAACCTGTCTATATCGCCCCCTCTAAATAGCGACTTCCTCTCTAGAGCACCCGATTTTAAATACGTAGTACGATGCGATTTACATTAAAAGTGACCTGTCTACAGCACCCACTCTCTATAGCACCCTATTTTGGTGAGTCCCAAGAGGGGGCGCTATAGACAGGTTTAACTTTATATGTAAATGAACGATCACCTGTAAATAACTAACTCATCTTTTCTAAGCAATTATATACCTGAGTGAATCCTATGTATGGCATAGTTTCTCAATAAAATGCTTGTTGATTCAAAAGTATAAGCACAATGTATCAATCAGGAAAATTCTACTAAGTTTCTTTATTAGGGTAAAACAAGATTTCAAGCATTAGCTCATTATCGGGCCAATTGTTACGTAGGGGTGTACTTACTATAAATAAGTAGAAGGTATTTACAAATATAAAATCTTTAGTTAAATTCGAAAATACTTTTGAACATTTATCTTCAAACACTGGTTCACTTATACCAAATATATCGTTATACTATTTGCTAATATCCTTAAATTAATTTGTTTAATAATTGATTATAGAATGCTTATTTTAATATTAATTATGAAAATATAAAATCAATAGAATCGCCGAATGTCGTGGTCCATTTGGATAAGGAAAGCGAAGACTAGAACGCGGCTGAGTTCACACTCATCATTTTAGTGATAGGATAATCTATGCACGATGGATGCTGTGGCCACTGGACATGTGTCAGACCTGGAGGCTGTTGTTGGGTTCTGTGATACCTGGAGTATAGGAGTTCCATCTATGCTTCGTTCCTGTGGTGAATCTGTATAAGACCGGTGGTCTTAATAAAGTTATATGTATGTATGTATGATCATAGAATGAAAAAATAAATATATTTACATGAATATATATGCAGAATGTATCGATATATAAACAACATTTAGGATTTTAGCCAAAAGTAGAATAATTCAATTCGTAGTTCTTCATCAGGTCAATAGATGGAACTAACCTATTCTAACTACCAATTCAAATTGCAAATACCAATTATCAGGTTCGATGAAGTCACGTGCAATCAGGTACAAATTATGCTTAACGAATCATAAAATTATACCGTCTACCAGGCTATGAGTGAGTGTATTAGCATAATTAAGTTCATTATGGCGACGGGGCCAGAAGGAATTCATTCATATTAGGTAATTATGCAAAGGTGTCTGAAGAGTTAATTTGCATAGATGGAATTATAGATATAAGTAGAAGAGAGAGAAAGGATGTAAATAATGTTAAACTTGAAGAATGAGAATCAGGGAAGTGATAATGTTAACTTTCACACATTTAGTACTTCATTTATGGTAAATTGGTGTTTGTATCAATCTCAGTGTAATGAAACATATTATAATTATAATGAATAGACTTATACTGGTTTTATATATATATGAATAGACTTTCTATATACAGTTACGAGCGTCATCAATTATTTTTCATCTCTGTCACCGTTTGCTTTTTTTTTTTTAATGGCGCTCTCCTATTGGTTGGCTACGATCACGCCACCTTTGCCAACCCCCCCCCACTCGCTTTGTTGTTTTTGTAACTATTGTGTTGGAGCGGATCGCTCCTTAAATAAATGCATATATTAGTTAATAACTAAATGGAATCCTCTCTTTCTTTTACCCAGTAAGAGACGCCTAGGGAAGCCAACAGTACATAGACAGATAAAGCACATAGGCTATAGTTATTAACTAATATATGCATTTATTTAAGGCGCCAATTTTTAATTGTAACAAATAGTATTTGAATAAAAACATTCAATCGGGTAAAACACGGGCGTTGCCCGGGTCATTCGGCTAGTATACTTATACTGGTCAGGATATGCCATTTTTAATATTGATATCAACACCTGATCATTTTATCTTTATTTTTTCTTTCGTTTTTTCATGTGCTAAACGTATTTACGCAAGTTTGGCCTTAAATACCCATTTCTTGGTTTTTCAAGAAGCCACTGGGACCAAAAATATATTTTTTGGTCGTAGTGGTTAAGCCTACTCCACGCTTACGAGCGCCAAAGAGCGCGAAACGCGTTCGTGGATGGCTTTTCTTGATTTATCAAGAAATTGGGTTGGCCAAATATCAGGGAACAGGCTAAATCAATGTTTAGTTGATTTCTGTTCTACCAGATGGCGCTCTGCCTTCTGTAAAGCACATGTGCTCCTAGTCAGGATATGCCATTTTTAATACTTATTTTATTGTAAATATGTAGATAACTTCGGTTTTAGTGTGTTGACTGATATTCGTTTATATCATGTAACAGAACGATGGCACTATACATCACCATAGTAAGAACCTTCACTAGTGATGATAAAGAATGAGCAACAACACTAGTTTTAGAAAATCAGGCAAAAAGCCAACCTGTATATCAGGCTTTCTGGCTATGTCCCTCATCAGTATACCATTGGTATGCAGGTTTGCCTTTTGTCTGAATTTGCCAAAACTGGTATTGTGGCTCATTATCATCAATAGTCAAGGATTTTAATCAAGTGATACATAATTAAAGGAAGAGAGGCCTCCTCTGGTACACGAATATCATCCTCCCGTAAGTTTATTATTTTTTTTTTTGAAAATAGAGCGATCCATAAATAAATCTTTAAATAAAAAGTCATATATTGGATCAATATATCATTTATTTTATCAATATTTCAGTTGGCTGAACGCCAAACTTTATCAAGGTATTATAACATTTTAAAGATTGTCTAAAGATATATATATACTAGCGGATGTGCCCGGCTTCGCCCGGGTTTTTACCCGAGTAAAGGTTTGTCTAACGAACATTTGTTAAAACAATTCTCTATAAACTTATTTAAAAAAGAAGATATATTTTGATAATTTGAAACTTGTAAATTTGAATCTCTCGATAAAGTGAACATTTTTTCCCGGTCCCTGTGTGCCGTGTCATCCTGAATTTTGTCTTTCCTAATTTTCTACATTACAAAATCATCGTTTTATCTAGTGAACATTTTTTTCCGGTCCCTTGAAAAATACTCGATAAGTTGAATAAAATCAATATTAATTGGTTCCCTCGGTAATTGGAAGTTAAAGGAATAGTATCTTCGCCTTGGAATTGTATCATTATTCTTGTCTCAAATAAATTGCCGTGTCATCCTGAGATAATATTACTTTTGATAAATAATATTTAAGATTTTATTATATATATTATATATTATATTATATATATATTACACGTTATTTGTTTTCTTGGCCGACTGTTTTACATATGGTGTTATCTTAAAATTGCTTGTTTTGAATATTTTTTTACATTGAGATTATTAGCTAGTATGTAAAAAAATTAACTCTGTTGAAATTTAATTTTGTATTTATATATAAATAAAATTAACTCTGTTGATTTTTTTTTGTATTTAATCGATTACAGCGAAGTTACGCATGTTAATGTTAGGGAAAAATATTTTGTTGTTAAGCAAAACCTGCTCCATCTCGTTTTACATAAATGTTGAAAATTTGGTTGAAATTGATGCATTGTAACGAAAGTTTTTAGTGATGTACACTTATGAAATTTGCATTTTATTAATATAGATATATATATTTGTACCTAATCCGTTTCTTGCTACTTTAATTTTAGCATGCCTCCAATATCATCAATGGCCTCAATGCAGATTTTACCTAAATCTTATTATTTAGTAATGTCCAAATGCTCACTAGTCTAGTAGACGGCACAGTCGAAGCCGCTAGGAGAGTTCACTTCTAACGCTAGACTCTCCCAAGATACATTACCTTCAATCTGACAAGTAATTCTAGAGAACTTGGTGACCCAGATATATTCTAATGTTAAACTAAAACATAATCAGGGTTGAAAGATTCCAATCTTTATTCAATTTCAAATTAAAACAATCATTTATTAATTATTTTCCTTATTTAATATTTGCTCTCACAGTTATTTTGAAAAGGTAGAAGGGTCACTGGTATATATATATATTAAATGTGGTGGTTTGATTCGTTACACCAAACACGGAGATTAGTTTTAAAAGCGATCAATAGATGGAGTTGGTAATCTATTTATTTGAAAGGTGTAATTAATTTTCCTTGTAAGCGTTTCTGTGACACTTCGCGATACCAACTTACGATTTTCTTAATGAATTCTTCAGTTTGTGAATGCACATTACACAGTTCTAATACCGTTGTATCAATAATTTTGTAATTACTATATATTTATATAGAATACAAGTACATAGAATACTTATAATACACTTGAATAGAAAAATTTATTGATTGTTTGAACACAAATATTGTCTTATTCTTTTCCATTTTTATAAATTGACTTAATTATTGTTTGTTATATTTAAATAAATGACAATCTAGAGATGTGCGTGACTTTCGATTTATATTTATATGTTGATTCTGAAGCATGTAAGCGTATATAAAGAAACGAAAGTGATTTTTTATTTTACAAAGAGGTTCCATCCTTACTGCGATGGAAAAAATATTGAGATAGGGAGAAGGGCCTGGTTCATCAGCTTATTACAGTAGTTACCTTTTCTTCTTCTTTCTTATCTCCTTTCAATCATATCAGGGTATCAAGCTTTTAAAGACTGTTTATAGTGTCTGTTGAGGATGAGTAGAGCTTATCAATGGATGAGTCAATACAGTCAACAATGTCTTCTTTCTTATCTTCACTCAATCATATCAGGGTATCAAGCTTGTAGAGCTTGTTTATGGTGTCTGTGCTGGGAATGAGTAGAGCTCGTCAATACAGTCAATAATGCGTTAAGGTGAAGTTACCTTAAATACTTTAACCAAGAATCTCTCTAGAGTCCCGGCTCTATAGGCAAAACAGCCCAATACAATAGTAGAACGTTATGGTGGATGAGCTGGCGAAAGCCTAGGTGGGATCATAGTGGTTAGCCGGTATTTTTCAGCATGTTTCCATCACAGTAAGGAGAAGCAGAAAGCGTTTGGTGGTGATTTTGTAAGGAGAAGTGGATATTTTCTAGGATACTCAATAAAAAGAGCGATTTGCTAGATACATATAGAATTGTGATTCTTAAAGAAAGAAATTATTCTAATAATCATCATGATATTCAATGGTCGGCCATCTTGAGTATTTGTACATCATCCTTACTGCCGATCTTCAGCGGAATATTAGTGCGAGAGAAAGCTTTATTATTATTGTAGCGTAGAAATCAAGTCTTTGTATATCTTGAGATGTGAAAATATTTATTGATGACGTCACCGCGACCAGTCGACAAATATTAACAAATTAACCCAACTATCTACAGCTAGAGAATCTTGAAAAAGCAAACAAAGAAATATTTTAAAGATGATTTTTTACAAATACAGAGTAATATATATTTTTATAATCTCTTAAATATTTTCATTGAATAATATTAAATTAAATGATAAATTATTTCTTCGCCACAATATTATTATTATATATTTTTTTTGTGTCCAGGCCGGAAGGGGACCCGCCCTAAAGAGGCTCAACCCGGACGACGACGTTAGACCTAGAGACCTCCCAACACTCCAAGGAGGTCACTCCACGCTCCAGGAGGAGGTCGATGTTCTAGGCACTGCAGAGCGATCTCCAAGAGAAATCTTAATTGATAGATAGAGCGAGTCAATTTTTGGAATACGAAAACGAAATGTCTCCATGGTCTTACAATTTATAGAGTTCAGTCTATAAAAGTATAATGTGGATACACATTCAGCAGCATTTTTCTTAATGACGACATTATAAAAAACGGCGTCTTATAAAGAATACCGTCTTATTACAATGGACCGAACTCCCTGGACTCAGAGATACTTCTATTTAATTATAACTTTTGATATTATCATATAAAGGTATGATTAGTACATGCGCTACGTCACCAAGTATTCAATATATTTTATGTATATATTATTAATTTTTGATATATATATTATTTATATTTTGCTATTATGGAAACTTCTCTTATTGCTTATCTTATTAATTTTGATTCTGTGTTTTTGCCCTAAATAAATTGCCGTGTCATTCTGAAGTTTGTCTTTCCTAATTTTCTATGTGACAATATTCTCTCTCAATAATAAAAATAAAGAATTATTATAAAATCAATTATAATTTCACATTTATACACAAACTATTTTCTATATAACGTTAAAATACTTATAAAATATTTCAATTTATAATTTTGTTGTTTATAAAATTATAGGTAAATTCTAACATTATAATTATAAATCATTATATATTTATTAGTAAACCTTTATTAATTATGCTTAACCATATATATATAAACCACTAAACAAATAGTTTAATAATTTATTATATATCTTTCTCTTTTTTTACATATTGAAACAATAAACCTATATTGTGGACATGGCATCTGCCCGGTAAGCGGAACATGGGGGTTCGATTCCCATCCCTGGACACTTTTATTTTTCCGTTTATCATTAGTCTTTACAATTCATCATTTCATACTTCATCCCTAAGTTAAGAAATATTCGTTATTCTCCTTAAAATAAATTTCGATTTTTAGTTCAAAAGAAACACATGCGGGATAATTGTCAAATGTCGTTCTACAATCACAAGCCGCATTATATTGTATTATAAATATATTGTTTGTACGTAAATGGAAACTCTATGTTCAATATATAGATATATAACTTAGAGAGACAGATTACATTGACAATATAAAAAGGTATATAATTGTTTACTTACTCTTCAGGCATTCTGCCTATGGCGCTGGTCTCTCTAAGTAAACATCTTGAAATGACAAGAAAATAGAAGGAAAAAAAGGATTTTCACAAAGATAAAATGAGGTTAAATATAATCTTAAAAGGATCTAATGGTTAGCAAATGTTAGACTCCATAACTACTAAAAATAACTAACACTGAGGGGTTTACGTCTGCTAATAAATTTACACTAAAAGAACAATTTATCAACAGAAAAACCTCGCGAGTTTTCCCAACAATATTTCATATAACAATACATTTTATCTTGGCATTATGATAGTGGCTCGAGATAAAGTATTTTTTAAAACTTTAGTGTTGCCCTTATATATGATTAAAACTTGTCTATTATTTGAAGTTTACCCGTAGAAAATTAATTTGAACTTGTTATATATTTACATACTAGTTTTTTTCCTTTTAGAAATATCTTACGTATGGGAATAATTCTTATAGATTTTAAGAGTTTTTTTTTTTTTAATTTTTCTTTTCAGAGATTTATAGAGTTTTTTTTTTCTTATTAATCTTATAATATCTGGGAGGGAAAAATACTCTATTAATGATATATATAGTTAAACTATTAATCATATATTGACCACACACAGTGAAAAAAAGAGCTCTTTAGAAGAGGATAAATTCTCCAAATATGTTTTATAATGTCGTTATTAAGAAAAATGCTGTTGAAGGTGGATCCACATTATACTAATTGAAACTGTACCATCTACAACTGGACACTATTTTGATTTTTGATTTTTCAAAATGTATTTCTCTGATTCTCTATTGTATCTGTTGCACGCCTTTGCGGAGCCAGTGGCCTGATGAAGCGCGACCACGCGAAAGCTTGTCTCCCGATACCTTAATAAAGAAACTCTACAAATATTTTAAATTTATTTAACTCAATTATAATATTATTTGCATCAATATTTCAAGTACATATCAGAAATTTATTAATGTTTTTATAATGTAGAATAGAGCGTGAGTACAAATATATATTTAAATGGAATTCCAAATTATAAAAAAACGGCGTCTTATAAAGAATGCCACCTTTTTACAATGGACCGAACTCCCTGGACTCAGAGATACTTCTATTTTTAAATATAACTTTTTATATAATATAATAAATATATATATTTATATTATAATATAAAAAGAATGAAATTTCTGTTGATTATGAGATTAATTGCTTGTATTTAATTATCTTGAGGATTAAACTATGGTAATGCAGTCGTGGCAAGAATCTTGAAAGTAAAATAATAAAAATAGTAAAGATTAGAAATTGCTTTAATTGTGAGCATATAAGATATATAAAAACATAATTTGGTAAAAGTACTGCCTGGCTTAAGGCGTAAGAATAAAGGAAAACAAAAGATTATTTACATAATGTACAAAAGTTTTGAGCCGGCCATCATGGAATAACAACAATGAGTATTTATAGAGGAAGCGTGACCTCTGGCGGAGTATTTGAATCGATGAAATATAATTTTAAATAAAATAATACTTTAATATAACATAATTTCAAATAAAATATTTTAATATAACATATATCAATTTTTTTCTCACCTTTGAATATAACAAAATATTTTTAAAACTTAATTCTGTTGACGTTATGTGGCGCTGAGTTTGTTGTTGACACATATTAAATAGGTTATAATACCTTGATAAAGGTTGGCGTTCAGTTAACTAAAATATTGGTAAAATAAATGATATTTTTGATCCAATATATGTCTTTTTAATTAAATAACTTTTTATATTATCATATATAAAGGTATGATTGGTACATGCGCTACGTTACCAAAATATTGTCTAGTATTTGTATATGTTTTTCTTATAAAATTATAAATATTTTTCTTTTACATACATGGACAAAACTTATAGAGGTGTAAAATCTTTGATGTCCCTGGTTGTCTGTTTTTTTTTTTTTGAGACAGACAATTTTGTTCACACTTGGTTATCTCGTGTATCTCCAATAAAGGTTACTGCGTATCAAGTATATTTCAGAGTTATTGTCTCTATTCCGATATAGATGCTGAAAAGTACTTTGAGAAGTATCTACATACATTTAAAAGAAGTACTTTGGATTAAATTACAACACTTTTTATTCTAAAAAATAAAACTTGATATTTTGAAAGACTGAACGTCTTTCTTTTTTAAACGTATTCTCACGGTTCACCACGTGCGTTTTGGTCGTGTGGCTAAGGTGAACTCTTGATATTTTTAAAAACTATATACAAGTATATGTTACGCTGCACAAGCGCGCCATCTGTTATGAAAATTAGAAACTATTTTAGACGCGTTTAATTCTTTTTGAAATAAAACAATTTCTACTGCCCTTACTGCAATGAAAAAATTAAAAGGAGTGCCTGCTCATCAGTAGTGAACCCTCCCGCCGGTGCAATTTTTTTTTTTTTTTGGAGCAACAAATGCAATATAACAGCGGTATGGTAGATTAAACTAGCGAAACCGCTTGGAGGGTTAACCACTGATGAGCCAGGGGGGGCTCTCCCATTAATTTTTCCATTGCAGTAAGGGCAGTAGAAATTGTTTTATTTCAAAAAGAATCTTACGCGTCTAAAATAGTTTCTAATTTTCACAAGTATATGTATTATTTAAAATTTATTTTTAAAATACGACCCCAAAAAATCTCAACAGTTTAATAGAACAAAAATCAATTAAATGTTGTTTCAGGCTTGTTCAATGATATTTGGCCAATTCATTATATATAAATATGTTATATTAAAATATTTTATTTAAAATATGTTATATTAAGGTATTAATTTATTTGAAATTATATTTCATCGATTCAAATACTCTGTTAAATCGACCGCCAGAGGTCACTCTTTCCCTATAAAAACTCGTTGTTGTTTTATCCCGATGGCCGGCTCAAACCTTTTGTAAATTATGTAAATAAGTTTTTCATTTTGTAGATTCACTCGCCTTAAGCCAGGCAGTACTTTTATCAAATTGTTTTTTTTTATATATTCCTTCATCTCAATTAAAGCAATTGCTGATCAAAACCCTTTTTATTATTATTATTTCAAGAATTTTAACCACGGCTGTATTGCATTACCATAATCCTCAACATGATCTAAATTCAAGTATAAAATATTTGGCCAACCCAAACGTTTAGTTTATTTTTGCTCCACTAGATGGCGCTCTGCCATCTAAAAAGAACATGTGCTCGTGGTCAGGAGATGCCTTCTTTATTTTTAATATCAACACCTGACCCACTTATCTTTTTTTTTTTTTCTATTGTTTTTTCATATTATATATATATGGAGTCAATCACATTAATCTTTCTTACCACATTTATTCCACCTTTCCCATTGTGTCGCCCGCCACCTTTAATTAAAATTATAGTATAATTACCTTTATATATTAAATAAAAACAAACGATAGCAATGCGTCTCTTTATACTTTTTGCTCCACTAGATGGCGCTCTGCCATCTAAAAAGAACATGTGCTCGTGGTCAGGAGATGCCTTCTTTATTTTTAATATCAACACCTGACCCACTTATCTTTTATTTTTTTCTATTGTTTTTTCATATTATATATATATGGAGTCAATCACATTAATCTTTCTTACCACATTTATTCCACCTTTCCCATTGTGTCGCCCATTGTGTATAAAGAGACGCATTGCTATCGTTTGTTTTTATTTAATAATTTATAGCAATTCTTTTGTCTATTTACCTTTATATATACCCATATGATATAAAGTCGCAAAAATATGGAATTCATGTATCCAGGGAAGTACCTGTCCTTGTAAATATACATTAAAACAATGTTGTTTATCACCCAGAACAAAACATAATGCCTGTGATAAACATAAGTCACAGCACCAATACCCTCAGATGTTATGAAATCGAAGCCGGCCCAGTATTGATGAAAGCCTTAGTCCGAGACCATGATTGATTTTTCCCGAGATTTTCCAAACCTCGTGTTGTGACAAATTATTTATTATTACCATTACCTTTCTTACTTGTGGTGATGGAAAATGTATTGTTTCGATGCATTTATAAAGGGAGAGGTGCCTCTTCTGATATACACATATATAGATTGGTTCATGAAATTAAAAGAAACTTCGGATCTCTTTATATGAACTTGTTGGGAGCTAAGACTTCCCTATTCTACCATCAAGCAGAGTAATCACCAACACCTCTAAGAAATTAATACTTTTTATCTACTTTCATAACTAACTAATTTACATCATTTAAAACCAAATATATACATGTAAAGTACTCCGGTCATCTGGTCAAAAATATAAATATATAAATCTATGAAAAACAACTTATAAAAATGCTAACAGAACTCTACTCATCTCCATCTGACACCATCAACAAGCTCTACAGGTTTGATACCCAGATATGATTGAGTGGAGATAAGAAAGAAGAAATATAGACATATCAGTTAGAAAAGGCTTTTATTTATTCGACGTTTCAACAAAATCTTTTATAGAAACGTCGAGAAAATAAAAACCTTTTCTTACCGAAGTGTCTCTCAATAACTATGAATGCTTGCCAGGCAACCTCCATCAATAATATATATGGATTAATTTTTATAAATAGTATACACATTGTTTTTTTTCTCAGTATATAATTCTCGAAGAATATATAGAGATTGAAGGAGTCTGCTAAATTTTATCACACTTTCTAAAACTCTATATAATTCAGCATGCTAAAATATTTAGTTCAATATTAGACCAACATGTATGTCATCTTGAAGAAAATAACCTGTGACATTTCAGAGGAGAATATTTACGGTGACAACTTGTAAAGAAGTTGCGTGACATTTAGGCGATGTCAACTTTTTGTGGCGACACAAGTTATCCTAGTTCGAAGAAGAATTTCAGGGGAGCTTCCAAAAATATTTTCCATAGTTGGTTCAGAAATATAGTTTTCCTCGGAATTGGAAATAAAGATAAATATGCGATATGCTAATTATATTGGTACGTATTTTTAAATGGCTAAAACATTATATAAAAAAATTTTAAAGGTTTGTTATACGTTATTATAAAATATGGAAGGTGAAAAGAAACGTTTGGTTTCATTTAAAAGCGTTTCACCATTAAGCGTGTCATCTTTTCGCAGAAGCCATGCTAATCTTCTCTTTGTCGTTCTTATTGTAGTAGTTGTACCACCGAACAAGCGTGTTGATTCCAGAGAGAGAACCAGTTCTTATTTTTAAAATAATCAAATCATGTCATCTCTGTGTGGGTATTATATTTATTTCTGAAATGTTTTCGAGATTTCCTATCTTAAGCAGATACAGAAGGCTTTCGAAATGCCTAACTATAACTAGATAAGTGGCCGAGAAAAATGCAGCTGTTTTGCTTTTTATAATCCTATTGATTCAGATATGAAGAAGAGTCTCTCAATTCCATTTAACTTCAACTGGCGCTTATTCTCTCTACTGGCCTAATACTGGCGCGAGAAAAAGAAGACCAAAAGTCCAATAAAACATATATACAAGCGCTATGTATTTGTATGGTGGTGGTGGTGTCTTGTCCATGAAGCAGATCAGATCGGTCCATGCACCCTGATCACAATACCGGCCAACTGAGGTGGTGGTGTCTTGTCTATGGAGCAGATCAGATAGGTCCTTGCACCCTGATCACAATACCGGCCAACTGAGGTGGTAGTGTTTTGTCCATGAAGCAGATCAGATCGGTCCAGGCACCCTGATCACAATACCGACCAACTGAGGTGGTAGTGTCTTGTCCATGAAGCAGATCAGATAGGTCCTTGCACCCTGATCACAATACCGGCCAACTGAGGTGGTGGTGGTGTCTTGTCCATGGAACAGATCAGTCCGTGCACCCTGATCACAATACCGGCCAACTGAGGTGGTGGTGGTGTCTTGTCCATGGAGCAGATCAGTCAGTGCACCCTGATCACAATACCAGCCAACTGAGGTGATGGTGGTGTCTTGTCCATGGAGCAGATCAGTCATTGTACCCATATCACAATACCTGCCAACTGAGGTGGTGGTGGTGTCTTGTCCATGGAGCAGATCAGTCCTTGTACCCTGATCACAATACCTGCCAACTGAGGTGGTGGTGGTGTCTTGTCCATGAAGCAGATCAGATAGGTCCTTGCACCCTGATCACAATAACGACCAACTGAGGTGGTGGTGTCTTGTCTATGGAGCAATTCAGATCGGTCCAAACACAGTAATCACAATACCGGCCAACTGAGGTGATGGTGTCTTGTCTATGGAGCAAATCAGATCGGTCCATGCACCCTGATTACAATACCGGCCAACTGAGATGGTGGTGGTGTCTTGTCCATGAAGCAAATCAGATCGGTCCATGCACCCTGATCACAATACCAGCCAACTGAGGTGGTGGTGGTGTCTTGTCCATGGAGCAGATCAGATCGGTCCATTCACCCTGATCACAATACCGGCCAACTGAGGTGGTGGTGTCTTGTCTATGGAGCAAATCAGATCGGTTCATACACCCTGATCACAATACCGGCCAACTGAGGTGGGGGTGGTGTTTTGTCCATGGAATAGATCAGATCGGTCCATGCACCCTGATCACAATACCAGCCAACTGAGGTGGTGGTGGTGTCTTGTCCATGGAGCAGATCAGATCGGTCCATGCACCCTGATCACAATACCGGCCAACTGAGGTGGTGGTGTCTTGTCTATGGAGCAATTCAGATCGGTCCAAACACAGTAATCACAATACCGGCCAACTGAGGTGATGGTGTCTTGTCTATGGAGCAAATCAGATCGGTCCATGCACCCTGATTACAATACCGGCCAACTGAGATGGTGGTGGTGTCTTGTCCATGAAGCAAATCAGATCGGTCCATGCACCCTGATCACAATACCAGCCAACTGAGGTGGTGGTGGTGTCTTGTCCATGGAGCAGATCAGATCGGTTCATACACCCTGATCACAATACCGGCCAACTGAGGTGACGTATGGATGTCCTCTTCTGGATTTATGTCGGCCATATAGAGGGCTGCAAGGATGGCACGGCAACTGTATATATGGTCCGGAGTGAGTTGGGTGTTGTGACAGTTATTGCAGTTCCTGTAGGATCTTGTCATGTCTGGGTTTATCTTCATTCCTTTGAATGTCCTTTTATGATTCTCGAAATTGTTGTTGCTAATTCTCTGTTGACGTTGAGGTTGCATATGTATTTGTATATAATTGACAAATGACAATCTCACCAATCATATATTTCATCTCAACCTTCCATTACCCCCAGTTATACAGAGGTTCGTGCAGAGCAGAGAATGTTGGATGAACAACATTCCTGTTAACAAGATCTCAGGTTTTCGGATTGTATAGAGTGTTCCTCTTTTATACAAATCTGCAATAATATTGATAATATAAGAGTGATCATGAATACATTTGCATCTGTTTCCGCCTATGCAATTTTAGAATGAGACCTTGGAAATAGATGCAAACGAAATTTTTGTAGCTACATTTTATTAATGATAATATATATACAATCAATCTATTTTAATATTATTGAAATTTTATCCTTTATAGATATTTTTCAAAAATAAAATGTACAATCCCTCAATGATATTTTTAATTTAATATGTATCATTATTCACTCTCAACCCCTAATTATATTGAAAAGATGAAGGGTCAATGTTGAGATTTCATTATAAAAAATAAAATCTTCAAATATAATTTTTTATATATGGGAATATAAACACTTACCTCATAGGATGGCCCTTTCACATCGAGAGACACCCGAGAAACTCTAGGTAGATGGCACCACGAAGAACCTAAACATAACCAATAATTTGTAACAAATAAATTCACTGGCAATGTGTTTCTTTTCAATAATATCATCAAATATTATCTCTACAGACCTTACTGCAATTATATAAGTTAGTGAATGAGAGGGTTTGGCTCATCAGTAGTGAACCCTCTCAGCGTTTACGTCAAAATATCTCTAGACCGCCCTACTATTGTATTGGATTGGTAGGAATATACCCTGTATTTTCTATGGAAGGCAGCTTAGGAGTGTTTAGTGAACTATGGACATAAGCTTATAGGTCTGTAGAGGTATATACATATAATATCAATAATAAACAATAATATCGGACTTTATACCACAAATTTATTTCCTAAAGATATAGAATTAGAAAAATGTTAATGGCTAATACAGTTTAGCATTATAAGGACTCAAAAGGTTGTTATGCTTATTTAATCGATTGCAAAGAGGACTTCAATAGAATGAAAAAATAAGAAAAATGTAAGCAATACCCGATATTCAGAAGTTACCATAAACATCTCGAACAGATCTAATATAAAAAAAAGAATATTAAGATATATAAACTCGTGAACAAAACTTAGAGAAATAGTACATTTTAGTATGTATATCGAGATTCAAACAAAAACTCTGATAGATACACCGCGACCTTTATTGAAGACAAATGAGATAACCAAAAGATTAAACAAATTATCCTCTGTCTACCTAAAAAAAGACTACAGGCTATATCAAAGACTTTCCCCCTTTTTAGTTTTATCCATGAGTATATTGAATTGAGAAACATTATATGCTCAAATCTATGCAAATATTCTAGCACCTTTTATAAAAGAAGGTGCTGAAGTCTTCAACATGAGTTAATCAAAATCCAACTCCTCTACAATATTATTGTATTTTTTCAAAACTTTCTATATAAGAATTCTAAGTAAATTCGTTATCACAAACAATAGTAAAACGTACAAGTAAAATTCGTATTATAGTTTCTGGACCAACAAAACCTACTTCCAACTCGTGTCACGAAACAGGCATCCATCTCATTCATCAACCTTGTTAAAAAACCTCGTTAAAAAATAATGACCAATTTTTCAAATTGGCAATATGTAAAATATTTTGATTTGTAGTTAACTTTACGATAACCTTTTTCGTATCAAAATGTATGAATTAATATTTAAAGTAATATCTAAATAATCCTAACTAAAATATGTAAATACACCCATACCTTGCTTTGCGTCGGGGCTACGTTCCAAAAAAACATGACCCAAATTGAAACGACGCAAAGGGAAAATATATGAAGGCGCAATCAAAAACAAAGGTGTTGCCATATTTTAGGAAAAAAATTCAAAAAATATTTAAAGACTCGAATCCAAAACAACGCAACTTCGAAAATCTAACGACGCACAGTGAAAATCAGTAAAAATTAAGCAGCGACGCAACTTCGAAAAAAACGCAAAACAAAACGACGCAAAGCGAGGTATTGGTGTATAGTAATATATATAAACAATTACAATACAACATAGTTTCCTTTTTGAAAACTCTTACCTGTAGAAGGGTCGTTTAAAACCAGAAAACTTGTAAACTTGTTAAATGTATAATAATGAAACATATCCTCTTAGATTTATATTTGATTAATCTAATTGCTTTGTGGCCAAATACCTTAAATTAACCTAAGAACTCATTATTGAATATATTTTAAAATAACTCATGTAACTCCAAAAGGATTAAATAGACCTGATATTGAAAGCTACATCATCCATTTGTTGTGTATGCAGGTCTTAGACTTCAGAAATATGTAAATATTTTTCAATTTTTCTAGTATTTTACCGCACTAACTGTCACTGATTATTACAATTATTTTATTTTCAAAGCGCTATATCCCGCAAGGGATACTTGCGCCAAACAAGGAGAAAGGTTTATTTGCATAAGTTATTTACATTATTCAACGCATGAAAACATTAGAGATCCAGATTTTGTAGAAAGTTTAGAATGTACAAAATGTGAATTGAACTTTAAATATGATTTTTTATTGGAAATCAAATCGTTAAGTTCACAAACAACTAATTCATTCTTCATTCTATAATCTTGAAATCTGATGATGAGATATATAATTGTTCAAAACCATGGCATCAATTATTTCCTTTTTGTATTTTTACCATATGAAAAAATGATTGTTGTTTTACATTTTTATCTTTAATTTTTAGAGTCAAACATTTTTAAATGCAAATAAAATGTATTTTTGCGACCTAATGAGTTCTGTTATTACTAGATAGGTATTATAACTGCTATCTTATATTAAGATAAGTAGTGTTGCAATAGATAGGTAGGTTTATCGTAGCAACTCCCGAGCTAATAACCAATCTGTATCTTATCTGTCCATGTCTTAATTCTCCTGGTACAATGACACCTCAATTAAGATGATTAATGTGACGACTTGATAAAGGGAAGGATAGAAACCCATGTAGACTGCGCGTTTATCTCAGCTCTCTAAATCTTAATTGAAAAGTTGTCTATTGATTCTCTACTGGAATACTTGATACTGGAATAGTTGATATTGATTGGTCGTAGAGGGCTATTCAACTATACCATCCAATATATATCAAATATATATGGTATTATCTATATCTTCAAATATAATAATGGCATTTGGAACATATTTATAGGTTCATAATATATTGCCACGTGGAAAATTAGGGAAGACCAACTTCGGAATGAGACAACAATTTATTTCAGGCAAGAACAAACTAAGAATGATAAACAATACTTAAAATTATACCGCATAAGTTTCTTTTCTATGAAAAATCAATATTTATTTTAAAGAGAAATATTTACTATTTCTAACTTTTTTGAATGAAGTATGAGAGGGTGAAAATATGAAGAGTAATGGCGAACGGGAAAAATAAATGTGTCCAGGGGCGGGAATCGAACCCACAACCTTCTGCTTACCGTTCGCCATTACTCTTCATATTTTCACCCTCTCATACTTCATTCAAAAAAGTTAGAAATAGTAAATATTTCTCTTTAAAATAAATATTGATTTTTCATAGAAAAGAAACTTATGCGGTTTAATTTTAAGTATTGTTTATAATCACACGCCGCAGTCCTTTATAATGTATTATAAGTTACTTTAAGTATTATTTACGAACGGAGAAATAACGTCCAGGGTAGCCTAGTGGACATGGCACCTGCCCGGTAAGCAGAAGGTTGTGGGTTCGATTCCCGCCCCTGGACACTTTTATTTTTCCCGTTCGCCATTACTCTTCATGTTTTCACCCTCTCATACTTCATTCAAAAAGTTAGAAATAGTAAATATTTCTCTTTAAAATAAATATTGATTTTTTCATAGAAAAGAAACTTATGCGGTATAATTTTAAGTATTGTTTATAATCACACGCCGCAGTCCTTTATAATGTATTATAAGAATGATAAACAAAAGATAAGCAAAAGAGGGAATTGTACAGAGTATAGAAAAATATAAACATAAAAAATAATACTCTGCTAATAAAATAATAAATATTTTGTTACAATATGATATTACATTATTTTATTCCAATGTAGAAAATGAACTTATAATAAAATATAAGCCATTAGATTGTCATGTAACATTTAAAAATTGGATTTCTTTTAAAGCCATGTTTCTTGTTCAAAAAGAAAATAAAGACTCTTAATGTCTTATTTTTCTGATATTTCTCACTACAGTGAAGGCAGTAGAAATTACCTCAAGTACCCTTGTACACGTGGTACAGGTTCTGATAATCATCATGGGTAGAATTTGGTGACTCTTTTTACAGTTAGTGCATCATATATCTACACATGAAAAGCAGTTTGACCTTTGCACTTACAAACGTGTCATAGCCCCATTTACTTACTTGGACTCGATGTTGGGGTTAACTTTTTCAAGAATCGGAGGCCATTAGAGCCTTTTTTAAATTTAAAAAAGTGTCCAATGCGGGATTTGATCCCGGGTCAAAATGATCGCAAACCAACGGTTTAGATCAATCGTACAACGATCTCCCTGATTAAGTCGTTAATATCTTTTTTCCATATTAATTAGCAATATTCACAATCTTATTAAAAACTCTACTTATGTTTAATGAATTATCAACGAAATAAAGAGGTTATGACTCATAATAGCTTTAGACAATATAATAGTTTGAGATAATAAAACCGAAAATATTACTGACCATCATAAGCGTTTTACGAGGCTGTATAATCTCATAGACTTCTTCTACAGACTGTCTGAGCTGTTGGAGCTCAGACCATTTAATCTCGCACAATAGTCATCTCTCTTAAAATATTAAAGATTTAAAAAACTCTAACACTATTAATAAATCAACAGGAATACTACGAAGCGACCAATGAAAATTTCAAAAGTTTCTTCAGTGGTCCAAAAAATATCTAATTATATCAAACCTAACTTCTATAATGTGCAATTCTCTTCACTGGACATGGCGACTTCAACTCATACCTGTTTAAAATTGGCAAAGCTGAATCACCTGGATGCTCGTGTGGAGGCGAAGAACAGAACCCCAGACACTTATTAACTGATTGCCCGCTGACCTTAGGGAACTAAATCAACTTCCCATAACAAATATGCAACATCTGGTCTACACTAAGGACATACAGCAAAGATTCAACAAATTCTGCAGAATGTACTTAACTAAATAAGTGACTACTAATGTAATCATACTGATATGTAAATATGTATATATCCCTTTAAACTACTTTTTCTTTTTCTATCATTCAAATGTATATATTTCACACGCAAATATCCGATTTGTGGATATAGCGCGTATTCTGCAATTGTTAAATATAATAAAAATTAATAAATCTTGTCACAGAATAATTACTATGAATACTCTGTTGTTAGTTTATCAACTAAAATATTTGGCTACATCTCTACTACTTACCATTCTTGAAGATTATCACTTGTAAAATTATTATCACGTTTTAGCATTCTATAGAGATTTTGTTAATAAATTATTTTTAACTTAAACTTTTGGAATACTTGTCTTCTCTATCGTGACAATATTATTACGCCTATTTACATATTTAACCTCTCATTTAGATATAAATAGAAAATTAAAATGCCATGTTCTGACAAATTAAAAAATAAAATTACTGTTTTTATTGCAATATTTCAATCTCAATTTATAGTTAAATATGTTGTGCTGATAAAATATACATGTGTATATCGCCGAAAGTTTACAAGATGAAGAAATCTTGTTTTCAATATTAATAATAGTCAGAAATAACAAACACAAACAATTAAAGTAGAAAATATTTAAAGTCAAAGACTCATATGTAATTTCCTGACTAACAAACTGCATTCCTCGTTGCATTAAAATACCAGCTGCTATAGTAAAATAAAGCTCATAGATATTATTGTCCAGATGGGTTTGAGAGCTATTAATAAGAATTTGAATGTATTTCATCTCATATCATACTTAGAAATCAATAAATAAACACAAAAGGTGAATTATTCAAACGGAATTACAGGTGATGTTCAACTGACCAATAACAAGCCGCCAGTGGGCCTCGAGGACGGCCGCTAGTGGGTTTCGCGGACGGCCGCTAGTGAGTCTCCAAGACGGCCGCCAGGGACAATTTCCGTGAAGGCGGTGGAGCGCGGGATATTGAAGTCGTCATCTCAATCTGGGCTCGCGCTCGGCTGCTCAAATTTCTTGGAGGCCGGCGCGGCAGAAGAAATATTTATTTCCCTTTTATATAGTCATATAGCTCTCTTAGCTTTGAATGTAGACATTTAATCATTCTTATCACCATGGTTACCATGAATTTCCATATCAATTGGTATTAATTAACTACTTTTATTTATATATCATACGTTAGCACAAAAATAATATTTGCACACCTCACAAAGGAAATCAATTTTCGGTTAAGGATAATTTGTAATGTAGATATTTTCTGTTCACTACACATATAATTATTATTGACAAATGAAAACATTAAGACGCGAGTATTTTTTCACAAATCAATCAAACTTCTACTTTCATTACTGCTATTAAAAATTATTGGGAGGGCTTAGCTCATCAGTGGTAAACCCGCCCAGCGGTTTCGCCAATTTAATCTACCAGACCGCTTCTTAGAGCTCCGATACTGTATTGGATCGTTCTGCATATATATACAACACTGAAGAGTGGAATCTCAAAATGATGAACCAAATCTTCCCAATATTTTTTCATCGCAGTAAGGACAGTATAAGTTTGATTTAACGTAAAAGAAACATTCATGTCGTAATGTTTTCATTTCATAGGAATGACAAGTCACAATTTGGATTATAGATTATAAACACAAGGTAATAAGACCAAATCTAAATAAATAGTTTGTGACGTTTCGGTAACAGCGTTTTTACCATCTTCAGACAAAAGTACTGAATGAGAAATTTTACCACAGCAAGTTTAGGCTTGGTCTTATTTCCTTGTATTTCATAGGAATGTTCATTTACCCTAAAAGTTATTCCAACATTCATCCTTCACATAGAGGATATTGTTAATTTGAATCATTTATAAGGATAATGAATGATAAGACATAGCAGGAAAACCACACACACAGAATATTCTTATTCTTTCAGAAAAAAGGTTCCTAAGTTATATTTAATAATTATGCAAAGTTATATATTTATAGAGAATATCATAAATTTACTCCTTCAGTTTGAACTTTTACTTTTTCATTCTTCAAGAATGTTTCACCATTGAATTTCAGTGCACAATCCTGTTATTAATTTATGTGTATTCCTCGAATATATACATTTTGAAATGTCTACACACGCGTTGAAGAATATATGTATTTGATAATATATTAAAATGTTATAAAGAAAATAAAGTCTCCAGGGCTAAGTCTCTTGTTAAAATTTTATTCTCTAGCTTTCGGACCTGTCAGTCCTTCCACAGGAGTATCACGATTAAAATGCCTCACACACTCACACTTGAACTACGGTATATATAGATATATGAAAAAGTGTCCATTCTTTAAATGAAAAAGGCTATTTAAATACGATCATCCATGCGCAAAATGAGCATGGTGTTTAGGCCACAAGGCTAAAATATTAAATTCACCAAAAGACCAACCTGTGTACCATAGTTTAAAACTATAATTATCATCAGTAAAGAATGCTATGTGTTTGATTTCATCATTTATTCACTCGCATCATTTATTCATTCTGTACTAAGAGTTATTAAATTGTTCGAAACTCAAATTTTGTATCATCTGGGAAATTATGATAAGGCAAAATTGTCTGAAGATAGTAACAACGCTGTTACCGAAACGTAACACACTATATATTTATTTGGATTTGGTCTTATTACCTTGTGCTTATCTGGGAAATTATAAACCCCGATTTTAGGCCCAAATTTATTTATTACCAGTTGCAAATAAGACACGTTATATCCGATCTGGATATTTGCGCGTGGATGGCCAATATCATTGCATTATAGATTATAACTTTGGGCAGAGAAAAGCACTTAATTATAATTCTCATAATATTCTTTTCGCTTGGCAAATAAATGATTGAAAATTTATATATTCCTACATATTTTATTAAAAGATACTATTTGAATAATATTCTTTTAGAGGGATTTAAGTTAAGATAATAAATAATATATATTATATAAAATAATTAGATTTCTGTTGTATTTTGATTATCAGAGCTATATAGAATTAATACTTGATGTTGATTATTTTGAGAATAGAGATATTTGTTGAGCAGTCGTGGCATAAATATTGGAAGAATAATAATAAATATGGTTTTGATCAGAGATTTCTTTATTTGAGCTCAGAATATGTACGAATAACATAATTTGGTAAAATTGCTGCCTGGCTTAAGGCGAATAGAACAAGGAAAAACAAAATATTATTTACATAATGTACAAAAGATTTGAGCCGGCCGTTGGGATAGAGAAAATATCTTTATTTTACGGGGCTGCTAACCAAAATGAATGATTTTTGAGCCCCGATGGACGCATAAAGCGGAATATATACAAAGCATAGTTGGAGGGGCCTGGGGATGGGTGGCCAGGGGTCATCGCCAGGTGAGGCCAGGAGAGCCGGGATGTAGAGGAGGACCGGGGGGGGGGGGGGGGGGGGGAGCAGGGTGGTGATCCGCGGAGTTCAGGGGGTGGCAGAGACGGGTTCAAAGGTGTTGAGCCCAGGGGTGACCGTGGAGAGCAGACAGACCGCAATGATTAAAGTATATGATTTTTAAGCACAAAAGGTGTAGCAGGCAGACAAGCCGCAATGCACAATGTCAAGGTGCTGCACGCAACCAAGGCTGTTCAAAAAGGTTAGATTCCCCAGGCCAGGGAAAATAAAAGAAAGACAGCTGTTGTTCAAATAAGAATATTAGATAAAGCGAGAATGATTCAGCAACTGATGGGAAAATATAGATTATTTTTTTAATTTTTTTTATTTATTATTATTATTTATTTTTATTTATTTATTTTTTTTGTAAAAATGAATATATTAAAGATTTAGAAAAGATTACTGGTGAGGGTACCAGTGCTAAGACGACCAACCAGAAAAGTACACCATAGATTGCATAGCGCGTTCAAATGGGTCGCTGCGTAAGTCGATTTCTCGAGCAGCCCGCGCCGTCGGATCGCCAAACCATTTGCCCTCTGTCCTTGGGTTACAGAGACAGCGTCAGGGGCGATCACATACGCAGGGCAGGTCGCGAAACCGATCTTAAACAGCGGCACAGGCCAAAGTTACGTCTACGAGCAGCCGCCAATGACCGGTGTTAACCATGAGGTGAGGAGTCCGAGTCACTCAAGTGATCGGAATCCTCCGCGCGGACGCGTGGCTTAAGTCTATCAGAGGCCTTTAGGAACTCCAGGCAGGCTCGCCAAGTGCTCCTGTTGAAAATAAAGTCTTTGAGTGACCGCGGAGTGTACCCTAATTCTTCTGCACAGGTGGAAAGAAGGGGGAATCTAAGGGCATCAAGGCTGCTGCACTCAAGCACGATGTGAGACAGAGTTTCTTCCCTGTCGGCGTCGCAGTAAGGGCAGGAAGGATCGTCAATGACGCCTATCCTGTGGGCGAAACTGTCCGTCCACGTGTGTCCCGTTAGCAGGCCTACCACAATGTGCTCGCTAGGGACGATGTACGCATACCTTTTGTCTAAAAGACTCATTGGAGTAAGGCCAAAGCGGGTGTGGATAGAAGGAGCTAGAGAGAGGAATCTGCTTTCCCTTGCTTCACGCGCCCGGCCATAGATTGCCGATTTTACAAACGACAAAGGAGCGAGTTTGTAACAGCTTGGGTCAGCAGACTCAGCACCCCGCTTTGCGAGTGTGTCCGCAATGTCATTACCCACGTTCCCACTGTGGCCCTTGATCCATTGTATGGTGCATCTGTTCCCATTGCGATTCAATCGCGAAATCAGTAGCAGAGCTCTGTCGATAAGGTAATTACCAGTCTTAGAGTTCAGAACTGACTTCACGACTGAGAGGCTGTCCAGGAAGAATCCTAAGGTTAGATGATTTGGTAAAGTGGTTGCGTTTTCAAGAGCCTTAACCAATCCAAGGGCTTCCGCCTGAAAGACAGAACAATGAGGGGACAGAACATGAGATTCACGTATTTCAGGTGCACAATCGAGACAAGAGAACCTGTACACGCCGGCGCCAACTCCATCTCTGGTTTTGGAACCATCTGCATAGTATGCCACGTGGAAGAAAAGAGCAGGAATATTACTGGGAGCGGAGTAATAGGGGGGGTAGGGGAGAGTATGTGGAAAGGGAGGAGGCTCGAGTTGAATTTCAGCGTCAACCAATCCATACTTTTTAAGGTATAGCTCAGTTTTAGCCAAGATTTCCAGATCGAGAGGAAGGACTCTGGAGAGGGAGATTAGAGCAGCGTTGCTGGTTGATCTGAAAGCTCTACAAGCTCTCACTAGGAAAGGCCTTTGAGCACTCAGTAGAACATTCAAGGAGCGTTGAGAAAGATTAGGAAACCATACCGCCGAGGCATAGGCAATGGCAGGAACAACCACTTGCAGATACAGAGTTCTCAAGGCGCGGTAACCAAAACCAAAGTTGAGATTAGCGGCTGCGGTCAAACGCGGCAACATGCCGCGGACCTTGGCGCAGACTTCAACTACGTGCTGGTAGAAAGATAGACGTTGATCAAATCTCACTCCCAGCACCTCAATTGAGTCGCACCATTGGATTGGCCGTCGGTGGATAACCAGATCCTGGCGCGGTTCAGGCAGTCTCCCGTGTGGTCTGAGGAGAACCATAGCCTGGCACTTCCCCACGCTGAGTTCCAGTTTATGCAAACTGCACCACCTAGCGATCATATCTATGATGTGTTGGGCCGCGGGAAGTTGACTAGGCCGGCATCCCGAGACCACCACGACCAGATCATCCGCGTAGGCTTGCGGGAAAACATTATTCCTGTAGTCCAGCGTGAGGAGTTCATCAAAGACAATATTCCAAAGGAATGGGCCGAGAACTGAACCCTGGGGACATCCTTTGGAAATTCGTCTCGACACAGTACAACCATTCATAGATAGTCTCACAACACGGTTACATAGAAACGAGTTTATCAGGTGATAAATGTTTCTGGGACAGACGCTTTTGTGCAACGCTCTCAAGATACTGGAGTGGAGCACGTTGTCAAAAGCGCCTTTAACATCAAAAGAAAGAAGAAGACAAGATCTCCTATTTTTAATCGTCCGGGTTATAGTAGATTTTAGATTTAAGAGTGCGGCTGTAGTAGATCTACAAGGCTTAAATCCGAACTGGTTTGGAGGCGCTTTACACATCCTATCGGCCATCCACGACAGCCTAGCAAGAATTAGACGCTCAAGGATCTTGCCCAAACCAGGCAGCATCGTGATTGGACGGTGTGATGCGAGAAAGTCCTCCCCACTTCGCTTGGGGACGAGAACGACGTCCCCCAGCTTCCATGTAGATGGAAAGTGGCCAGTGGTTAAACACATGTTGAAAATACTTGGAAAAACGTCCGAAAATGTTTAACTAGTTTTACGATAAGAAGAGGTGGCATGCCATCACTACCAGGAGAAGAAGATAAGTTTACCTTATCCGCTGTCAACAACAACTCGTTATCTGTAAACAAAGGGTCGTTATCAGATGACGATGCGATGACTTTGCTTAAATCTTTGTGTTCTAACATGGTATCGGGCGGGACGCGGCCGAAATAGTAATCTAATACGTGATTTAATGTGTCCCGCGGACCTTCAGTGAAGCCGCTACCAACTGGGAGAGCTGAGAGGGGTTTGCGCTTAAAATTTCCCTTGATGAAACTGTAGATTCCACCCCAAGGGCTGATTTCGCAACGCGAGCAGGCTGCCCTCCATGCTTCTTTCTTAGCCAGTCTCCTCACACGGCGATATCTTGCCTTCAGTCTTTTGTAAAAGACCTCCAGCACACCCTTAACGACACCGCGTGCCTTTATAAAGGCCCGCTGTGCCTTTTGAGTGGCCCTTTTGAGAGGATTCAAATCAGATTTCCACCAAGAGATGGACTTGAGGTATTTATCACTTCTGGGACGGGATGGAATGATGTTTAGACATGTGTGAAAAATCTCTTCGCCGAGTAAATTAATTACATCTTCGAGGGAGGATGAGTCACGCACATTTTCTAAAAAAAGATTAATATTTTCTATTTTTTGGCTGAAATGTTCAAAAACTCTATCCCAGTCAGCGCGACCAAAGCTGAAGTATATTTGGCTAAATTTGTTTAATTTAAATCTGGTGTTGTCCTGTGAAGAGGGAGCGAAATTGAGGTTAAATACGAGGCGTTTATGGTCAGACAACTCCTGGTACTCAGGATGCCAATCGGTAACGCTATTTACAAGGCCAGCACTACAGCAAGTGACGTCGATGGAAGAAGAGCGGTTGCCCTCCTCCCACGTCACCGCGCCGTGAGTGTTGAGCACATGCAAATAGTTGGCATCAATAAACTTTTCAACTAGATCTCTCTTAGGTGAGTGATGCCTGAGGAGCAGAGGTTTATCCGACCACCTAAAAGATTCAACATTCAGATCGCCGCAAAAAATGACCTCGTCATAGTTCAGAGAATTAAGGCTATAATTTATCTTATCGAGAAGAGGGGAGGGATCACATGATGGCGGAAGGTAAACATTACAAAGAAGAATACTTTTACCACTCAATTCACACATGACAAACACGACATTAACACTGGACAAATGAGACAAATGGACAAATTTAAGGCTAGGATTTACTACAATGATCATAGCTCCCAACCTAGAGTTTGTAATAGGGCCATAGCAAACTCTGTTAGATGGGATTGGCAGCGATGGGATTTTGCCGCGCGCGGCTGGGAGCTCTTGTAAAAGTAGTAAATCTAGGTTCTCCTCACGACAATCATTCAATACTGAATACAAACAAGGCTGAGAGCGTCTTATATTGATTTGTAGACACTGGAAAACAATCATTTGACTATCGACTTATTGAACTGATCCTGGGCATCTCGCATGTGCTTGCACATCATGGAGTTGGCATTGTGCTTGTCACCGCACCTGTGACACTTAAGCGCGCTTTTATTTTCACAGGCAGTGGTAAGATGTGCACCTGCACAATTGGCGCACTTGGGCGCATTGGTGCACTTTTTACCATCAGTGTGCGTCCTGTGAGAGAGGCTACCGCAGATACCACATGGGAAGACGCGTTTCGCCGGGGCGAGCCTGAGGGACAGAAAGTCAACAGTGACGCGGCCGCGTGCAAGGAGAGCTTCCTCGATACCCTTATTGACCTCTATGATAGCGGTGGAAGGCGAACCTTCCTTCCTAATCAATTTAACCAGCTTCAAGCCGCCGCTGTTATTAATTAACTGCGGGGCTATCATAGGGTTTTTTATCAGATCAGACACCAGATCAGATTCAGATTTTTCGACAGGGATGCCGAAAATTGCCAACCTGGGCCTGAATGTCGGGTTTGGTAGGACTTTAAGTCCGTCAATGTTGGCGGTCTTAAATCCGTCCACAAACCGCTTTGATTCTGCAGAATTGGGAAAGTGAAGGACAAGTTTTTTGTCCTTCCCAGTTACCGCCGTCACATCACAACTCTTCAACTGTGGAGTCTTGGCAATTTTGGCTCTGATGGCCTCGAAAGATAAGGTGTCTGAGCCAATTTTTACATGGTTTACACTGTTCTTCAACGTCTGCGCGTAGGTTGAACGCGCTGGCACTCTAGGGTGTACAGTTGTGGGTTGGTTGGACCTAATTTGGATAGCAGAAGTATCAGGTTGGGGGATCATTTTAACGGGGTTAGGAGGAGAGGGAGGCTTGGCCAACCTTTTCCTAAGTTGGATGACCTCATTTTCAACAATTTTTACATTTTTTTTTTAAGATTCTTAACACTTCAGTTTGTAAAGCGTTAAAAATACGCCTTACATCGTCTTTCACTGAGTCAGATAACCCAGTGCGGGTGGTAGCAGGGCCATCGGAAAACAACAACAATGAGTTTTTATAGGGGAAGCGTGACCTCTGGCGGTCGATTTAGCAGAGTAATTGAATCTATGAAATATAATTTTGAATAAAATATTTTAATATATAACATATATATGGTAATTTAAAACAACAACCTCATATTGTGTAGATAACTTATAATAAGATTGTCATGTTGTATATAGAAACACATCTATACATAATTATGCGCATGATTAATCTGTGTCATTGCATTGCCATATGTAATGTAATTTGTACAAAGTGGATAAATAAATAAAATCTGTAATAGATTTAAAAGTTGAGCTAAAGCAGAGATCGAGCATAGTATTGCCAAAACAACAGAGTCTAAATATGGAAGTCATAAATCAGGTAGATTCACAATTCCCACGACAGGCCACCCACACTGTCACATGTGGTGGAATGCAGAGACCCCTCTCACACCTGGACAGGTAAAGGCGCCCTTTCTCAAACGCCCCTGTCACATAAGGTCCCCCCCCCCCCGTCTTTAACATAAATACATCACCTGACAGTGGCTTGACAGTTCAGTTCACTTTAGTTTAGTTCACCCTTAGTGCAAGCCGCGTCGGTCGTATGTTATGTCGATCTCATCCAACATGTAGTTAGGAAGAACTCGTCTATCTCCATCTTGCGCTTCTAGCTCAGCTTTTATCTGTTAACGGAACTTTCTTAGTGCAACTGTGTCTTCGTTTTTTGTGTGGATATCCCCAAGCTTTTCCACTCTGCCTCGACCACGACTGCCTGTATTTTGTGAGAACTTTTAAAGGTCTTCCAAGGTGCAGAGAGGTACTGGAAAACTCTACATCCTGACTGTTCCTCTTGGTCAACACAGTACAACAAGAGCTACCAGGACTTCAACCTTTATTACAGTAGGCGACAGGATCTCTACAAAAGCTACTGGAATTTTCATCTCATTACATGAGTCGACAGGATCACTCATCATATATATATATATGCGATAAATAAGATGATTTGTCATGTTTATTCCTCTTTTCTTCTAAGATTAAAGTTCGTATTTCGATATATTGTGTTATGTTGAAGTATTTAACAGTTAGAATAATACCATTTAGACACGTCTTCTTATTTCATAAATGTTGTAATTTAGTTTTATCCTGTAGTATGACTGTGGTGTGGCATGTTAGTTGCAGTCGTTGTGGCCACAATGTTCAAGTGGTTTCAGGCGTGGAATTGGATGTCACCTTAGAAAAGGCGAGAGAGTAAGTGAAGCCGACGCCAGTCAAGGCAGATCTGTCCAGTAGGGTCTGTCAATCGTAGTGCCTCAGAGAGGACTGATCTATGTTTGAGCAAGAAGGAGCACACCTGGTACCCCGACATGTTTTTCGGACCTTTTTCCTATCTGACGCCGGCTGTCACTCAAACTAATTTCATTAATTTGTTTGCATTCATGATGGCCAAACTGGCGATTTAAATTGTTTTTACAGTTTTGGTTATTATACTATATTACATATGAAGATATAAGTATATATTAGAATATATTACAACATATATATATTGTAAAACGACGTTTGAAAATTTTTACCACAAATGTTTCTTTTGAACGAAAAATCGCAATTTATTTTAAGGAGAAATAACGACTATTTCTATCCTTAGGGATGAGGTATGAAAGGATGAATTGTGAAGAGTAATGATGAACGGAAAAATAAATGTGTCCAGGGATGGGAAACATTTGCGTTAAAACTTGTCAAACGTCGTTTTACAATCATAAGCCGCATTATATTGTATTATATATATATATAAATAAATAGTTGTTTAGTTTTATAGTTTAGTTTTGTATTAAAATTATCTTTATTACTTTGATTATTTAAATTCAAATTATATTTTTATTATATAGTTTTTACACTATATATATATATATATGTAAAAATAAAAACGGCATATCCTGACCAGGAGCACATGTGCTTTACAGAAGGCAGAGCGCCATCTGGTGGAACAGAAATCAACTAAACCTTGATTTAGCCTGTTCCCTGAAATTTGGCCAACCCAATTTCTTGATAAATCAAGAAAAGCCATCCACGAACGCGTTTCTCGCTTTTGGCGTATATATGTGTGTTGTAATATATTCCAATATATCTATGTCCGCATGTGTTGTATAGTTATAATGTAATTGTCAAAGTGACAGAAGTAAAATTTAGATTGAGTGACAGTCGGCGCCAGTAAAGGAAAAAGATCCGAAAAACAAGTCGGGTTCCCAGGTGTGCCCCCTTTCTTACTCAACAGATCAGTCCGCTTTGAGACACGAGGATTGACAGACCCCTCTAGACATATCTCCCCTGACCGTTGTCGGTTTCACTAACTCTCTCGCCATCTCAGTGGTGACATCTAAAAAAATTACATTTACAAAACATATATGTAGTAATCCCGATGTGGAATGTACTGGGCAGTCGTGGTCGTGGGTGTGTGATGGGATTCCCGCACTGGGACAGCAAGAGACAGAGGCAGGTCTAGATGGTAACTCCAAGAAGGTAGAGGTAGACCACGGACGAAGGCAGTCGAACCACGGGCGTCACGGATGCCTACATCGCGGATAGGGGTGAGAGACCCGACCGTATGACGGCGTCGCTCTGAAAACAACTAACTGAACAACTAACTTTTGTCCCATCTTGGGGGGCTTTTATATGAGACGCCCGCATTTGTTGGCGAGTTCTGATTGGCTCCTGTAAAATCACGCCACCTGTCAGGCGCCGGATTGTTTATCACGTCTGGCCACCTGTTGACGGGGTGATTGAACTCATTATCATAAACACCTGTTCGTCTGGGTTATTGCGTCGTCTGGTCTACCTCGTCCTCTTTGTTTTATTTGTCACTTTCATTGTTCGATACATATTTTATATAGATATGGGTTTATAATAAATATTAGAAGAAGGTTGTGATCTAACTAACTCAAAATATACTACAGAATGTGTCCCCGGTGATGAAGGTTTGGTTGGGGGAATGACATGTAATGAATGATAACCTAACAAACCTATTATAAAAAATAAAAGAAATAATTTGTATACAAATTAGTTAAAATTATTATAAAGTTACAAGTTAAACAGAGAAAGATGTTGTAATGGTGGTGTATCAATAAAATTAAGGTCATAAAAATAAAAACGCACAAAATGAATGATAAAAGATTAAGAGAAAGTATATAATACAAAATGGTAAAATGAATCGTACAAGGAAAATAATATCTTATTGCATTAAAGATGAGAGGAAAAAAATGAAGTTAGTTTATTGACTGAACTTATAATGTGACGCTAAGGTTGAAAAGGGGAAAGGGGGTATCTGAGCATGTTTCTGCAAAGTAGTATCCCAAACATTCTGCAATGCAATGCGAACTTGTTTAAGTGAGGCATTGTTTTCATTAACAGAAGGCCTAAGATATTCCGTCTGCATCATTAGCTCAGACAGCGAAAAGAGGTGGGAAGATTGATGGAGGTAAAAGGGGGAGGTAGAGGTAAGAGGGATCCCTGTTGTCCATAATGATTGTGCCCAGTTGAATTATGAGAAAAAAAAAGTGAAAAGTTGAAAAAATGGTGAATTGATGAGTCGGGCGATGAAAAAAAAAATAAAAATATCGCGCTGGATATCCTGAACTCACTATTGGGAGTGGGTATAGCGAGGAAGGATTGTTCCAGTCTGATTAATCAATGAAAAAAAAAACAAAAATGTTCGGCGAACTGGAATCCCTTGGAAGGTAGTTGGAGGTTTTAAGGATGCGGAAAAGGGGAGGTGGATGTAAGAGTTTTATTGCTGTCAATTTTGATTGTGTCCGGCTTGTGTGGTGAAAAGAAAAAGTTGAAAAATGAAAAAAATGATGAGCCAGACGATGAGAGGAAAAAAAAATTCTAACTGGGTCTCCTGATCTCACTATTGGGAATTATATAGCAAGGAAGGGTCTTCTAGTTAGTATAATCAATTAAAAAAAATTACTGACGAACAATAATCTCTTGATGGGTGTAAAAAGTTGGGAGGAAAGGTTTATGGGATAGAGTTAGAGGTTGTAAGGGAAGCGTCAAAAATAACATTTTGAAAATCTATTAAGAAAAAATAAAATGGTAAATGTTTTATCTGTTTAAGAAATATTATAAATATTGTTAGGTGTAGGTTTTTTTAAAATGGTGCCTAAAATAGAAGAAAAAGAAAAAGAAAAAAAATATTAAAGGTAATCTATATTAATAAAATGCAAATTTCATAAGAGGACATCACTAAAAACTTTCGTTACAATGCATCAATTTCGACCAAATTTTCAACATTTATGTAAAACGAGATGGAGCAGGTTTTGCTTAACATCAAAATATTTTTCCCTAACATTAACATGCGTAACTAAGCTGTTATCGATTAAATACAAAAAAATCAACAGAGTTAATTTTATTTATATATAAATACAAAATTATATTTCAACAGAGTTAATATTTTTACATACTAGCTAATAATCTCAATCTAAAAATATAATATAAAAAGCCAACAATGAAGAGTGAATGTAAGATAAAAAGCCAACAATGAAGAGTAAATGTAATATAAAAAGCCAACAATGAAGAATGAATGTAAGATAAAAAGCCAACAATGAAGAGTGAATGTAATATAAAAAGCCAACAATGAAGAATGAATGTAAGATAAAAAGCCAACAATGAAGAGTAATGTAAGATAAAAAGCCAACAATGAATAGTAAATGTAATATAAAAAGCCAACAATGAAGAGTGAATGTAAGATAAAAAGCCAACAATGAATAGTAAATGTAATATAAAAAGCCAACAATGAAGAATGAATGTAAGATAAAAAGCCAACAATGAAGAATGAATGTAAGATAAAAAGCCAACAAAGAAGAGTAAATCTACTTATATAATTGCCTTATTCTGTCTGTGTGAAGTTCACTGTGTGAAGTTCACAGATAGATTTTGGTCAGAATATAATATAAAAAGCCAACAATGAAGAGTAAATATGATATAAAAAGCCAACAATGAAGAATGAATGTAAGATAAAAAGCCAACAATAAAGAGTAAATGTAATATAAAAAGCCAACAATGAAGAATAAATTTAAGATAAAAAGCCAACAATGAAGAGTAAATATAATATAAAAAGCCAACAATGAAGAATAAAGGCAATGTGACACGGGAAAAAATAATATATAAAGGGTTGATTGGTAGTTGAAGGCATTAATAAACAAAATGATATTATCGATTAATAGTGAAATGTTTTATCTACATCTGTAAGTAAAAAAACAAAGTCCAACAACACAAAACTAGTAAAACTGTAAGTCTATTTACAAATAAATGAGAGAAAAGCTAGCAAACCTATTAAATGGGAAATAATTTGGGGCACAAAAATTAGTTACTAGAATAAAGATAAAGGGGAGTCGTGGTGACACACTGATATAATATTATAAAACTACAAAAATATATATAAGAGGAGTACATAGGAAGGATAAATTTAAAGTAAACACACACAATAGGGAAAGTAAATATTTGGGAAAGTTGGTATACTAGTTACAGTTTTTTGTTACTTAAGGTGCCTTGAATATTTACAACATAGTTTCAGGGATGTAATACAGGAAGGAGGAGAAGTAGAGATAATAAAAGTAAAATTAAAATATAAAAGAAAATTGACTTAAGCAAAAGGTTTGCGATAGGTAATGACGCAGTGAGGAATAAAGGAAGAAGGTCTGAATTGGTTTCTGCAAAGGACATCTCAGGAGTCCTGCCCTGCAATACGAGCTTAGAAGCGAAGTATTGTTTTCAGGGTTCAGCAATCTCAAGATGTTCTTTAAGTAGCATTAGATCAGATGGGCAAAAGGCGTGAAGTTCGAAGGAGAGGTAGGTAATGGGAGAATATGGGAAAGAAATTTTTAAGTTAAATTAGCTTAGACGTAGGCCATAGAAAATTAAAACAAATGATGTCATAGAATATAAGGTTTCAGATGATGTTTATTAGGTTGGCTAATGGTTTTAACTGTTTAGGGATGGAAGGAAAAGAAATATCTTAAAATATATGGATTGATTCTAAAATATAAAATTAGAGACGTCCCACATGGTGAGAGAGAGAAAAAGGAAAACGAACTTATCAAAAGTAGTAAAATGTTACAAATAAACTTATAATGGATATCTGAAGGTTTAGAGTGACGAAGTGGTAAAAAAGGGGAAGTCTGAGTTGAATTTTGTAATGGCGTTCGGCAATGCAATACGTGCCTGTGTAAGTGAGGTATTGTTTTCATTGACTGAACTGCTAAGACTTTTCATAATCAACATTAGATCAGACAGGGGAGGTAGGTAAGTTAAAAGAGGAGAAATGGGAAAGGTGGAGTCAAGAGTTGTCTGTTGCCAATGATGACTGAGTTCGGATTAAAAGTTTGAAAAAAAAATAGCAAAATAACTATATAATAATGTTGGTTTGGATTGTTTCTAATGGCTGAGTGGTCTAGGTATAGAAAAATAATATGAAGACATATAGCATACAAATATAAAAAAGGTGATAGCTTGATGGATGGCATTGGCGAAAATGTTTTTTTCTAATATTGATAGGGGGAATTTTCAATTTTGGGATGTTATATTTGTTAGTAGAAAACATATTTGAGTAATTCTTAATAATATTCATAAAAGTTAAAACCTTTTTGATTCCTAACAAGGGAGCCGGTAATGTAGTGTATGTTCGTATTAAATTGGACCCAGAAGGCCTATAATTGAATGATTGACAGGTAAGAGTGTTGAAGTAGGAAAGAATATATCTGCTAATGATGGATGCTAATGATGGATACAAAGGTCATTCCACCCCTTTAGAAGTAGGGAAGGAAAGACGAAGTAGAAAAAAAACTAGGGGGGAGTTCAGTGCGTGCGTCCTTGAGCTGTCGTTGGGATGAAGATTGGATTTAATTGTCCTTTTAGGAGGCCAAGATGGCGTCTCCTTTGGTCTCATGTACAGGATCGATTTTAGAGATGATGGGGACCTAATCATTATAATATTGTAATTTATAGTTGTATTTGTAATTGTAGGAAAAATGGGAGGCACATTTTGAGATGAGATAATTTAAAATCGATATTTATAAAAATACAAATCTAGGACTAGTTTTTAAAAAACTTTTAAATATTGAGAAATATCAATTGAAATAGTAATAGGTTAAGTAAAATAAAGAGCATAATAAATTTAATTATTAATACTATGGCTATAAATAAGGTATTAAAAAAAACACACAAATAAGTTTAGAAAATATGATTCGAGTAATTAAAATATAATACGATTTTTTTATGTAATATTGAAAGTAATGAATTAAAATTTAAAAGTTGCTTAAAATAAAGTAAAAATTGATAAATGAGGGTGTACAAGATATAATATTTGAATTTAAATGCTATAAAAATGGTAAAATAATGAACTTGATGGATTTATAATAATAATGTTATTGCTATTAAAATGGTATCGAATAATTAATTCAGAGCAAACGGAGATAGTGTTACATTAAATAGTTCTGTAGAGAAAATTCCCCTACCAGATGGATGTCTTGAAAGGGTCTTGTGGAGTGGGCTGCAATGAGGCTTGGTGATCTTTTTTGCGGTGGTTGCCATGGGACATCGTCGATGCTGGTTGGCGGGGCAATGCCAGGATTTCTCGATGAATCTTGTCTGCCTGTTCGAGCCGATGGGGGAAGATGTTCGTGGCGCAGGAGATGTCGATGGGGGCGATGATGACCTCCTCGGCACGAGACACGGCTAGTCCCCGAATGGCGTCTGTTAGGCGGCCTACTAGGTCGTCGCAGTGGGGCTGCATGTTGGTGAGGGCATCCGCGACGTAGTCGTCTCTGACCTCCGTCATCCTCTGCATGCTGCTGTCCTCAATCATCCTGTCGACTTTAACGGGTTCTGTAGTAATCCCGATGTGGAATGTACTGGGCAGTCGTGGTCGTGGGTGTGTGATGGGATTCCCGCACTGGGACAGCAAGAGACAGAGGCAGGTCTAGATGGTAACTCCAAGAAGGTAGAGGTAGACCACGGACGAAGGCAGTCGAACCACGGGCGTCACGGATGCCTACATCGCGGATAGGGGTGAGAGACCCGACCGTATGACGGCGTCGCTCTGAAAACAACTAACTGAACAACTAACTTTTGTCCCATCTTAGGGACTTTTATATGAGACGTCCGCATATGTTGGCGAGTTCTGATTGGCTCCTGTAAAATCACGCCACCTGTCAGGCGCCGGGTTGTTTATCACGTCTGGCCACCTGTTGACGGGGTGATTGAACTCATTATCATAAACACCTGTTCGTCTGGGTTATTGCGTCGTCTGGTCTACCTCGTCCTCTTTGTTTTATTTGTCACTTCCATTGTTCGATACATATTTTATATAGATATGGGTTTATAATAAATATTAGAAGAAGGTTGTGATATAACTAACTCAAAATAGACTATATATATATATATTATTATTATTATCATTTTAATATAATACTGTAACAAATGGTTCGCTTCTTCCACGGAAGATGGCGCCATCTTTTGGAGAACAGAGCATCGTGCCGTCCCGTCACGTGAGAGATGCGCCTATAGAAGTTATTCTTTTAGCCTTTCTACAGCCAGCCAGTTAGCTAGGATATTTAAAATATGTTCATTCTGATATATTAATTATTATTTCTTTCCTTATTGGTATACAATACGTATTTATATTTTATCTAGAAAACATTTATCATTTAAAATAATTTCAATCCCATTATATATAATTGTAAATATAACACAATAACAGATAAGGGAGAAGTGTATATTTGAAATTATAAAAAAAAAACTTGGATGTTTATTATTAAGAGAGAGCTAAATTTAACACAAAAGATTGACATTTATTATGTCATATTTTAAAAATGTACGTTAACCCTTTTGTTAGAAGGTGATAAAATTGATTTATTTAGGCTGTCGTCGCTTTTTAGCGTCGATATGGTAAGTGAAGAGAGAAACAATGAGCTTCATAAGGAAATATATTCTAGATGATTGTGTGTTACACGGAGGAAGTCCGACTGTAAAATAAAATATTTCTGAAGAAGAGAAACAGGTTAAACAAAGAGAGAAGATTATGTGAAATGACAAAGGAAAATTTACTTTCTAAAGTGGAGCGTTATTTTCAAAATGGAATATTTTAGAAGGTGCTGAGAATACGATGAATTTTAGAAATTGTTTTCATACAACACCTTTAGATTTCTTCTTTACAATATCTTCCTCTCTTATAGATCAGTACATAACTAATAAAATACAATAAACTATTAGTGTTCATTGAATCGTTTATAAATATATTTCTATATAGATGGCGTCTAGTTTTGACGTCTATTTTGACGGGAGAGGCGACCTATGGAAGCAAAGGGCGCCTCTCCCGTCAAAATAAACGTTAAAAGCTGACGCCATTTATTGACCGTCGCCGCAAATTAGCGGCCTCGGGTCGGTGACAAAGCCACAACACCAGCTTTGGCGAACTGAGAAGCGTCCACCTAGAGACCATGGTTTCAGGCTAATGGCTAAGCGTCTCTAGGTGGACGCGTCTCAGTTTTCCAAAGCTTGTGTTGTGGCTTTGTCACCGACCCGAGGCCGCTAGTTTGCGGCGACGGTCAATAGATGGCGTCAGCTTTTGACGTTTATTTTGACGGGGGAAGCGCCCTATGCTTCCATGGATCAATTTCCTCCTGGAAAATTTTCCATCTATATAATATATGTTATCTGATAAATATCTGTAAATTCTATTAGATATCATTTGATGGTAGGAATTAAAGGGTATATTTATACTCAGAGTTAGATTTCGTCTTCAGCTATAAGTCAACTACACAATGATAAAAACCCAACCCTAGATAGTCAATAGTATATTTATTTCGCAGGATTTGTATATAAAATATAACTCGATTTTTATTATATTACATTATAAAATATACACTTAATAAAATTCTAAATAGTTTCCTTACACATTTTAAAGATATGTAAATAATTCGAAACTATAATAGACACGTATGATTCTTTTCAAAAATAAACAATTTCTACTGTCCTTACTGCAATGGAAAAATTAATGGGAGGTCCTGGCTCATCAGTGGTGAACCCTCCCAGCGGTTTCGCCAGTTTAATCATACGCGTCTATAATAGTTTCGAATTTTGATAACAGATGGCGCGCTAATGCATCATTATATGTAAATAATATACAAGATATAAATAGTAGTTAAATATGAGGATTTATTCCGTTGTATACTACTGTGGAAGGATTTGTGATACCTGAAAGATTTGAGAGGTTATTTAAAATTAACAAACGTATATTCGGATGCAGTGTTTTGTTTCAATACACAATTATATTTCTTGAAAAAAGATACTTCGGCCAGTATAAATCTTTTTATTACCTCGACGTTTCGACAAAAAGCTTTTGTCCTCGTCAGGAGCAAACAAAAATTAAAACATTTAGCAAGGCGTTAAAAATTATTCTAAGGCTCTAAGGGCGTTCTCACGCGATATTCGAAATTTTGTACAACATCTAAAACATTGTCGAAACGTCGAGGTAATAAAAAGATTTATACTGGCCGAAGTATCATTTTTCAAGAAATATGAATGCCGGCCAGGCAGCCTCTATCCACACAATTATAGTTTATAAACAGGCTATATATGTGAAGAACTCTAGAGAGATAGGCCATTGATTAGACTCGAGATAAAGACGCTGTTTCAAGTATTAATTTCTGGCTGTATAGCCAGACACCAATATTGATAACGCTTTACAGCGGGAAGATTCCGTTGATATAAGAAAGTGGCTATGAGGTAGATTTGACAATAAACATAATTAGCGAGCATCATCACACTTCATGGAATACTAAGGTGGAAACAGAATTTGACATGCAATATCCTTCTGTGATAGAACTCTCTGGACGAAGTGAAGATTGTAGGATCCATGCGCAACGTGTGTAATGATCTCAGATATTCTCCATCACTATTATGGACGTTAATATCAATTGATGTTAACGATACTGTGGCTATTTTATCCATAGTTGATCAGGACATCGACACAAAGTTCGGATCTATAAATGAGTGAGTTATGCTGAAATGATATTCAAGATAGGGTAACACACACATCGCATTGTATTCTGGATTGTTCTCGGCTTCAGGGGGAAAGATCAAAATTTGGAGAGTCACAAACCTATCATCAAAAAAGTCAAAGAGTATCCAAGCTTTACTAATGGTCTATAGGGGGTCGGTGGAAGGATGGTCTAAACTGTTGGTTTTCGACCGCTACGACCCGGGTTCGATTCCCGCATTGGGCACTTTTTTCTGATTAAAAAAAATGCTCCAATGGCCCCCCGATTCTTGCAAAGGTCCAACCCCACCACCGAGTGCAAGTAACCAAAACGGGGCTCTGACATATTTGTAAGTGCAAAGTCGAACTGCTTTTCACATGTGTAGACATTTGGTGCACTTACAGTAAAAGCAGTCGCCTACTTCTACCCACCATGATTATCATGGCCTGTACCATGTGTACTAGGGATAAGCAAAAAAACTAATGGTCTATGAACGATGAAAGATTGTCTATTGTCACTACCAGTTCCACAGTTCAGCAAAAAGACTGAGAATATCGGGCAGTGTTTATTATTCCTCTCAACTGAAGTTGCATATAGTCTCGATTGTCTCTTTACTTGTTGGTTTTATCCTTTCTTAATAGAACAGTTTCATTTTTACCATTCATATCAGTTTTTGTCCCCAAATAATTCTCTCAAGATATCTTCTAAAGATAAATAATACAAGTGATTTCAACTTTACTTGCGGGAGCTAACACTGATATTTAAAGTGGGCACCAAATGCGATCAACGCAAGCATATTTGGAATGAGTTGATTGATTATAACATTTTAATTGAAAAATATAAACTATATCACGAAATTCTAAAGAGAAAGAAGTGATAAATGTTTATTTTGCCGAATGCCATGGTCCATTTGGATAAGAAAAGCGAAAACTAGAACGCGGCTGATTTCACATTCGCCTATTCAGTAATAAGCTAACCTAAGCACGGTGGAATCTGTGGCCATTGGACATGCATCGGACCTGGAGGCTGTTGTTGTATTCTGTGTTGCCTGGAGTATAGGAGTTCCATCTATGCTTCCTTCCTGCTGTGAATATGTATAATACCGGTGGTCTTAATAAAGCTATATGTGTGTGTGATGAATGTTTCTTTCGTCATAACGATGAAAAAAGCTTTAAAACTACACGGTTCTTCTCCATGTACAACTCTCGGTTAACTCGTGTGTCTTCAATAAAGGTCACTGTGTAATAAATATTTTTCAGAGTTATTGTCTGAATCCCGATATACAAGCTAAAATTTCAATTGTGTTGATATTATTTCTCTTTTCATCGAACTATATTGCAATATAATTCTTGTACCTATTTCAAATATCTTCCTTTATTTTCTATGTTTAGTTTACTTTTAAAATGCAAGTGTCCCTAGGGAGACATAGCACTCCAAGTCAAAATAAAATAAAAATGAGATATACATGCTAAAAGGTAAAACTTCCTTAAGTCCATGAGTGTACATATATATGAATTATTCAGATTGCATACTCACAAAAGTTAATATTGATTAAAGAAATAAATATGGTCCTCCATTAAGCTAACAATAATTACCGATAAAAAGGTTTTTCCCCCTCACTTAACTTTTATAAACCTAAATAACTATCCCTAATGATCTTTAGAATGATAGAGAATATTCAATGGAAAATGTTTTTAATTACCTTAAATAACAATTCTAAATTAAGTCGAGCGACCAATTGCCTTTTTCTGTTAGTTTTAAATTATTGGAATTACGAATTAAGAATAATTTAAACTTTTTATACCATTTGATTGGCTAACCTTTCCTTTTTTTTCTTCTTTACGGTTCACAGTGCAAAATTGGTATTTATGTACTTACTCCTTTTAAATTTGAAATCCCTGTTTGTTTTTTCCACATTTAATCGATTACTATTTTAGCATGGGAATGTTTTTAAACAGGATTCAACTTCATTGGTAAAATAGTAAATATTTGTAAATTATATATTAAAAATAATATAAGATTGATGAAATTTTGTCGGGAGAAAATTGATCTATAAAGATACCTCTCCCTTCAAAATAGACGTCGAAACTAGACGCCATCTATTGACCGTCGCCGTAAACTAGCGCCCTCAGTTCGGTGTATAGAAAAGTAACAATAGCAGTTTAAAAAATCAGAGAATCGTCCATCTGAAGATTATAATTTCGGGCTAATGGCCCTCGTCAAAAGCTAGTTTGTTGCAAGAGTCAATAGTTGGCGTCTAGTTTAAACGCTTATTTTGATGGGATAGGTGACTTTTATTGACCTTTATACAAATATATATGTGATATCTTGGGACCTCTGGGACCAGTGTTACCTGATGCTAGACGAACCTCGATGCCAACTCTACCGTGCAGTCGTGGTGGAAGGCGACACAGCTGGGCCAAAGGTGAAATAAACAAACAGAGATTCCACTAAGAAGCGTCTGATGTCAAGAAGGAATGGGATGAGCGGAGAGGGAGATCTTTAGAGCAAGTGTTACCTTCGGGATCCAAGCGCAGACTGCCTAACCTAGGTTCTCGATTTAACACCAAGACCTTTCTTCTTTCTAATTGGTAGGAAGCTGTCACATGACCGTTTTCTAATGGTTGACCTATTTAGGTATTGTTTCCTAATTGGTGGGACTATGTCACGTGGCCGTTGGCTATTGGTTGACCTACTTAGGTATTGTCTTCTAATTGGTCTTTGCTGCTGCCTTTGACGGAAGATATATCCGGCCTTGCCCAGGAAATACTGGCCGTTAAACTCGACTTTTATGATTTCCGCGATTCATAAAATTGACTGTAAATTTATTAATAGTGTGTTCTCTTCTAAGCCTACTTCCTAGGTCTTACTTCTACTCTCACCTAAGCCTGATTAGTTTTAACCTTAATTTTCTCCTGTTAGTCTCCATTCCTTCTATCTGTACAGTTGCTATACTTTATTAGATTCTTACGCGGTACAGATTGATGTTAGTTGAGGCTTTCTATTTGCAGTACATAAGAAGTTATATACAGTCATGGGGTGGAACATGTGGTAGTATATATCTAGACTATTTACAACAATTCCATGGTCATAAATCATCACAGATGGCCCCGGATGTGAGAGGGTTCATATGGAGGGATTTAAGAGAGCGGAATAGGAAGACTGTTATTAAGGAAGTAATTTTTAAAAATTAATTGAAATGAGTTGGTATATAACATGGGGTTGATTTCTGTATATCCATAAGAGATAATAAAGCATAAACAACTAATACTAAACATACAAGTAAAAATAAAAATATGAATAAAATATTTAATAGAGAACATATAATGATTATAGGTGAAAATAAAAACGATTGGATGGGAAAATCATGATCTCTTCGTGATGGGCGTTAGAAAGGGTTGAGGGGTTAGTTATTACTTGGTTGAGGCAATGTCACTTTGACTCAAGTGCCAAACCATTTAATGTGCACGGCGCGGAGAACCTAGGCCATGTTTCACATGTAAATTTAAGGACCGAATAAAGTTACAGTACCACAATCGAAAAGTAAGATAAGGGGGATTGTTATGGGTTTTAGTAATTAGTCGTTAAGACGTACGCATGCAGGATAAATGAGGGCGAAGATCAGTGACCAGAAATCAAAGTTTTAATTGGAGTCGTCAGGGGCTTAGCGAGAAAAAGAGTAAAATAAAAAAAAAAGATGTGCCAGCGTGTGGCATGAGAGTGCCCTGGAATATATAAAAAAATATACAATTTGCACGTATCCAAGCCAGAAGTTGAGATAGGTAAATCTGGGGGACGGTGTGTCAATATTGTTAATTACGAAATCAAAGTAGGTCAAGTCTAGCCTGCGAAGGAGTTAAAAGTTCCTGCGGAAAAGGGTTAGTATTTATTAAGAAGTAACCTTTAAAGTGGTTGATTAAGAGGTTTTTGAAGATTGCCCTGTTTTTAGGTCATGATTTTTAGTTTGATTATAAAAGAATATATCATTGAGATATGAAATTGCGAAATTAAGGCTTTGCATATAGCGTTAAAGGATTTGAAAAATCGAAAATAGAATTGCGAAGTTAAATGCAAAGTAATCTTTAAAAAAAAAGTAAAAATAGTGATGATATGATACAAAGATTAACACACTACAGCAGTATATAAGGGGTAATAGAAAGTGAAAATATTAAATGAAAACAAGAAAAGCAATAATGTACTCGATAGCATTGAACATGGTAGCGGAAGATGAAACAATGTAAATAAAACATCTAATTTATAAAGTGAGAGAAAATATAAAATGACAAAATGCAAATTAGTCATATAAGCATGAAATATAAACTTGAGATTATTAGATATGAAAGATAAAATATAAAGTTGATTATAGAATAGAGTCATAAAGCAAAAGTAAATAAGTTTTGGTAAAGAAAAATAAAATAAAATGACAATAATCTAAACTGATTGGTTGACGTAAAAAAAAACAATTATAAGAGCTATATAATGATTATATACAAGATATTAAAATGAAAATTAAAAAAAAATGTTCATCGAGAAAGAAGAGCAAGTAAGATTATACATAGAAATTATATATCGTGAAAGAATGGAAAGTTGTAGGCCAAACGTAATGTTCCTGTTTTTTTTTTTTTTTAGGATGGGTAGAGAGAGCTTTAAATTGTCCTCGATCGCGATATCTTTGGTCTTGTTGGCCTGAGTTGATCTAACTTATCGAATTTGTTTTATCTTTGACGCGACTCGTGGATCACATTGTTTCCAACTGTGAAACTAACTGAGTCCTAATCTTGTCGATTTTTTTGTTCCCTGCGTAAAAGGAATGTTAGTAAATGTAGAATGGACGTATTTTACAAGTTATTTGTAGCTAAATGGGATATCGGCGTAGAAATTGGTTAGGGATTAGAACGATATATAGTAAAAGGCACGCACTAATATTTGATTTCATAGCTGGTGAACATTCATTAGAGAACACGGGGTGGCGACGGGCCGTAACAAGATGTCGGCTGTTTGTTTGTCCATCTCCCCTCGAATTTATTATTAGCGAGTTCCGGCGGTGGCGGGCAGATTTATTTGGGTCAGAGGCCCTTTGTGGGGGCAGCTTGCTTGGTGGTTGTCTCCCACCTTTGTAAACGCGGTTTTCTGATGGCCATGAATTAGTGACATTGGATATGTTAATTCGAACTACGTTCGGAGATATTATTTCTATAATTGTAAACGGACCTGTGAAGTATGGTGCCAGTTTTTCCGTATCGGGATGTTTATAATTTTTTACGAGGACTAGGTCACCAATCTCGAAATGCGGGGCTTGATGACCTTCATCATATCTTTGTTTGTCCCTTTCATGCTTAAGCTGTGTTCTGCTGGAGGCGAGTTGCCTAGCCTTCTGTACGTCGGGGAACGGGTTGTAATGATTTTTTAGTTCTGGTGGGATGCTATTAAACATCAAGAAGATCGGTGGGAAACCTGTGACGGTGTGCGGGGATTGGTTATAGATTTGGACAACTTGTTTAATTAGTTTGGTCCAAGATGTCTTCGGGTTTTCGAGATAAAGTAACCTTAGTTTTCCAGTGATGGTGGCGTTCAATCGTTCTATCAATCCGTTAGCTTGCGGATTGTTACTGGTGGTAAGTAGTGGTTGTATACCGCGAGATAGCAGAAATTTGCGGAATTTTTCGGAGGTGAATGCGGGCGCTCTATCCGAAAGTAGACGTTTTGGAGACCCTTGTTGTAGTACCTTTTTTAGGGTTTGGATGTACGTTAAGGTACTTGTAGATTTCGATGGGAATGCCCAAGCGTATCTGGTCAAGTGATCCACTATAACATGGAGATACGTCTTGGAGTGTCCGTATTTCGAAAATCCGGCTATTGTATCTATTGATATTAAATCGAATGGCTGTTGTGGTGGGGGAATTTGTCCTAAGGTGCCATAAGGCTTACCTTTGGGTCTTTTGATGATTTGGCAGGTATGACAGGAATTTACAAATTTTTGTATGGATTTGGCCATACCTTTCCAGTAATACTGAGTAGAGATTAGGCGAGCCATTTGGGAGATACCGGGATGGTTGTATTCGCTGTGAACCTGGTTCATAAGCGAGTGTTGGAGAGCTTCGGGTATTATTATTCGATTTACACCTTTACATCGTATGGTGTGTAGACCGTTGACGTCTACAGCGACACTGGTATCTGTGATATTCGGTTGGTGTTTCTTAATAGTACGAGCACTGATAAATCCACAAAATGGATTGCGAGAAAGCAAATCGGCCTCGTGTTGCTGGGTTCCCTTGAGGTACTGTATTTCATAGTCGTAAGTGGATAGTCTTAAACTCCACCTAAAAAGTCGTCCTGACGGGTTTTTAATAGTTTTAAGCCATTGTAGGGCTTGGTGGTCGGAGTAGACAGTGAATTTGGTACCGGATAGATAGATGCGGAATTTTTCGATGCTTTCTACGATCGCTAAGCATTCTAACTCTGAAATGGTATAGTTGCGTTCGTGAGGGCGTAGTGCTCTACTGTAATACTGTGTGGGATGAATTTTTCCATCCGGATGTACTTGTTTGAGAATTCCTGCGATTCCCTGGGTGGAGGCGTCACAGTACAAGCGTCAGGGTAAGCCATCCTGATACAGGTGTAATACGGGCTTACGTGTTAAGCTCTCCTTGAGAGCCGTGAATGCCTGTTGACATTTTTCGTCCCATTGCCATTTAGTGTCTTTTTTAAGTAAATGGTTGAGTGGGGTTCTGAGACGGGCATAATCTGGTATAAACTTGTTATACACGTTGACGGCTCCTAAAAAGGACTGCAACGTTTTTTGGTTGAAGGGAGGTTTGATAGCGTTAATAATATCGAGGTTACGGGTCTGCGGTGTGTAAGTTCCGTTCTTAATAGTGTATCCTAGAAATTCTATTGATGTCTTCAAAAATTCACATTTTTTATAGTTTAGTTTAATATTTTCCTGTTGGCAGATCTCCAGGAATTTTTCTAAGTGTTGAATATGCTCTTCTAAGGTATCCTAAAAGATAATAAAATCATCGAAATAGTGGGCTATGAAGTTTAACTTATATTTTTGGAATATTTGGTTTATTGCACGTTCAAAAATCTGTGGTGAGTTGCGCATCCCAAAAGGAAGCCTACAAAATTCGTATTGCCCGTCTAATGTCACGAAAGCTAAAAGGTGACGGGAACTGGGATCTATTTCGACCTGCCAGTAGGCAGAAGATATGTCGGCTGAGGAGAAATATTTGGCGCGTGAGAGTTTGTCGAGTATATTCTCTATCAAGGGGAGAGGATGGACGTCTGGTGCAATGATTTCATTAATCCTACGATAGTCAACACAAAAGCGTTTTGATTTGTCACGCTTGGTGACAAGCGTAATAGGACTGGCATAGGGAGATACAGAGGTTGTAATTATACCGTGTTCAAGCATGTGTTCGATTTGTGTTTGTATTTCAAGTTGGTCATTTAGGGGTACGCGATAAGGACGTAAGGCAATTACCTTGTCCGAAGTAGTATTGATTTTTACGGGAGGTATTTTAAGCCTAGGGACGTCGTATTTATTGGCGGCGAAAACGGGTGCAAATTGATGCAGTACCTTGTGTAAATTATAGGGACAGTGACCTAGGTTACTTGTGTCCAAAGATATGCAAGAGGAGGACATAGAGGCGTTGAAAATAGGATCAGGAACATTACATTGAGGCCAAATAAGAGTGTTGGAGTTCACCACGTGTGAGCAACCCGTTCCAGGAGGGGAAGATTTAGTAAATGGGACAGTTGTATTAACCTGTCCATGGGACACGTGTTGCTTGCACGAGGTGAATTTGTATAAGGTAGTTGGTAGAGGTACATTATCTTGATACAGGAGTAGCTGAGGACAGTTTATAATTAGTAGAAATCTTTTTATGGAGTTAAGGGATAATATGCCAAAAGGCAAGGGGGTATCTATAATATGGAATTTTAGGTCCTGTGTTATGTTACCTATTTTTACGTTTAAAAAGATATAACCTATGGTGAAAATATTGTTAGCTATGGCATTAATAGTTAAGTTAAATGGGTGAACAGGTATTTTCTTTTGCAAATTGGTTTCTATTATTTTAAAAGTATTTCGACTAATTATATCGATAGATGCTCCTGTATCAAGTAGTAGAGGTAGGTTTACATTATTGGGCAGTTCAGCTCGAACGAGCAATTGTTCAACGAAAGTTATGTGAGGAGGAACCTACTGTTGTGCTGTCTTGGGCGTCGGAACAGGCCTGTTTTGGTGCCGTGGTCGAGGTACCCATGGGACAGCTAGGGTTCACTGCTTGCGCTGGGCTCGTGGTGTAGAGAGGATCAGAGGAGCGGGTAACATGCGCTCGCGTGTTGTTAACTCGGAAGGGTGCGGGAGAGGACAACACAGTTCTGTCGTGCTGCGGATAAGTTGTGGCTCGGTACACAGGTCTTGGACGGCTCTGTGCAGGCCGTTTGGGGCACTGGGCGTGCCAGTGCATGGCGCCACAATACCTGCAGGATGAAGGGGGTGGATTGGCAGAGTAGTTGGGTCGCGCTGACCATGGTCGCGGAGCACTGTACCTCGGTGACGGTGCGAAGGAAGGGTTGGGCGTTGTTCTGGTCGTCTGTTGGCACATTTGCGACGCACTGTGGGTTCCTCTTACGCGCGATACTACACTATACCACGCTTGGAGGGTGTTCGGTTGCACGGCAGCGACAATGCGCTGATCAGCGACGGGTAACCCATCAGTCAGGGATTCTAAAAGGATTTTGTGGGGAAGGTTCAGCTGTAGGCCACACACCGTCTTTTTTTTTTGATAATATTCCTCTAACGAGGAGCGATCTGTCAACTTAATGGCCAAGAATCGGGCAAATGACGCGTTTGTGGTTTCAGGAAAGAGGTCTATCAGGGCCTGCCTTGCGTCAACGTAATATAATTTGTCTAATTTTAGGCTGCGGAAGTAGTGCAGGGCCTTACCTTGTAGGAGGTTGGGAAGCCTTCTCAGTCTTTCGGTGTAGTGTAGTTGGGCCAGATCAGCTTGGGCGTCGTAGTTGTCGAAGAAGCTCTGCGCCTCGTACGAACCATCGTAACGCGGTAGCTCCACATCCCGCGATAGTCCTGTCGCCGAGGAGAGCTGATATATCGTCCTGGCTAAACTCCCCAGGACATCTGACACCGGCGGCGGGGGCGTGACGTCCTCGTGGTTGGGGCGAACTTCCTGCGTCCTACCGAGGGTGGTTTCTTTCTTTGGAAAAGTGGTGTTTTCGCCACTTTCGGAGTCGGGATCGGACTCCATTGGTTCCTTTGGATCCTCCTCTCTTCCCTGTTCCATCTTTCTGTACAGACAGTGGTCTATTTGCTTACTTGTACCTTGGCGTCCACTATCCTGTCGACTCTTCGGACGGGGGAGTCTGTGATATCTTGGGACCTCTGGGACCAGTGTTACCTGATGCTAGACGAACCTCGATGCCAACTCTACCGTGCAGTCGTGGTGGAAGGCGACACAGCTGGGCCAAAGGTGAAATAAACAAACAGAGATTCCACTAAGAAGCGTCTGATGTCAAGAAGGAATGGGATGAGCGGAGAGGGAGATCTTTAGAGCAAGTGTTACCTTCGGGATCCAAGCGCAGACTGCCTAACCTAGGTTCTCGATTTAACACCAAGACCTTTCTTCTTTCTAATTGGTAGGAAGCTGTCACATGACCGTTTTCTATTGGTTGACCTATTTAGGTATTGTTTCCTAATTGGTGGGACTATGTCACGTGGCCGTTGGCTATTGGTTGACCTACTTAGGTATTGTCTTCTAATTGGTCTTTGCTGCTGCCTTTGACGGAAGATATATCCGGCCTTGCCCAGGAAATACTGGCCGTTAAACTCGACTTTTATGATTTCCGCGATTCATAAAATTGACTGTAAATTTATTAATAGTGTGTTCTCTTCTAAGCCTACTTCCTAGGTCTTACCTCTACTCTCACCTAAGCCTGATTAGTTTTAACCTTAATTTTCTCCTGTTAGTCTCCATTCCTTCTATCTGTACAGTTGCTATACTTTATTAGATTCTTACGCGGTACAGATTGATGTTAGTTGAGGCTTTCTATTTGCAGTACATAAGAAGTTATATACAGTCATGGGGTGGAACATGTGGTAGTATATATCTAGACTATTTACAACAATTCCATGGTCTTAAATCATCACATATATATATATATATATATATATATATATGATATATTATAGGATTAGTTTGTGGATTTCGAAAATATTATCAAAAATATGTAAATATTACATCTTCAAAAAGGAATTATCTGTAGAGAAGCCAAATTTAAACACAATTTTAACATCTAAGTTATAGAATGATATTGAATGATTATAAGAAGATATAATTTTTGGGTGAATTGTTCGAACTATACGCTCTTCCATCTAATACAAGGTGGGATCAATAAATAACGTGAATTATAATTAATTTAAAAAAATAAGAACGATATTAAAAATTAGGACTTGATTTATTCAAAATAATCACCTTGGCTTTCTATACATCGTCTCCATCGTTCTGGCAACTTGTAAATACCCTCTTTATAGGCACTCTTAGGAAGCGTGTGAAAAGAATATTGCACCACTTTCTGGACATGTTCATCCGAGTCAAATCGCTTTCCCTTTAACTCCTTCTTTAGTAGTCCAAAAAGGAAATAGTCAGAGGGAGCTAGGTCTGGACTATATGCAGGATGTTCTAAAACTTCAAAACCTAATTTAATGATTGTAGATACAGTTTTACATGATGTATGCGGCCTTGCATTATCATGAAGGAAGAGAACACCTTTGCTAAGCTTCCCTCTTCTTTTGTTTCTTATACCGGGCTTTAGCTTATTTACAAGAATGTCACAATAAAGGTCGCTGTTCATACGTTGCCTTGAGGATAAAAAATCAAGACAGATTGGTCCATCAACATCCCAAAAAATAGTTAACAAAACTTTACCGGCCGAACGTTGAGACCTGAGGAACATGTAATTCGTCCATTTTTGAACTCGTTAACCCATTTATAAATGTTTTTTTGAGAAAAACAAGACTCACCATAGATATTTTTCATTCTTTGCATATTTGAGATGTTTGAATACCTTCTGCATTCAATAAACGAATAACTGCACGTTATTCAAGCGTGGTAAAATCCTTCAAGGGAGCTTCCATTTTAGTTTATTTATAAGTCTCGCGCCGCGCGTGGGAAAAAAAGAACAGAACACCTTAAAAAGTCTCTCGATGTTATATTTTAATATTCTGTGGTTTATATTATTTTTGCTTTTTTAATTTTTAAAAAATAAAATAATTCACCTTATTTATTGATCCCCCTTTGTATAACGTTATATCTTGCTATCTATAATATAAATAATGCATTAATTATAAGTATGTATTAAATATAAGTATATTGGATATATATTAAGTGATATAAATGTTTTTTCAAAGAGTGTGATTTATTTGTTCTGTGAATCTGAAGAATTTGACACTCACAGAAGCAAGTCCCTTATCATCATCCCCGATCAAATTAAACCATACCACCACAAGAATGAGTTAACCAACCATAACAATGTCCTAATGGAAAATCCTAACACAATCTCCTGCTTCTATATTGTTACAAGGAAACACAATTTTCCCCAATAACACCCCACCTCATTGTTTGGCTACACATCTCTCTCTTGGTACACTTTTATTACAATACAATATCTACACATCTTGTCAATGTACAAGGCTTAGTTCTTTTATTAAAGAGCGATCAAGTGTTCACAAAATATTTTTTTCATATATTTATTTTTATAAAAGAAATAATTAAATGTCATGTGTCACTATACAAACAAAAAGAATTTTAGTTTCAATTTGGTCTGGAACATTTATCAAATAGAATCTATCGAATAATTGTAACACAATAGGCCGACCTGAGGTTCCTTTGATGGATACATCTGTAGACCGAGGCGTCAGAGAAAAAAACATGACAAATGGAGAGGCGACCCACAACCTTTAGCACACACACACACTTCTCTAGCGAGTATTTATCAAGGATACTGGTCACAACTATGGCTCGCCCTATATATAAATATATATAGCTAATAGTCTACTTGGATTTTTACAAATAAATTCTAATAACTATGACGTGAAATTTAACTATTCAACACGTCTATTTTTTAACTAAAATACTACCAACTTTCTTTATTTCGAATGAAACATATTGAAAAGGAGTGATTCATCAGTAGTGAACCATTTCATCTGTTTTGCCAGTTTAACCAACAACATGCCTCTAATATTCTATTGGACTATTTTTCTAATTTAATATTTTACGTTGTAGTAAGGAAAGTATAACATTTTAAATTTGATATTAAAATTAAAAAAGGCGTGACCTCATCATACTCACATGAGCTTTTTAGATGGCAAAGCGCCATTTTTTATCTAAATTTATTTATTTTCTAATTATTTTTTCACATATTTGATATTGTAACATAGTATGTTTTAATTTAATTTATGTAACATAGTATTTCTTAATTTTATTATTTTTTATTTAATAGAGTGGTCATTTTTATTTTTATATCTTGCCACTCTGTAAATTTCCCTCGTGACTTATCTTTTTGTTTACCTTTCTTAGTTTGTCCTTCCTGAAATAAATTTTGTTTCCTCCTGAAGTTTTTGTCTTCCCTAATTTTCCACGTGGCAATATAATGTCTATTACAAATTTAGAGTTTTATGGTTAGCGAGAGAGTTAAACTGACGAATTTGCTGTGAGATTTCACAGCTCATGAGCCAAGTCACTATTTTTCCAATACTGTAAGAGAAGTATGACGTACTTTATTATTTGAACACGTGTTATATACGTAGTTTCATTTCTTGAATATAGAGGGAGATACTAATACCACATGTTCAATAATAAATTTTTATATCAGTTTATATATCATCCTAATATATCCCTCTTCGATTCCAACAATTTTTTTTTACCTTCTTCTATTCAACAATTTGATTTATAAAATTCCATATGAAAGAAGTGGAAAATTGTTTTAAAGAATTTCGAACTTACTGAAATTTAATATAAAGTAACTGATAAAATAAGTTTTTGTGTTTCACTAAATATTTGAGCTTTTCCCTCAAGATATAAAGTTTTCTTCACCCAACGCTATTATTTTGACATCTATAAATCTAATTGTTCTCAATGGCGGAAACTGAAAAAATATTTTAGTTCGTATTTTTCTAATTGAAATTGAAATATATTCTGAGAGATTGAGATTGAAACTGATTTTTTTATTTCAAAGTCTATATAAGATTATATAAGGTTAAATACAGAATAAATATAAATATGAATAAATAAGATTATATAATGATAAATATATGAATAAATAGATATAAATATATAAAACAATTGAAAAATATACATATATATAAATATATATATACAAGTCGTCATTGGTGGCGCCCACCGCGGGAAAGACTCCGCCACCGATGGACTGCAAGAGTTATTTCCCACAGAGTGGGCAGGTCTATGTGATGGCTGGTGTTACCCACCTCAAGACCAAGATGAAACTTGTAGATGGTAGCCTTCGCCACCATTCTGAGAGAAGCATAATATGATGAAAACCTTCACATCTTTCAAAAAGTACTACATAGAAATGTATTGAAATTTGATCCAGTAGATTAGAGGAGTTTATAGCGACAGAGATAAAAATACAGACAAATTTTGATATCAGTATAGGAGATATATAGAAAAAGTAATATTCAGATATATACATATGTAAAAAAATACATATTATTTTATCAAAATTACGAAACTATTTTAAAAGCGTAAGATTCTTTTTGAAAATAAACAATATATACTGCCCTTACTGCAATGGAAAACTTAATGGGAGGGCCTGGCTCATCAGTGGTGAATAAGGGCAGTAGAAATTGTTTATTTTCAAAAAGAATCTTACGCCTTTAAAATAGTTTCGAATTTTGATAACAGATGGCGCGCTAGTGCATCATATTATTTTATACTAGCGGATGTACCCGGCTTCGCCCGGGTTTTACCCGAGTAAAGGTTTGTCTAATGAACATTTGTTAAAACAATTCTCTATAAACTTATAAAAAAAATAATAAATAAATTTTGATAATTTGAAACTCGTAAATTTGAATCTCTCGATAAAGTGAACAATATTTCCCGGTCCCTTGAAAAATACTCGATAAGTTGATTAAAATCAATATTAATTATCATTATTCTTGTCTCAAATAAATTGCCGTGTCATCCTGAATTTTGTCTTTTCTAATTTTCTACATTACAAAAACATCATTTTATCTATTCTCCCAATATATATGTTGTAGATAAATGATAAAACTAACTTTGACTTGTGCGCAATTAATAGGTAGAAAATTTTACTTTTGATAAATAATCTTTAAGATAATAAACTTAGTGATAATAAAACTTATAGATAAAAAACTTGTTATCATCGTCGCAATGGGGGCGCTGCTTTCGAGTTAAATCTACAAATCTGCAAATAACTATAAGGATATTCAAGATATTTAAGAAATTATTTTTTAAAAACCTTCCGGGGATATACCTAATAATATCCCAAAATTTCACGGCGATTGGATGTATGGTTTTTGAATCTATAGAGTAAAGACAAACAGACAGACATTCAATTTTATATATATACTAGCCGGTGTACCCGGCTCCGCCCGGGTTTTACTCGAGGGAAGTTGTTTTCTTGGCCGACTGTTTTACATATGGTGTTATCTTAAAATTGCTTGTTTTGAATATTTTTTTATATTGAGATTATTATCTAGTATGTAAAAAAATTAACTCTGTTGAAATTTAATTTTGTATTTTATATAAATAAAATTAACTCTGTTGATTTTTTTTTTGTATTTAATCGATAACAGCGAAGTTACGCATGTTAATGTTAGGAAAAATATTTTGATGTTAAGCAAAACCTGCTCCATCTCGTTTTACATAAATGTTGAAAATTTGGTCGAAATTGATGCATTGTAACGAAAGTTTTTAGCGAACACCACTTATGAAATTTCCATTTTATTAATATAGATAAAGAAGCAGGTACCTGAATCTGTAAAGAAAAAACAAATTTTTCTCAAAATATTTCGAGAGATTGCTCACTCTTTATTAATTTATTGCACAGTTAGGATAAATTGATAAAGAGGGAGCAATCTCTCGAAATATTTTTCGAAAATTTTTTTTTTACTTTACAGATACAGGTACTCCTTTCTTTATATAAACGTATTTAATGAATCGCCTTTTGACTCAAAATACATATTAATATTTAAAAAGAGTATTTATAGAGATCTAATTTATATTCTCCCTGGTAAATACTTCTTAACTATATGTTAATCTAACCAGAATATATCCCCTATAAAAACAACATCTTACTGAATTATTATTTGTTAGAAATTTCCATTTAGATTTGTCCATTGTTGAGATGCCAGGATCTTCATTATTTGGTAAAGAATTTTCTCAAACGCCTCGAGCCCTTGTCAAAATCTCTATTCAGGTAGGAGCCTCCTCGTTTTCACACATTGTATATGTATGTTCTAGTTAATTTATGGAACATATTTATCAATATATTATACAAATCATATGTAAACCTTTCTCTTTTGTAAATATATTTAATATAATATAAAAATATAATTATCAATATATTTACACACACCCAGACATATATTAGATAATAAAAAGGCATATATACACTATGCGGCGTTGAGTTTGTTTATACAAAAATGTAACGCCTTGATAAAGGTTGGCGTTCAGCCAACCGAAATTTTGGCAAATAAATATTTTATTAAATCCAATATATGCCTTTTTATTATCTAATGATTTAAATAGGTATTGCTCTATTTTCAATACAGACATATATAAATTTAGATAATAAAAATTCATATATCGGATTAAATATAAAATTCTATTTGCCAATATTTCGGTTAGCTAAACGCCAACCTTTGTCAAGGCATTACATTTTTGTATAAAAAAACTCAGCGCCGCATAGTGTTATAATATCACAGTTGAAATATTTTTTTAAATACAAAGGAGACGAGGGAGGGGAGAATTTGTATAAATGAAGATATTATTATAAAAATGACAATCAGAATAAGTTGAATATCTTATAATATTGAAGGACAAAAATTAACAAGGTCTATCCTATATATGGATATACATATACACCAATACCTCGCTTTGCGTCGTTTCTTTTTGCGTTTTTTTCGAAGTTGCGTCGCTGCTTAATTTTTACTGATTTACACTGTGCGTCGTTAGATTTTCGAAGTTGCGTTGTTTTGGATTCGAGTCTTTAATTTTTTTTTCCTAAAATATGGCAACACCTTTGTTTTTGATTGCGCCTTCACATATTTTCACTTTGTGTCATTTCAATTTGAGTCGTGTTTTTTTGGAACGTAACCCCGACGCAAAGCGAGGTATGGATGTATACAATATTATACAATATAAACATAGTTTTTTAAAATAATAAAGGTATGACACTCAAGATAAGCAACAATATAATTTTCTTATAACAAAAATAGCATGCTAACATATGTAATAAAGAGTATATCACCTTCGTCGATACAGGTGCCAACTTTACATATTACAAAGCCATTAACTGCATAATAAAAAGAATAGACTATATTGCCTTCCACAGATAACAAGTCCACTTGACTATTTATAAAATAATAGAACCACCATCACACAAACCACAATGTTACAATTACATACTTCGTTATATATCTATATCTCAAATATATTTAATTATGATTCATTTTTCTCTACCCATAGGTATAATTACACATTAACTATGATCATGTCTATCAATAAATATACTTAAAAATCTGTACATATGTATATTTTTGAAAATCGAGCAATACATAAATAAATTTCTAATTAAAAAGGCATATATTAGATCAAAATATAATTTATTTTACCTGAATAATTCCCGCTGAAAGACATCTGTGGTTGAAATGTAACTTCCAACTGTTGATAGAAAGTCGAAGCCTTTCCATTGTTCTTGCAAGGCGTAGAGCGTCATAACCAAAACTGGTTGAAATCGTTTTCAAAATAGAGCAATCCATAAATAAATCTTTAATTAAAAAGGCATATATTGGATCAAAATATCATTATTTTACCTAAATAATTCCCGCTGTGGTTGAAATGTAAGTGTAACTTCCAACTGTTGATAGAAAGTCGAAGCCTTTCTATTGTTCTTGCAAGGCATAGAGCGTCATAACCAAAACTGGTTGAAATCGTTTTCAAAATAGAGCAATCCATAAATAAATCTTTAATTAAAAAGGCATATATTGGATTAAAATATCATTATTTTACCTGATATTATTGAAAATACCTGATATTATGAAATTATATTTTAAACCAATATATGCTTTTTTAATTAAATATATTTCTTTAAACGAATAAGAATTCTTATCAGTTCTTTGTGTTCTTTAATATCAACACTTCGCTATGGATTCAAGTTTCCTGTGACTCCGATAAGCCATTTTTGAAAAATTTATTAAATTTTTATCATCAAATAAATGTTCTTTTTTCCCGAATTTTCTTTGCTTTGAAATTTACTTTAATAAAAAATAACAACATAATAGTTCTTAAAATTAAAGATACTTAGGCCAGTAAATCTTTTTAAAAGACTTACTGGCCAAAGCATCTTTAATTTTAATAACTATGAACACCGGCCACAGGTAGCCTCTATCTTCACGAAAATTATATTTAAAATGTCTTTATAAAATATTGTAATATATATTGTAAAACTTCGGAAAGAAAAGAAGGATTATTTGTTTGTTTTCATATAACTGAAAAGGACAGTTTTACGGTCTCCTTTTGATGAATTTTGTTATCGATTTACCTGATGTTGTTTAGTTGAGTTTTGTTCCCAAAACTCCAGTTCTTTAAATTTTTATATTTATTATCTTAAATAAAGAATAGTTATTTTTTATTTGTACTATAGTGTTTTGTTTTTCTTTACAAATAAGAATACAAAGATGAACAATTAATTATTATTTTTATTTTAAGAGAGGGAACTTTTCCTAACTTATTATGGCCTTTCTATAAACTATATATTTACAGTCTAACTCAAGCTGTCTTTATATCAAAACATAGAAACATACAAAATCATGATGATAACCTTTCTTTTTTGCATTCTATGAATTATTTACAGATTACATCATACTAAAGTTCTCAATTTATATTCAAGACCATCTCAAAAGTTCGTAAACACTTGCACAAAAAAATTGAAATACCAATATATTATTCTCCTTTAGTTATAATATCTTTGTATTATAAATAAAGTAATTGTATTATGTATTATTATGTATTCGCAGGAATAATATTATTCTCCAAGTAATAAGAAAAGCAACGTTTTAAGAAAAACACGAACTTTTGGGATAACCTTATTGATAATCTCTCTAACCTCTCTATATTGCAATTTTTATATATAAATATTAGATATATAATTATTTATTGCTAAATTTAAATATCTTCTACTGATCTGTAATAATAAAAGAGGTATTTAATAAATAACTAAGACAACATTAATAAATTATGTTCAATAAAAAGTATTTAAATAACATTTTTATAACATTGTGCGAAGATTGGAAGATAAAAGCAAAAGCGAAATTTAGGACTAACTAAAAACTATATAAAATTACTATATGCGGTACCACATTATCAATATAACTTTATTTTGATTAATCCTTATCATTAAAATTGTGTTAATAGACAATTCATAACCATAAACAAGGTAAATTTAGGGCTGAAAATTTTTATCTTGAAATAATTCCCTATAAAATATCCATCAATATATATGATAAATACGTGAGGTAAATTTATGGCAGACTCACATTAATTAAAATGAAAATAAAATTCTTCAACATTTCCAAGCATCCGATAGCCCCTGATAGGTTTTTTTTAAGTGTTCGATGATTGATGGAAAGGCTCGTCCAATCAGATTATGTCGAGGGTTGTCTGTAGCAACGTGATTGGTTGGATTCTGCTGTTGGAAAGAGAGGTACAACCAACCATGAATACCCGTGCTATACAGTTAGAATATTTCTAGGTATTTCTATATTATTATTTAAAATTTTACACAAATAAATTTACTGGCAATGCGTTTCTTTTAAATATCATCAAATATTATCTCTACAGACCTTACTGCAATGATATGAGTTATTGAATGAGAGGGCTTGGCTCATCAGTAGTGAACCCTCTCAACGGTTTCGCCAAATTAATCTCTAGACCGCTCTACTATTGTATTGGATTGGTTTAGAGTATACCCTGTATTTTCTATGGAAGGCAGCTTAGGGGTGTTTAGTGAACTATGGACATAAGCTTATAGATCTGTAGAGATAATATTTGATGTTATTTAAAAGAAACGCATTACCAGTAAATTTATTTGTGTAAATTTTAACGATAGATGACAATTAAATTTAATTTACTAATATTACTATTTAAATTAATTCAAGTTGTGGTTGATCTAGTATTAGGAATTTTAACTTTATGAGAGCCTATTCTTTTTTATTATTCCTAATATACGTGGTACAGGCCATGATAAACATGGTGGGTAGAAGTTGGCGACTGATTTTACTGTAAGTGACCACATGTCTACACATGTGAAAAGAAGTTCGACTTGGGACTTACAAGAGTACCAGAATCTGTGGCCATTTGATCATTATAGCCAATCATAATTAGAGCGAACATATTTTCGATGTAAAGATCTCTCATGGATGTTCTACACTTAGAGAATTACCAGCTGTGTTTGGAAAGAGCCAATCCGGACTATAATGTCTTTAAATTCCACATTATAAGGGCCATCTGAACATATACCTATGTAAGAACCGTTATAACCATGGCTATAACATTCCATATTTTGCTCGATAGTATAGCTGTATGTAGAAACATCTATAAAGAAGCCACAGCTCCCATTGTTGGAACATGTATGATTGCACTTTTATGATCTCTGTAGGAAACGAATCAAATCATAGCATTGAAATAGTGCAATATCAGATTTGGGCAAATTCGGACAAAAATGACCTTATAACATGGTATCGACCTATCGAACTCGTGAGTTGCATTGAATTCATTAGATCTATGGAAGAGAAGAGTGAAATAGCCCAACTAGAAGTTACTAATACTGTGTTTCAGCTCGAGTTCCTTATAAAGCTGGAATTGGGGTATCATATAATTCTGTTCTTTATTTGCATATTAGATATGCGATATGCAATGTTTATTTTAATTGATGTTATGGCTTTGTGTTCAGAGTCCTTTTTTACAATTCTGTTGTTCTATAAACATGTCTTGCATTAAAATTAACACCACAACCTCATTCTCACGCTATATATAAATTTTGCATATGTTATTCTATTTTACATACCTTTTGGGGAGTTTCCAAGTAATATAAAAAAGAAAAGGAATAAGTTGTAAATTGAAAAGAGGAAAATTTTATTTTTGCATATTGAAAAATCGGTTATAATAAAAATATATATTCTTCTTCAATTTAGTTATAAAATGAAATCTAACAATGTGAAGTTTCCCTTTGTTTGTGTGTGAAATAGTAAAATAAGAATATATGTCTCTTAAAATGATCAACGAGATAAATCCTTTGATACCCAAATTGAGCGTATATGGCCTATACTCAAATATATTAATATATCCATCGTTTATATTATACTACTAGCCGAGTGACCCGGGCAACGCCCAGGGTTTACCCAAAGGGCCTGCAGAGACTTTAAAAGTATAGATATATATAGATATAAATAGCCGAGTGACCCGGGCAACGACCCAGGTTTACCCGAAGGACCCGCAGGTGAGAAACTATAGTAGAAAAATTTTAACAAATCAGAAAATGAAAGTGCAAACAACAGAACTACACTACTTTAAGGACATGAGAGCACATGCACAGTATCACCACACGTGTAACATTTTCAAAGACCCTGCTTAGGATTAAAACTTCTCAGAAGCATAACAATAGCACCAACCTAGAGTTAAACTGGTGTGGATGCATTCCTCTGGGAGTAAGACTTTTGAGAAATTCAGTAGGGAGTTATTTTGCTTCTCCGCATTCTAACACTCCAACTGTTAACACTGAGGAAACACTGACTCATGTTTGGTAAGCAATTTCAGGGAAGAAACTATAGACATTGGATTGAATAAATTATTAAATAAATTGCATTAAATAAAAATATATATATTATCAGATCTAAATAAATATTTTTAGAGTGAAAAATAAAGAAAAAATTAATTAGAAAATAAAATTTCGAACAATACAACTATATTGCAGATAAGAAAAGAGGACCTTATTAAAAAATAAATAAACAAACTGCAATTCGACACTATCGATAATTCGACCATTTTAAAAATCAAATTTTCAAGGTTGATTGTTGTTTAAATACAACTTTACCGGTAAAAAGGTATTACAGAGGCGAAGGCAGCCACTTTAAAATTAAACACAGGCTCTTGTAGGAAGAACCGAAATATTCAGAATGAATGGAAGTCTGAAATCTGAAGGACCAAAAGATATGGGTCATCTTTACATGTATGCTATCCAATGTTCGCACACTTGAAAAAGCCACTTAAAGTTGTCCGTGCGTAAACACAGGCTCTTGTAGCCAAGGTTTGTCCTTGAGCCTTATTTATAGTCATAGCAAAAGCCAACCTTAGTGAAAACTAACGCCTCTCTAGAATGAAGCGAAGGTTGGTACCTGAAGGGGCCAAAGATATTTCAGACACTATACAGTTTGTTCAACTTTGGGCACTGTCAGTATATGTGCTGCGAACAATACAACTATATTGCAGATAAGATAAGAGTACCTTATTAAAAAATAAATAAACTGCAATTCGACACTATCGATAATTCGACACTATCGATAATTCGACACTTTCGATAATTCTACACTTTCGATAATTCGACCATTTTAAAAATCAAATTTTCAAGGTTGATTGTTGTTTAAATACAACTTTACCAGTAAAAAGGTATTACAGAGGCGAAGGCAGCCACTTTAAAATTAAACACAGGCTCTTGTAGGAAGATCCCAAATATTCAGAATGAATGGAAGTCTGAAATTTGAAGGACCAAAAGATATGGGTCATCTTTACATGTATGCTATCCAATGTTCGCACACTTGAAAAAGCCACTTAAAGTTGTCCGTGCGTAAACACAGGCTCTTGTAGCCAAGGTTTGTCCTTGAGCCTTATTTATAGTCATAGCAAAAGCCAACCTTAGTGAAAACTAATGCCTCTCTAGAATGAAGCGAAGGTTGGTATCCAAAGGGGCCAAAGATATTTCAGACACTATACAGTGTGTTCAACTTTGGGCACTGTCAGTATATGTGCTTCGAACAATACAACTATATTGCAGATAAGATAAGAGGACCGTATTGAATAACAAACAAAATAAAAAATCTTTCAGGTGAAAAATTATAGGCATTGGTAAAAAAGTAAACAAGAGAAATAGTAATTGGGGTTCTCTCTCTGTGTCTGCGGCGAGTCATATTACCACGCCTAGCTGTTAGGGGAGTGAATCTTCCACGGCCTTTTCGAGGCATGACAGAAGACGCTGAAAAAAAAAAAGGTAAAATAAGAACCAAGCAGAGGAAAACTATAAAACTGAAAGCCAGGACAGGCATAAAAAGAAAATTCCAAGCATGTGAGGAAACAATTGATGAAAAAAAAAAAGGATTCCAAAAAAAAAAAAAAAATACAGCAAAAAAGAAACCAGACACAAAAAGCAACAATTGAGTACACAAATACAGCATCAGCCTATTTATGAGAAGAAAAAAAAAAACAACAGACACAAAAATGGAGCTAAATTTAAATGAAAAACTATAAAAGATCAAGTAATCAAATCAGGCATTATGAAAGATACTGTTAAAAAGAAAATCAGACACAATAATCAGACAAAAGAATAAATGAGATTTTATTCTTTAGTTCATTTATTAAATAAGACACAAAAATGGAGCTAAATTCAAATGAAAAACTATAACAAATTAATAAAAAAAAAAAAGACCTAATCCAAATGTCACCATCATCAGACAAAAGAAAAAATGAGATTTTATTCTTTAGTTCATTTATTCTTTTGTCTGGGGGTCGGTGGAAGGCTGGTTAAACCGTTTGGTTTTCGACCACTAGGACCCGGGTTCGATTCCCGCATTGGACACTTTTTTCTGTTTAAAGAAAAAAAAAATGCTCCAATGGCCCCCGATTCTTGCAAAATTCCAACCCCACCAGCGAGTGCAAGTAACCAAACGGGGCTCTGGCATTAGTAAGTGCAAAGTCGAACTGCTTTTCACATGTGTAGACATGTGGTGCACTTACAGTAAAATAATAAGGTCCTCTTATCTTATCTGCAATATAGTTGTATTGTTCGAAGCACATATACTGACAGTGCCCAAAGTTGAACACACTGTATAGTGTCTGAAATATCTTTGGCCCCTTTGGATACCAACCTTCGCTTCATTCTAGAGAGGCATTAGTTTTCACTAAGGTTGGCTTTTGCTATGACTATAAATAAGGCTCAAGGACAAACCTTGGCTACAAGAGCCTGTGTTTACGCACGGACAACTTTAAGTGGCTTTTTCAAGTGTGCGAACATTGGATAGCATACATGTAAAGATGACCCATATCTTTTGGTCCTTCAGATTTCAGACTTCCATTCATTCTGAATATTTCGGTTCTTCCTACAAGAGCCTGTGTTTAATTTTAAAGTGGCTGCCTTCGCCTCTGTAATACCTTTTTACCGGTAAAGTTGTATTTAAACAACAATCAACCTTGAAAATTTCAGTTTTAAAATGGTCGAATTATCGATAGTGTCGAATTGCAGTTTGTTTATTTATTTTTTAATAAGGTCCTCTTATCTTATCTGCAATATAGTTGTACAAGAGAAATAGTAATTGGGGTTCTGTGTCTGCGGCGAGGCATATTAGCACGCCTAGCTGTTAGGGGAGTGAATCTTCCACGGCCTTTTCGAGGCATGACAGAAGACGCTGAAAAAAAAAAGGTAAAATAAGAACCAAGCAGAGGAAAACTATAAAACTGAAAGCCAGGACAGGCATAAAAAGAAAATGCCAAGCATGTGAGGAAACAATTGATGAAAAAAAAAAGGATTCCAAAAAAATACAGCAAAAAAGAAACCAGACACAAAAAGCAACAATTGAGTACACAAAGCCTATCAAATAAAGCCATCAGCCTATTTATGAGAAGAAAAAAAACAACAGACACAAAAATAGAGCTAAATTTAAATGAAAAACTATAAAATATCAAGTAATCAAATCAGGCATTATGAAAGATACTGTAAAAAAGAAAATCATACACAATAATCAGACAAAAGAATAAATGAGATTTTATTCTTTAGTTCATTTATTAAATAAGACACAAAAATGGAGCTAAATTCAAATGAAAAACTATAACAAATTAATAAAAAAAAAAAGAACTAATCCAAATGTCACCATCATCAGACAAAAGAAAAAATGTCAATCTACAATTCGAAAAATAATATAACTCAGCCTATTTCAAGCATGTGAGGAAACAATTGATGAAAAAAAAAGGATTCCAAAAAAATACAGCAAAAAAGAAACCAGACACAAAAAGCAACAATTGAGTACACAAAGTGTGCGAACATTGGATAGCATACATGTAAAGATGACCCATATCTTTTGGTCCTTCAGATTTCAGACTTCCATTCATTCTGAATATTTCGGTTCTTCCTACAAGAGCCTGTGTTTAATTTTAAAGTGGCTGCCTTCGCCTCTGTAATACCTTTTTACCGGTAAAGTTGTATTTAAACAACAATCAACCTTGAAAATTTCATTTTTAAAATGGTCGAATTATCGATAGTGTCGAATTGCAGTTTGTTTATTTATTTTTTAATAAGGTCCTCTTATCTTATCTGCAATATAGTTGTACAAGAGAAATAGTAATTGGGGTTCTGTGTCTGCGGCGAGGCATATTAGCACGCCCTAGCTGTTAGGGGAGTGAATCTTCCACGGCCTTTTCGAGGCATGACAGAAGACGCTGAAAAAAAAAAGGTAAAATAAGAACCAAGCAGAGGAAAACTATAAAACTGAAAGCCAGGACAGGCATAAAAAGAAAATGCCAAGCATGTGAGGAAACAATTGATGAAAAAAAAAAAGGATTCAAAAAAATACAGCAAAAAAGAAACCAGACACAAAAAGCAACAATTGAGTACACAAAGCCTATCAAATAAAGCCATCAGCCTATTTATGAGAAGAAAAAAAACAACAGACACAAAAATGGAGCTAAATTTAAATGAAAAACTATAAAATAGCAAGTAATCAAATCAGGCATTATGAAAGATACTGTAAAAAAGAAAATCAGACACAATAATCAGACAAAAGAATAAATGAGATTTTATTCTTTAGTTCATTTATTAAATAAGACACAAAAATGGAGCTAAATTCAAATGAAAAACTATAACAAATTAATAAAAAAAAAAAAGATCTAATCCAAATGTCACCATCATCAGACAAAAGAAAAAATGTCAATCTACAATTCGAAAAATAATATAACCTCAGCCTATTTCAAGCATGTGAGGAAACAATTGATGAAAAAAAAAAGGATTCCAAAAAAATACAGCAAAAAAGAAACCAGACACAAAAAGCAACAATTGAGTACACAAAGTGTGCGAACATTGGATAGCATACATGTAAAGATGACCCATATCTTTTGGTCCTTCAGATTTCAGACTTCCATTCATTCTGAATATTTCGGTTCTTCCTACAAGAGCCTGTGTTTAATTTTAAAGTGGCTGCCTTCGCCTCTGTAATACCTTTTTACCGGTAAAGTTGTATTTAAACAACAATCAACCTTGAAAAGTTCATTTTTAAAATGGGCGAATTATCGATAGTGTCGAATTGCAGTTTGTTTATTTATTTTTGTAATAAGGTCCTCTTATCTTATCTGCAATATAGTTGTACAAGAGAAATAGTAATTGGGGTTCTGTGTCTGCGGCGAGGCATATTAGCACGCCCTAGCTGTTAGGGGAGTGAATCTTCCACGGCCTTTTCGAGGCATGACAGAAGACGCTGAAAAAAAAAAGGTAAAATAAGAACCAAGCAGAGGAAAACTATAAAACTGAAAGCCAGGACAGGCATAAAAAGAAAATGCCAAGCATGTGAGGAAACAATTGATGAAAAAAAAAGGATTCCAAAAAAATACAGCAAAAAAGAAACCAGACACAAAAAGCAACAATTGAGTACACAAAGCCTATTAAATAAAGCCATCAGCCTATTTATGAGAAGAAAAAAAAACAACAGACACAAAAATGGAGCTAAATTTAAATGAAAAACTATAAAAAATCAAGTAATCAAATCAGGCATTATGAAAGATACTGTAAAAAAGAAAATCCGACACAATAATCAGACAAAAGAATAAATGAGATTTCATTCTTTAGTTCATTTATTAAATAAGACACAAAAATGGAGCTAAATTCAAATGAAAAACTATAACAAATTAATAAAAAAAAAAAGATCTAATCCAAATGTCACCATCATCAGACAAAAGAAAAAATGAGATTTTATTCTTGAGTTCATTTATTCTTTTGTATGATGCTGTTGCTGAAACGTCACACACTATTAAATTATTTGGATTAGGTCTTAGCAATGAGAAAAAAAAAGATGCCAAAGAGAGATGAAAAGATTCCAAAAAAGATAACCAGATACAAAAATTGAGCTAAATTAAAATGAAAAACTATAACAAACACTTATAAAAGAAAATTACTATAGAATAAAAGTAATAATTCAATCTAAAATTCGAAAAATAATATAACCTCAGCCTATTTATGAGAAAAAAAAAACGTTGCCAAAGACATTAGGAAAGATAATGCAAATAAGAAACATACACAAAAATTGATCCAAAAAAGATAACCAGATACAAAAATTGCGCTAAATTAAAATGAAAAACTATAACAAACATTTATAAAAGAAAATAAATATAGAATAAAAGTAATAATTCAATCTACAATGGGAAAAATAATATAACCTCACCCTATTTATGAGAAAAAAAAAACGTTGCCAAAGACATTAGGAAAGATAATGCAACTAAGAAACATACACAAAAATTGAGCTCTATTTAAATGAAAAACTATAACAAAGTACTTACAAATCAAATACAAATAATCAAATGAATGCAGAAATTAGTAAAAATTAGTAAATAAGAATTAGTAAAAGGTAAACAAAATACGGATTTCAAAACAAACGAACCGTTGATGATAAATGCAAAAAATCTACGATTGTAAAATAGATTAAATTAAAAAATAAAAATAACTGTTAACATTAGGAAAATAAAAACAGGCCTATGACACGAAGAAAAAAATAACGAAAATTTCGGTATATAGATTGTTATGTGTAGTTCAGAATCTTCGGAGGAGATAGCTCAAGACTTTACAATGGAAAACTCTGTTACGGTATTATCTATATAGATGAGTTTGTATAAAATGATTAGTTCCCTAGAGTTAATGTACATCATGTGTATATTCCAGAAGGTTAATTAGATACCTCAGAAAATGTATATATCAACATATTTAAACATATGTATATTTATATATACTAAAATATAAATACTGTATATATGCAACTCTATATGTAAATTGGTATAAACGGGTATGTATTGCCTTAATTAATTATCATGTTTTTCTTATATCATCATGTCATGCTAGACCTCATAGAGATTGGATATTTCATTATCTCCACTGTCAATACAGAGAGGCTTCCCCATTTGCCAAATATAATTTGTATTTCCTTTACTAGCTACCTAATTAAAATATATTGAGGAAAAGGATAATATTATTTTTTAATAATATAATCAGATATATTTTGAGAAATTCGTGAGAATATATCTTGAAAATAGAAGATTTCCAAAATTGGCCACTTATAGAGAATATCGTTCTGATTCGAAAGCATTGCCCTTTTAAAGATGATAAATTTCAATTAGAAAATTGTTTAAAATCATATTTTAGATAAGTTGTATGAGCATAACAAGTTCATAAAGCTTTCAAATATCTTATGCGATATTTTGAGATATACCTTTTTTTTTGCTTATCCCTAGTACACGTGGTACAGGGCATGATAATCATGGTGGGTAGTTAGCGACTGCTTTTACTGTAAGCGCACCACATGTCTACACATGTGAAAATCAGTTCGACTTTGCACTTATAAATGTGCCAGAGCCCCGTTTGGTAACTTGCACTCGCTGGTGGGGTTGAACTTTTACAAGAATCGGGGGCCATTGGAGCATTTTTTTTAACAGAAAAAAGTGTCCAATGCGGGAATCGAACCCGGGTCCAAGTGGTCGAAAACCTAACGGTTTATACCATCCTTCCATCGACCCCCCGAGATATACTTAAATAGAGGGAGTTTATAAACAATACTTATACGTAAAACTACCGTTCATAGAGTTAATTTCATGTTTAACAAAACCTGATATGTGATATATATCACTATATCCTGAATATTCACAATATACATGAGGAGTACAATATAACACTTTGAACATACTTTTTTTCACATTGTGTCGCGGTCTCACCCAATTCTTACCTTAACTACCCGTTTCATGATTTTTCAAGATGCCTGAATGACCAGTTTTTTGGTCGTTGAGGTACAGCTTGCACCACGCTGATGAGGGCCAACAGCCCGAAACGTGTACGTGGTTAGATTTTCTTGATTAATCAAGAATGGGTATTTGGCCAATTCTGGAATAATTAAAAATCAATAAGAATAGTTGATATATATTCCGATAGATGGCACAAGCCATCAGCAACTTTCAGTTGCACGATAAGGAGATGCCTTTTATCATAATACTTTTATTCAGTTGAAATATGTTGATAGACACTTGAAGCTACGAATTTCTTACTGAACTCCCAACGGACTTTGAGTTGAAATAGTGCTTCGCCGACATATACATGGATAAACAATCTTTATCTATAATAACAAAGCCACTTTTAGCGATATTTGTATTTTCAAAATAAAATAACTTTCAACTGTCTCTTCTTAAAAACAGTAGTAGGTTGTTTTAATTGAAAATATTTGTTCTAAATGGTTTATTTTGTTTCTATAAGCTATCTTTATATATATATATGGAGTGATTATGCCTTTCAACTTAGGTTTACCATAGGTAAACCATGGTTACCATGGTATAGGTGATGTATTTGATCAAATTGCTTGTATAAACAGTTACTTCTTGTGCAACGCGTGAATAGAACAGAATGTCTACAGAATAAATAATCATACATCCATTTCAAAATATTGGATTTTATAAACAAATGTTTATCGAAGATGAGCCAGTTTATTATATATACATACCTAATCAGTAATAACTATATACATATTGCTAAAATATATTATTTGTATTTTTATAAAAGAAAGTAATATTCATTTGAAAAAAAAAACTACATTAAATACAATTTTCGCTTCTGAAAATGGATTAAAGCAATGTTTATTCTCAAAAGACTTTGTTTATTGTTGTCGTGAGCGATATTAGATTTAACAAATTCTGGCAAAGGTCAAGATCTATACTTTGGGCTCATCAGTATACAAGCTGTATATAGGCTTGTTTGCGAGATATGGAACCGTTCGAAATTGCCCAATAGGTGTTTTATCTGAGACAACACGGATTGCCTTCAGTGCGTGGCTCTCTTTCTCTCCCTCAAGTCTCTACAGACCGCTTTACAACAGGTAGAGGAGTTGATCAAGAGCTTGAATACCAACCCCATCCTAGAACCCCTGTATGAAAACTATTATTGGGAGGAGATTGCCTCCCCTTCTAACAGGGAGGACATCCTCGAGTATCTGACGCCTGAGCAGAGGTCTGTTCTGAAGCTATTCCTAGACATGGCAATAGTCCGGAAGTTCTACGTCTGTCCAGAATGTGACATCAAACCATACGACCCTCAGGGAGATTTGTCTGATGTGTGTGTAAATAATATTAATTTTACATATATTAACATATTTACATATATATTCAATCATATATATGTACGATTAATAAAATTATATTTAATCTTTCCCTCTCACTCTCTGTGTGTGTAAAAATGACACCTTTTCTTTTACAAAAATTTAAACATTGAAATTCCGATTTTCTCTAAGCAGAGCTCCCAGATTCAAAGACTCATCTCAATGTCTAAATATATATTTTTTAGATTTAATATTTTTTAAATAATCCTCTGTGATTTTATATTAATACCTAAACACCTGTTTTTCTGATTTTGTAAATAGAACATAAATAATAGAAATATTATTGTTTTTCTGATAATATTTTATTTTTTTCCTAAAAAGAGTAATTCATTTTATATAATGTATTTGAGGATTTATATCTTGTGTCGAGATGAGATATTGATATCTAAGAATATATATCTATATCATTCTTTCAATTTTAATAGATAAAAAAAATATTTTTTATGATTGTCACATTTCATAATTAATAGTTCACAAAAAAACTCTATAACTACAATTTTTCTTTCTTTACTTAAATACACAAAAAAATATTTTCTGAAATTATTTTATACAAAAAGGTGAGAAAAAGGAATTTTTTCCTCTAAAGAAACAAATTGTAGAAGGAAAAAATCATTTATCAACTATTTTTCTACAAGGTAGTTAGGAATATTTTTAGCAAAATATTCTCAGCGTTTTAGTAAATTTGAAGACTTTAGAAAAACTTTCTAATCAATCATTTTTACTTGGGCACTAACTAGGAAATTGCTGTTGTGTTTATCTATCAGTTTTGTTTGTTTTAAAAGTAGTTTTAAAAGAGAGAAAAATATCGAGGAGATGTTCTAAATATTTGAAATTAATTCGTAATTTTAAATAATTAAAAAAACAAGCTCTATAATATTAGATATTAGAATGAATCATTTTAATCGATATTTATTAATTATTATAATAATAATTAATATTAATATGTAATGATAAACATTATCTATGATATCCTTAAATGCCTTATTATGCCTTCTACACATGTATTTTTAAGAGGTATGTTTCCTTTTTTGAAAATTAATATTATTATTGAAAATTAATACTGAAATATTTTACTCTGAAATTAATTATTCATAGTCATCAACACATTTTTTGAGAGAATCGATCAATTCCAATCAGGCAATCCTAGCAACCCCTGTACCTATATAGCATAAAACTTTGATGAAGACCTTCCAACTTGATTCCGAATATATTTAACGTGTTCGGTGCGATGATGGTCAAAATTAATTATAAATATTAGGTCAAAATATATTATTTTTGTAAGATAGACTCATAGAATATCTAAATACATTTAAAAAAATATCGTAAATAGTATTATAAGAAAGGGCATATCTGAATCTATGAAATAAAACCAATTTGGTCAAAATGTTTAGAAGGATTGATCTTTTTTTTTATGTTATTGAACAAGAAACTTAAGATTTCTTGAAAATAAAGATACTTCGGCCAGTAAACTTTTACAGTATCTTTATTTTCAAGAAATATGAATGCCAGCCAGGCAGCCTCAATATTTACGAAATTGTTGTAGAGATCACATGGAAACAAATTGGTCATTAGTCAAAATCATATAGATTGTCTTTTAAATAAACAAATTGTAAACAGTAATTCTAATGATTTTCTGAAGATCATTTGTTGGTTGTAAGTAGATTCAAAGAAAACACAGCCATATTAACCAATAGTTAAACTCCTGACGTTTCAGTGATTCCTGTCACTCTCTTTATAAAAACGATTTTAATGAAAATGTGTAGCATTTTACTTTTTTTATTCTATTTTTATCCTTTTATAACTATCTCATTTTCTCAAAATGTATAGAAAATAACATAAATCTTTGATAGATTCTCGTCTTAATAGCATCACATAAGTAACAGCATAGGTTTGGATTATCTAAAACAACTGCAGGTATAAAAAGATAAAGCTAGATATAAATTATCTTGTAGAATGACATTTTAAAATGATCCCGCATGTGTTTCTTTTGAACGAAAAATCTGAATTTATTTTAAGGACAAAAAGGATTATTTCTAACCTTAGGGATGAAGTATGAAAGGATGAATTGTGAAGAGTAATGATAAACGGAAAAAATAAAGTGTTCAGGGATGGGAATCGAACTCACATTATTTAATATTCAATTATATATTTTTTCATTGCAGTAAGGACAGTAGAAGTCTGTATTATATATAAAAAAAAAACATTCGTGCTTTTAAATTCTTTCATTTTATATATAGAGATGGCGCGTTATTGCTTTGTGTTAATTTATGCCTAACTGGCCTTGTCTTTATTGTTTGAAAAAGGGCATTGCTCGATGCAAATATTTGAATGTAATTCTACTGTCCTATAAGCTTATGTCCATAGTCCTCTTGAAAACCGTTTCTGAGATTCCACCCTTCAGTGCTGCGTATATAAGCAGAATCGTCCAATACAGTATTAGAGCTCTGAGAAGCGGTCTGGTGGATTAAATTGGCGAAACACCGCTGGGAGGGTTCACCACTGATGAGCCAAGCCCTCCCAATATATTTTTTCATCGCAATAAGGACAGTAGAAGTTTGTATTGTGTATAAAAGAAACATTCGTGCTTTTAAATTCTTTCATTTTATATGTATAGATGGCGCGTTATTGCTTTAAGTCACATTATTGTATTATATATTATCTTAGTCAAACATAGATAATATATATTTATAAATGGTTACTTCACACATACAAAAAGCTAAAGATTAAAAGCTTTTCAGGCAATGCTGTCATCATTATATCCTAAAATCGTTCTATATTTATCATGAGTATAAATAAACATCTTATAATCTATCTATTGCGCATTTAGCAACACTGATATTGACCTAATTAACAATTCCAAAATAAATTGTAATTCGATCGTTTAACAAATTTCTATTTAACTTCGAATTAAAAATTTAACACACAACTCAGCAATATTTCAAGCACTACAAAATCACTCCAAATAGATCTATACAAAAAACCTAAATTATATTCATTAAATCTGCTAATTAACTTAACAGTACATTTTATAATTAGATAGATAGAGACTTGTGTATAATGTATTATTTGATAAAATCACACAAAACACACTTATAAATCATGTATAATTATTTAGTTAATTTGAATAATAAAGTATTTGATTTATTACATTATGGGTTAACAGCCATTATAGTGAAGTGAGAGATATATTTTAAAATAAATTAATTTTAAAATCAAAGATGAAACATCCAATTTAGATATTATTTTCACAGTGGCTAGAACTGTTATTCATGTAATTGATATAAAGCAATAACGCGCCATCTATATATATTATTCTTTCTTATCTCCACTCAATCATATTAGGGTATCAAGCTTGTAAAGCTTGTTGATGGTGTCTGTTTGACAACCATCATGACTGGGTGAAGTAGAATGCGTCTGCCTTTGTCATTAAGACTGGTAGCACTACTCAGTGGCAGGCCGACTTAGCTCTAAATTAAATGGCCTCCTCTGACATGAGGAACAGACGCCATGAGCAGCCGCTCCTAACATGGAGTATAAACGCTGCTCATCCTGTATCCCTGGATTAGGAGACCTTACAGAGTACTATCAGCCAGGACAGCTGAGCCCAGGTTTTTTACCGAGCTTGTTACTGCTCCTCCTTCTCCTTTTCATCCGGGCTTGGGACCGGCAAAGGTGGAGTTTCTATGATATAGTACCAGTGGTAAATGGAAACATTAAGACGCGAATGTTTTCATTTGTTATGTAAGTAATGTGTTAACAGGATTTTGATGACATTCCATGTTGATCTGATATATATTTAATTACGTATAATACATTAATAAATAGAATGTTGAACAATTATGACATAATTATAGCAATAATATCCTAATTACCTTATGTTTATCTTAAATATTAATTAATTATATTATTAAGCACACAAATAAAAAATTGTACTGGGGTGGGATAAATTGGGAGACGCTACCTTTCCTTTTTTAGATCAATTTCCTCTCGGCAAAATTGCCATCTAAAAAAATATTGATCTTCCAGGCACCCTGAAAAAAATCATGAAACAGGTATTTAAGGTCAGAAGGGCGTGATAACGCTAAAGTGAAATATAGAACAAAAGTGAAATAATACTGGAATTAGGTAATTTATAATACCTTTTTATAATACCCAGTTTACAACGAACCACGGAAATTATAAGGAATTTTAGCAACAATTGGAGCGGTTGAGTCCTCTAGCTGTCATTGTGACAAGGAATTCCAGGACTCAAGACACCTACTGCTGGAATGTCCACTCTTCTTTATCACTAGACAACAGACAGTAAATAATGTTGTAGATCTATATGTATTTGTAAATACTAGAGATAATTATCACAGATTTAACTATTTTTGTAAATATATTTATGATTATCTTTCTAACCTGGAAGAAACAGGTTCCTAATATATATTATTGTTTCACTTTTTTATTTTCTTGTATAATATGTTTATAACTGTTTTTGTTTAAAAATGTAATCGACGCAATTATTCTCTAACCGGGATATCGCCTTTTGTGTGTTGAAATAAAATAAAATTAGGTGGATGAATTAAGAAAAAAAAGGTATCTCCTGATGTGGTGCAACTAAAAGTTGCTGATGGCTTGCGCTATCTATCGGAATAAATATCAACTATTCTCGTTGATTTTTAATTATTTCAGAATTGGCAAATACCTTTCTTGATTAATCAAGTAAAGCTTATCAATCCACATACACGTTTCGGGCTGTTGGGCCAATTCTGGAATAATTAAAAATCAACGATCAGTTGTTATTTATACCGACAGATGGCGCAAGCCATCAGGAACCTTTAGTTGCGTGATCAGGAGATGCTCTCTTTTTTCTTAATTATACTAAATTCATAATTTTGAATGTTGATTTCTTTTGAATCTTTGAACTATTCTTTTATCATAAAATAACCATTTGACCTCATTGCGATTTTACTTTGTTCTAAATTCCATATTTTCATATTTGTTCTTTTAAGATCTCAGATAAATGAGGCTTATAACGTTCATTACAAAACTTGATAATTGTTGTTCGATATTTTTGTATTATGCATTATACAAACCTAGGTTTTAATTCTCAACATATAATATAATTCATATTTTAATTATTTGATGCCAAATACATTTCAATCAAAATGTTTAGGTCTGTTTCGCGAGAAACTCCTAAATAAATTAATTAATTTTACAAACTTTTAAGATAATAATAAGTAAATAATAATAAATAGGGGGGTCAAGTGTTGATATTAAAAATATAAAAGGCACATCCTGACGAGGAGCACATGTGCTTTTTATTATATTATATAATATATTAAAACTATCAATGAGAAAAAAGGCATTTTTAAAAAACTTTATCTAGAATATATTATTTTGTAATGCTATCCAATCATTCATTTTTAGGTTTTGCAATGGATTTAACTACAATTTTATTGAATTCCTTTATGTGCTATAATTTTATTCCAAAATATTCAAGTTATAATATTATTGAAGAGCCTACTGTGATTATAATTAGAGCCCATGTGAAGTTGAGAGAGAATAAAAAATATATATTTTGAAAATACGCTTTATATTTCGAATTTCTCTTTATAAAATCATATAATAATCTTCTGTGAACAGAGAACATTATAATTGTTTATGATTAAAAATTCAAATGCAGGAAAATATTTTACTTTTTACTTTTATGATTATAAAAAGTACTTATACAAATTCTATTTTATTTCAATTTAAAACACTATGTCCCTCTAGAGACACTTGCGCTGTCATACATGTATGTCTTTACATTTGTCTATATACAGGGTGATCCAAAAGTCCCGCACTATTTTAAAAATTAATAACTCCGCGAATATTTGCGCTAGAGCAATGCGGTAAACACCATTGTGTTCAGGATGCAATGGGATTTTTTATGGCAAATAATGAAAAATTCGAAATTGATTTTAGTTACAATTTTATTCGCCAGATGGCGCTCTACCAGAATCAGAGATTCAGCGGCCAAATTGTTTGATAAATTGAAAAATATAACTGATCGGCATGTATTTTTCCTTTTTGAATACCAGGAAAGAACCCTAATAATATCAAATAACAAATTAATAAAACACCACTTCGCCAAAAGTATGAAGAATTGGTTAACGATTTTCAAATACAATCAGAGATATGTAAAATAGGTAAATGCAAATTAAAACATGTAGCAAAAAAATAATTGATATTTTAGATACGGTTTGTTTCCGAAGATAATAAATTTCTAATATTTTTAATTCAACTCTCACTCAGTATCGATTATATTTATTTTAATTCATTTGAAAAATATGTATCTATCTCTGATAATTTATTTTACTCTGGAATGCCGTTGTTGTTGTCGTGTCCAATAAAGAGCCTCAGATGTATTCATGTATATCCATCACAGCAGCAGCAATGTCCACTATCTTAGGTGTGTAAAGCTGCTGCTCAGGGTCTATGTCTAATTTTTGCAAGGCTGCGGCCATTGCTGGCTATAAGAATATGTGGGTAGGTGTAAGTTCCACACCAGGACAATTGTTGCATGCCCTATAGGTTCTTGTGCCATCTGGATGTATTGTCATTCCTTTATAATGTTTTGTTTTAAGTCTTGTTATAGTTTTTGTCATTTTTCTCTCAGAGTTTATTTCGCATTTTGATCTTTTCTTATTTTTTCGTTTAATTATCTTGTATTTTGACAAAGAATCAGCGTCAAATAATGACATTTGTTCTTTCCTTTGGCTCAACTTTCTGGCTTCCTTTGCCAATTCGAATGCCATTTCATTACCCCTGATCCCAGCATGGGCAGGGATTCATTGTAGAATGAAGTTATTCTCCAATGGTTCCAGTTGGGTAAGTAACGAGTGTATTTTCTGTGTGATTTTAGTATTGCCCTTCTGAATTTCTTCTAGAGCGGATATGGAGTCGCTGTATATTAAAATTCCTTCTGCTTGATGCAGGGATGGTTGGTTAAGGCATACATCAAGGGCTTTCCAGATAGCTGTCAGTTCACAAGTGAAGTTTGACGAAATCTGTCCTGCTCCTTCTTTGATTTTGATGTTTGTTCCATCTTGCAGTATTATGTTAATTCCGGCCCCTCCATTACTCAGGGTAAGGTCTGAAGATCCATCTGTATATGCTGTTGAAGGGCGTGGCCTAGCAATTTTAATCAAGAATTTGTACTATGAGGACATAGCCGTTAATATTACAAACACATTAGACCTCGAAGCCCAAGGTATCAAAGTCTACCTCAATCAAAACAAAGCCATCCACATATACAATATGTACCACCCTCCAAACAATACATTTATTAACGATGGAACAATGGCTCAATTTCTTACAGACAACACTATTATTGTAGGTGACCTTAATGCCAAACATCAACTATGGGGATGTTCTACGCCAAACCCAAGAGGCAAAATACTATCAAACATATTTGACGACAATGCCTTCATGTGCTTAAATGATGGGAATCCTACCCATCATTCCTACAAGCTATAATACTGCACAAGCCCTTGATATAAGTTTTTACTATCCTGACATTTTCCACAAATGCAAATAGAAAATATTAAAAAGTTTTGGAAGTGATCATTTGCCTAATTTGATAGAAATTAGCACCAAGACCAAAACTAGCTCAATTAAGAAAAATTCTGGAACTTCAAAAAGGCTAATATAATATCTTTCGAAAACACCATTATTAAAGCAGCCAAAGTTTCAATACCAAGAGGTAATATTAAGAAATGGATTCCAAATTATACACACCAGGCAAAAATATTCAAAGACTTATAACTAAAAGAAATGAACTACAAAAAAGTGCACTTAAAACCAAAAATATTGTAGAACTGAACTGAACATTGTGATTGCAAAAATAAAAAAAGATTATGCGTAAATGTGAAAAGGGAAAAATGGAAACAAACTTGTGAAAACCTGAACCCAAGAAACCCAAATACAAAACTTTGGAATTGGGCAAAACAAATTGACAGAGTCCAGCCACAAACTGAAAACACAAATATGATTAAGAATACAGATGGTACACCAGCAACTAATTCATATCAAATATGTAGTAAAATCAAGGTTGAAAAAAGGCCCGAAAGATTATTCATGACTGTAAAAAATGTCACCAGCACTCATAATATTTTCCATGAAAAAAATCAATATGAAAGAGCTAGCTTATGCATTAGAAAACACTGACCTAAACAAGACTCCTGGGCCAGATGGAATCCATGGCCGAATGATATCAAACTTGGGCAAAATTGGCAAAGAAAGACTTCTTAATATTTTCAATAACTCCTGGAAAACTGGAAAATTGCCTCAAGACTGTAAAAATGCAACAATAATTCCCATTAAAAAACTTGACAAATCTGCTGATGACCCAAAAAACTACCGACCTATCTCCCTCACAAATATTTGCTGCAAATTAATGGAAAAAAATATACTCAGACGACTCACCTACCACCCCGACACAAGAAATCTCTTACCAGAAGAACAATATGGATTTAGGAAAGGACATGGGACAATAGACCAACTCTTATTTTTCACACAAAAGGTAAAAGATGCACAAAACGAAAAACCAACTAACCACACCATAGCTGCTTTTTAGACCTTACACAAGCTTTTGATAAGGTATGGAAAAACAAGTTAATTACAAAATTATACAAACATTTCAAAATTGATGGAAAAGCTATCACTTGGATAAATGATTCTCTTAAAAATATATAAATCAGGATCAAATATAATGGCACTCTATCTAAAACCTTCAAATTGTAACAAGGATTACCACAAGGATCAGTCCTTAGCCCAACTCTCTTCACCCTATTTATTGCAGGCTTAGAAAAATAAATTTCACATAAAACCAATATTGGACTTTTCGCTGATGACATTATTCTATGGAGCAGCAGCACTAACTGGAAAAAAGCTGAAAGAGATTTAACAAGACTCTTCTCCACCTAGAAAAATTTGCTAATAAACATAAATTAGAATTTAACCCCCAAAAATCTGAAACCTGTCTTTTTACTACCGATAAGAAACTATACAAAATAAGACCAAATATTATTCTGAAAGAACAACAATTACAATATAATAAACATCCTAAATATCTCGGCTACACCCTGGATCCAGAAATCAACTCCAGTAAGCATATTGAAGGAGTTGTTAGAAAAGGAAGAGACCGACTAAAAATCTTGAAATATATTTCAGGAAGAGTGGGGAGCTGAAGCAACAACAATAAAATTAACTTACACATCTCTAATGAGACCTATCCTGGAATATGGATATCAAATCTATGGTACAGCATCTGAAACAAATCTAAAATCACTGGAAAGGATACAACTAAGTGCAGCTAGAATTATTACAGGTCTTCGAAAACCCTGCCCTAATGATATTGTACTTTACGAGGCAGACATTATGCCCTTAAAGAATAGAATAAGCTACAATCTGCCAAAATATATAAACAAAATCAAGAGTTATGAAAACAAACACAGAACTTTCAATTACATACTTAATTGGGAATCCAATCTAAGACTCAAAAAAGAAGGCCCTCTCCACCTGGCCAAAAGAAATGGATTTTTAAAATATAAAGTGGAAAAATATTTAGCTGAAAAAAATATCTCCATGCGAACCACTAACAAAATGTTATTTTTAATGCCACTTTAAATGAAACCACCAACAGACAATACCAAAATCCAGAATACCTAAAACAATTATCATTAGAAATAATTAATAAAATTCCTAAAAATGCAATAACTATCTATACCGATGGTAGCTGAGATGAGTTGGGACACACTGGCAGTGGCTCTCTCATTAAAACCACAAATGGCATTGAGAAAATAAACAGAAGAAACCCAGAATTTTGCTCAGTCTTCAGATCAGAACTTATAGCCATCTATGAAGTCTTAAAATCCATCAGAAACATTAAACATCACGATATATGGATTCTTACTGATAGTAGAAGTGCCATACAACACTTGAGTCACACAGGGGAACTTAGAGACAAAGTAAGCAGGAACATAATTGGTTATCTCCAAAAACTCTCAATACCTCAAAAATTCACCTTCAATGGATACTCTTACATGTTAGCATTGAAGGCAATGAAGCTGCTGATGCGCTAGCGAAAAAAGGCACAAAAGAACCCTTGCTACAGAAAAATAAACTTACTTTTAAAGAAATATAAACAGTAGCCAAAATAAACAAGAAGTGGAGGATCCCACCTAAGCACAGTTGGTATACCCTAGAAGCAGATGGCCACCCAGACCTTTCGGTCCACAAGCCGGCATGCGAAGCATGCCTTCGCTGCTATTCTGTTCAACTCATAAGCCAAGTAACGGTATCCAAGCTAGTGCTTGGACATTGTACCTGGGAACACCACCTCCCAGACAACGTGTCTGGAAGGATTTCTATACGGGGGCCTTTAATCACAGCAAAAGAGGAAACTATTTACTGTGTCCAGCAGGGACCGCGGGGAGGTGGCCCTCGGTTGACTCTGTTAACTCACAGTTGAGGAAAAGCTCAGCTGCCACGTCGTGGGGTTTCTCAAGAAGCTTGCTGTGATTTCTCAGCAGCTTACTCTCGATCGCGCCCCTCGCCCTCCTTCTCTCTTCCTGCACACCCACTACCCTTGGACAATCCAAGACGTAGTGGCGTGCATTCACATCCCTTTCTCCACAGACGCAATCAGGATTGCTCTTAATTTCAAATCTGTGGAGACATGGGGAAGAGCCCATGTCCCGAACTACCCTAATGAGTTTGTGGGACATTACCTTACAGAGGTACTTGGGTGTTGTTACCCCATTAAATAACTCTCTCCCCTTCACAATGTTCCTCCATCTGTCCAAACATAAGTCCTGGACGTGCCCCCTGATCCTCCTATAAACTTCTTTCTTGGTCACTGTGGTCCTCAGTGATCTACCTTTTAAGCATCCTGCCTTAGAGATCCTGTCTGCGAACTCATTACCTTCGATGAGGCTGTGTCTCCTAAACCAAGGGAGCTCCGGAGCCCGCGTCATCATCTCCAGCTCCTGGATTATTTGATGCGCGAGTTGCCCTTTCTCCAGATTGATGGCGACGAGGGCCGACATACAATCTGAATAGAGGCGGTCCGGGCTGAAGTTCTTCTCGGCACACACTCTGCGGGCTACCCTGATCGCAACCAGCTCGGCTGAAAAGACCAATTCGTCCACTCTGAGAGTTAAACTTTCTTGGAAGATCAGCTCTCCATTAGTGAAAATCACTACCCCAGCTCCAGTATTGGTTCCAGACCTACTCCCATCAGTGAAAACCTCCGTGCCAATCCCTGTCGGCTCTCCAGGACTCCAATTCCACTTTGGCAACCACTGCGGAGGCTTTCTTGGGTCCCTCTTCCATTCCAGGGCACCCGCTTCAAGTCCCAGGGCATCTTCCCTGTTCTCCCAGATCTTCTGTCTGATGGTCTCCTCCTCTAGTTTCAATCCCAGGGGAATAAGCCCAGCGAGGATCAATAAGGCCTCACTGCTGGTAGTGCGATATCCCCCTGTGATTCTGAGTGCCGCTGTCCTCTGCACTCTCTCTAGAGTAGTCGCCACCTTCTGATCCCTGTTTCGGCGCCACCAAGCCCTGGAAGCATATAGCAGGATTGGCTCGACACAGGAGAGGCAGAGGTTCCTAAAAATAGTACCCTCCTTCTCCCCCCCCTGTTGAGAGCCAACCAGGACAGGCCTGCACAACGCCTCCCTGCCTCTCGCCACCATCTCCTCCGCCTGGTATTGCCAACCCATCTTGTCATCAATGACCACCCCCAGGATGGTCATCCTATTGACCAACGCTACCCTCCGTCCTTCGATCCCGATAGCCGGCTTGTGTTCCCATTTGATCCCTTTCCTTTTAGTTCTTATGTCCCTAGGCTTAAAGCTGAGGGCTTTAGTTTTGGAGACATTGAACTTAAGGCCAGAGTCATGGGCCCAGTTCGAGAGAATTTGGAGAGAATTTCCAACACACTTCTCAGCCTTCGCTCTCGAAGCAGCCTCAATGATGAGGAACTGGTCGTCAGCATAGAGAACCAGCCTGGCTCCCTCAGGGAGCTCCTCCTGGAAAACGGTGTTTACCAGGATATTCCACAGAATAGGTCCGCAGCAAGAGCCCTGGGGGCAACCCCTAGCACAGTTTATTTCCAACTTCCGCCCACCAAAACTGAGGCTAATCCGTCTATCCCTCAGGAAGTCACGAACCAAGCTGCACAAATTATCAGGACAACCCATGTCCATCAAATTTCTCATCAGCTTGTTCCAGTTCATGGAGTTGAACGCGCCATCAATGTCCAGGGCCACGAAAAGAACCCAAGCACCCTTATTTAAGCCCATCTCAACCCCCTCTAACACCTCGTTCAGAGCTGTGGTTGTAGACTTCCCTTCCCTAAAACCATGTTGGAAAGAGGAAAGGAGCTCATTACTTTCTAGCCAGTGCTTCAGTCGCTGAGCTAGTAGGCTATCCAGGACCTTACCTAGACACGCTAGTAAAGAAAGCATACGATAATCATTAGGAGATTTACCCTTTCTACCAGACTTTTCGAGAAGCACTACTCGGGCAACCTTCCATGCCTCAGGAAAAGTACCAGTGTCCAGGCACCTATTGAATAACCTGGAAAGAAGCGATGGGTGCATCCTTACCAGGGCTTTCACGACCGTGTTATCGATCCCTTCGGGACCAGGAGATTTCCTTTTCCCGAACTTGAAAGCCGTCAGTTTCACCTCATTCTCAGAAAAGGGCGGATCTACCAAACCACAAGTGGTCAGAGAGATCTCGTCCTTTGGTTCCTCGTTTCCGAAGTGCCGATTCAAGTTGTTTTTATTTTGTCTTCTGCTTTCGAGCGAGTAGGTCTAGAACACATTCTCTCTGAATTTTCTTATTGTTGGTGGATGAAACAGCACCAGTGATTATTTTGGCCGCTTTTGCTTGAACACTGTCTAGTCTTACTTTTAGTGATGAGCTTGAGGGAGCCCAGACCGGTGTTGCATATTCCATTATCGGCCTTATTAAGGTGGTATATGTTGTTCTGAGAATTCTGGGTTTTGCTCCCCAATTTGTTCCACATAGCCTTCTCAGAATGTTTAGTTTTCTGATAGTTCTATTTGAGGTGCTAATTATGTGTTCTGAAAATTCCAATTCCTCATCAATAATAATTAAAATAATTTTGTTGACATCTTGTCAATACATGCACAGTCTGCACTATTAAAAAAAGATAATATGCATTATATACACTATGTACAATGAATATGGCGCCTCTTCCAGCGCTGCAGAGTTTGTGGAGAATCGCCAGTGGGTCTCCAGCGACACCACGCATTTTGCGATCTACGATGAATACGTAGATCGCGTACTTTGCCGCTTAGGAGATGGTGATGGCGTGGTCCTCGAGACCAACTTGAAAGATACAGGACTGCAGTATCACACCTAGGTATTATGGATTTCTAATTTTATCAATCATTTGTTTGTTTATGCTTATTTTTTTGTTATATTTATGCCCTTTTCCCTGTGAGTGGAAAATACGCATAGGTTTGGTTTTATTGGGTTTATTGTCATTTGGAGTTCCATTGCCCACTTCTCCAGTCCTCTCATTGATGTGTTCAGTATTTTTTACGATTTTTCTATGCTGCTACTTGTGTGCCATATGGCTATATCATCTGCATAACAGACAACCTTTGTGTCTTCAGTGAGGTAAGGATAGATGTCGTTAATATATAGCAGATAGAGTAGAGGACTAAGCACAGATCCCTGAGTTACACCGGCCCATGTTCTTCCTTCCTTGGAAAATTCTCCATTGACCCGAACCTTTAACCTTCTTCCCCTTAATAAGTCTGCAATCCAGATTAAGGTTTTTCTCTTACTCCGATGTTGTGAAGCTTTTCACGTAATTTCTCCCTCCACACTCGATCAAAAGCTGAGGTCATATCAAGGAATATAGCCGTGGTCTTCTTTGGCGGTTTTTCCTGGAAAGAATCTATTATTGATTGACAGAAGTAAAACAGTTGATCAGTCGTACAGTGCTGGGATCTATAGGCAGTTTGGTAGAGGTTTATTTTATTATTGTTAGTGAGCCAGACTATGAGCCTAGAGTGGATAATTCGTTCTGGTATTTTACAAAGTTTGCTGGTGAGAGCAATTGGCCGATAGTTCTTGTATTCCTTGGCATCTTTGTTTGGCTTCAGTATTGGCACTATAATTGATATCTTCCAATTCTTTGGTAGTTTACCAGTTTGCCATGAAATGTTCAGTATTCGTAGGAGTTGATTATTAGCTTTGTCTTCAAAGTGTTTGATCATTTAACCAAAGATTAGATTATCTCTTGGTGACCTCTTGGATTTTTTTATTGATAAGTTTAGCTCATTCAGTGTGAAGTCTCTCGAGAAAATATCTTGTTGATGGAAGTTTCTTGCTTGTTTAACTAACTGGTTTATATTATTTTTAGAGTCCTGTCTTCATTCGTATAGTTGAGTATGGAAGTGCTTGAAAGATATTCAGCAATTATGTCAGCCATCTGTTTGTTCTCGTTCGCGCTGTTCTATTCATATCGGTTAGAGTATTGGAGGATTGGTGTTGATTGTTCTCTAACACTCTAATCATATTCCAGTGTTGGCTGTCCTTTCTTGGATCCATTTTTTCGCAGAATTCTGCCATTTTTCTTGTTTGCATATCCAAATTTCTTGTTCTATTTTGTGACTAATTTCAATGAGTTCTTTCTGTTTTCTTCTGTTTTATTTTTTTAAGAAGTTCATTGATATTGTCTCTCTCTCTGAAATCACTGCCTCGATGTTGTGGTCCTTCCAGTAAGGTATCCACAGGTCTTTACGTCTACCTCTAGGTATCGATGCTTTTGCAGATTTTGAAATGTTCGAAGAGAATTTTCCCAAGTTTTTGTCAAGCATTCTGTAATTCAATTTTTCGTTGCACAGTTCTTCAAGCTTTTCTGTGATTTTTTTTTCAAGTCGGCTTTCCTAAAGTTCCATGTTCTTTTATTCTAATGGACGTTCTCAATTTTGAAGTTTAGGGTTGTTAAAATTGGTCTGTGGTCACTGATTGCACCTCTCATGATTTTCCATTGTGTTGTGGGTGCGATGTGGTAATTTATCGCTGTGATGTCTATTGCGGATTCTGTGCCTGTGGACTTAGATAGGTGTTCTCTCCGTTATTTAACGGTGTAAGGTCGAGGTCTGTTAGCATGTCCTCAACCTGCTGACTTTTGTTATCCAGGACAGGTGATCCCCAAATTGAACGTTTGGCGTTAAATTCGCCGAGTATGATTGTGATATCCGAAGACGCTTCACTTAATGTCTCTATTGTGTGTACCCATGCAAAATTCAAAGATTACACGAGCTGAAAGTTGGCGATTTTGAGATGCGTCAAGAATTCGCTGCATGGGTTTTCCGGCGAATTGATATTGATGGCCTCCAAGATCACCAGACTTGACGCCTTGCGATTTTTGTTTATGGGGGTACATTAAATCGTGTGTTTATCGATGCTGGCCTACCACATTGGCCATGTTGAAGGCTTCTATCAGATGGCACGTTTTATCAATTTCAACAGATATGTTATTTAATGCTGTCCATTCTGTCATTTATGGTCTGCAGGCGGTGATTGAGAATGAAGGGTGCCACATTGAGCAAGGATTGGGACCTAATACAAGAGAGAAGGCAGTTACCTCATGTGTTATATAAGCCGCCATGTATTATATTATCTACCAATATTTTGCAGCTCTTTGTGTTGGGATATGGGGATAATAAATGCTGTCCTCACATCTTGACTATCTTTTTTTATTTGTGAACAGTAATTTTTTGTTTGTCATTTGCTCACATATTATGTCGTGCAAACCAGAGTGTTATAACTTCTCGAATAACACTGGTACACACAATTTTTCCCCTTATGTTTAGTTTTCGCTTTTCGCTCATTAGAAGAAATAGCATAAGGAATATTTTCTGTATACCAATAACTTTAGAAATTTTGTGAAAAAAAAATACAAAATGATTTTACTACCACGTTTTTCAACGCAAAAGGTCGATTTAAAAATTATTTTTTATTTGAGGGGAAACATTTTTTAAAATTGTGTACAATATAATAAACAATGATAACATTTGACAAGCCCATAGGATATTTGGAATAAAGTACGACAAATATATTTTGTCACTCCGCTCTATATTTCATTTGTTGGATCATGACAAATATCCAGTTAAAGAGTCAAGGGTCTCCAATTAGTCAAGAAACTACACATTTCTTATACAAGAAATCCTATTAGTAGTGCCATCATAATTTTTGGTACTATATTAACATATCAAAAATTCGTGTATTGATATCAGCAGTATTTTTCAAACATTCAATCTATTTCACAAAACCCCATATAAAATATAAATATTTTTGCTACATGTTTTAATTTGCATTTGCCTATTTTACATATCTCTGATTGTATTTGAAAATCGTTAACCAATTCTTCATACTTTTGGCGAAGTGGTGTTTTATTAATTTGTTATTTGATATTATTAGGGTTCTTTCCTGGTATTCAAAAAGGAAAAATACGTGTCGTTCAATTATATTTTTCAATTTATCAAACAATTTGGCCGCTGAATATCTGAATCTGGTAGAGCGCCATCTGGTGAATAAAATTGTAACTAAAATCAATTTCGAATTTTTTATTATTTGCCATAAAAAATCCCATTGCATCCTGAACACAATGGTGTTTACCGCATTGCTCTAACGCAAATATTCGCGGAGTTATTAATTTTTAAAGTTGTGCGGGACTTTTGGATCACCCTGTATATATATATATAATATAAAATAATTCGATTTCTGTTGTATTTTGAATATTAGAGCTATATAGAATTAATACTTGATGCTGATTATTTTGAGAATAGAGATATTTGTTGAGCAGTCGTGGTATAAATATTAAAATAATAATAATAAATATGGTTTTGATCAGAGATTTCTCTATTTGAGCTAAGGAATATATAAAAGAACATAATTTGATAAAAGTACTGCCTGGCTTAAGGCGAGTAGAATAAGGAAAACAAAAGAATATTTATGTACAAAAAGTTTTGAGCCAGCCATTGGGATAAAACAACAACGAGTTTTTATAGGGGAAGAGTGACCTCTGGCGGTCGATTTAACAGAATATTTGTATCTATGGAATATAATTCCAAATAAAATAATATTTTAATATAACATATATACAATGATTTTAGGCCGTGAATAGAATAGTCATATGATATTAACAATGAGAAAGAAAGGAATAAAAACGAGAAAAAACTTATACACATTCTAGAAAGATATATAATTCATAATGGACTCCATACGCTTTTATTTTATTCATAAAGAATTCCTTTGTTTTCAGGTAGCAGAAAAACATGTTTATTCTTTTTAGATCATTTCAGAATAAAAGCTTATTTTGAAAGTTCTTCTTTTATTTATATTTTAGAGTATTTTTTTGGTCTTCTCTCTCTCTCTAATATATTTATATATATGTTATATAAAAATGAATAGAGATTTCCTGCTTGAATTTAGATCATGTTGAAGATTATGGCAATGGTGATGCAGTCGTGGTTAATCTTGAAAGTATGATAATAAAATAATTTTAATCAGTAATTTAATAGAACTATAAAATATATAAAGGAACATAATTTGATCAAAGTAATACCTGGCTTAAGGCGAGTAGAATAAGGAAAACAAAAGATTTATTTACATAATGTACAAAGGTTTTGAGCCAGCCATCGGGAAAGAACAACAACGAGTTTTTTATATGCAAAGCGTGACCTCTGGCGGTCGATTTAACAGAATATTTCAAACTATGATATATAATATTAAATAAAAAATAATATTTTAATATAACATTTATATATATTAACCTTATAACATTGTAATAAATCAGTTTCAATCTCAATTTCTCTCTCTCTCTCTCTCTCTGTTTCTCAGAGATAATTGTAATCAGTTTTATATTCATAGAAATCAACAAGTATCTCTTTGTAAAAAGGTTAATATGTTTGATTAGTTCTGATCTAATTACCAAGGTTAATTTCTATAGGGAAAAAACCAAATTAATTTAAATTAAAACATTGAAACAAAGACAATTTCTGTAGAAAACTACACATCAAATAAAGATAATTTATTTAATTAATGTGTTCAATGTTTAATGTTTAATTCATCGAAGATATTTTCAACAAAGAGATATGTAAATTAAAGATCAATTAGTTACATAGTGTTCTCAAATTGTTGAAAAACAGAATACAAAGTTTTTACCTGACCATCTCCAAATTCTGCTACCTTATTTATTTCATAAACAGGAGTTTCACATCTATTGCATAAATATTGTTTTGTCAGTAATAGAATATAAGAGATACTTGTTATTTTGCGGCTAAGCTATGAGACGCATTGTGCTTCCAAAATATTGTAGCAACGTTATATTTTATGTACAGATTATTAATTTTAATACTCATATTATTTATATTTTACTCTGGAAAATTCCCTCATAGCTTATCTTGTATCTTATAAATTTTGATTTTGTTTTAGCCTTTAATAAATTGACGTGTCATTCTGAAGTTTGTCTTTCCTAATTGTATACGTTACAATATCGAGGTACTGTTAAAGAAAAAGATGTTTCAAATATTTCTCTTTGCTCTAAAGACAATCACTGAAGGTATAATGTCTGTGAAAAAGGGAACATCAATAAAAAGCATGAAGAACAAAGAAGAAAGTTTTGACATGAATAACAAAGGATGATATTTAATTTTTAATAACCTTTTGTATTTATATATATAATATTTTGCATTTAATCATTCATTAATTTTATAATGTTGTGCTAAGTATATAAACCAATAAATATATTTTATTAAAATTCGAAATTACGCCTTTAAAATAGTTTCGAATTTTGATAACAGATGGCGCGCTAGTGCATCAAATATATTTTATATCGAAATGCTCCAACTCTTCAATCGAAAATTAAAAACAATCACAATTCAGAAAATAATATTTATCATTTTTCTTTTCTGGCACTCATATATATTCAATTAGGACAAAAAATGAATCAAACAAATTGCATATAAGGTTGAAGCGTTAAACATGTCAGAGATTACAATTGTTTCTAGAAGAGGTTAAGGAAGCTGAATAGAAGGTGTGAATATGTTCCTTAAGATATAATTTGTCAAATATTGACAGCCAATGCTATAGCTAGAAGTTTCCCTCTACTGTCTAACTGCATATATACTTAACGTCAGTATATTATATTCCATGGCAAAGCATCAGAAACTTCTACTGGTAAACCGAGTACTTTTTCACTATATATCTTTATTAAAAAATTTAAAGCGGGGGTTGATGGAAGGATGGTCTAAACCGTTGGTTTTCGACCGCTACGACCCGGGTTCGATTACCGCATTGGGCACTTTTTCCCGATTGAAAAAATACTCCAATGAATCCCGATTCTTGAAAAAGTCCAACCCTACCAGCGAGTGCAAGTAACCATACGGGGGTCTGGTACATTTTTAAGTGCAAAGTCGAACTGCTTTTCACATATGTAGGCATGTGGTGCGCTTACAGTAAAAGAAGTCGCTAACTACCCACCATGATTATGGCTTTGAGATAAGGAAGAAGAAGAAGATTAAATAATTAAAAGCGGGGGTTGATGGAAGGATGGTCTAAACCGTTGGTTTTCAACCGCTACGACCCGGGTTCAATTACCGCATTGGGCACTTTTTTTCTGATTAAAAAATAAATGCTCCAATAAATCCCGATTCTTGCAAAAGTCCAGAAACATACCAGCGAGTGCAAGTAACAATACGGGGGTCTATGCGATTTAATAACGCGTGATTAACATTTTACGTTACCAATTTTACAGCAGTAATTACATTTGCAAACCTCAGCAATTTCTGACGTACCTGAATCTAATTCTCTAAGAAAACCCTCTAGAATGGTGTCAGTTTATCACCGGAACGTCGGGATTAATTAAGTTTTAATGAAAAAATAATATAGTTGATATGTATATATTTTTAAATGTTTCATGTTTTATACGGGGGTCTTGAACATTTTTAAGTGCAAAGTCGAACTGCTATTCACATGTGTAGACATCTGTTGCACTTACTGATGACAAATAAGGCGACGTTTTATTCATTCTATATGTTCTACTGTAGAAGGACATAGATGCCTGAAAACTTGAGACGGTTTTAATATAAAAAAAAATTAATCTCCGGAAACATTTAAAATTGTTTAATTAATGTCAAGGAGATTTAAATCAATTGAATAATTATATTTACAAATAAATGTTCATAAATATATCATATTTCACCATACATTCTCATACACATCATAATATCCAACTTTATAAACCAGAAACAACAGGAATACTACGAAGCGACCAATGAAAATTTCAAAAGTTTCTTCAGTGGCCCAAAAATTCCTAATTATATCAAACCTAACTTCTATAATGTGCAATTCTTCACTGGACATGGCGACTTCAACTCATACCTGTTTAAAATTGGCAAAGCTGAATCACCTGGATGCTCGTGTGGAGGCGAAGAACAGAACCCCAGACACTTATTAACTGACTGCCCGCTGACCTTAGGGAACTAAATCAACTTCCCATAACAAATATACAACATCTGGTCCACACTAAGGACATACACCAAAGATTCAACAAATTCTGCAGAATGTACTTAACTAAATAAGTGACTACTAATGTAATCATACTGATATGTAAATATGTATATATCCCTTTAAACTACTTTTTCTTTCATTCAAATGTATATATTTCACACGCAAATATCCGATTTGTGGATATAGCGTGTATTCTGCAATTGTTTAATAAAATAAAAATACACAAAATAAAATTTGTTATTAATAAATGATCTTCGATTACCCAAAACTCGAGACATCTACTTTTGGAATGGCAACTTTTCTATAGCGTCAGACAATTACTAATATACTGTATGCATTTTTAAATAGCAGAGAGAATTGTCAGAGATTTAATCACCATTGTAAATATATTTATTTCAGTGATACGCTAACCTATGCACGATGGATTCTATGGCCATTAGACATACGTCGGCCCTGGAGACTGTTAGGCTTTGTGCTGCCTGGAGTATAGGAGCTCCATCTATGATTCCATCCTGTGGTGAATCTGTATAAGACCGGTGGTCTTAAAGCTGTATGTATGTGTAAATATATCCAAACCAATCCAATACAATAGTAGAGCGGTATAGAGATTAATTTGGCGTTACCACTGAGAGGGTTCACTACTGATGAGCCAAGCCCTCTCATTCAATAACTCATATCATTACAGTAAGGTCTGTAGAGATAATATTTGATGATATTTAAAAGAAGCCCATTGCCAGTAAATTTATTTGTGTGAAATTAAAACGCTAGATGGCATTTAAATTTAATTTACTAAAATATATTTATAGTCATAAATGTCTGATATGATATATGTCTATCTGATATGAAAGGAACAGGTTACTAATCTATCTCACTGTTTATTTTTTGTATAATGATATATAGCTGTTTCTGTTTAACAATTGTAAATTGACGCAATTATTCCTAGCGGATATATCGCGTTTTTATGTGTTGATATAAATAAATAACTATAAAGGTATTACTAAATACTTTTTGATTGGGCTTTTCACATAAATATGGTTTTCAGAAATTGAATAGTGTTTGCATAAATAAATGATATATGTATATAACATGATTTCTATATAAAAATTGATGAAAGTATTAAATGTAACACAACCATGTGTAAATAGAGATTTCAATTTGTTAAAGGCATTAAATTGTGTGTGAAGCATTAAATTGTTTGAACATCAAATCTGAATAAAAAATGATAATTTACAAATATTATTCATATCTATTATATCTAATCTATTGTTATATGCAAACACATATTCCCGTGAGCTGTATTAATTCTGGTGAAAAATTAGATAAAGATCTATTCATATTGACGTACTTTTTTTCCGAATAAAATGTTTCCCAAAAAGAGAGATATTAATGTATATAAATATATAACTCCGATTTTGCCGGTCCCAAGCCCGGATGAAAAAGGAGGAGGGGGAGCAGTAACAAGCTCGCTAAAAAACCTGGGCTCAGCTGGCCCGCCTAATAGGACCCTGTAAGGGCTCCTAATCCAGGGATACAGGATAAGTCTGTACTCCATGTTAGGAGCGGCTGCACATGGCTTCTGTTCCTCGTGTCAGAGGAGGCCATTTCTTTCTTAGCTAAGTCGGCCTGCCACTGAATAGTGCTCCCAGTCTTAATGACAAAGGCAGACGCATTCTACTTCACCCAGTCAAGATGGTTGTCAAAGCTTGATACCCTAATATGATTGAGTGGAGATAAGAAAGAAATAAGACGTCATCTATGTATATGAAATGAAAGAATTTAAACACGACTGTTTCCTTTATATAAAATGCAAACTTCTAATGTATTCACTGCATAACTGGCCTTTTCTTTATTGTTTGCGGAAGATAATTGCTCGATGTAAATAGTTATATGTAATTCTACTATCCTATAAGCTTATACCCATAGGTTTTTTGAAAACCATTTCTAAGTTTCAACCCATCAATGCTGCGTATAAAGGCAGAATCGTCTAATACAGTATTATAGTTCTAAAAGGCGGTCTGGTGGATTGAATTGGCGAAACCGCTGGGAGGGTTCACCACTGATGGGCCAAGCCCTCCCAATATATTTCTTCATCGCAGTAAGAACAGTGGAAGTTTGTATTATGTTTAAAGGAAACATTCGCGGTATAATTGCAATTTTCGTTTTACAATCATCAGCCGCGTTATGTTGTATTTTAAATATATTTATCTCTATATAACTCTATCAAGTTATTATAATGATAAATTATTTGGTTTATATTTATAATAATTTACTATATACTTGTAAAAATATATTAATAATAATGAAATGTGTGTGTGCGAATACAAATAGATAAGTGAAGAAACCCTTTTCAGAGTGTAATTGATTGAGATTTTATATATAAAAAAATGAAATAGTTTATCACTAATGAGAAGCAATCATTCCAAACATTCGAAATATTTCATAACGATATTATTAGTATAATTAATATAGAGATAATGGAAAAATAGAGAGAGATTGAGATTGAAACTGATTTATTATAACGTCCATATAAGATTATATAAGATTAAATACATAAAATGAATAAATAAGATTAATAATGATATATATATATATGAATAAATATATATAAATAGATAAAATATTTGATAAATATACATATATATTATATTTAAAGAAAAGAGATGAGATTTTCGGCTGTATTTTTGATCATATTGAGGATTATGGTATGGAGTTATTTGCTGGTTCTTTTTGGTACTAAATGATATTAGTGATGCAGTCGTGGCTATAATCTTGAAAAGTAAAATAATGAAAATAGTTTTGATATGAGATTGTTTTAATTGAGCTTTAGGAATATATAAGAACATAATTTGATTAAAGTATTGCCTGGCTTAAGGCGTAAGAATAAAAAATGAAATACTTATTTACATAATGTACAAAAGGTTTGAGCCGGCCAACGGGATAAAACAACAACGAGTTTTTATATGCAAAGCGTGACCTCTGGCGGTCGATTTAACAAAATATTTGTATCTATGAAATTATAATTTAAAATAAAATAATATATTTATATAACATATATATAAATATATATACAAGGTCTTCATTGGTGGCGCCCACCGCGGGAAAGACTCCGCCACCGATGGAATTAGAGAGAGAGAAAGATGTTTAAAATGCATATACATATATATATACAAGATATTCACAAGTATAAAGAATGCTTATGATAAAATGATATTAATAAATTGAAAATAATAATTATTAATTAATCATCTGAAGCGCGCGCGTGCAATTTTGATGATATTTCGCATAAAAATACAGAGAATACAAATGGCTCTCTCTCTCTCTCTCTCTCTCTCTCTCTTGTTCGGCGGTACATATACTAAAATTGGAACGATACAGAGAAGATTTACATGGCCCCTGCGCAAGGATGACACACAAAATCTCTCTCTCTCTCTCTCTCTATTCAAAATGTTTCTTACGCATTCTTCAAACCTTTCACATTTTTAACGGTTACCGTTTTAATTTTGGAATTAACTTTGTAATTTTTAAGGTGTCGAAATTCACATATTTTATTGGGGGTCGTTGGAAGGATGGTCTAAACCGTTGGTTTTCGACCGCTGCGATCCGGGTTCGATTCCCATATTTGGCACTTTTTTCTGTTTAAAAAAAAAATATGCTCCAATGGCCCCCGATTCTTGAAAAAGTCAAACCTCACCAGCAAGTGAAAGTAACCAAACGGGGCTCTGGCACATTTGTAAGTGCAATTTCGAACTACTTTTCACATTTGTAGACATGTGGTGCACTTAGAGTAAAATCAGTCGCCTTCTTCTACCCACCATGATTATCATGGCCTGTATCACGTGTACTAGGGATAAGCAAAAAAAAAAAAAGAAAAACATATTTTATTTAAGCATACAGCTTGTAAGATAGTAATTGTATTTTAAACATACATTAATTTTCTTTGATATAAGGCTTTAACATGAAAATTTAGAAGATACAAAAGTTCTAAGAAAATATTAACTATATTTCCAAGATAAAATGAGAGAGATTTGAAATGATAGGGCAGCTCGTTGGTCAAGAATCAATAAAGTGTTATCTGATATCCTATAGAAGAATTCTAAACTTAAATTATAGGATGCTCCCCCCACCCCCTCCTTGTAATCACGTCCAACGAAGTAACTTTAGTAGTTTCTTTATTTAATTCATCTAAGATTTTTATGTTTAAAATTTATAATATACTCTGAAAATGTCGTTTTATACTATTAGTAATCATATTATATCTAAGTATTACAGAGATGATATGTTGTAAAGAATATAGCAAGATGGACAAATACCTTTGATAATCAATAATCCATTTTTTTAAAACTGTACTATGCAAATCAGTTTTTTTTTTGCATATCTATCTTATATTTCCTACTTCATTGCATGTATATATGTTATATAAAATATTATTTTATTTAGAATTATATTTCATAGATTCGAATACTCTGCTAAATCGACCGCCAGAGGTCACGCTTCCCCTATAAAACCTCATTGTTGTTGTTTCCCGATGGCCGGCTCAAATCTTTTGTACATTATGTAAGTAAGTTTTTCATTTTTTAGATTCTTACGCCTTAAGTCAGGCTTTACTTTTATCGATTTATGTTTTTTATATACTCTTTTAGTAAAATTAAAGCAATTACTGATCAAAACTATTTTATTATTATAGTTTCAAGATTTTTTGCCACAACTACATACCAATACCATTAACCATATACTAATATATTCCAAATAAAAATCAAATCTCAAGATCATAATCTCAATCTTAAAAAGAAATCCAAAATCAACAGAATATCCTTTTTTATATAAGATATATATGGATTAGATTCGAAAAACCTCAGTAACGTAGTTATACCTGTCGAAGGGCTGCTAAGCCCTTGTATTGCCGTTATATATAAAAATAACTATTCCCTCAGCGAATTGTATTTTATTTATACTTTTGATAATCTCTGTCATGTATTGTTTTCCAAGGTAAAACTAAAGCTAGTCTTTTATCTCGATGGTGTGTAGTATTTAAGAAAGCCAAGTAGTTGACACTAGATAATAGCTCTTTATTTAGTCTGATTTATATACACATGATAAATAATGTAAATAATGTTGTAGATCTATATCAATTTGTAAATAGTAGAGAGAATTATCATAGGTTTAACTATTTTTGTAAATATATTTATGATTTTCTTTCAAACTTGAAAGGTTCAGGTTCCTAATATATATTATTGTTTCTCTTTTTATTTCGATTACTTTTTCTTGTATAATATGTTTATAACTGTTTCTGTTAAAAAAATGTAAATCGACGCAATTATCCCTAGCCGGGATATCGCGTTTTGTGTGTTGAAATAAAATAAAATAAAAATGATGATGATAAATAACTAAATAACAAGTCAATAACAACAATACTCTGTTGTCAATATACAATACTTCTCTCCTCCAAGACAAGTCATCCCAGTCTTTGAGGTAACTATAAAGTTGAATATTACGCCGTGGTCTATCCCGAAGTTCCCTATCTTGTATGGGTGGTGGCTCTTCAGAACTACTGCCTGGTAGATTTTCCATCTGAGCTGATCCCTCGTCCTTCTTATCTTTATGTTCTTTAAATTGATTGACCTTTAAAACATACAATCATGGACAAACCTTTAAGAAATTGTACCTTTTATCATGTACAGTTAAACCTGTCTATAGCGCCCCCTCTAAATAACGCCTCCCTCTCTATAGCGCCCGATTTTAAATACGTACAGTTAAACCTGTCTAAAGCGCCCCCTCTAAATAGCTCCTCACTCTCTATAGCGCCCGATTTTAAATACGAAGTACGATTCGATTTAAATTAAAAGTGACCTGTCTATAGCACCCCCTCTCTATAGCACCTTATTTTGGTGAGTCCCAAGAGGGGGCACTATAGACAGGTTTAACGGTACATTGCTATTCGGACAAAAATTTTAAAGATATTTGATATACAGTGACCTTTATTGAAGACACGATATAACCAAGTGCGAACAAAATTGCCTCTGTCTCCTTAAAAAAAAAAAACAGACAACCGGCGAATCAGACTTTCCATTTTTTCAAGTTTTGCCCATCAGTGTAATTTCTCGACCTTTCGCCTACGATTTACAATTTTTCAATCATCCTAACATCTTTAGGAAAATATGTTTAAAAATCAATATAATGTGTAAACAGCCATTGAAGGTTTATTCCGTCCTGAACTCCAGTATCTTATGAAGCCGTAATAAGCAAACTTGTGACTCATTGACAATGATATATAGTATATAGAAACTTTGATTATATTTCCATTGATCCATTTTTAGAGTGAAATATGGTACTTGAAATTGTCCTGTAAAAAGAGGTAGCTATTTTTGCCCTAATCAAATAGCAATTTAAATGATCATTTTCTTTTTAGTGTAACCTCTATATATGATATAGATATATAAATGTTTATTTTCACTTGATATCAAATCTTTTCGTTTCTTATTACTTTAGTGAGTTTTTGTGCTTATCTTGCTTCATCTTTTTTTTTTTGCTTGTCCCTATCTTAGTACACGTGGTACAGGCCATGATAATCATGGTGGATAAAAGTAGGCGACTGCTTTTACTGTAAGTGCACAACATATCTATACATGGTGAAAAGAAGTTCAAATTTACACTTACAAATGGGCCAGAGCCCCGTTTGATTACTTGCACTCGCTGGTGGGGTTGGACTTTTGAATGAATCGGGGGCCATTGGAGCACTTTTTTATAAATCAGAAAAAAGTGCCCAGTGCGGGAATCGAACCCGGGTCGTAGCGGTCGAAAACCAACAGTTTAGACCATCCTTCAACTGACCCCCCCCCCCCCCCCCCCCCCCCCCCCCCCCCATTTGCTTCATCTTCTTCAACTTACTTAGCGAATATAGGTCACTTGGTGTATCCCATGTTCCATTCAAATATATATAATTCGTATAATAAAAATAATATATGTTTTCATATTAATTACACAACTTAATACCAATATGTATATTACCAATAGATTACATCATTAAAACCACATTAATGCTAGTTAAGCAAATTCCCACCCACTAACTTGCAAGAAATAGTTAATTATCAGAATGTGAAGAAAAAAAATGGACCTGATAAAAATATTTAATTAAAATTGGAGGAAAAGTTTTTATCGGCTGATAAAAAAAGGAGGCAGTGAGAAAGAGAATTAATTATTAAATCTTAATGGTTAAAAATAGTTTAATTGTTGTTATCCAATGATATTGGCATATTGAGAATAACGCTTTGGGCTGAGTCTCTATTGAAAAGGCTGTTTAAAAAGGAATTTTTAAGAATATATGAATTATAACATTACCCATTTTTGTGTGCAATTTTCAAAGATTAAACTACATTAGATTAAAAATAATAGTTTTAAATGGTGTAATGAATAGTAAATATATATATGTGTGATTAACCAGGCCCTCCCTTTAATTTTTACATTACAGTAAGGGCAGTAGAAATTGCTTAATTTTTAAAAGAATCATACGCGTCTATAATAGTTTTGAATTTTAATTCTATACAGTAATATTTCTTTATATTATCATTAATTTATATATATTTTTTTAACTCTGTATATTCAACATATAAAATAAAGGTTTCTTAAATTAAAGTGTGATATATGTTTTGATAAAAATCATATAGTTGGATAATATTGCTTTTATTTTCTGTATTTTAAGATTAAGAATAGGAATGCGTGTTCTATATGTGATATAAATACAGTGTCTTCAGGAAGGTATTTGTCCGATACGGATCAATGTGGTCAGGGCTATCGTGGGATTTATTCCAGACCTAATTGCCCGTCCCGGTCTTGTATTATTCTGTGAATATTAATGGAAGAATCTGGATACACGATCTTAGGGAAACTCAAATGACCTAACCTGATAATTAATTTTATATTTATACTGTTGGTTTTATCATTCTATTTTTATTAAATTGTGCTGATTTATTCCAGGCCTAATTGCCCGTCCCGGTCTTGTATTATTCTGTGAATATTAATAGAAGAATCTGGATACACGGTCTCATAGGGAACTCAAATAACCTAACCTGATAATTTATATTTATACTGTTGGCTTTATCATTCTATTTTTATCAAATTGTGTGGATTTATTACAGACCTAATATTGTCCCGGTCTTGTATTATTCTGTGAATATTAATAGAAGAATCTGGTAACATGGTCTTATTGGGGAACTCAAATAACCTAAATTTAAACTAGGTTGGCTTTATCATTCTATTTTCATCAAATTGTGCTGTTGTTTTAGCTCGTGTTATAATACGTTATTTTCATCATCATAAAATTATAAATATACCATAGTTTTTGTTACGTCTATTATTCTGATTAGTGTTATTGTTGCTAATGTTGGAATATTACACAGAGTAACAATGGCTATAGATGAGCTCGTGTTTGAAAAGGAACTTGTATGTATATAATATTTATCGTTTTGGTTGTTTTCATTTAAAACATATAACAAGTTTTGTTTTGTATAATTGCTATTAATAACTAATATGCAAAGTTAAATTGGTTACGGATTCATCCTTCTTACTTACTTTAATAGCATAATATATAACACATTGTTATAGCCATTTCTTATCATTTATTAAATTATTAGTCATTTATTTAATTTATTTATTCATTTATTGAATTTTATTGTGTTGGGGATTGTGTGGGTGTTTTTCTAATTATATTCTTATTGTTACTGTTGTTGATTCCTATTGAAATATTATTTTTATGTTCTCTAGTACACGTGGTATAAGTCATGATATTCATGACGGGTAGTTGATGACTGCTTTTACTGCAAGTGCATCACATATCTTCACATGTAGAAAGAAGTTCGAATTTTACAATTGTCCCAGTTTGGTTACTTGCACTCACTGTTGAGCTTGGATATCTGCGAGAATCGGGGATAATTGAGGGAATGTTTTTGAAGGAAAAAGTTTCCAATGCAGGATTGGATCCCGGATCGTTACTGTCAAAAATGGACGGTTTCATACCCTTCTTCCACCAACCCCCGTCTAGATTGTTATGATATGTTTGCTGTCATTATTTATGGAGATATTGTTTTCTTATATTTTGTTACGTTTTAAAATGAAAGCTTTTAGATATCAATTCATTTTATCATATTTATTATTCTATAAGATATTACAAAATTAATCATGAATTTTCTTTCTTTTCAAATAGAACAAACGTCCAATTGTCCTTATTATGTTGAATTAATATTGAGTAGACTTGGCTAATAATTATTGGTGAATCCTCCCAGGGGTTTCTTCAGTTCAATCTACCATGTTTATTAGAGTTCGAATACTGTTTTCATTTATTTCAGTTTACAAATAAACCTTCGAGTCAAATTGTCCTGGCTATTTACACATGGCGAGTGGGTGGAGCTATTGGGTGATTGTAATACAGTATTGGGTGATTCTGCTTATACTTCCGATATTGTAGGGAAACCTTAGTATTCAAGCAAATCGGTGGATGAGCCGTATAAACAGTCCGTTTCCTACAGTCACGACTTAGGATCGAATCCCGCATTTTACTTTTTTTTTCTAATTACTCCTATGTTCCCTAATTCTTACAAAATTCCAACCCCCCATCATTGAGGCCAAATAACCAAACGAGACTCTGGTACACCTCTAGATCGAAATTCTTTTCACATGTGTAGACATGTGGTGTATCTACAGTAAAAACAGTTCGTCAACTACCAATCACCATGATTATCATGGCCTGTGTCACGTTTACTAAGGATTATAGTAATAAAGCACAATGTGGACTTTATATTTGTGTTGAGTGGTATTATTTGTATTCTTATAGACAAAACTTAAGGAAAGTTGAAAGTCTTTGATGTTGCCCGATCGTCTGTTTTGTGAAGGACACAGAGAAAACTTTGTTAGCACATGGTTATCTCGTATGTGTGTGTGTCTTTTCAATAAAAGTCATTGTATATCAAATATCTTTCCGAGTTATTGTTTTAATCCCGATATACATACTGAAAGCTACAAATTACTTAAGTTTTGTCCATGAGTGTATCTTTCAGAGCTATTGTCTCAATCCCGATATACATACTGAAAGGTACAACTTCCTTAAGTTTTGTCCATGAGTGTAATAGTTATAATTTACTAATGCGCAACGAAATCACAGGTTTACAGTTTAAATATAAAACAAAGTATATTATGATGCATTAGCGCGCCATCTGTTATGAAAATTCGAAACTATTATAGACGTGTATGAAAAACGGGAAGTTTTCCATTGCAGTAAGGTCAGTAGAAATTGTTTTATATTTTAAAATAATCATATGCGTCTATAATAGTTTCGAATTTTCATAAAGTATATTACAAAACAGGTTATATATTAAAAAAAAAACAAAGTTTATGCCTAAACCACTATTAAATTAAGTAATATATATATTTATATAAACAAACACACAACAAATATTCGATAACAAAAATATGTGTATATATGGAATGGAAATCTTTATTTTTTTTGTGAAAAAAATAATTATTAAAATTCCCATCAATATATTGAGATGTATTATTGAAAGTTTAGAAATATCTGTCGTTTGGTGAAATTGAAATACACGTGGGCGGCCAATAACGTAGCAGAAGATCGATTTGTAGACATCTCTGACTATCGTCTGCTCATAAATATATATGCTGCATATTGGCCCATATCCGATCTAAGTTTTGAAATTCATCTATTTCACAAAAATTAATGGTATAATATATTCCTATCTGGGTTTTAGTCTACCTTCTCTCTCTTGTATATGCCTTTATATATATATATATGTTATAAATAAAAAAATAAGAGATTTCCTGTTTGCTTTTGATATACATGAGTATGTGTTATGATATTGTTTTGCAGTTGTGGGAATAATAAAATGAAGATTGAATCACAATTTAATTGTGCTTATGGGATTTATAAAAAAAAAACATAATTTGGTAAAAGTACTGTCTGGCTTAAAGCGAGTAGAACAAAGGAAACAAAAGATTATTTACATAATGTACAAAAGTTTTGAGCCGGCCATTGGGATAAAACAACAACGAGTTTTTATAGGGGAAGAGTGACCTCTGGCGGTCGATTTAGCAGAGTATTTGTTTCTATGAAATTATAATTTAAAATAAAATAATACGTTTATATAACATATATGTATATTTATAAAATGTTTTATATTTTTTACAATTATTTTTCATATATTCATCATTATATATTCTTCTTTATTCATATATATTATATTTAACCTTATATACACTTATAGGAAGGATTTAATAAAGTAGTTTCAATCTCTCTCTCCCTATATCTCATATATAATATATATTACATATAGATATATTTATGCAGTGATATGTATATATGTTAAATAAATACTGAGTCACATCTGTCAACATTACTATATATTTTTTCTAAATAAAAAGATTTACCAGCTGATTTTTAAAATTATTTTTTATAGAATTAGCTGTTGCTTGATTTTAGTATCCATGAGTATTTTACGATATTGCTTAGCAGTCGTGGGAATAATAAAATAGTTTTGATCAGATATTTCTTTAATTGAGCTGATGAATATATAAAAACATAATTTGATAAAAGTAATGCCTGGCTTAAGGCGTAAGAATAAAAAATGAAAAACTTATTTACATAATGTACAAAAATTTTGAGCCGGCCATCAAGAAAAAACAACAACGAGTTTTTATATGTAAAGCGTGACCTCTGGCGGTCGATTTGACAAAATATTTGAATCTATGATATATAATTTTAAATAAAATAATATTTTTATATAATCTATATATAATATGTCATAATCAACTCCCGTATGAATTCATGCTATTGAATGTAATCCTGCTCAAACCATTCAATAAATTAAGATAGAAATTTCCAACATAATTTGCATCCTGGATTTAGATATTTTCCGCGCGGACGGTTGCTTTCGAATTGATATTATAGTTTTTATGGAAATATGCAAATACATTTACGAAGAGGGTGAAACCGAACTTTGAATATTATAGTCCTTGACATTATTCAAATTAAAAATTAACTTTGATTCGTATTTACTCCTATAGATGGCAGTATTCATCGTATTGCGATCAAATTCATTATAAGATATCAAGATTTTTTTTACCCTGTGATCCCTACTTTTTGTCTTTTGGTAGCATATATTCTATCTAATATGCAACAGGGAAATTGTTTGTTTGGTATCACATGGAACATCTAACAAGCTTTCCTTAAGTGAAATTCTTTTATATAATTTGAGTTCATAGTTACGCTGTTAAAATTATTATATTAATCATTGGATTGCTTAGCTCTTTTCCTCTTCTCTCTCTCTATATATATGTGTGGTTATTTATAAAAGAAAGTAAAAATATGCTGTTTTCAAATATATAATAATATCATTTATATTCACGACTTTCATATTTTAAGACATCATTTTACACTGTTCATAGCATACATTCATGGATAAAACTCAAGGAAGTGGATGGTTTTGATTCTCACCGTTTGTCTATTTTTTTTAATGAGACAGAGGCAATTTAGTTCACAAATGGTTATCTCGTGTGTCTTCAATAAATATCACTGTGAGTCAAATATCTTTCAGAATTATTGTATGAATCCCATTAACATGTTAAATGATACAACTTCCTTAAGTTTTGTCCATGAGTGTAAAACCTGCTTACCTTAGCTCTTTGTTCAAAATCCAAAATTACAAAATACGACGCGAGCGATAAACAAAGAACCTTTATCTTACTAAAATTAGATTTACGCATGCGCTATTACCAGTGTTGCCAGTGTTATTTGTTGTTTAGGCTTTATTCTGAAATAACTCTTTTCAAATATATTTTATTTTAATTTTTCTCTTTTTCTCGATTATTTAAAAAAAGATCGGTTACTTTTTATTATACCATGAATTTATATTAATTTCACATCACAGTTTATATATAAAACCCTCTAATGATAGGCTGGCTAATAAAGCATAGGTATTCTGGCTTCTCCTGAGGAAGGTCTTTCAGCGAAGTCTTGGTTTCGTCAAGTCAATTCTAATAGCCCAAGAAGGCCGTTTCTTCTCTAAAGAGAGGTTTTACCAATAAAAAATGTATTTAAATGTATAAATGTATTCAAATATAAAGGCAATTACTCATATATTAATTTAAAAAGAATGTTCTTGTTGTTTTCTCTTTGTTTTTACGTTCGGCAAGACAAAATTTGGAAGAAAAAAAAACAAGAGAAAAGAAATATATTAAAGAAAGAAAAGTAATCCACCCCCAATCTATTCTAGAAAGCTGCCAAACTACCTATTACAAATGGAATCAAGTTCTTTAATTAAGCTTCATTCCTCTTTTGGGAATTCCACAAAAGATTTTTTAAACTAAGAAAAAGTTAAAATTATTTGTTACATTTGCTGCTTGTTCGTTGTCTAGGTTTTTCTATTGAATTCGTGACAATAGATAGAATTTGTTTATCGGTATTCTCCTTTCATTTGATAACCACATAAATTGCATATTTTGAGTAATGGAATATTTATTTTATATTTCACAGATTACTTTTATTTTTCAAAATTATATTTTGAAATGAATTTTTAAATGAATTCATATTGTAAATCTGATACACATATGATTATATATAGAATTAAAATAAACTTTGATTCATATTTACTCCTATAAATGACAGTATTAATCGTATTGCGATCAAATTCATGATAATATTTTTTTTACCCTGTGATCTCTACTTTTCACCTTTTGGTAGCATATATTCTATCTAATATGCAACAGGGAAATTGTTTGTTTGGTATTAAATGAAACATCTAACAAGCTTTTCTTAGGTGAAATTCTTTTATATCATTTGAGTCCATAGTTACGCTGTCAGAATTATTATATATATCGTTAAATAATTTCAAAATTTATAAAATTACTGCAATTACTCTTACAATTCTTAACAGTTCGATACAGAATTAGCTTGCTGTTATGACTCAAAGTTAAATTCAAAAAATGTATTTGTTAATATTTTATGTTTCACTTTTCTCTGCTTTCCAAAATATTTACTATTAATAATTATATATATATATTGTTTTGAAAATAGAGCAATCCATATTTTATTCATTAGATAATAAAAAAGCATATATTGGATTTAATAAAAGATTTCTTTTGCCAATATTTCGGCTGACTTAACGCCAACCTTTATCGAAGCATTACAATGTAAATATATATATAGTATTCACAAATGTGTGAATTTTCATTTCATAAAAGATACGGTAATATCTGTTGCTAAATAATTTAGTAGTATATAGGTTAATAAGGTTATAAATAATAAAATACGAAATATTTATATATTATATTCTGAACTTAACATATTTTCAGTCAGATAGGCATGTAATATTCTGATAATATATTACTATTTAATTACAAAATATTTTCTCACAATGAATTTCTTTTTATCACAAAACGCTAGCTTTCAAGCGATAATCTCTCTTCAACGGGCTTAATAAAATATCGACTATGTCCAGCAAGAAATATTCACAAAAAGATAGGCGCGCAGCGTGGATATACTTACAACTGAAATTTTTAAGTTGGTATGTTTTTGTAAATATTTCTTGTAAGATATAGTCGATGTTTTATTAAGCCCGTTGAAGAGCGATTATCACTTGAAAGCTAGCGTTTTGTAATAAAAAGAAACTCATTGTGAGAAAATATTTTGTAATTTTAAAACTTTTTTCACAATATTATCATAAATATTACTCTTTAATAATATCCATCATTTATTATTTGAATAATAGATATATATATATATTTCAGGCTTACAAGGGCTATATAAAATAGGTTATTGGTAAAATTTCCAAAAGAGGACCATATATCATGCGCATCCAATTGGCCAATAGGAATAAATACATATCTAATTAGAAGTTGATTGGACAAGACAGTCACGGGACCACAGAGGTCGCATGTGAAATCATCATTGACACAATTTTATGATTGGCTGTCAGATACTTATAACAATGAATGATAAATTTGATTGGTTAATTTTTGGACAGATGAAAGGTTCGCTTACTAGGCCTAATAACGTTATCAATAATGTTATTATATTGATATTTTCAAATACGTCAACAGAAATGATGAAATTGATTTCTATTTCTTTTATTTATAACGCTGTGATATTTATTTTTATTTATTTGATAGTTATTTGTGAACTATAACGGAAGATAACCTTTTATTTATTGCCAGTTGCAAATAAGACAAGCTATATCCGATCTGGATAATTGCGCGTGAAACTATTAACAATAAATCATATTTTAGTAGAGTAGGTAACAGAATTGTCAAAAAGAAAATAAACAATTAAGAAAAAGAACTTTGAATAAACATATACATTAAACAAATAAGTAACAACATAAGCAGATAGAAGAAATCGCAAGGTAGTTATTTACAATATGTTAATCAATGGTGGAAATTGATTTAATGAAACGTAATATAACATGCTGTTTATGTAATTTTGATTAGAATACGGAGAGGTTGAGTATTGCAAACTTTGTAATTTAGGACACAAGGTACTACACGTATATATTGAACATTTATAGATGTTAAATATAATTTAGTTATCAGTTATTCTGAAGATAGAGGCCGCCTGGCCAGCATTCATATTTCTGTGAAAAAATAGACACTTTGGCCAGTTAGAGTTTTTTATTTTTCTCAACGTTTCGACAAAAATATTTTGTGTTCGTCAGGAGAAGTAAATAAAAATAAAGCATTTGGCAAGGCGTTAAAAAATAAAAAACTCTAACTGGTCGACGTGTCTATTTTTCACAGAAATTAGTTATCAGTTGTTATCAGTCTAAGACTCCAGCCATACTTGATACAATTTAGGAGAACGATAATGCACAATTTGGATTATAGATTATGTTCTCGCTGTGGTACTTTGTCTTACACACAATGTTAATTCTAAATTTACACTTATTCTCCGAAAATATAAAAAATAAGATAAACCTGCAAGCTCTTAAAAATATATTTTGAAGATTGAGAAATCCACACTTAATAATGATATTTATGAAAAATGCATATACACCAATACCTCGCTTTGAGTCGTTTCGTTTTGCGTTTTTTTTTCGATGTTGCGTCGCTGCTTAATTTTTAATGATTTTCACTGTGCGTCGTTAGATTTTCGAAGTTGTGTTGTTTTGGATTCAGATCTTTAATTTTTTTATTTTTTATTTTTTTTTCCCAAAATATATGGCAACACCTTTGTTTTTGATTGCGCCTTCACATATTTTCACTTTGCGTCGTGTTTTTTTTTTTTTTGGAACGTAACCCCGACACAAAGCGAGGTATGGGTGTATTGAGGGTATGGGGGATTTAGAAATATTTTTATTCTTCCAATACATCGGGGATAGAAACTCGCCTCTCTCTTTATTAAAAATGTTTGTGTTTTGTACTAAAAGATGTGATCACGGGTGTACCACTCTCGTTCTAAATGATCAACGTAGGAACTATCCATCGTAGTAAAATATTACATTTAAACGCAAATAGGGCATTTTACATTTATATGACTCTTTTGAAAATAGAACAATTCATATTTAATTCATTAGATAATAAAAAGGCATATATTGGATTCAATAAAAGATTTGTTTTGCCAATATTTCGGTTGGCTGAACGCCAAACCTTTATCAAGGCATTACATTTTTGTAAAAACAAACTCAGCGCCGCATAGTGTTATAAAATCACAGTTGAAATAATTTTAAAAATACAAAGTAGGTGGGAGAAATTGTGCAAGCAAAATATATTTTAAAAAGTTACAATCAGAATAAGTTAAATATTTTAAAATATTAAAGGAGAAAAAATAATGAGGTCTATCCTATATTTTGACTGTTTGTATTAAGAACATAAAATATAATTCAGCAATGAATTATTAAGAGATAAATGTAAAAAAATATATATATCTACTAAAACATTTGTAAAAATGACTAAATATTATATGACTAAATATATAGATAGTATATGTATGCATATGTTATCTATGTACTTTATTCAACAATGGTTCATCTAACATTGAAAACAGAATGTATTAAAAGAGCAGAATTCCAGCAAGAGAGACAATAATCTTTCTAGGCAAGAGAAGTCTCAAATAGACACGGATAGACAAAATTATTTCCTATCTCTTTGTGGGGTGACAAGATTATTTATATATAGGGATACTTTGCCGCGTAAGGAAATTGACTAATAAAAGAAAAACACATTTCCTGTTGAAATAGATAAGAAAACTACACCCTCGGACTTAATAAAGTGAAAGGTCTTTTATGTCGATCGTCGTCTATTTTTGGTAAAGAGATAGAGATAATTTGGTTAAATAAAGATCACTGTGTATCAAATATCTTTCAGTATTTTGTCTGTGTTGGAAAAGAAGGTGTTCGAGGCAGCCAATGGGAGGGAGCTACGGGGATGTAGCGGCTGGTATGAAAAAAAATAAAAACAGAAGAACTTGTAAACAACTTTCGAACGGACGATTTGCCCTGATCCCCGATACTTTTAGTGTAAATACATTTAAATATATAATTCATTAAATAAAATCCTTTACTATTTTCTTAATTGGTAATAAATATAATTTTCCCTCCTGTTTTCGTCGTATATTTTAAAAGTGGTACAAGCAGCGACACCTTTAACCCCGCCGAGCAAGAATAGTGACTCCCTCTATAGAACTGTCGTCAAAACACAGAGTGGCGGTGAAATCACAATAGTCTGAATCCCCCAATATAGATGCTAAAAGGTAAAACTTTCGGAAGTTTTGTCCATGAGTATGTATGGCATTGGTACCTTCACACTAGAATATAGTAAAATATATAACGTTATATTGCGCAAACTTCATTTTAAATTACCTTTTCACTATTTTACTTATCGAAAACCTATTTTTAATCAAAATATACGATTACGGGACGGATAACATAACATTTTTAGTAAGAGATCAACCTTCTGTTTATTAATTGGAAAAAATCGCTGAGAAGATTGTGTGTGTGTAAAATTGCCATTATTTCAAGATAGTTTTACATTTATATAGAGTGTGTACTCTATACTGAGTTTAAAATATACATATTGTCACGGTAGAGAAGACAGGAATTCCAAAAGCTTAATTAAAATTAATAATTAATAAAAATTAAAAATTTATTAAACTTATATATTGCAAAATGTGTCAATTGATATTTTACCAGTAGTAATTTACAAAATGGTAAGGGGTGATGACTATGCAAATATTTATGATGATAAACAACAGAGTATTCAAAAATAATTATTCAGTGACAATATTTTTACAAATTACTCTATTTCTCACGAATATATTTCTCCCTTCTCTTTCCCACAGAATAGATGTAGATATTTCAAACTAAAATATTTCTTAGAATAAACTTGCCGCCTCCAACTCAACAATTTACCTACAGGTTGAATTCTCCGGGGAAATTTCTATATTATTCTTTTGTAAAATGTGAAAGAAATATGCTATATGTTATATACCTCTTTGTAAGGTATATTTTCAAAGGCACAACTATTTTACACTATATATATTTTTCCAAAGGATTAAATAGCTTCAAAATAAATGTTTTGAATTCTTTTGTGAGTATATGTGGGCACTTTAAAATAAAATATTTGAGGGTTATTTGCCAAATCGTCTGTTTTATACAACACGCAGTGATGGTTAAATCCATAAAATATAAAATCACATAAGGCATATTTTTGACAGCAAGGGATTTTTTAAAATTGCCTTTTGCTGAATGTTACAAATAAATTTCACTGATTAGATTTGGCTGGAAATATGTATAGTGGAATTCTTTAATGGTAAAATATTTCATCCTAACTCAATATTCCTAATATTGGAAATAGGTTTCGTTTTTATATCATTTTATATGCAATATGAAGGTAATTCATTAGAATTTTTTAAAAAATAAATGGAGTTTTTTTCTTATCCCTAGTACACGTGGTACAGGCCATGATGAACATGGTGGGTAGAAGTAGGCGACTGTTTTTACTGTAAGTGCACCACATGTCTACACATGTGAAAAGCAGTTCGACTTTGTACTTAAAAATGTACCAGAGACCCAATTGGGTATTAGCATTAAATAATAATACAGATATAAGTAATGAAAAATAAGGGAAAAAGCATTACTTTTACTTTATTTTATTGAGGAATATGGTTCGGCGCGCTTTACCCCAGTTGTTAATTTATAACAAGTCTATGACGGGTAAAAGCCGATTTATAAGCTTTGTTCCGTTGTTGAATCTTGCTGTTAAACTTTTTTTTTATTATTGAAAAATTCAGAATATTTCACACCTTAAAAATTTCTATTTATATATATATTATATATATTGGTAAAATAAATGATATTTTGAAACAATATATGCCTTTTTATTTAAAGATTTATTTATGGATTGCTCTATTTTCAAAACAATATATATAATCTGAATATAGAGCAATCCATAATATCTAAATTTTACAAATAAGGCTTATTTTGGATTTTAATAAAAATAATCTTATTAAAATCCAAAATAAGCCTTATTTATAAAATATATATTTTATATATGTGTATATGTATAAGAGAAAGGTACATAGCATATAAAAATAAAATGAATAAATAAGATATAATATTAACAATACAATAGTGGCGAGAAGGAAATAATATTTGATAAGATGTCAAAAGTTGTTAATTTCTTTGATAAAATTTTCCCTGCGACTTGTGTCACAATGGAAGTTGAAGGATCGGTAGCTAATAGGTCCTTCGAGATAATGTTCCGCTATTGGGGTTCGATCTAAGATTCTCTGCCACAGGGAAGTATTGATTTCAGGTTTTACACAACTCGCTGCCAACTTGTTCCTCTATCTTCATATGTATTTCGTTATTGTAGCTCAGGCGTTTTTACAGTTTCCTTATTTGTAAAGGATTCTACTTCTCTCTCTCTCTATAATTAATCACATTGATTCATATTTATATTTTATTTGTATTTAACCTTATATAATCTTATATGTGGTATTGAGGAACAAACCTCAAGTCATCTCCTGATCGATTGCCCAGCATTTCAAGATTATAGAATGAAGAATGAACTAGTTGTTTGTGAACTTAACGATTCGATTTCCGATAAAAAATCATATTTAAAGTTCAATTCATTATGTAAATACATTTTAAACTTTCTACAAAATCTGGATCTCTAATGTTTTCATGTGTTGAATAGTGTAAATAACTTATGTAAATAAACTTTTCTCCTTGTTTGGTGCAAGCATCGCTTGCGGGATATAGTGCTTTGGAAATAAAATAATTGATAATTGAACTATAATCTTATATGGACATTGTAATAAATCAGTTTCAATCTAAATCTCTCTCTTCTCTTCGCGGTGGGCGCCACCAATGAAGACCTTGTATATATTTTTATATATTTTTAATTAAAAAGACATATATTAATCAAAATATCATTTATGTTACCAATATTTCAGTTGACTGAACGCCAACCTTTATCAAGGTATTATAACATATTAATGTGTGTAATATGTTATAACACCTTGAGAAAGGTTGGCGTTCAGCCAACTAAAATATTGGTAAAATAAATGATATTTTGATCCAATTATGCCTTTTTAATTAATGATTTATTTATGGATTGCTCTATTTTCAAAACGATTTATATAAATGTATATTTATCAATTATTTCATATATTTACATTTCTATATCTATATATTTATCATTATATATTCTTATTTACTCATATTTATGTATTTAACCTTATATAAACGTATATGAACGCTGTAAAAAAATCAGTTTCAATCTCAATCATCTCTCTCTCTTAGACGTGACACTTTATTAAATTCTCATATGTCTACCCTCCATTTTGTAAAATATTTAGCAGTTTTAAATAATATATATTATATAAAAAATATTTTTTCTGCTGTTTTTAAAAATATTATTTATAGAATTATTGATCATTTGCTTGATTCATGAATGTTTCTTTTTATATTACCGTCGTGGAACTAATAATAGAAATAGTTTAGATCAGAATTAGCTTTAATTGAGCTTTAGGAATATATAAAGAACAGAATTTTATAAAGTACTAACTGACTTAAGGCGTGAAGAATAAAGTAAACAAAAATACTTATTCGCATATCTACAGAAAGATTTGAGTTGGCCAACGGGAAACAACAACAATGTATTTATATATGGAAAGCGGCGACGTCTGGCGATCGATTTGAACAGAGTAATTTGTTCTAGAAAATAAAGTGTTAAAATAAAAAAAATATATATAACATATATCATATCCGGCGCATTGGCGCAAGCCATCAGCAACTTTCAGTTGCACGATAAGGAGATGTCTTTTTCATAATTAATATATCCATCATTAAATTAGTAGTTAATAATGATAATATATTCAATATTATTTTGATTGTAAAACGACATTTGAAAATTATCCCGCATGTGTTTCTTTTGAACGAAAATAAAAATTTATTTTAAGGAGAAATAACGCTTATTTCTAACCTTAGGAATGAAGTATGAAAGGATGAATTGTGAAGTGTAATGATGAACGGAAAAATAAAAGTGTCCAGTTCCTATCCCTGGACACTTTTATTTTTCCGTTTATCATTACCCTTCACAATTCATCCTTTCATACCTCATCTCTAAGGTTAGAAATAATCGTTATTTCTCCTTAAAATAAATTTTGATTTTCGTTCAAAAGAAACACATGCGGGATAATTTTCAAATGTCGTTTTACAATCATAAGCCGCATTATATTGTATTATTTTGATTTCTCAAAACTATAAGATTATGATTAAGAATGTAAATGGTCAATTCTCTCTTTTATATCATTTTTTGTATATTTTACTGTAAATGTAAATCTAAATAATATTTTCTCACATACTCTCTCTAATTTAAGAAATTATATAGTTTTGAAAATAGAGCATGCATTTTTTTATTATTGCTAAAACACATGTTTATATCCTGTGTGTGTATTTGCGTATAAATGTTCAAACATCTTTATATACACGTTTTCAAAATTATATATATATATATATGATGATGAGTTGCTGTCGACTTATCTGTGATGAGATCCTGTCGACTCATGTAATGAGATGAGATATTCCAGTAGCTTTTGTAGAGATCCTGTCGACTACTGAAATAAGAGTTGAAGTCCTGGTAGCTCTTGTTGTACTGTGTTGACCAAGAGGAACAGTCAGGATGTAGAGTTTTCCAGTACCTCTCTGCACCTTGGAAGACCTTTAAAAGTTCTCACAAAATACAGGCAGTCGTGGTCGAGGCAGAGTGGAAAAGCTTGGGGATATCCACACAAAAAACGAAGACACAGTTGCACTAAGAAAGTTCCGTAACAAATATGCATTTTTTTAAATTAAAGAAATGATATATATATATATGGTAATTTAAAACAACAACCTCATATTGTGTAGATAACTTATAACAAGATTGTCATGTTGTATATAGAAACACATCTATAAATAATTATGCGCATGATTAATCTGTGTCTTTACATCACCCTATGTAATGTAATTTGTACAAAGTGGATAAATAAATAAAATCTGTAATAGATTTAAAAGTTGAGCTAAAGCAGAGATCGAGCATAGTATTGCCAAAACAACAGAGTCTAAATATGGAAGTCATAAATCAGGTAGATTCACCATTCCCACGACAGGCCACCCACACTGTCACATGTGGTGGAATGCAGAGACCCCTCTCACACCTGGACAGGTAAAGGCGCCCTTTCTCAAACGCCCCTGTCACATAAGGTCCCCCCCCCCCCCCGTCTTTAACCTATAAATACATCACCTGACAGTGGCTTGACAGTTCAGTCAGTTCAGTTCAGTTTAGTTTAGTTCACCCTTAGTGCAAGCCGCGTCGGTCGTATGTTATGTCGATCTCATCCAACATGTAATTAGGAAGAACTCGTCTATCTCCATCTTGCGCTTCTAGCTCAGCTTTTATCTGTTACGGAACTTTCTTAGTGCAACTGTGTCTTCGTTTTTTGTGTGGATATCCCCAAGCTTTTCCACTCTGCCTCGACCACGACTGCCTGTATTTTGTGAGAACTTTTAAAGGTCTTCCAAGGTGCAGAGAGGTACTGGAAAACTCTACATCCTGACTGTTCCTCTTGGTCAACACAGTACAACAAGAGCTACCAGGACTTCAACTCTTATTTCAGTAGTCGACAGGATCTCTACAAAAGCTACTGGAATATCTCATCTCATTACATGAGTCGACAGGATCTCATCACAGATAAGTCGACAGCAACTCATCATCACATATATATATATATATAATTTTGAAAACGTGTATATAAAGATGTTTGAACATTTATACGCAAATACACACACAGGATATAAACATGTGTTTTAGCAATAATTAAATAAATAAATTATTTTTGAACGAAAACAAAATATTTCATCTCTAATAGAAATTGGTGTTCTAATATTCCTTCATTTATTTGAGCCTAAAAAGTCATTATACTGTACTTATTATTCGTACACCTTGTAGAAATGAAGTATCGGAGAGGTTTTGAATATTTAAAATATATTTATATTCTAATATATAATTAAAATAATTTAATATCGTTCTAAAAATAGAGAAATCCATACTTAAACCATTAGATAGTAAAAAGGCATATATTGGATTTCAAAATACGAAACTATTTTGGACGCGCGCGGCGCGCGTATGATTATTTTAAAAATAAAACAATTTCTACTGCCCTTACTGCAATGGAAAAATTAATAGGAGGGCCTGGCTCATCAGTGGTTAACCCTCCCAGCGGTTTCGCCAGTTTAATCTACCATACCGCTGTTATATTGCATTTTTGTAACTTCCTTTTATAGTGATACTGATGCTAGACTCTTGGAATGGGTATTTTAGAAGAACTATGGACATAAGCTTTGAGGACAGTAGAATTACATATAATTATAAATATATAATATGGCACGCGCTAGTGCTTCATAATATATATTGGATTCAATAAAAGATTTATTTGTCAATATTTCGGCTGGCTGAACGCCAACCTTTAATATAGATAACACTATGCGCGGCGCTGAGTTTGTGTATACAAAAATGTAATGCCTCGATAAAGGTTGGCGTTCAGCCAGCCGAAATATTGGTATATAAATTTTTTATTCAATACAATATATGCCTTTTTACTATCTAATAATTTAATATATTAGGCATATCTTTCAGAGATTTAAATACTATTTATTTGAGAAATAATTAATATTTCGAGTAAAAGAGTGTTTCACTTTAAATATTCATAACATTTTGAAAGAGAAAAGTAATTTTCTATCTTTCAAAATATTAATATGTTCTTTATTAAATAGTATTTAAATCTCCGAAATATACGTCTAGTATTTGTTATGTAATTAAAATAAGTACGAAGGACGTAACCAATTTAACTTTACATATTATTTATCATTAATAGAAATTATACAAAACAAATCTTGGTATGTATTTTACGTGAAAACAACAAAAATAAATTATTATATACAAGTTCCTTTTCAAACACGAGCTCATCTATAGCCATTGTTACGCTGTGAAATATTCCAAGAGTATCTACATATAAACTATTCGGTAAATCACCTGAGCAATAACACACCTGTCACTACAAGCAATCAGAAAACTTCCACTGATGAAAAAAGCTCGTAAGAGTGACAGCTTCCAGGAGAATCATTGCACAATATTGTAGCAATATGTTACAAATCATTGTTTCTATTTTTGTGTTCTTACAACTTACTAGATCAATATATGTCTAAATTTGTAATAATATCATCTTTATGATGCCTCAGCGCGCCCTCTGTTATGAATATTCGAAACTATTATAAACACGTATGAGAACAACAAAAACCTTTATTAAGACACTATTGTCTTACAAAGGGGTAGACGCCTATGATTCTTTTAAAAATTAAGCAATTTCTACTGCCCTTACTGCAATGGAAAAATTAAAGGAAGGGCTTGGTTTATCAGTGGTGAACCCTCCCAGCGGTTTCGCCAGTTTAATTTTTTTCATTGCAGTAAGGGCAATACAAATTGTTTAATTTTCAAAAGAATCATACGCGTCTTTAATAGTTTCGAATATTCATTATCATAATTAATTCTCCATTTGTTTCTATTATACACAACTTTCTACATTCATTGATAAGAAGAACCAGCAGTTTGTAATCTCTTAGAATTTACCACCGCACGTTATAAATATTGTGTTTACCTATATCGTCAATATCTTAATGTTTGAAAAGAGAAAAATAGAATTCAGGTTAAAAGTTTCTTTTAGGGTTTGCAAGCTTTCGAGCAAATTTCTGTTCTTCAAAATGATCTTTCTAAAAAAATAATTGGAAATATTGTTATTGGCATGTCCCCTCACGGGCGTATGCATAAGACTTGTTTACAGCTAAAATTTATTATAATGTGGGGATGAACTATATAAACACAAACAATTATAAAACGACATTTGAAATTATCCCGCATGAGTTTCTTCCCAACGAAAAATCAAAATTTATCTCAAGGAGAAACAACGATTATTTCCAAACTTTTGGATGAGGTATGAAAGGATGAACTGTGAAGTGTAATGATAAACGGAAAAATAAAAGTGTCCAGGGATAGGAATTTTTTATTTTTCCGTTTATCATTACTCTTCACAATTCATCCTTTCATACCTCATCCAAAAGGTTAGAAATAATCGTTATTTCTCTTTGAGATAAAATTTGATTTTTCTTTGGGAAGAAACTCATGCGAGATAATTTCAAATGTCGTTTTACAATCACAGGCCGCATTATATTATATTACAAACAATTATATAGATAATTGAAATGTTTAATAATTTGGTTAGTGAATATATCGAGAACTGCTATATTGAGCTTTTCTTAACCAAAAATAAAGCCCGCCTTGAACCGACACTGGCCATTAGTGTGACCAACCAAAAATGTAATGCCTCGATAAAGGTTGGCGTTCAGACAACTGAAATATTGGCAAAAATATTTTATTCAATTCAATATATGCCTTTTTATTATCTAATCATTTAAGTATGGATTGCTCTATTTTTTCAGAATACACCTATCCCCCGATTTACACGGTAGATACGTTCCTGATAAAAACGTGTAAATCGGGGGATAGGTGTACACAGAAATAAAACTAAAATGCATTGACAGGTTAAAATATGTAGTCAGCACATAAGCTCGGGATTCCTCGTGAGATGTATACACAGCGCATGTGTTCAATCACAGTAGCATTTAGTATAGTGCGATAAAAACAAAAAAAAACTTATTTGGAAAACCGCGTAAAAGCGAAAACGTGTAAATCGGGGGATAGGTGTATATTTATAAATATTTATAATAAATTTTGAACAAGAAACTTAGCCCTGGAAGTTCTATTTACTTTATAACATTTAGATATATCTTTTAGTTTTATTAAGGTAAAACTTTAAAAGGCTTAGAAGTCTGACTGTCGTTCTAGACGCGTTTCTTAGAAAGAGCCAATGTTCTAGTATTTGTAAATATGATAGCTTCTCTCTTTAAAATGTTCATTTTTAGCAAACAACAGTTATTACATGACGTTAGCTGTAACAATGTTGTTTTGCTTTAAAAAATAGACACCTCGGACAGTTAAATGTTTATTTTATCAACGTTTCAACAAAAGTCCTTTGTCTTTGTTAGGAGATATAAATAAAAATAAAGCATTTTGCATGTCGTTAAAAATTTCAAAGAATTAAACTTTGAATATTTTGTTGAAGCGTTGATAAAATAAAACTTTAACTGGCTGAAGTGTCTATTTTTTAAAGAAATATGAATGCCGGCAAGGCAACCTTTATCTTCAAGATAATTCTGCTTTTAAATAAAATATAATTTATTTTACCAATATTTCAGTTGGCTGAACGCCAACTTTTATCAAGGTATTATAACATATTAATATGTAAAACGATACTTGAAGCCACACCGCATGAGTTTCTTTTCGACGAAAAATAAATATTTTATTTCAAGGTGAAATATCAACTATGTAACAGTAATGACGAACGGAAAAATAAAAGTGTCCAGGGATGGGAATCGAACCCACAAAATAGTTGATATTTCACCTTGAAATAAAATATTTATTTTTCGTCGAAAAGAAACTCATGCGGTGTGGCTTCAAGTATCGTTTTACAATCACTGGCCGCAGTGTATTATATTATATTAATATGTGTCAACTACCTTGATAAAGGTTGGCGTTCAGCCAACTGGAATATTGGTAAAATAAATGATATTTTGATCCAATATATGCCTTTTTATTTAAATATTTATTTATGGATTGCTCTATCTTCAAAATTCTGTTTTTGTAGCAGCGAAATGTTTAAATAATTAATTCATTTCAACATGCCACAAATTGCAAACCTAGTTATCACAGACTGGCGGTGTTTACATCCCCGTAGGCAATGTTCGTCCATATTATCTAGCTGACAACGGTCTAATTCTAATGAATTGCTAAATTAAATTTACCAAAGTCCAGTGGTCCATGTTAAACACATTAGCCTCCACAATTCTATGGTTTAATCCATTTAAAGTTATGGTCGAGTAGTTGATTACATAGAATGGCCATCTACTGAATCGCTGTTATATTTGATGACCGATTGACCAATGGGAATAGCCTTCTAGATCATCATGGTTTTATGTATTACATGTATGGATTCATATTTTAACCGTGTTACTATTTGTATGTTATTCTGTGTTATGATATTAAAATCCCTTCTACAAAACAAACATATATATTGTACATAAAATATACATTGTACATAAAATATATATTGTACATAAAAGTATTTGTCTGTTGAAGAACAGAAAATTTGCTCGAAAGCTTGTAAACAAAAATTAAAAGAGACTTTTTACCTGAATTCTATTTTTCTCTTTTCAAACATTAAAATATTGACGATATAGTCAAACACAATATTTCTAACGTACCTAGGGAGATTCTAGGAGATTAAAAAGCTGGTTCTTCTTATCAATAAGAAACTAGCGTATAAAACTAAATTTATATATCAATTTATGTAAATCTCCTGAATATTATTTCTTGAAAAAATAGATACTTCGGCCAGTATAAATCTTTTTATTATATCGACGTTTCGACAAAAAGCTTTTGTCCTCGTCAGGAGCAAATAAAAATTAAAACATATAGCAAGGCGCTAAAAATTATTCTGAGGCTCTAAGGGCGTTCTCACGCGATATTTGAAATTTTGTACAACATCCAAAGCACGAGTCAAAAATAAATATTTAACTCACAAAGACTACGATCTTTGAAATAAAATTATGATATACATATTTATATATATTAAGAAATTATAAACAAAAATAAATATAAAAAATAATAATAACATTTAAAAGATTTCACAATATTGATCACAATATTCTCTATCAATTCAATCGATATTAATCGATATCTATTATGTACAATTTATACTCACCCCTAACTACTTTTTTAAATTTAAAAATAAATTGCATTGTAGCGGAATATATTCATATACATTTAAAGTTCTTTTCCCCATTTCCCGTGATACCCACCCCTCTAAAAATAATCTTTCTTTTTTAAATTTTATATTCCTATGAAATATCTCAATATCATTCCAATCTGGCCTATGTCCTGAATATAATGCATGTTCCCCAATTTTGCTTAACGCCCTTCTCCCCATTAAACCCTGTTGGTGTTCTTTAATCCTAGTCTCTAAATTACGGCCTGTTTCTCCTACGTAAATTTTGTCACATTGTGTGCATTTAATTCCATAAATTACATTACTTGGTTTTAATGTGCCTATGTTATCCTTCATTATTCTATTTCTAGTTAAAAATTCCCTTTTTGTTCCTGTACTATACCAAATATTATATATTTAAATTTTCTCAAAATTCTAGATATTTCGTTATCTATATCTCTCAAATATGGAATAATTATATTATTGCAATCATCTTTATTCCTATTTGAATTTGGCCTATCTATTTCATATCTTCCAATCTATTTGTTTGTGAAACCAACTGGATAATCAGATTGTTCTAGTTCTGCTCGAATTTTCAATATATCTTTTTTATAAATATCTCGGTCTGTGCATACTTGTTTGGCTCTTTGTACAAGAGATTTTATCACCTGTCTTTTATGTATCATAGGATTATTGGAATTAAAATTTAGATGTATACCACAGTCTGTTGGCTTTCTGAAAACGCTGGTTAAAATTGAACCATCTTCTTTGCGAGTTAGTCCTACATCTAAGAATGATAAAAATCCCTCCTTTTCTGTTTCAACCGTGAATTCTATTCCTCTTTCTAAATTATTCAACATGACCATGATTTCATTAAGATTTTCTTTGCGGATCACTGCAAAAACATCATCTATATATCGGCCCCAGATTCTTATTCCCTCAATCAAGATTGCCTTTTTATCTACATCGGTTTCTGGATAGAGTTCCTATATCTTTATTGAACAAAATCTCGATCTTTCGAGCATCTCTCCCCTTCTAAAGGAGCATACAGAAACATATAGCACATTATGTTTCTATGTACTCCTGTATAAGGACAGAGATGTCCAAAACACGAGATCACGTTCAATAAAGATAAAGAAGCTCATCTCCAGAAACTTGTAGCATTTGCTTGAAAACTAAATTGTACTTTGAAATTGGGTGACTACATCGATAAAAATATTCTCCTAAATCTTTGCAAGTAATTGCGCCATCTTGCTTCATCATTCGGAATAAATATCGACTAATCATTGATTTTAAATCATTCCAGAATATTGGCAAATAACTCTTTATTGAAATAAAAAACAAGAAAAGCTCTTCATTATCACTTTATTTATTATTATTTCTGTTGATATTCGTACGTAAAAATTCACGGTTGTATTTATGATTGTTAGCGTTATCAACATGTTAAAAACGTTCGCTAGCTAGGAATCTGTGAGTCTCGATTAACCGGTTCTATTTCTGGTAAATGAAATGTCAAGGAATGGCAGGCTTCTTTTATTTTCTTTTTCTATTGTAATTTGAATAGATGAGTTGAAGTTTATGATATCTTTTGCATAATCACAGAAAACAGCGAAAATCACATCCTAGAAACCCTCAATAGCTTCAACTCATCTATTCAATTTACAATAGAAAAAGAAAATGAAAGAAGCCTGCCATTCCTTGACATTTTATTTACCAGAAATAGAACCGGTTTTACAACAAAAGATTATAGAAAACCTACCTCCCCAACGCAGTACCTACACTTTGCCTCCAATTCTCTCATCTCCCACAAAATAACAGTTGTACGTACCTTGACGAAAAGAGCTTTCACCCACTGTTCATCAAAAATAGAATACAATAAAGAACTTAAGTCTATCGAAAACCAGCTTCTTAAATCTGGATACCCGCTTCCTTTCATTAAAAGAAATAGATATAAACCAGGGACTCCCAGAAATAACTCCAATCAGTACATCTCCACCTGTTACTTACCATATACAGAATCTACAATTACAATAGCCCGCAAACTCAAAAGTTTTGGCATAAAAACCATCTTCAGAGGTTCACCTTCCATGGCCTCGATTCTAAGAAACCCAATCACCAAAAGCACCGACCAGAAACAGAAAAAAGATTTAGTTTACCAAATTCCCTGCCTCAACTGCAATAGTGTCTACATCGGCGAGACATCAAGAGACCTTTCAATCAGAATCAAAGAACACCAAAGAAACATCTCTAAACTAACCCCAAACTCCTTAATAGTTGACCACGTCAGAGAAACCGGACATACTCCAGACTTCAATAATACCAGAATCCTCCATACAAATGCCATAACTAAAACCCAAAGACTCATTATTGAAGCAATAGAAACCATGAAGCACCCTAAATCATTAAACAAAAGTATACAGTTGCCATCACAGTACGTTCCCCTTCTATCCTAAAAATCTTCAAAAGTCTCCACTAAATCCTTTGAACTGTTTATAGTTGTTTCTTTATATTTATTAAATTATGTAAATTTCTTTTAAGATATTTTTGTACTATATTATATTTGAAGTTAGGATCAGACATGACGTGGCCACGCGGTGCTATTGAAACGAGGGCGATAGGGGCGTGGTAATTTTATTTTCTTTATTTTATTTTATATTAAAAACGATATATAATCTCTCCTTGTTTGTACACTATAATTATCTGAAGAAGGGCTTGCCCGAAAGCTTCCTTAATCGCGTTAATAAAAAAGAGTTGCGGCGATATATGATTCCCTCTTTCTAATAATTTAACGTATTTATTTATGATATATTTATATATAAATATCCTATTTCGAATAAAATTATAAACATATATTTTTTGTGATTTTTGAAAAATAATAATGTATAATTAATATTAGAAATTATTGTATAGTTTGATAAAACAATGTATGTGGGATCCGCGTGTTAAGAAATAATTGGATTTTGTTTCTAATTATTTTTCACATTTAACTATAATTTGATATAGAGAAAAAGACAACATAAACAGGAAATTTAACTAATCGTTTGTTTTGAAAGTCAAAAGTCAATGAATTTTAATACTATTTCCCCAAAATATCTCTGTGAATGTGAAAACAATTCTCTGATTACAATTTCCCTCCCTCACACAAATTTCGCCCACCAAGAACCCTCACTAACAAGCCCAAATTTCTAAATAACTAAGTGGCGTTTATTTGGAAATAATTACTTGGCACGAAAGAACAATTAGAGGAAATTATGCTAAACAAAATTATTACTTTTTCAAATTGAATTTTTTGTTTCTGTGGTTTTCTATCTAATAGGTACATCCGCCTGGCAAAAATGTAATTTCCGCTAGACAATGGTATTAAGGTATTTTTTTACCTAAAATAAGCTACAAAAATGAAAATTAAATACTTATTAAGATAGTTTCGCAAATTTCAACATAATAACTATTTTTCAGTAGTTAAATATATTTAGAAAGTTGTTATAATTTTATGCTATAGTTTGTTGATATTGTAACATAGTATTTATTAATTTTATTTATGTAACATAGTATTTATTAATTTTATTATTTTTTATTAACAGAGTGGTCATTTTTATGTTTTATATCTTGCGACTCTGTAAATTTCCCTCGTGGCTTATTTTTTGTTTACCTTTCTTAGTTTGTCCTTCCCTGAAATAAATTTTGTTTCCTCCTGAAGTTTTTGTCTTCCCTAATTTTCCACGTGGCATTTTGGTGGAGATGCTGGGTAATTTAGGGAAGACAAACTTGAACACCGCCGAGAAGACCTTGAAGCCATGGGTGTTGTGATCTGCATTTTCGGAGACTGGCTCCAGGATTCCACCACGTGCTAAAGCCAAGACTTCCCTCGAATATGACGATGTCCCTATAGACGATACGACGACACAGCCGCTCTTCACGCCGCAAGAAAAAGGACGCAAAGGTACTAAGGACAAAGTTCCAAGACTTCGATGGAATCCTTGGCAGAAGCACGTCAGATCCATGTCAGTATCTACAATAATTGCTAGCTGTGGGTCACAGCTCCCATAGGGAAGAAGCTATGTAACATAGTATTTATTAATTTTATTTATGTAACATAGTATTTATTAATTTTATTATTTTTTATTAACAGAGTGGTCATTTTTATGTTTTATATCTTGCGACTCTGTAAATTTCCCTCGTGGCTTATTTTTTGTTTACCTTTCTTAGTTTGTCCTTCCCTGAAATAAATTTTGTTTCCTCCTGAAGTTTTTGTCTTCCCTAATTTTCCACGTGGCAATATTGTTTATCCAATTAAAATTGTTAATTTATATACAACTTTGAATATGTAATTAACTTTTTATCTGCATCATATATCATTATAACTATTGTATGCGTCAAATTTGGTATTAATTTTCAACGATTATTTTATAAAATACTAGACGGGTGACCCGGGCTTCGCCCCGGGATTGACACGTGTGCATATTTCACTGAGTGATATATATTTAGATAAGATTTTCTTTTATAATTGTTGTTATTAGCATTATCTATTTGTTTGCATCAGCATAATTTAATCTAATCTTTGATAGAGGGCGCTGTTCGTGAGCTAAGTATTATAATTTGAATATATAGTTTTAATAATTGATTTATATATATATTTAAAATAGCCTATCGTCTTCCCCGTATATTTTTACCTATGTATGGAAATTTTGGTTTGAATTAGTGAACTACTGCGAATTTGTATACCGGACATACAAACATTGATTTATATATATAGATATTTAATTTGACTTTATATATGTACATAGAGATCTTATGCTTCCACGATTAAGGTTTGAAAAAATAGAATGGCTCATCGTAAAGATAAAGGCTGCCTGGCCGGCATTCATAGTTATTCAAATTAAAAATATTTCTGCCAGTAAACAAAACTTTTGTCGAAACGTCGAGATAATAAAAATATTTAGTGGCCGAGGTATCTTTACTCTCTCTCTCTCTCTCTCTCTCTCTCTATGAAGAAATAGAATGTCTCAGTTTTCAAATTTTTCAAATTCATATAATTGCGATATAAAATTTGTAGAAATAGCTTTTACCTCTATGTGTTCAAGAATTTGCGTTGAAAAATTAGTACAAAATTTTAACGATAGATGGCTCTATATTGATAAAGATGTAATTTATCATCATTGTTGATATTTTAAATACATTTTTGAGATTTTTTAATTAAAAAAAGTTTCGGATAGTTGGCGACTCTAGTATGCTCCAGGAATCTGGGTTGCCTAAAGAGAGAGAAAAAGGCATATATTGAATCAAAATATAATTTATTTACTGATATTTCAGTTGGCTGAACGCCAACCTTTTTCAATGAGATTGTTTGAAATATTCATGCTATCCACTATGATTGTTTAAATGAAATAATTTTTCGAATAATTAACAAATATTTAAACTTCTGGATGGTTAGGGTGTTCGCGATAAAAGACAAATTATGTATATTTCTTCAAAATTTTCTGATGATTTTTTCCTATATTTCCTGACCACGTAGAAGTTCAGTAATTTATAAAAAAAAAAATTGCAACCCTTTAAATATTGCTACGTGGAAAATTAGGGAAGACAAACTTCAGGATGACACAGCAATTTATTTAAGGCAAGAACAAACTATGAGTGATAAACAAAAGATAAGCAATGAGGGAAGTTTACAGAGTAGCAAAATATGAAAATAAAATATTATACTCTGTTATTAAAATAATAAATACTTTGTTACACATTCATTTGACTACTCTCCACAAAAGTTTTATTTTAAATTATATTATATATAGCAAGCCTTCGAGCTTAAGAACTCTTCAACATGCATTTTTCTTAAACTCGAAAGCTTGTTATTTACTGTATAATAGAATTTAAAAGAAACCTTTTGCGATGAGTAGTCAATTAAATATTTAAAATATATTTTTGCAATTTCTTCAATACGATAGAATATTTCAATTCTATAAATATTCATAATTCAAGGTAGCCGTGTTGGTCGAGAATGGACTAGATGATTTGCATATTTCCTTTTAAACGGAGGAAAATAGGTGCAGCCGTTTCTTTAAAGTAAAAAGCGACTGAAATTCCATTAAAAAGTGGTCAGAGTAGTCGGGACTGAACTAATATCCATAATTCCGATAATTTTTGTGATCAAATATTAATAAACTTCTAGAATACATAGAAATCTGAAGTTTTGCTAAATCCAGATAACAATGCTGGACTACGAAATTGAAGACAAAAAAAAAAATTCGTCCATTTCCGACAAACCATCTGGGTTGTTGGAAATGGACGAGTTTCTTTTTTTTTCACATTTTCTGATCAAGTTTCGATATACTTCCAGACTACATAGAAATCTGAAATTTTGCAAAGTGGCTAAATCCAGCTAACAATGCAAGTCTGCAAAATTAATGACTTCTGGTTTGTCGGAAATGGACGAATTTCTCTATATCTTTTCACAATTTGTGATCAATTTTAATATACTTCCAGATCACGTACATGTCTAAAATGTCATTCACTTATTCAATCAAGCTAACAGTGCAAGTATAAAAAATATAAGACATCTAGATGGACGTGATGTTCTGGAATAGATTTTAGAATAGAATTTGTATATTTATCAAAAGAAGAAAACAGACGCAGCCGTTTGTGGCATAAAAAGCTGCTGGCATTCCATAAAAATAAATAGCTAGCATGAACTAGAACATAAATATTTGTGAGGGTATTTCTAAAATGTATATCATAAATATATATATATATATATAAACATTTAAAATAATTAGAATAGAGAAAAAATCTTTTATATAACGAATATATTTTCAAAAATATATATAAATGCATCGTTTTGAAAATAGAGCAATCCATAAATAAATCTTTAAATAAATATCATTAATAAATTTTAATAAAATATATTTAAAATATCATTTATTTCACTAATATTTCAGTTGGCTGAACGCCAACCTTTATCAAGGTATTATAACATTTTCAAGTATGTCAACAACAAACTCAGCGCCACATAACGTCAATAGATTTTTAAAATAAAAATGTATGTGAATATAAATATTTGTTAATTGAAAATTTAAAGAATTAATGACAGAATAAATAAATATATATTAATAATGAATTAACAAAATTAGTTTATGAAATACTTATTTATTAATATGAACTAAAAAGAGAACTAAGAATACAGAGATATATGTAGTAGGTATAGTATAGTATTTTCTACACTGTGACTATATACAACAGCAGCAACAAGACTTTTACTGGGATCAAAGTCCCATACAGGATTCGTCATTCTAATCCTGACAAAGATTATTTACATATAATTATTTACATCAATTAGATTATGCGTATCGCTTCCCCTTCTCTTCAGCCTTCTTCCAAAATTTGAATAACGCAAACGTTCCAGCTCTGTTTCTCACCACCTCCTTCAATATGAACTAAAAAAATATATAAGAATATTTCAGCTTTCGCCATTAAGCAATTAGATTTATATGATTCAAAATATGAAGAACGGGGGACGATCATCGTGAATTTAGAGATCACAAATTATGATTTAATATAGAGAAACTGATTATAAAGTTTTATGTTGCGCCAAATATTTTACCTCTTCACTCAATATACGCTGATCTCCTCCCGTCGCTTTTATTTTGACTTGTATGAATCTCATTATTTAATAGCGGAAGCTAAAAATGTTGATTTTATCATTTTTGTGCTTTTTAATAAATCGTTTTTAAAAACTATTTTATATCAATTATTAATAATAATATTACTTCACATATATGCGTGGAAAACGAACTAAAGTAACAGTAGATTGAATCTATTGGGAGAAAGTCTTGTTTGAAGATATTTGCCATGTAAAAATAGTTGATCATGTTAATATAAAACATAAAAAGCGCAAAATCATAAGGGGAAAAGTTTATTTCAAAGAAAGAAGTTTAAAAAGACCTTTCGCTTTATAATTTCGCGCTTTTTATGAATTTGCTTCAGGCTATGATAAAGCCCAAGTTATTATAAAAACAATCGTAAAGAAGAAATTTGTCGACAATCCCTGTGTAAAACGAATGTATTAATAAATTCTCCATTGGTTGATTGTATTAGTGGGATGACACTCGCCATGAATAATTCATTTAATCACGAACTTGGTGACAATTTGTTGTCAGCGTGTAATTTAGCGACATCGAGTTGATTTTTGTCCATTCTGGGTCAGTGCACAGAACACACTGTCTCCAACATTTACCATTGGGATTTCCTTAGAAATATGTATTGCCATAGGCGCGATATTCTAGATATAATTCAAACATCTATCGAAGGTTTTTCTGTAGTAAAATTCAATATTAATATACGAAACTTACAATGACTCTCTCTCTTTGTTTTAAAGCAAATTTTTCCCAATATTTTGATGATGCAAAAGTTGTTAGAAAAATACAGTTATATCTGTAATACAGTAGAACCTCCCTTTAAAGGACACCTAATTACAGAGCCAAAGTGTCCTTTAGGGAGAAGTGTCCTCTTACCAGAGAGTTGCTAAATTGTAAAAATGATAATTTTGCAAATTAAAGCTGTCCTTGGTGGAGAGGTGCCCTCTAGCGAGGTGTCCGATAAAGGGAGGTTCTACTTAATAACAATAATACAAAATAATTTATAAATAAAATAGTACACAAAGGTATTTTATACAAGTATACTTGTGTATTCATAATACTAAGCTAATTGCCATCTGTGTGAATAAAACTTCAGACCTTGTAAGCAAGAAGCCGAACAATGCAATAGTATTAGCAGTCAAGACTGTCTACAAGGAAGGGATGTTTGCTTCAGATGAGCCAAGTCCTCTCGAAATCTTACCACTTACATTAAATTCTAATAGATAATACTCCTGTAAAATATAACAATATTTCAAAAGAAATAGTGAGAAAGGAGATATATTCAAACTTTGAAATATATGGAAGCATTACGTTAGATATAAAGAGCTTATATTAATCAAAATAAAGATAAATAGCCTCAATATTGTAGTATTTAATGCTGTATTTCTTATATTATTTCTGTGCCGTTTCTAAGAATCCCCTGAAAGATGATAGGGGAGGGATAAAAAGGAAGTAGCGAGAATTGTGTCTTTTACGTCCCACTCCCGCAGATTATGTTTCCCGGTAATGTCCTCTTTATTGGAAATCTCATGGGCATCACTCCGCTATCGAGATGAAGGTTCATATCTTCACTGCCTTGGGATTTACGACACCTAGGGATACAGCGATGGTCGCATTCCTTAGACTTGCTGATAGATTGGTTATCATTCTATAACCACATTAGCTGTCCTTCGGGTATTCACGATTAGATCTAAACTGGCATGCCTTTATACTTCTTTGAAGACTATATTTAAATTTTGTCAAATAGATATAAGCTATTTTATAAATCAGTGTCAAGTAGAACATTGAAGAAGACAAAGGATAGTGAGATAGGACTCTCTTTCTATCTATTTAATCAAGATCAATTACAGCTTATTTACATGAAATAATAGAAAGGTCCGATAGGTTTTCTATGTAATTAATAATCTGTTCATAAAATGAAAGTATTCTGATGCTCAATCGTTGGCTGTTCAAAACCGCGCGCACGTAATGACACACTAAAGTGGCATATCGCCGAACTAATTGTCCTCTACCGCTAGATGGCGCTAGGAATCAGGTGAGAAAATGACGGATAACACACATACAAACACATATATATAAGTTGTATAAAAATACGTGGATTAGTATATTATAAAAAGAAGAACAAAATGGTGAGGCGAACAGTTTCTACGACAAATTCTTCGCCTCAACATTTTGTTCTTTTGATAATTTACAGCATATGTGCATCACCGCCCGTCATGGAAACTATAACGGTCAAATATACTATAGTGACAATACCTATACTATATCTAGGTAATTCTAGAGGTTTTTAAATATAATATTGAACTATGTTCTCTGTTTTAACAAGTTTCACACAATAATTTACAATACCTGAATGATTATTTAAAGATCCTATGTAATTTATGACTTTTTATTCACTGTTTTTATTCCATTTTTACCTCGCTAATCCTCATTAAAGTCTATCTGTTTTATTCTCTTGTCAGGAAATGAGAATTGGCCTCTATCTAGAGACTTAGGGGGATAAAATTGATTATTGGATATAGTTTCCGGTTATAAACCTGTCCTTTCATCATTGTTTTTTTTTCTGATAAGGATTCGGTAAAGGTTTCTATATCTTCGTGACGTAAAATAAATCTGACCAGGGCCAACTTGAGGGATGTATGCGACCGGAGTCGAACTTTCTTGCAGCGCCCTTTATGTTTCATCTCATCCTACCCTATTTCTCTGACGAATCGTGCAATTGATCTTCAAACAACAGCGATAATGCTGTCTTAGCACTGGTATTGAAAGCCTCTGTCAACATATGACTGATCCGTGATATGCGGCGGCAATAGAACTCACAAGATTGTTCGAATGTGAACGGTAACGAGAGTCCTTGTTTGTGACTTTTGGCACATGTGAATTGGTAGGTCAATATCTATCAAATACTTTCACTCTCGGGGTGTCCCGTTTAAACCTTGAAATTTACCTTTGATGGTATATTTTTTTTTATCAATTCTATTAAATATGTTTGTGTGTGTGAAACAATAAGAAGAATATAAAAAGTCAGGTGTCAATAATAATAAAAAATAATTTCCTGACCGCCCATATGGGCATTTTAGATGGCAGAGCGCCATCTATTAGAGCACATCAAAACTAACCGTTTATTTATCTCTTGCTCCGTAAATGTTGTTGTTGTCGTCGTGTCCAAAGAATAGCCTCAAGTGTCTCCATGAATCTCTATCACAGCAGCAGCAATGTCCACCATCCGTAAATATATGACTAATATATATTGCGCTAGCATATACACTGGCATTTATATGCCTTTCAATTCTCTCAATATAATATATTACTCTATAATGGCACGTATCATTGTCATTAGAACTTAATGATAACCCTTTTGATCTAGTTTTTACACAAAACCGTATCGTGTTATGGAAAGAGAGATATCTGTCTAAAATTAACTTATATATATATATATGAGATATATTTCACAATAAATCAAATTCATTTGAATATATTCATGATATATAAATATTAAATAGAGAGGAAAATATCTGAAAAAGCACTTTAAGACATTTTTTCTGAAATCATAAAATACGTTTATAAATTTATTTTATGAAAATTGTATTATTTTTTATCCGTTCAAATATGCCGCCTCTCTCTCTCTCAATACATAATTTATTCTCCTACGCTCTGAGTCTACCTGGAGGCATATAATATTCTATACTACACCCACATATGTTTCAAATCGTTTTTCTATTTTCCTCCATGTTGACACAAATGTGTTTATATAGCGAGCCCCATACCTAGCTTTTATATTGGAATTATTTATGTTTTTCTATTTACTTCACGGCGAATGTATCAATTGAATGGAAGAGCGTATGTTATAGAGAATAGTTTTCTTAGAATAGAAATATATAAATGTTTATATTCAATTCTCTACTGAGAATTGTGTGTGTTTTTCAAAAAACGTTGTCAAATTTCGGAGTTCACTCTTTGTCAAAGAACGCAGTAGAATATAGAGGAGAGTTTGAAAACACGTGTTGGCCATCGAGTAGTGATAGGACGAGTTTATATTCCAGATACAGCTGAGATTGAACTGTAAAATTCATAAAATCGATTTATTTTTTACGCATACTGAAAATATAGCATTATTCTTTAAATATTGCAACGACCTGATATCTTCCTGCCATTTTATTCATCTTGATCACCTATGGGCAGGGTCCTCCGACCTCATAGTTCCTCGCCAGCAATACATCAGGTAGTTCTCCCAAAAATGATTAGTACAATGACCAGGTACAATCAAATCATTCTAACACCAATCAGATATATAACGAATATTCCCTTATCTCGAACCTGAAATAATCTCTAATTCCATCCTATATTGAAATCTCATTTATTAGGAGGTTATAATTATTATAAAAGAAATATAATATCAAGTCTCAAATTCGTAATTTCTAATGTACCACGGTTCGAGTGTACCAAATCCACCATCCTCTCAGCGACGAAGCACGCCATCTACGTTTTCTTCGTGGATCGTGAAATACGTGGTGTCGCTGGAGACCTGCTGGTGATTCTCCACTAAACTCTGCAGCGGTGGTAAAGATGCCATTAAAATATTTATTGTATATAGCATATATCTATTTATCTTAAATTTTTATCATTATCATCATTGTGTAATTTAATAGTACAGACTGTGCACCTTTACATTTATTTTGACAATATATTAATAAAATTATATTAATTGTTATTTTTCTAGTGTACCAAATGTTCAGTCTCACTGGGGTTTGCTATATCAGCGAGGTTTTACTGTTTTGGGTATCTACCTGGGGTCGCGGTAAGTTATATTGTATATATGTAAAAACGACATTTGAAAATTATATCGCAAGTGTTTCTTTTCAACGAAAAATCAAAATTTATTTTTTAAGGAGAAATAACGATTATTTCTAACCTTAGGAATAAGGTATGAAAGGATGAATTGTGAAGAGTAATGATAAACGGAAAAATAAAAGTGTCCAGGGATGGGAATCGAACCCACAGTGTTCCGCTTACCGGGCAGATGCCATGTCCACTAGGCTATCATATCACTAGGCTTCCGTTTATTATTACTCTTCATAATTCATCCTTTCATACCTCATTCCTAAGGTTAAAAATAATCGTTATTTTTCTCCTTAAAAAATAAATTTTGATTTTTCGTTAAAAGAAACACTTGCGATATAATCTTCAAATGTCGTTTTACAATCACAAGTCGCATTATATTATATTGTATATAAGAAAATAATTTAGATAAGAATATTGTTTGAGAGATGTGTGTGAATTTTTTGAATGACAATAATACATTTTGTCCAATATTTTAAATTAGTATTGTGTTTTGACGATAACGAATTGAATATTCTAAAATGCAATTTTCATATTCGTGAAGTATTTATAAAATATTTTTGGTAATCTCTCACCCCCTATCGATTTAAAACAGCTTTAATGTCACACTATATGGCTGTATATTGAATTATAGAGTATTCATTTTAGCGAACGTAAAAAAACGTACGTTTTTTTTTTTATAAATAGAATAATCCATAAATAAATATTTAATTAAAAAGGGATATATATTAGATCACAATATCATTTATTTCACCAATATTTCAGTTGGCTGAACGCCACCCTTTATCAAGGTATTATAACATATTAATATTTTATAATACCTTGATAAAGGTTGGAGTTCAGCCAACTGAAATATTGGTAAAATAAATGATATTTTGATCCAATTTATGCCTTTTTAAATAAAGTATATATATACTTTAAAATTAAAGCTAAAACATAAGAATCTCCATATGTTTTAGAAAAGTAAGATATACGAAAAATTTCAGATTTTTAAAATAAAATATGAAACATTACCAAAATAGACATTAACTGTCCAATTCGATTTTTTTTCACACATAGAGAATATATAATAAATCCAAGTTACACACACCCACTACATGACTATATATTGAATTATATATTATTTTATATTTTAGTTATATTTTGTGGTTTTTTTACACCTTTTAATTTATATTAATGCCTGAGTAATTTTTACGCTGGCGTTATTATAACTCTTGGCATGAAGGTACAGTTAAACCTGTCTATAGCGCCCCCCTCTTGGGACTCACCAAAATAGGGTGCTATAGAGAGGGGGTGCTATAGACAGGTCACTTTTAATGTAAAATGTTTACATTTTATTGTTTAAAATCGGGCGTTATAGAGAGGAAGGCGCTATTTAAAGAGGGCGCTATAGACAGGTTTAACTGTACCTAATTTTGAATCTATCAGAATCACATCTACAGAAGCTATACGTCTAGCTGATTGTGTGAGCGTAGAGTAGCACGGGAGGCTGACTCGAAGAACGAAGAGAAATAAATCCACTCACCTACGGGTAGACATTAACGAGAATGGAGAAATTTTTCCAGCCGTCGTGACAGAATGTCTGTTTAGTGGATGTCAACTTGAGAGAACAAAATCAGCTTAACTCAGTTGTTATAGGACCCCTTTTCTCGTCTTTATTTAACTTCTTTTTATATATCAGTGGCATTCATAATATTGGCATTTTGAAATATGCAATCATTTTATTCAAATATTATTTTATACTTTCAATATAAAGGGTATTACTGATGATTTAGAATAATATTATAGAATATCCCAATACGTCAATCATCCATTAGAAAAAGTACCTATCGTAAAGATAGAGGCTGCCTGGCCGGCATTCATATTTCTTCAAATAAAAGACACTTCGGCCAATGAATCTTTTTATTGTCTCAACGTTTCGACAAAATGTTCGCTTCTGACGAGGACAAAAGATTTTTGTCGAAACGTCAAGACAATAAAGAGATTTACTGGCCGAAGTGTCTTTTATTTGAAGAAAAGGAACCTGAACATTATATTTAAACTGATTCTAAAATATTGAATGTGAAAAATTCCATATAACAAATCGCAACATGAGAAATTCAAATAAAGAATGACAGAGGTTGTTGACAAAGAAATAATTGATGTTAAAGTCTTAGTTCAGGATGTCACTGACTAAGATAGAATATTCAGGAAAATTCAAACTGGTCAAGACTGGAACTTTGCCATCACCCAGGACGCCTCTATAAAAACTAGCTTGAGGGCAGGGTAAGCTTATTTATATATGTCAATATATTTCTAACTCCGCTTTTGCCGGTCCCAAGCCCGGATGAAAAAGGAGGAGGGGGAGCAGTAACAAGCTCACTAAAAAACCTGGGCTCAGCTGGCCCGGCTGATAGTACCCTGTAAGGGCTCCTGATCCAGGGATACAGGATGAGCAGCGTTTGTACTCCATGTTAGGAGCGGCTTCACATGGCGTCTGTTCCTTATGTCAGAGGCGGCCATTTTTTGCAGCTAAGTCGTCCTGCCACTGAGTAGTGCTCCCAGTCTTAATGACAAAGGCAGACGCATTCTATCTCACCCATTCATGATGGTTGTCAAAAGCCTCAAGCTCTACAAGCTTGATACCTTGATATGATTGAGTGAAGATAATGAAGAAGAAGAATATATTTCTATATTTAGAATCACAATAACAATATCTGAGATATTGTCTTTAATTAATAGCGGAAAAATTAATTACAATTCTATATTTTATATAACTATTTAAAAAACCTATTTTTATTAAAAGTGAATAATGTGAATTGTTTAAAAAAAGCTAAAGACTTTAAATAAGGTTTTTAACTTTGAAAAAAAATCTTAATTACACTTTTTAGAAATCAATATTTTTTTCTGGAAAACGACAAAAAGATTACAAAAATTGTATAATTAAATAAAAAAACAATATTGGGTTCAACTATATTTTTTCGTAATTGATTTTTTAAAATTGTATTTTAAGAGCAAAAGATTATTTGTCTAATCGTCTGTAAAACTAACTTCAATTGGAATTTTTTCCTCTAGAGAGATGTTTAGCCTTAATCAAGGTTGGCTAATAAATGTTAATTTAAATTGGAAATAAATTGAAGTTCATTAGAAACAGCCTATTTTATTGTTATAAAATTTCTAATTTTACCCAAAAAGAAAATTTCTGCTTTGTTACAATAAAGATATATTAGGTAAAAATTGATATAAGCCTCTTTCTCGATGATAATACTATTAATATTCAAATATTTGCATATATTCTATACATTACTCGAAAGTTAATTGGTATTTCTCAATTATAAATATTTAGATAATAAAAAGACATATATTGGGTTGAATAAAAAGGTTTATTTGCCAATATTTCGGTTGGCTGAACGCTAAACATTGCCATGGCATTACAACGTATTATTGTACAAATATATGTAATGTCTTGATAAAGGTTGGCCTTCAGCCAACATAAATATTGGCAATTAAATCTTTCTATTCTCAATATCCAATATATGTCATTATATTCCCTAAAGGTTTTAATATGAATTGCTCTATCTTCTTAACTATTTCTATATATGTCTCTAGGCCATTACTGGATTTTTTTAGTGTCGTAAGTTGATTTCAACGGCCAATTCTAGGCTCAGATACCGAGAGACAGCTGAATATAGAGAATTCAATCTTGATAAACCGGTCACTGAATTTGACTGATTTTATTTTATCTCAACACACAAAACACGATATCCCGGCTAGGTATAATTGCGTCGATTTACAGTTTTAAACAGAAATAGTTATAAACATATTATACAATAAAAAAAATAATAAAGAGAAACAATAAGATATATTAGGGACCTGATCCTTTCAGGTTTGAAAGATAATCAGAAATATATTTACAAAAATAGTTAAATCTGTGATAATTATCTCTAGTATTTACAAATTCATATAGATCTACAACATTATTTACTGTCTGTTGCCTAGCGCGCTAAAAAAGAGTTGGCATTCCAACACTAGGTGTCTCGAGAATGAATATGACCTGGGTTTGAGGAACATGGTTGGAATATCAAAAAAACTCTGAAAAGAATCTTTACCTATCTATCATATTGTTAGAAGACAATTTTGCTCATTTTAAGGTAGGATTACGAATATTCAGGTAGTTTGTAATACTCTATGGATTCATTTTTAAGTGGAAGAGAATAACTATTCCAATCATATACTGGCCTATATAAACACTCGAATACTTTCTGATAACACCAAAATTTACTTCCACATTCGAATTATAGCACAATATCTTGGAACTCTATTGGAAACATCAAGAACATTATCATAACCATGTCCACAACTTAGGAATAAGCAACCTCATTCCTAGCCAGGATGTAAAATAGGTAAGCAGTAAGTTACATAAGTAGACAACATGACACACACCTACCATATATTTATTCAGCAGATTATATCAGATTTGTTACAGATTACATATACGAGCCTCTAGTCAATGCTGGGATCGCAAAGTTTGCCAATTGAAGTTCATTTATACTTCGCCTCAGAATTCTGTAGCTTTGAAAACAAGGGTTTCATAAAGCACTTCTCCCTGTTGAATTGGAAGAAGACAAAGAGGCAATAGATCTTTCTTTAAACCTTCTTAAATATGGTATTTTTTATTAACACTAGTACACACATGTTGTACAGGCCATGGTAATCATGGTGGGTAGTTATACACTGCATTTACTGCGAGTTCACTGCATTTCTAGAAGGCAGTTCGACTTTTACACGTGCAAGTATGCCAGAGTAACGTTTAGGTACTTGCACTCGCTTGTCGGATTTGACTTTTGCAAGATTCTGGCCATTGAAACATTCTTTCTTCACAAAAAAATTGGTCTAACAAGAATTCGATCCTTGGTCGTGGGAGGCTGACTGATATCAATGGTTTATGTCATTTGTCCACCAACTTCTTTTTAGATATTATAATCCCGGTAAATACACTCATGGACAAAACTAAAGAATGTTGTAGCTTTTAGCATGCATATCGGTACTCGGACAATAACTCTGAAATATATTTGATACACAGTGATATTTATTGAAGACATACGAGATAACGAAGTCTAAACATAATTGTCTCTACATCTCCTTCAAAAAAATAAAAAATAAACATACTACCGGCGACATCGAAGTCTTTCTACTTCCTTAATGTTTGTCCGTGATTGTATATTTATAATACAGTAGAGTCTCCAATGAGATTTGACCTAGAAATATGGTTAAAACTGAGTCTCTCCTGAAGGTGCTCTTTCATCACAAAGCTTCTGTTGAAAGACTTCCAATGACTTGACCTGATATGACAGAGCCTCTTGTGAGAGACTACCCTCAGGAGAAACCGGAATTAGTCATGTTTAAGCGATCTCTCATGGAAGCTTCTACTGTATTGTTTGAAGGTTACTTTATAATTTCAAAACAAATAAACCAACATTTTTTCTTAACAAATATCCAATATATTCAAATGTATACCTTCAGCCTTTTGATTTAGCGCGAAAATATCTGAACAAATTTTTTTAAGTTCCTCTATGTGAAATAAAAAAAATATATTTTGCCCCCAAATTAATACATTATTTTATATATTAAAATATTTTTTCTTTGAAATATAAATGATATTACTTCCCTTTTATCAAAAGGATATCTAAATTATTAAATTGTATATGCTATATTTTAATAAGATTAGGAGAAGGTGGTAAATCGACATTTTTCAGTATTCTGTGTGTGAGTGCAAGATAACAAGTCTATTGTTTAAAAACCTAAAGTGGGTCTGAAGATCTTTGGAGTATATTTATTATCCAGCCACCAAATTGAATAAACTTGGGTTTGCGAGCAGGGCGGCACAAACAGGTGAACATGCATTAAGGAGAGTCGCCATTAGAGTCCGCTCAGGTTTAACACCTTCGCTCCACCATTTACGATCTTCTGGAGGTAAATGGGTCGTTACGTCTGCCTCCACTGCTTGTTCGTCTGATTTGTCTTGCCGCCATGTTTAGCTGTTCTCTTTCCTGCCTTTGTCTATTTATTGCCCTGCATAGTTCGATGTCTCTTCTATAGTTTGTCTCTTTTATTGTCATGCTCAATTCTATTTATTTTCTCTAGCTTTGCCTCTTTTATTGTCCTGCTCTTCTTTAGCTTTGTCCTTTTTATCGTACTGATCTTCTCTAGTTTTGTCTCTTTTATTGTCCTGCTCAGTTCGATGTCTCTTCTCTAGCTCTGTGTCTTTTATTTTTCTGTATTGTTCGATGTCTTTTCTCTAGCTTTGTATCTTTTATTGTTCTGCATAGTTTGATGTCTCTTTTATAGCTTTGTCTATGTTATTGTTCTTCATTGTAAGATGTCTCTTCTCTAGCTTTGTCTCTTTATTTATTTGTTTGTTCTGTATTGTTCGATGTATCCTCTCTAGCTTTGTCTCTTTTATTGCTCTGCATTGCTTGATATCTCTTATCAGGCTTGTTCTTTTATTGTTCTGCTCAGTTCGATGTCTCTTCTCTAGCTTTGTCTCTTTTATTGTTCTGCTCAGTTCGATGTCTTTTCTCTATCTTTGTCTCTTTTATTGTTCTGTATTGTTTAATGTCTCTTCTCTATTTTTGTCCCTTTTATTGTTCTCCATTGTTCGATGTTTCTTCTCTAGCTTTGTTCTTTTATTGTTCTGCTCAGTTCGATGTCTCTTCTCTAGCTTTGTCTCTTTTATTGTTCTGCTCAGTTCGATGTCTTTTCTCTATCTTTGTCTCTTTTATTGTTCTGTATTGTTTAATGTCTCTTCTCTATTTTTGTCCCTTTTATTGTTCTCCATTGTTCGATGTTTCTTCTCTAGCTTTGTCTCTTTTTTTTCATTTAAAAACAGCTTTTCATTTGAAAACATTTCGTGAATGAAAAATTAAAGTGCGGGTCTGTCTAAACAACAGTGAAAAGTGAAAATATTTCCCATTCAGTAGAGCCAATAGTTGTAAGTAGTATAAATGGCGATCGAAAATGACATTAACCTTTTATTTATTCGCATAGAAATGTATTTTAATCTCTAAATATAAGCAAATAATTAGTAATATAGTCAAAAATACAAATTATAATATATTTAATTATTAAAATTCAGTAAGTGTTCTAGAGGTACTCCTTCCTTAGGCTTCCTCTTTTCGGGAATAGTTAATGCTCGAGGTTTGCTGAATTTTAATAAATAGCATATTGCGCTATTTGTTTTTTTTTTTTAATTTTATCCTAATCCATTCTGTTGTTGTTTACAAGTCCAATAAAGAGCCTCAGATGTCTCCATGCATCTCTATCATAGCAGTCGCAATGTCCTCTATCTTGGGTGTGTAAAGCTGCTGTTCTGGGTCTAAATCAATTTTCTGCTAGGCTGAGGCCATTGCGGGACATGGAAATATATGGCTAGGTGTTATTTACACACCAGGACTGTTGTTACATGTACTGTAGGTACCTAATACATATGAGCGTTATAGGTCTTCCTTTTCTTTCTTATCTCCACTCAATCATATTAGGGTATCAAGCTTGTAGAACCTAAGACCCTTGATGATGTCTGCTGGGGATGAGTAGAGTTCATCAATGGATGACTCAATACAGTTAATGATGTGTTTTAGGCTTGCAGGTTGAGAATCGCACTTAGTACATATTGGGAAACCCGCATTATATATATATATATATTATTTTTAAAATGCAAAGATTTTATGCTTGATTTTTAAATATTTTGAGGATTATACTATGTTAATGCAGTCGTGGTTAAAATCTTGAGAGTATAATTATATAAAAAAATAGTTTTGATCAGTAATTTAATTGAACTAAAGGAATATATAAAAAAAACATAATTTGATAAAAGTACTGCCTGGCTTAAGGCGTAAAAATAAAAAAAAAAAATGGAAAACTTATTTACATAATGTACAAAAGGTTTGAGCCGGCCATCGGGAAACAACAACAATGAGTCTTTTATAGGGGAAGAGTGACATCTGGCGGTCGATTTAATAGAATATTTGAATCTATGAAATTTAATTTTAAATAACAAATATTTTTATATATAACATATATATATAAGATTATAAACACAATATATAGATGACAACATTAAATTAATATCTAAAAGGTCACAAAGATGGCTTTACATCAGGGCAATAAGTCAAGTATAAGCAAGGACAGCTATCATCACCAAAATTAGCTAATGCAATCAGCCACACACAATTTCCAACGTAATTAATCAAAGTTTATTGGAGCCGAAATATTATTTTGGGTTAATTACCAATCAATCCAGCCCTGCTGCGTGACACGTGACGAACACGTGACACGCAAAGCTATGCTCTTCCAATATCCCGGATGCTGTTAGATAGAGGCTCCTATTGGTGGAGAATCGGAAGCTAGCGGATTCACTTTGAACAATAATATTATTATATAAAATTTGTAACAAAATAATTTACTGGCAACGTGTTTCTTTTCAATAATTTAATCAAATATTATCTCTACAGACCTTACTGCAATGATATAAGTTATTGAATAAGAGGGCTTGGCTCATGTGTAGTGAGAGGGTTAACTGATAAACCAAACCCTCTCATTCAATAACTTATATCATTACAGTAAGGTCTGTGGAGATAATATTCGATTAAAATATTGAAAATAAACACATTGACCGTAAATTTATGTTACAAATTTTATCGATCTATGGCAATTAAATTTATAAATTTAATTTACTAATATTATTATATGTAAACTTTGAAAATATACTGTGTTGCATATTTAGGTTTAAATACTTAAATATTATATTTTTTCTTATATTTAAATATTATCTAATGCGAAGTATATATCTATATGTTGTATCTTATTATCACCATCATGTATTCAATTTTATATATGTAACGGTAAATACAAAGCTGTTCCAAAGGTTCATAAACACTTGCAAAAAAATTGAAATACCAATATTATTCGCCATAATATTATTCGCTGTTATGTATAAGGTCTTTGTATTATGTATAAAGCAATTGTATTACGCATTATTGTGTTTTCGCCATAATAATATTATTCGCCAAGTAATAAGAAAAACAACGTTTTAAGAAAACACGAACCTTTGGGACAACCTTATATAGGAATTCGATAGGAAAGGTTTATTTTGTCCATAATAAATATTTTCATGAAATCTAAGTACATCATCACTACATTCTAACATAATTTATATACTGTAGTTAAAACCAAATATTTTCGGGTATTACATGGAATCAAAAATACTATTAAATTATATTTTCCTTTTGTGTCACTATTAGAAGTTCCAGAAAAAAAAAGTCGGTGGATGAGAGGGTAAAACGCTCGATTCCCGACAGTCATGAACCAGGATTGAATCCCGCGTTAAAATTTGTTTAATATGTGAATAACCTTCACATATTATTAATTGTTTCAATTATCATGAACTAGGTTGCTCACATTCTAGAAAGTTTGTAATTAACTCTCAAATTGAAGCAAATATATTTCTATTCGTGATTATCAAATAATGTCATCCATATGCCATAACAGTTATGGAAAATTCAGATAAAAGCTAACAACCAGTATACCTTGGTTCTTGGCCTTGGTTCACATCAGCACAGGTTCGGCTTCAATTTTTTAACATTCTAAGAGATATTAAATAAGAAACAAAAGTTAACAACGACGTGTTTCTTTTATTAATGCTGTAAATTCGGAAAGCTTTCGGACTATGACGTCCTTCGACAGGCCTAGCCGAAGGACGTCAGACTCCGAAAAATTGCCGAATTTACAGCATTACTAAAATAAACTCGTCACCGTTAACTTTTTTTCCTTCTTCAAGATGATGTCAGGCGATTCCTTCTCTTGTAATTCTAAGAGATAAGTGGTCAAATAGGTTTAAATTCTGAAAATATGTTTAAACTGGTGATGAGATATGGACAGTAGGTTTTTGTCTGATTTGTCAATGCTGGTGTTGTGTTCGAGATAAAATTTAACAATTTGAACTTGGTAAGATGGTAATCTAGGAGGGCTTGAAGTAGCACACACACATGCACCAGAAGCCACAACACCATGCATATGCCACAAACAATATCATCACCAAATCCCCCATATCATATTAAAAATTAAGAAACTTTTAACACTATTTACCTGTATTTATATAATGAGGAGCTTTCGAAATAACTTCTATTTTGGGCAGAAGGAAAATATTCAAAAGCGCCTCATTAATATAAATAAAAATAAATATCGATAACTTATTTTTAAATATAAATGCGCTAACTCTGAATCTATTTGAAAAATACCACATATACCACACACTACTATCACCACCAAACACCACCATATCACACCACAGGCAACCACACCACATACTATCATACACACACATATAGCATACATCCACCACACACCATACAACACAAACACACAAATATACCAAACACTACAATCACCACCACACACCGCACGCAATTACATCACACACCAAACACACGTATATACCAAACACCACAATCAACACCACATCACACAACAACAAACACACGTATATATCAAACACCACATTCATCACCACAAACACATGCATATACCAAACACCACAATCAACACCACATCACACACACACATACCACACAACAACAAACACACGTATATACCAAACACCACATTCATCACCACAAACACATGCATATACCAAACACCACAATCAACACCACATCACACACACACATACCACACAACAACAAACACACGTATATATCAAACACCACATTCATCACCACAAACACATGCATATACCAAACACCACAATCAACACCACATCACACACACACATACCACACAACAACAAACACACGTATATATCAAACACCACATTCATCACCACAAACACATGCATATACCAAACACCACAATCAACACCACATCACACACACACATACCACACAACAACAAACACACGTATATATCAAACACCACATTCATCACCACAAACACATGCATATACCAAACACCACAATCAACACCACATCACACACACACATACCACACAACAACAAACACACGTATATATCAAACACCACATTCATCACCACAAACACACGTATATATCAAACACCACAATCACCACCACAAGCACACGCATATACCAAAGATGACAATCACCACCACACACCACCACATCACACCACACACTACCAGACACACACATATACAAAACACCACAACACACCATTACCACACAAACACAAATATACCAAACACTACAATCACCACCACACACCACCACATCACACCACACACTACCAGACACACACATATACAAAACACCACCACACACCATTACAACACAAACACAAATATACCAAACACTACAATCACCACCACACACCACACACAATTACATCACACACCAAACACACGTATATACCAAACACCACAATCACCACCACAAACACACACATATGCCAAACACTACACCGTATACACTCTGAAAAATAATATTTCAAAGCTAATGAAAATTAAAGAAGTAGATGCATCGAGTTCATCGGTATAGAGAAGAATCTTATTTCAAGAAAATTCCACATCACAAAACTATTCAACAATAGTTTTATATATTTTGAATTTATTTTGCAAATTTTCAGTTAATTAATTAACTCACCTTATATCAACAAATGCTTAGCAAGTTATCTAAACATATAGACATAGACAACTCCACATTAGACAAAAAGACTGTAATTACCAACTGCTCTTGTTGACTGTGGTATTATAAAGGTAATCATAGAGCAGCTGTTTATATTGTCATTCCGAACGTTAATTAAAGCGAAAATAATTGAGAATATGTAAATTGACCTAATTAGAATCCTGAGAAGTTATTAAGGGGAATAAATTTCAATTATATTCCCTTTCAATTCAAAGATGTGTGTGTGTTTGCATTCACTTAAACAAATCCAGGCTATAATGACTGATTCAAAACCAAACACGACTTAAAGATAATAAAGATAAACATAATAAATATATTAGGTAAATATTAAAAAAATACATTTGAAGTTTTGAGAGTAATGAACTATTTATTCAACTATTCAAGTATGAAAAAAATATTCAGTTTCAAGAGGTAAATAGTTGCCAGTTAAAACAGCCTGAGTTACGGAGAGGAATCTATTCAAGATGATTTTAACTTCATTAAAAAGCATAAAGGCGATGTAGATTTTACATCTTTAGAAAAGTAATAAGGTATTGAAGTCACTTAAATCAGTCTTGGAGACATACAAAATATTAAAGCTAATAAAAAAGGCTTTAATGATTGAGTTATAGAGGGATAGGTCAACAAATGGTTGAAAAAATGTAAATATGTAATGTCTTTGAATAGGTAGTAAGGAGAGTGGGGATTTTCTGTGTTTCATGAAGCAAACTACGTGTCTACAAAGTGTCAGAACTACTTATATCGATTGGCCAAATCTATCTAGACAAGAATGGGGCAGGAGTTAGAATGTTGGAAGATCACTTCAATGTGTGTACAGCTTAGGTTTTGATTATGACAGTATCGATTAAAATCAAATTTTACCTCATTGACTAACTTCAAACTGATTGATAATCTTAATAACAAAGGCAGACGCATTCTACTTCAGCCAGTGTGGAGATAAGAAAGAAGAAGAAACTGATTCAAATGAATAAACGCAGAAAAACGTATTTTAAAAGGAATGTCAAACTGCTTTCTCTACATGTGTAGATACCTGGACTACTACAGTGGTAGCAGTCCCAACATCCTATCTACAATATCATATCATGGCGGCCTGGTATCACAACTGTAGACATATGGCATACTTACCAAACACTATTCTATCCATCATGATTATATTAGTCTAATACCATATAAATAAGAGTTTAAAGTGTTTACAATTGAGGTCCTTTATACTACGATTGAAATTTCTTCCTAAAACTATTCTAGAACTATATATGCAGAAATTTAGTTATGTACAGTACAAACGCTCACTACCATCTATCTACCATGATCAGGCAAATACTACATGTAGATACATTCAGGGAACTCACAGTACAAATAGTAACAACCCTCTATCCACCAAGATCAGCTTGGCCTTAGTACTACAAATGTAAACATCTAGTATACTTGAAAATGCAAACACTCACACAATAAGATAATGCAATTTACGATTTTAAACAAATTTTACCTCAAATGTCAAAGTGATATTGTCCAATTTCAACCATAATTAGAATCAAAATTAATTTATGATCGTTCTTACGTTTATATATATTCCCAGTTACCTTTGTGACCTTTTAGTTGAGATTCTGTGTAGAATTCGAATGGCAAATAAAGGTCGCTGGGCAGATCTTGAGGTCCATGTAATCGAGGACTACACCTGCTATTGAAATCGTCGCAGTATCCAAGACAACGACTTTCTGCTGAGAAAACATGCATGTGACGATTAAAGATACAATTAAACCCATCTATAGTGAACCTTAATGGTCTGAACCTGTGGTTCACTATAGCCATGGTTCGTTATAGCCATAGTTTACAGTATCATAAATTAAAAATGTGGATTATTTCAGGATCGTTAAAATAAAGGTTCGCTATATCCCAGGTTTGTTTTAGCTGGGTTTCACTGTATGGGGGGAATAAGAAACAGAACTATTTTGCAGAACTATTAATCTGCTTATGTTTTTTCTTATTTGTTTAATTCACATTTTTATTCAATGCTCTTTTTCTTAATTTTTTATTTTCTTTTCGACAATTCTGTTACCTACTCTATTACAATATGAATTATTGTAGTTTCACGCACAATTATCCAGATCGGATATAGCGTGTCTTGTTTGCAACTGGTAATAAATAAATTTGGCAGAAATATGAAGATATTATTATGAAACATTTAATAAGAACCTATCATATCCGTGTCAGAAGCTATTATAGGCACTATAAGAATATTGAAGGAATCTTGGAATGGCGTGGCTTGAGCACTCCATGGTGGAAACACAAACACAAATAAAGAAGCAAAAAGAGAAAACATACAGACGGTCAAATTAATATCGCTTTTTCTTTTGGTAGAATTAATTGTGTAATTATAACTTAAGTGCTTAAGTCTGTTTCTTAGTCAATTCTTTAGTTAGTATGCAATTCCCAATAGCCCTCTTCTCTTTTGTCAATGTTACTTTTAATGAATTCTGTCTTATATTTATATTTTAAATATAGCTTTTATATTTTAGAATGCAAATCATTTTTGTTTAGTTCATTTCTAGTAGAATATTAGAAGTGGATTTATATATATATTTTACTTACGTCAGTTATTCATCCTTTTCGCAAATATTCTGTTCCACATATATATTTCAAAAAGAAATATCGTTATAATCTTTAGATAAAAAACAATTTTTTATTCAAAAGATTCTCTGTTTGACTGTGTAGAAGATATATAGAACAAATGAATAATCAAAATATATCCTGGTAATTGGCGTTCGACGCTCAAGGCGAGAACCCGGGTTATGGCTAATTCTCTCTACTCATAATGTATTTAGGAATATTTATATAAAATTGGAATATAGGATTCACTAATAATGTCTCTGTTTATTTATAACGATACTAATTATTCCAATATTTTCATAATTCGAAATTCTGAAAGAAAGATTCCCAGCATAGCGTTCGTTGTAAATTGAAACGAGCGAACAATAATGACAAATAAAGAGAAAGAACCTTTCTATTGGAAATCGAAAAAAGGAAGAAAACCTTTTAAATGAATTTAGGAATCAATAGAAGGAAGAAAAATTTTTGAGCAAAGCGACATCGAGGTCTATTTGTCTAACCATGTTGAGTCTATCAAAACATTCAGATTCGTATTTGTATATGGCGAAATTCGATTTTTGCATCTGTCTTGTGTTTGGATTGGAGAAAATGCTTCTTTCTTTTCTCCATGTATATATATTTTAATATATTTTATTGTCTGTGATTTATATATATTGTGAAAATATATATATATTGCCTATGAATATTTATTTTAAATAGTTTGTCATTTCAGCATTATTTAACATTAACTTCAGTTCAGTTGAATTTAATCGTTTGTTTGAATTGGAGTTGTTCTCCTTTGTTTAAATTCTTCAGATGTTGGGTTGCTTCTATAAAACTTCTGTTTAAATACGATGTAGAGGTGTTTAATACTCTTCTAGGTAAAGTTAAGTGTCTATTGTTAGTTTCATGGTAGTTCTGTATATTTAGTGTCTACCAAATTGAATGCTTGATAGATCCTTCTAATGGCCATTGTATGTGCTTAAATGTATTTAGGCTCCACTTACTATTGTCGAAATGATTGTGCGGTATATTATTCGTTTCTGACAATTATTTTCAATTCTTTATGATATATATTGTGCCCCCTATATATACTATATTCTATATACTTATATTTGTTGGATCCATTTCGCCTTTTCGGCTTCATCTTTTGGTGAATCTTGTACTAAAAAATGTGCTAAAGCTTCTCCTTCAAGCAAAGAAAGGATTCTAAATTCCCAACCAGCACCATCTTCAACTGCGATATAGAAGAATAATTTTTTTTTTTTAAATCGCGGATATGTCGCAATTAAATATACCGAAGCTTGATGGCAACAATTTTGCTAGTTGGAAATTTAGAATCCTTTCTGTGCTTGAAGGAAAAGCTTTAGCACATTTTTAGTACAAGATTCACCAAAAGATGAAGCCGAAAAGGATCCAACAATATTTTTATAATATTCATATTTTGTACTTATAAATAGGTATGGCCACCTCTTACTATTGTGAAAGAGATTTTGCGTCATATCTCTCTTTTATCTTCATTTTAATCTTATTATTTATATTTTTTATTAATTTATAAATATATATTGTATTTAACCTTATATAATCTTATATGAAAAAACGAAAGAAAAAATAAAAGATAAAAAGATCAGATGTTGAAATCAATAATAAAAATGGCATATCCTGACCAGGAGCACATGTGCTTTACAGAAGGCAGAGCGCCATCTGGTGGAACAGAAATTAACTAAACATTGATTTAGCCTGTTCCCTGATATTTGGCCAACCCGACGCTTGGCTCCACGCTGACGAGCGCCAAAAAGCGCGAAACGCGTTCGTGGATGGGTTTTCTTGATTTATCAAGAAATTGGGTTGGCCAAATATCAGGGAACAGGCTAAATCAATATTTAGTTGATTTCTGTTCCACCAGATGGCGCTCTGCCTTCTGTAAAGCACATGTGCTCCTGGGCAGGATATGCCATTTTTATTATAATCTCATATGAACGATGTAATATAAGTGATTCAAATCTCAATCTCCCTCGTTCTTTTCTGACAATCGTTTTCAATTGTCTTATGGTATGTTAACGCAAAATTAAATAAATTACTCTCTATGGTATTGTATCCCCTCTATATTAGTTACTATATAGATTGTAATAATATGCATTGTTTATAATAATAAATTATTAAAGTATTAAAGAATAAAAAATAGACTTGTGGTACCCACTCTCTTTACTAATTTTGAAGAGATTGTGTGGTGACATTTTCTGACAATTATTTTTCCATTCTTTACGGTATGGATTGTGCCGTCTATGTATTTAAATAATTGGTGGGTTGCTGTTTAACTAATTGTTTTCAATTATTATCAAATTGTTACCTTCTGTTTATTTTTTCTATTCGGAGAGATAATATATATCACGTTCATATGTAATCACGTTATAAATAGGTTGGGCTTTTAATGTGGTTGAAGCTGAAGCCGCTTGAAGCCAATCGTGCATGCGTCTCTGATGCATTGTTCAAACAAACAAACAGACTTGTGGAATAATGGTCGCCTCTCCCGGCAAAATTGATGTTGAACCAAGATTCATCCATAGACCATCTCCGCAAACTAGAGGATACAGAACGGTGACAAAGCCACAACACCAACTTTGGCAAACTGAGAAGCGCCAACCTAGAGACCGTTGTTTCGGGCTAATGGCCCTCGTCAATCTAAGGCGGACATTTCGTGAGATCCAAAAAGGATTCAATGAAATCTCTACAAACTTCCAAAGAGCTGTATAGCTAGTAAGAAGAGCTAGGCCAAATCTATGGCCAAAATATCAGGTCCTTGTTATATTATTTAATTGACAACCTCCGCCTAGAAAAAGTAATAAATTATAAAAATAAAGATAAAAGGAAATTTTTAAAAACATGTAAGAAGCTCTCAGAAACTAGTGTATATTTCAAAAATAAGATTATATATGCATTGAAGGGTTTCACAAGATAACCATAATAATGGAATGGAATCATTAAAACACGTCGTTGGGCAAGTCGTGGATTAGTTCTAGGGTTATAGCCATAAGAAGGTGTTTTATGGGTAGAAGAGGATTATCTCTAATATTTCATCTTTCGCCTTTTTCCCATCTACGCTCGACGTCTTCAAAGGTCTCTATAAATCCTGAAAGCTCAGCGGTAATGGCACCATTGGATAAACACCAGAAGTCTGGGCAGAGATAAAGTGAAATACAATAAAAATTACAAGACAGGGAGAATAATTTATTTAATTTATTAAAACGATTGAACAAGCTTTCAGCTAAATCACTCTTCTGCAGCTACAATATTGTACCAGTATAAGGGCGTTTTTCCCTAAAGCTTGTACATATGTTTGTTTATAATGGAATAAACTCTTTTCCTGTTTTTTTTTTTTTTGTTTCTTCTATCAACGAATAGGGAGATTACCACCGTATTAATGAAGTGAAATGTGGGTTGTGATAGATGTATGTATGTATGTAATAATGCGTTGGGATCCTGTCGACTCTCTGTAATAATGTGTTGAGGTTTGGTAAGCCTGTTGTAGAACCTCGTCGACTCTCGCTATAAGTTGTGGCAACCGAGGGTCAAACCTGTAGTAACCGCGAGGGACAGTCAGGGGTGGAGAGTTTTCCAGTACCTCGCTGCACCTTGTAGGATCTTTAACAGTTCTCACAGGGTACAGGCAGTCGTGGTCGAGGCAGAGTGGAAAACTGGGGATGTCCACACACACAAAACGAAGAGACACAGTTGAAAGAAAGTTCCTTGAATAGATAAAAAGCGAGCCAAGAGCAAAGATGGAGATCGAGAAGTTTTCTTACTGTTTTACATCGTCGATGAGTTGGTGACAACCGGCGACAAGGGGTGACGCTGACCGGGACTGACTAGAACTGAAAATGGCTGTTGCTACGTGGGGTCCTATTTAAACAACTTTTTTGGACCAGGAAGGGGACCAGGAAGTATTGCCTTTCTGCACGTGTCCACACTGGCGCCTGTCTGGGCTTCCATCTAACTTTAGAAGTTACATTGTGATTCGCTCAATCTTGCTCTTAACTCAGTTTTTAATCTATTATATATTTTTATTTATTCATCCTCAGTACATTACATATGGGGATGCAAGGAGACATGTCAATTATGCATATAATTAGTTATAAATCTGCAATTAGTTCTATATACAACATGACAATCTTGTTATAAAGATTATAATATATAGGGTTGTTGGTTTAAATTATCATATGTATGTATGTGAGGTATGTCATAATTTGTATAATTCCCAAGATGTATAATTTATTTTCATCATAATAAGTATGTCAAAATGTAAATACAAATTAATCCATCTATAAATATGTACAAAATAAACGCGGGAGCCAGCGCGCGCGGGCGAATGCTACGGCGCGCCGCCGCGTGCGCGCGCTCACGAGTGTGGAAGAAGTTTTTTTTTTCGAAGCTTACATGCACAACGGCTGCGCCCTTCCATTCGACCACGATAAATACGACATATATATATATATATATATATATATATATATATATAGTGTGTTCAGATATAATGAAAATGGCAGTAATAATAGAAATGATAAAAAGATAGGGGAATATTAGAATAGTGATATTGAAGAAAGAGTTTTTTTTATTATTAGTTATCATACATACAGTTGTATTAAGACCCCCCCCTCACCCGGTCTTATACAGATTCACCACAGGAAAGAATCATAGATGGAGCTCCTATACTCCAGACAGCACAGAACCCAACAACAGCCTTTAGGTCCAACGGATGTCCAGTGGCCACACATTCTGAACTTGGTCAAATACTTTAATATTTTATTTAGTTAGCAGATTAGTATAATGACCAAGAATTTTCATTGCATTTATGTGTGGGAAAAACCAGGATCAATGATCCAACCCGAAAGAAGCAGCTTGTCAATCAAATCCTTATTTTTGACTCTCGGGTTCTTTAATTCAACTCAAACATGTTTTTAAATCTGTAATTACAAAGTCAAACTTCTTTCAACATGTGAACCAACATGCGCTTACAATATAGGTAGGCAGTCACAACATATATATATGTTGAAGACCTAATGAACTAATTATGCCTTGATTAGCTAGCGTTATTTTAGAGATGGTTTTAAGTGTTGAAATTGAACGGTATTTGGAAAGATTTAAATATAAAATAAAAATTCAAAACTATTATAGACGCGTATGATTCTATAATAGTTTTGAATTTTGATAACAGATGGCGCGCTAATGCATCATAATATAATTGTTCTAATAAAAGACACAAATCGATATTTGCGGAAGAGCGATTGCTCGAAGAATATTATATATTTATAATCATATGTAATTCTACTGTCCTTAAAGTTTATGTCTATAGTTCATCTAAAATACCCATTCCAAGAGTCTAGCATCAGTATCACTATAAAATGAAGTTCCAAAAATGCAATATAACAGCGGTATGGTAGATTAAACTGGCGAAACCGCTGGGTGGGTTCACCACTGATGAGTCAGGCCCTCCCATTAATTTTTCCATTGCAGCAAGGGCAGTAGAAATTATTTAATTTTAAAAACAGAATCATACGCGACGCGCTAATGCATCAAAATATAAAATATTTATATAGGTTTAGTTCATGCGCTCTTGCGGTCGTATTTAAACCTTCTAAACCAATCTCAGAGCAATGGTAGACAAAGCTATAGATCCCAGGTAATCACCCAGAACGTGCTGGGTAGAATCTCTGAGAGAATCAACCAAGTAATTTAGAGAACGATAAGACCCGGGAGATAGGGGAAAGAAGAGAACCAGACGAAAAGAAAATTGAAGCAGCAGACGGTGTCGTGTTGCTTCCCGCCACAATTTACGGAAATCCCGCAAGAAATGAGTCAGCCACATTCCTATGCCATCCGAAACTTGAGGATTAGTCAAGACAGCATCAAGATACGCAACTTAAAATCTTTCCAATATTTTGTTTATAATTTGATTGTGAGTTATTCCTATGAATATGTTATGGTCATGTCTGTTAACGTCATTGGTCTGATTATTCATGGTATTCACACAGAGGTTATCTGCAAGTGTTATGCTTTACATATTAAGTTAGTAATATTTATCGAGAGATAATTCAATAGTGGCATTATTTCTATAAAAATTGCTTAAAATCAATAATAATGATAATTAGTTATATGTGAGATTATTACCTGTGCTCTCCGGGACCCCGGGGTATATTTTTTCTGTTTTTATGTCTTTGCTTTCTGAGAACCTCCCGAGTTATCTTTTGGGTAATTATGTATGTTCTCTCAGGAAACCCGAGTAATCTTTTTCTGTGGTCTCTCTCTGTTCTCTTTTGAAATCCTGATTATCTATTTATATGGATAGAATTGAATACTAGTATAATTCCTGACTTGAAACTAAGCTTTGTTGATGGAATTCTGCAAGCTATATCGAAAATATGATGTGGTTATGACTGTTCTGTGCCTACTGGAAACTTTCCATTGTTATAGCTTTGCCTAACGTGACCTGGGTATAAATTCAAAGGTTATTGCTATTTTCAAGATAATCTGGGTATATCTTGCCATGGTTATGTCTTTGCCCACTGGGAACTGGATATATATTTCATGGTAATGTCTGTGCCTACTGGAAACCGGGTATATCTTTCCATTGTTATAGCTCTGCCTAACGTGACCTGGGTATAAATTCAAAGGTTATTGCTATTTTCAAGATGATCTGGGTATATCTTGCCATGGTTATGTCTTTGCCCACTGGGAACTGGATATATATTTCATGGTAATGTCTGTGCCCACTGGAAACCGGGTATATCTTTCAATTGCTATTGCTTTGCCTAACGTGACCTGGGTATAAATTCAAAGATTATTGCTATTTTCAAGATAATCTGGGTATATCTTGCCATGGTTATGTCTTTGCCCACTGGGAACTGGATATATATTTCATGGTAATGTCTGTGCCTACTGGAAACCGGGTATATTTTCAATTGTTATGGCTTTGCCTAACGTGACCTGCGTATAAAGTCAAAGGTTATTGCTATTTTCAAGGTGACCTGGATATATCTTTTTATGGTTATGTCTTTTCCCACTGGGAACTGAATATATATTTCATGGTAATGTCTGTGCCTACTGGAAACCGGGTATATCTTTCAATTGTTATGGCTCTGCCTAACGTGACCTGGATATAGAAACAAAGGTTATTGCTATTTTCAAGATGATCTGAGTATATCTTGCCAAGGTTATGTCTTTGCCCACTGGGAACTGGATATATATTTCATGGTAATGTCTGTGCCTACTGGAAACCGGGTATATCTTTCCATTGTTATAGCTTTGCCTAACGTGACCTGGGTATAAATTCAAAGGTTATTGCTATTTTCAAGATGATCTGAGTATATCTTGCCATGGTTATGTCTTTGCCCACTGGGAACTGGATATATATTTCATGGTAATGTCTGTGCCTACTGGAAACCGGGTATATCTTTCCATTGTTATAGCTTTGCCTAACGTGACCTGGGTATAAATTCAAAGGTTATTGCTATTTTCAAGATGATCTGAGTATATCTTGCCATGGTTATGTCTTTTCCCACTGGGAACTGGATATATATTTCATGGTAATGTCTGTGCCTACTGGAAACCGGGTATATCTTTCCATTGTTATGGCTTTGCCCAACATGACCTGGGTATAAATTCAAAGGTTATTGCTATTTTCAAGATGATCTGGGTATATCTTGCCATGGTTATGTCTTTTCCCACTGGGAACTGGATATATATTTCATGGTAATGTCTGTGCCTACTGGAAACCGGGTATATCTTTCCATTGTTATTGCTTTGCCCAACATGACCTGGGTATAAATTCAAAGGTTATTGCTATTTTCAAGATGATCTGGGTATATCTTGCCATGGTTATGTCTTTTCCCACTGGGAACTGGATATATATTTCATGGTAATGTCTGTGCCTACTGGAAACCGGGTATATCTTTCAATTGCTATTGCTTTGCCTAACGTGACCTGGGTATAAATTCAAAGATTATTGCTATTTTCAAGATGATCTGGGTATATCTTGCCATGGTTATGTCTTTGCCCACTGGGAGCTGGATATATATTTCATGGTGATATCTGTGCCTACTGGAAACCGGGTATATCTTTCAATTGCGATGGCTTTGCCTAACGTGACCTGCGTATAAATTCAAAGATTATTGCTATTTTCAAGATGATCTGGGTATATATTGCCATGGTTATGTCTTTGCCCACTGGGAACTGGATATATATTTCATGGTAATGTCTGTGCCCACTGGAAACCGGGTATGTATATTTCATGGTAATGTCTGTGCCTACTGGAAACCGGGTATATCTTTCCATTGTTATGGCTTTGCCCAACGTGACCTGGGTATAAATTCAAAGATTATTGCTATTTTCAAGATGATCTGGGTATATATTGCCATGGTTATGTCTTTGCCCACTGGGAACTGGATATATATTTCATGGTAATGTCTGTGCCCACTGGAAACCGGGTATGTATATTTCATGGTAATGTCTGTGCCTACTGGAAACCGGGTATATCTTTCCATTGTTATGGCTTTGCCCAACGTGACCTGGGTATAAATTCAAAGGTTATTGCTATTTTCAAGGTGGCCTGGATATATCTTTTCATGGTTATGTCTGTGCCTACTGGGAACCGGGTATGTATATTTCATAGTAATGTCTGTGCACATCGGGAACCGAGTATATCTTTCCGTGGTTATGACTGGGCCCACCGTGACCTGCATATAACTTTAAAGGGTATTGCTGTTCCCAAGGTGACCTAAGTATATATTTCCATGGTAATGTCTCTCTGTTCCCAATGAGAGCCGGGTATATCTTTCCATGGTTATGTCTTTGCCCACCGTGACCTGTATATATATTACATTCCATTGTTCCTTCACATCGGGAGCCGAGTATATCTTTCAGTGGTTTGTTCCCACCAATAACCAATTTATTCAAAGTAAATATTCAGCATAAGACTTCCCGATTGCCATAGTCCCGTAGACATGATCACGAACACTATATAGGCCTTTAAAACACCAATCCGTAACAATCAATGTGATATAAGGGGTCGATGGAAGGATGGTCTAAACCGTTGGTTTTGGATCGCTACGACCCGGGTTCGATTCCCGCATTGGGCACTTTTTTCTGATTAAAAAAAATGCTCCAATGGCCCCCGATTCTTGCAAAAGTCCAACCCCACCAGCGAGTGCAAGTAACCAAACGGGGCTCTGGCACATTTGTAAGTGCAAAGTCGAACTGCTTTTCACATGTGTAAACATGTGGTGCACTTACAGTAAAAGCAATCGCTAACTACCCACCATGATTATCATGGCATATACCACGTGTACTAGGGATGGGCAATAATAATAATGTGATATAGGAAGTATATAATGTAAACTCTGGTAAAATTCTGGCATAGATCCAACAACAATGATACAAAAATTCAGACCATAAAATCCCATTAATTAATCTCACATGTTTAATTAAACAAATAGAGGCTGGAGGCGTCGCTGAGAATTTATTGTTACACCATTGTTAAACGCTTTATTTAATAATATTATCTATTATAAAGCTTGTCATAAAACTTGGTTTTTGTGTTTATAAAATGATGTATGCATTCATTCACGCATATATTTGCTTGTATTAATCAGTTCAAGCATATATATTCGTTAATAGAATGATTTTTAGTTTTGTTGAAATATAACAATAGGATATGATATTAATAACAATTTTATAAAAGGTACAAGGTACTTGTAGCAAAATATAACGACCATTGAAGAGGGCTGTCTTATTAGACTTTATTCGCAAGCTCTTTCGGGCGCATGGGTCCTCTTACAAGCTTTACAATGACAGAAAGAAAGCCTGTAGAAGGACATCCGAAAGCTTGCGAATAAAGTTCTTATAATATACCCCACTTCAATGGTCGTTATGTTTTGCTATTTTTATTCGAAGAGTTTAATTCAGTCGACAAGGTACTTGTATTTCCATTAAAATTTCGGCACAGGTATGAAATAAAGACTCGTATTAGAGACCAAAAAAATTATAATTCAAGACCTAAGAAAGGAAACCTCCATGCGCATCAATACAATGGTATAGGTGCGCATTGACGTCCAACTTTTTTTCAAACCATTGCAGAATTTCAGGGATTTTTATATCATAATTCCTCATGCCACGAATTTCTGATCTTCAAATAACATTAAGAACCGTTCAGTTTATATTTTATCTTATAGATTGGCGCTCTGTCACTGGAAACAACTTAAAAAGGTTTCTGATATTCAAATTAACGATTGCGCGCGCATTTATAGGAAGAGCCTACACCTATATGATTTAGACATTTTCATATTCAATATAAAGCTCATAAAGGCCATAGAAATGGTGTTTTCCACCAAAACAATGCTCCTGCACACAAGTTGATGGATAATTGCGCTCCAGGGGCCTGGGTTATCCTTATTTCTCTTATTTGATAGATACAACGGCTAAACTGCACGAATTTCCTGTTCGAACTGTTCAAATTCCTACCTAATTACCATATTTACCTCCCAGTAACTACTTCAACCTGTAAAAATGACTTAGGATCGGCTTATTTTAGGATATAATGAGGTGATATAAGGCCTTCAACAAAACCTAAATAATGACTCTAGAACATCGCTGGTCATAGTTTGTAGATATCGAAGATGTTGATGGTATAGATAAATATACATTTACCAAGAATAATCTCTTTCAAATGTCGTTTTACAATCATAAGCTGCATTGTATTGTATTATAAATTACTTTATATAATATTTACGAACGGAAAAATATGTCCAGGGTAGCCTAGCGGACATGCATCTGCCTGGTAAGCGGAACACTGTGGGTTCGATTCCCATCCCTGGATACTTTATTTTTCCGTTTATCATTACTCTTCAAAATTCATCCTTTCATACTTCATCCCTAAGGTTAGAAATAATCGTTATTTCTCCTTAAAATAAATTTCGATTTTTCTTTTAAAAGAAACACATGCGGAATAATTTTCAAATGTCGTTTTACAATCATAAGCCGTATTATATTGAATTAATAATCTCTTTGTTTTTCTTCGAATAAATTACACGTTTATTTTATCATATAAAATAACCTACTCTGTCTTTATTTTTTAGAAAAAATGTTTTTAACTTTATCTTTTCGCTCACATTACTTATTAATTTATTTTCTTCGTATAAGAATTAGGTCTTTTTGAACAATTGAAATGAGTCTTATTTTTGTTTTCTCTCCTTTCTTACTTTCTTAGATCTTTCAATATTGGAAATTTTAACTTCCAATGCAGGTTTTATGTTTTAACCTTTGGTATTTTTAAAAATAGAGAACCCCCTCCCCGAAAGAGCTCTTTTCAGGAAGATATATGTGATTGATATTCGTAGTGTGTATATGAAATAAATAGAATATAATTATATTTTAAAACAGTCTGAAATTTAGTATGGCCTTACTTACAATAGAAATGTATTCGTCACAGTGATCATCGGCTCTGTTTTCAAGAGGAAGTTTGTACTATAGCATGTACGTCATGGTTTTATAGGATTTGGAGGCGTCAACAGTCAAACCTTCAGTGTTGGAAAGTTTTTTTTTAAATGTCTTCATAGCAACTTGATATAAACGTCGCTTGGCAACGCTAACCCTAGCGCGTGTCGGCTGCAGCAAAAAGTTTCTGAGAATTGAACTGGGTTGACAGGTCCCTCAGTTTACCAAGTTGTTAGTTTAAGGCCATTTTTAGGACACTAGAATCCTGAATCAATAGTCAATAATGCCGCAACAGGGTCAATGTATGGCCCAATTAAAAGTCCCTTGCGTTCGTTTTAGACAGGTGTTGTTAGCTGCTTCTTTTTGGTTTGATCAACCCCTTGTGGTGTTAAAGAATTTTTGTATCTATAAAATTCTTAAAATCCTATCGCTAATTATAGATATCCTTTCTCGGAAAATATGAAAATATCGTTAAAATCAATATTGTCTGAAATCTCTCGAGCTATACATACATTCTTCTGTATAAAGGTAAATAAAACTCCACCGATATACCTTATGGTAATAGAACAGATTATAATTATCAGCCATATAATATAAAAATAATGATTTAGACATTTATAAGGTATTCAAGATAATATTAAGAATATAGTAATAGAAAAAATGAAATTCAGTGATAGGTACTCATTGCTCTCATAATTAAAGCATTAGGGAACGGTTCTTTTTAGAAAATTAATATCAAATTATAAAATAAATACAAATAACAGCTCTCTTTATGTAGATCTAACACCTGGATACTGATTGACAAGAATTCAGACATAACCTATTAGCTTTCAACGTGTAATTTGTGACATAAATGAAAAAGATGAGCTCTAGAAATGAAATTTTGTTGTGAAATATTATAAAGAGAGCACATTTAGAATACCAAGATAGATTGATTACTGATCGATTGCCCAGCATTTCAAGATTATAGAATGAAGAATGAACTAGTTGTTTGTGAACTTAACGATTTGATTTCCGATAAAAAAATCATATTTAAAGTTCAATTCATTTTGTAAATACATTCTAAACTTTCTACAAAATCTGGATCTCTAATGTTTTCATGCGTTGAATAATGTAAATAACTTATGTAAAAAAACTTTTCTCCTTGTTTGGCGCAAGTATCCCTTGCGGGATATAGCGCTTTGGAAATAAAATTATTGAAATTGTAATTAGGTAACATTCAGTATTCTTGCAAAATAGGGAGTAAGGGAAGAGGAATCAAGCTACTAGAGGATATCTAGGCTCTGATTTCCGAGATCACCATCCATCAGAAGCTAAGAAACTGAGCTTACCAATATAAGAAATCAATTAGATAATTTCTAAAGTAATATTGTTTCCAAATTATTACATTCTAAAAGAGTGTGTATCTCTCACTTTAAAATGTATTAGAATATTTAATATTTTATCTCAGTACACAACGTAATGGTGGTGAAAAAGAATATGCTATAACTTGTAATTCGGCTAATTCGACCGATTTCATTGGTCCTCTCGTAAGATGCTATGGATTTGAAGCCGTCTCTGTACTGATGAGGGCCATTGCAGGCAATCCCGTGTGGATCTCATGGAATAAAGCCCGCCATGGATTAATAGGGGCTTGAGAAGGTAAGGTTTGGAAATTGGCCATATAAGAGGGACAAATTTACATATTTTTCTTCAGAAAGGATTTTGATGAAAAAAATAAAGACTTTCTATCCTCAATATAAATACTACTATCAATAATATAAACAAAGTGTTTTCTCTTGAGTCTGTACACTCAAACATACTGTCGAAATTTTTTGTATTAAACCTTTACTCGTATATAGAGTAAGGCTTCAAAATTGATCAGATGAAGGACAAAGTTACATATTTTTCTCCAGAAAACAATATGATAAAAAACCAAAGACTTTCTATCATCAACTATCAATAATATAAACAATGTGTTTTCTCTTGAGTCTGTACACTCAAACATACTGCCGAAACTATCTGTATTAAACCTTTATTCATATATAGAATAAGGCTTCAAAATTGATCTGATTAAGGACAAAGTTACATATTTTCTCCAGAAGGATTATGATAAAAGAAATCAAAAAATTTCTATCATCAATCCGAATACTACTACAAACAATATAAATAATGTGTAATAATACATCAGCGGGCCATCTGTTATTAGAATTGGAAACTATTATAGACGTGTATGATTCTTTTCCAAATTAAACAATTTCTACTGTCCTTACTGCAATGAAAAATTAATGGGAGGACCGTAGAAATTGTTTAATTTGGAAAAGAATCATAAGCGTCTATTATAGTTTCCAATTCTAATATATAATGTATAAAACAACACTTGAAGTTACACCGCATGAGTTTCTTTTCAATGAAAAATCAGAATTTATTTCAAGGTGAAATATTAACTATTTCTAACCTTTTTAGATGAGGTATGAAAGGGTGAATTATGAAGAGTAATGATGAACGGAAAATAAAAGTGTCCAGGGATGGAAATCCCGTTCATCATCACTCTTCATAATTCACCCTTTCATACCTCATCCAAAAAGGTTAGAAATAATCAATATTTCACCTTGAAATAAATTTTTATTTTTCATTGAAAAGTAACTCATGCGGTGTAACTTCAAGTGTTGTTTTACAATCAAAAGCCGCAGTGTATTATATAAATAATGTATGTTTGCTTGAACCATGTACGCTCAAACATACTTTCGAAACTATCTGGATGATCCAAGAAATAAGATGAGTTCTAGGAGGAGTCGCTGCCATAGTGTAAATCTAAGAATATGTAAATATAGAAACGAAATAACGCACCAACGAGCATATCTTGAGTTACCAAAATGTTTGAGATAAACATATTAACAATTTTTACCATCATTTCTACTGATGATAATAAACGTTTGCTAAACCAATATAATTCGAGTAAACATTCATTAACTCAGGCAGATATCGGGCGAAGCCAGTCTATTCAGCTAGTGTCGAATATCTCTCAGACAGATCATTATAGATGATTATCCTTATCAATGATTATAATGATTTGTTATCTGTTTACTTTAGGAATATCCGTTATTACGGCTTTTATAAATAACTATTGCGTTAGGGTTTTTATTTTTATAAGTGTTGTTGTTTCTTAACCCCTTGTGTAAAGATTACACGCATTCCATGATTTCATGATCTTATGGAATGGGGTATAGGGGTGCAGCTTTCGTTGATCATGGCACCATGGCACACTTTGATGAAAGTCTGACTTTGCCTGATTTTTATAAGTAACTATATTATAGGTCTTAATTTTTATAAGTAACTATATTAAAACCTCTGTTTGTGTGTACGTAGCTAATACACACGCACTGAATAATATTATAGTATGAACCTTTTGAAAAAGAGAGGTAAAATTTCTGTTAGAATCATAAAATCACTTAAAAACACTATAACAGCTGCGTTAATAATTCAACAATATCTCTTTCACTACTTACAACATGTTTACAAAAAAAAACCTATCAACAAAGAGTTCAAATTACAATGATATTTAAAACAATAGAAAAAATAAAAGATAAGTGGGTCAGGTGTTGATATTAAAAATAAAGAAGACATCTCCTGACCACGAGCACATGTGCTTTTTAGATGGCCGAGCACCATCTAGTGGAGCAAAAATAAACTAAACGTTTATTTAGCTTGCTCCGAGATATTTGGCCATTCCAATTTCTTGATAATTTCGTGGATGGCTTTTCTTGATTTATCAAGAAATTGGGTTGGCCAAATATCTCAGAGCAAGCTAAATAAACGTTTAGTTTATTTTTGCTCCACTAGATGGCGCTCTGCCATCTAAAAAGCATGTGCTCGTGGTCAGGAGATGCCTTCTTTATTTTTAATGATATTTAAGTAAAACAATTTTTCTGGCAATTGTATCGGTCTGGTAGATCAATTTGGTGAACCCGCTAGGAGGTTTCACTATTGATGATCCGAACCTTCCGAATATTTTCTATCTTACTTTTATAAATTATAGAAAATTGTTTTTAAATATAATAAAACAAAATAATTAGCTCTATAATAGTGATAATTAAATTCTCATTTTCACAAATGTATGTTTTCAGGCCTCATTGTTGTGAAATATAATACACAATATAGAAAGCGTCGGTGAACGAGTGGGTAACTCCCTCGATTCCCGACAGCCATGAACCGGGATCTAATCCCGCGTTAACATTTTGTTTATTATGTAAATAACCTTCACATATTATTCATTGTTACAATTATCATAAACTAGGTTGCTCTTGTTGAGCGTAACCTAATAAAGTGATTTTGGAATACACAATATTTCTTATTTGACAAAAAAAGACCTATTTTAAAGACCATTTCTATGTAAAAATCACAATTCACACACATATATATAATATATTTGTCAATATATAGTGAGAGACTGTGTGTTTGAAAATTTTAGGGAAAACAGCTTTACACGTAGATAACTAACAGTGTGGTTTAAAAATTACACAACTCCTATATATATTTCAGTTTTTTTCCCCCATCGAAGAAATGTGCGAATTTGTATATAACAAAGACACCCATGTAAAATTCAATAATTTTGTAAATTCATTTTAGATTTTCTTTTCTGTTTGAGAAACCAGCCTTTCAGTTTTAATTTTGTTTTCTGTCTTGTTTATTGAATTGTATATAAAATGAATTGTATATAGGTTGATAAAATGTATTTAGGCGAAAGTATCCCAAGCTGGGATATCGCGTCCGATTTGTCAAATAAATATAAATCTCCTATATATATAGTGTAGCTACTACATGTATATATATATATATATTACTTATAAATATATTAAATAAAAGATAACACAATAAATAAACCATTTTTCTGAACTATATAAATACCTAGGTACAAAATCTTACATAGCGTAGAGGTAGTACGAAAAATCAACAGCCGCAAATATGATATTCTAATAAAATTCATAGTAAGTAAATATAATAAAAATTAATAAAATAAAATAAACTATAAAAAGATAGTTCTAACAATGATGCGGCAAGAATCAAAACACCGTTTCCCAACAATGAACTAACAATGGACAAATAATGTACAAGAAATCTCCAATCTTTCAACTAACAATGGTTTAACAATGGTCTGACAATGGTCCAACAATGGAAGGGCAATAAACTGACTCCGTTAGATAACCGCGGATGTTTGCAACAGGTGCGGATGGCGCTCAGCGCAGATGTCATTTATCTATGATATCATGACGACATTTTTACACTCCTTACCTTAACACATGTTATCACTATTTCAGAATCACATTTCACATTAACAATGAATATATATACTTCATAATAAACATTTTTTAATCATATTTTATCATAATTTACAAAATTATCTATAAATAACCACACATTATAAAAAAAGAAATAGTTTAAATACAATCCTCTATACAATATTTATCATTTGACTTTCTAATATGATTCTAAATGATATTGAAGAATTTTAAAAGACAATTTAAAAAAAATTCACAGTGATAAAGAAAAATCGATTATATACCTGTGTATTAGTGATAATCATACGAGTTGTGGGGGGGTTGTAAGGGATAGGATATTGGAGGGAAGGGTGAGCAAGTGTAGGCATGCTGAGGGCAGACAGAAGCTTGTATACTCACAGGCTCAACCAAACCGACCAGGACGACTCCAGCGCCCCTAGTGGGACAGTTCGGAAACACCCTCAGATCAATACACTCCGGAATCTGAATTAGTTGATTGTTTGCTGATGGGTTATTTGCACCCGAAACTATTTCATCACCCTCCGTTATCATCTAATATTTATCGTGGTCAAATTCAATTATTTCCATGTTGTCAGAAAAATTTAATGAATTTTATTTTATTTTTTTGGGAGAAAGGAGGGGGCACGGTATAAAAAATTCTCAAATAAAAAAAATCTTCTGTGTACAATAGCAAAAAAATATATAAATATAAAATGCTAATTTTTTTTTTTTACTTTTTGTTCGAGGAAGAATAAAGAACTGTGATTTTTTTTCAGTGATCTTTTTTCAGTTTTTTTTTCTTTGACTTTTTCTATTGAAGTTTTCCTTAATGACGAAATCTACCTAGATTGTCTTTTAAAATATTTAGAACCTAAATATAAAAAAAAAAAAATTATTCTCAGAGTGATGATTATAATATTTAAAATTTAAAATAGATTTTTTTTATAATAAATAAGTGCCAGTGAATTTAAGAATAAATATATTACTTTTCTATATGAAAAACATTAGCGCGTCATCTGTTGTGAGAATTCGATACTATTATAGACGTGTATGATTCTTTTAACAATTTATACTGCCCTTACTGCAATGAAAAAAAGTAATGGGAGGGACTGGCTCATCAGTGGTGAACCCTCCCAGCGGTTTCGCCAGTTTACCAAAGTATTTCAATATTAAATTAATGAAATATGTCAGTGTAATATAACCAATATATATTATTAAACCGCTAAATTTTCCTAATCTTGTAAAAGAGATCAAGTGCCTCAGAGATACCAATATTAACCTATAAAGTCAATATCGTTTTGAAAATAGAGCAATCCATAAATAAATCTTTAATTAAAAAGGCATATATTGGATCAAAATATCATTTATTGGTAGAATAAATCATATTTTGATCCAATATATGCTTTTTTAATTAGAGTCAATTTAGTTAATAAATATAAAACTATAGTTAAATCTGTCTATAGCGCCTCCTCTAAATAACACCATCCTCTCTATAGCGCCCGATTTTAAATACGTAGTACGATGCGATTTACATTAAAAGTGACCTGTCTATAGCATCCCCTCTCTATAGCATCCTATTTTGGTGAGTCCCAAGAGGGGGCGCTATAGACAGGTTTAACTGTATATGATAAATGAAGTTATTTATTTTGAAGCATAGCGATAATAAAAATAAGACATTTAGTCAAAATGAATAAAGATTAGAGAGGGAGGGGGGGACCCTGTTTAGAAAACAGGTAGATGTGCTCAGTTATTTTCTCGGCATGGAACTGAGGAGGGTTAAAGAAGACCCCTTCGTCTGGAGGAGGACTCTCTCACTTCTTCACGTTGCGGAAGAAATTTGTACATATATATCTGTATGAAAAAAAACGAAAGAAAAAAATCTATATTAATAAAATGCAAATTTCATAAGAGTACATCACTATAAACTTTCGTTACAATGCATCAATTTCAACCAAATTTTCAACATTTATGTAAAACGAGATGGAGCAGGTTTTGCTTAACATCAAAATATTTTTCCTAACTTTAAAATACATAACTTTGCTGTTATCGATAAAATACAAAAAAATTCAACAGAGTAAAAGTATTTATACTTTCAAAAGTGTTTACTTTCCGCTACTTTCCGCTACTTCGCCGTTTAAAATAACTGCTCTAATTCGAAATATTTGGTATGTTTTATTTGTGTTCACTCTATTTCTATTTATTTGAAGTATTATAATTTCCATGTTTCAAAAACCTATTTCAAAAAGGTTGTTAGAAATATGTAAGGCCTGAAATAGCTTTACATGCGAACATTATGATGCCAAGCGTAGCTTAATAACTGCTCTTGAAATATTTTGTATGTTTTATTTATTTATATATATATTTTCATTTCCATGTTTCAAAAACCTATTTCAAAAAGGTTGTTAGAAATATGTAAGGCCTGAAATAGCTTTACATGCGAACATTATGATGCCAAGCGTCGCTTAATAACTGCTCTTGAAATATTTTGTATGTTTTATTTATTTATATATATATTTTCATTTTTAGATTTAACTGATCTAATTCGCCGTTTAAAATAACTGCTCTAATTCGAAATATTTGGTATTTATTTATTGAAGTCCTTTTTTAAATTTTCTTATGGAGTTTTTTAATTATTGCTTTTATCTTTTAAATACAGTTTATTTATTATATTTTCTACATATATGGGTTGTATCTAAAAAATAGGTTATTTTTATTTTTAAATAAGCGAGGGATTTCTTTAACAGATTCATTTATTTGTCTTTTTGAGGTCCTTTTTCAAAATTTTATTTAAGTATTAAGTATTTTATTTAAGTATTTTATATTTAGATTATATATAGTTTTTTTTAACATATAGGGGTTGTATTTTGTATTTTAGAAAATTATTTCTATTTTTTTCCTCAAAAAAGCATGCTTTTTCATTGCCGTGTCCTGCGGTTGGTCTATTTTTGAGGCTTTTTAATGATAACTGGTTTTGTACATTAATTTTTTAGCTTTTTAATATTATGCTTTGAGTTTTTTTATAATCTTTTTAACATATCTGGAAGGTTATTTTGAAGAAAAAGCATGCTTTTTTCTTATTTGTTATTTTTCTTATTTCTATTTTTTTCCTCAAAAAGCATGCTTTTTCATTGCCGTGTCCTGCGGTTGGTCTATTTTTGAGGCTTTTTAATGATAAATGGTTTTGTACATTAATTTTTTAGCTTTTTTTTTTTTCAATATTATGCTTTTAGTTTTTTATAATCTTTTTAACATATCTGGAAGGTTATTTTGAAGAAAAAGCATGCTTTTTTCTTATTTCTTATTTCTTATTTCTATTTTTTTCCTCAAAAAAGCATGCTTTTTCATTGCCGTGTCCTGCGGTTGGTCTATTTTTTGAGGCTTTTTAATGATAAATGGTTTTGTACATTAATTTTTTAGCTTTAATATTATGCTTTTAGTTTTTTATAATCTTTTTAACATATCTGGAAGGTTATTTTGAAGAAAAAATTTAGGAATTTTGATTTTTACCTCAAAAAGACAGGTATTTTTTATGCTTTGTTTATAAATTGCTGGTTTTTAAGCTTTTGTTATTAATCTCAATATTTTTTTTCAGAATATGCCTCGCCGCAGCCGACCTTTAATTGGTAGGAATACGGCTGCTTCCAGGAGATATAGGAATGCTATAGCTATTGAGACACCACTTCAAAGTGAGACGCGTCGTGCGCTTCGCCGTCTTAGGTATTCTGAAGCCCGCGTCGCAGCTGCAAAAACTATGCAAGTTCCTGTTCAGCGTATTCAGCTTTGGACTCATAAGCCGTTTTCAGGTTTGCAGTATAATACCCATATTGATTATACAGCTGATTCATCTGTCGATATAGGCCAAATGTCTCGGGTATGCCAGTTTTGCTCTGCTTTGAGATTTAGAGATGAACCCTTTGGCCTCTGTTGTAAACAAGGTAGAGTTTCTCTACTTGCTATTGAGTCCCCTCCAGAACCTATTTTCTCTTTGCTCTCTGGCCTACATCCTCTATCGAAGTCCTTCTTGCTGCATATCCGTAGATATAACTCTATATTCCAAATGACATCTTTTGGTGCTAGACAAGTTGTAACTGTAAATATGCATATTTTGTGTGGTATTACAAAAGTTTCAATAAATACCTTTTTTAAATATTTTCTCTTCAAGCCCATCATACACCACACATGCTACATTTTTCACATGTTTCAATGTGTAGGGTTTTCAACCTTCATGGTAAGGTATTCTTACTTAAGAAGTATACTGTGTTAGAAAAATTTATGGTTTTTAATTATTGGTTATTTTATTGTGTTTATTTTACATACATGTGTTTATATTACATAGTATGTGTTATTTTTTGATAATTTGATTGGAAATATTAGTTTTAGCACAACTTGCTTCATACCGTAATGTTATATCTGTGTTGGCTTGCTGAACAATACTGCCCAACATGAATTTACCTATGTTTACCCAAATTACCATTTTAGCATAAGTATACATCTTGCACCTAATAAGAGACCTAAACAATGTGTGTAAGGTTGAACAAAGAGTGGTCTAACATACACATTGTTTCGGTTTCAGTGAACAAAGAGGTCAGTAAATTTTATTAGAAAAAAAAAAACTATTCCATGTAATGTAATAGAAACAAAATACGACCACTACGACCCGGGTTCGATCCCCGCATTGGACACTTTTTTCTGTTTAAAAAAAAAATGCTCCAATAGCCCCCCCGATTCTTGCAAAAGTCCAACCCCACCAGCGAGTGCAAGTAACCAAACGGGGCTCTGGCACATTTGTAAGTGCAAAGTCGAACTGCTTTCACATGTGTAGACATGTGGTGCGCTTACAGTAAAAAGCAGTCGCTAACTACCCACCATGCTTATCATGGCCTGTACCACGTGTACTAGGGATAAGCAAAAAAAAAAAACTAAAAAAATAATGAGGATTAAAGATTTTGATTTGTGTTGAAAATTTTGCATGCATTTCTCTATTTCTGTTCTTATCTTGCAAAGCTAATGGATTGTTTAGGTTGCTTATTTTTGACTCGCCAATTTGTTTAGTGATAAAGTGGTATAGCGTTCTTTTTCAGAGCATCACCCTACAAAAAAATTACCTGACCTTTCCTAATATTCAGATAGATTGATTATATCAACGTACTAGACTACAAACATTCCCTTGAGTAAAAACAATTATTTAAAAAAAAATCTTATCTAAATATATATCACTCGGGTAGATATGCACACGGGTCAATCCCGGGGCGAAGCCCGGGTCGGCGTCTAGTAAAAGATAAAAAGATCAGGTGTTGAAATCAATATTAAAAATGGCATATCCTGACCAGGAGCAACATGTGCTTTACAGAAGGCAGAGCGCCATCTGGTGGAACAGAAATCAACTAAACATTGATTTAGCCTGTTCCCTGATATTTGGCCAACCCAATTTCTTGATAAACCAAGAAAAGTCATCCACGAACGCGTGGCGCTCGTCAGCGTGGAGTAGGCTGTACCACTGCGACCAAAAATTATTTTTTGGTCCCAGTGGCTTCCTGAAAAACCAAGAAATGGGTATTATATCAATGAACAGGCTAAATCAATGTTTAGTTGATTTCTGTTCCATCAGATGGCGCTCTGCCTTCTGTAAAGCACATGTGCTCCTGGTCAGGATATGCCATTTTTAATATTGATTTCAACACCTTATCTTTTATATTTATTTTTTATTTCGTATTTTCATGTGCTAAGCATATTTACGCAAGATTGGCCTTAAATACCAATTTCTTGGTTTTTCAGGAAGCCACTGGGACCAAAAAATCTTTTTTTTTACATATAACATTCAAGATCTATACACTTTTTCCAGCGATGTTCTAATACTTTTATGCCCTCCAAAAAGAACGATGTTTCTAGTGACTCAAAAAATGAGGTTACAGCATCAATGACCTCTTCATCTGACCTAAAATGAATGCCAGAAAGTGATATTTTCAAATGAGGACATAGGTAGAAGTCAGACGGAGCTAGATCTGGTGAATAGGGTGCATGTGGTGAAAGTTCAAAGCCAGAATCATAAATAGCAGCCATGGCTTGCAGCGACCGATGACTCGGAGCATAGTCTTGATGGTAAACAATCTTCCTGGACAACTTTCCTCTTCTCTTTTCTTTAATAGCTTCTCGTAGTTGCTTCACCAGATTTGCATAATAATTGCCAGTGATGGTTTGACCCTTATTCAGAAGGTCTAGAAGAAGTACACCCTCGGAATCCCAAAAGACAGACACCATAACCTTCCCTGCTGATGGAACTGTCTTGGCTTTCTTGGGGGGAGAGGAACCGGTGTGTCTCCATTGCATGGATTGTTGCTTGAACTCTGGTGTAAAGTGATGGGCCCAAGTCTCATCCATGGTAACAAATATATTAACAAATTCCTCTGGATTGGCTTCAAATATCGCAAGATTGTCCGAAGATAACTTTCTCCTTACAGCCTTTTGATCGGGTGTCAAACGTTTGGGAACCCAACCGGCAGAAAGCTTCCTGAGGCCCAAGTGTTCTCTCATGATCCGATCCACTGTTGTTTTTGGAATATCCAAGGTCTCTTCTATCTGGCGAACTGTCATTCTTCTGTCCAACATCATCAAATCATGTATCTTGTCGATGTTTTCTTGAGTAACTGACTCAACAGGTCTTCCTGGTCGATGTTCGTCTTCGGTGCTGATCCTCCCTAATTTAAACGCAGCTACCCATTTTTTTTTACTGTGCTATAGGAAGGAGCATCTTCCCTTAATGTATCAATCATATCCTCATAGATTTCCTTCGGCGACATTCCTTTCTTACAAAGATATTTTATTACAGCACGAATCTCGTTTGTCTCCATTTTAGATGATTCCTGTTTCTTGTCCTCTTTCAGAACCTATAACAAAAAACAGTTAGTTGTAGAAAAATAAAAATTCACATATCTTTAAACAAGGCTTTAAGGTATATATGGTAAAATTTATCAGTTTTTAATATTTCGTTCTCATGTTCGGGCCATAGACTTATGGGACACCCCTCCTATATCTGTATATATTCCCTACATAATAGTTTGTTAATTTTATTATAATTTTGGTTTATTTTCTCTCTCTCATTATATAACTTAATTATTTATATTTATTCTGTATTTAACCTTATATATTCTTATATGTACATTGTAATAAATCAGTTTCAATATCAATCTCTCTCTCTCTTTCAGAACCCTCCTGGTCTGGAGGAGACCCCTATCAAGATGGTGGAGCCTAATTCACTAATAAATCATTGTATATATTCTCTTTTTTTTTCATTCATTTTTTAAAAGTCTAATTGGCAAGATGTCAATAAAAGTGTTCAAATGTCAAAATGTATCTCTTTTATTTGGCACTATATAATCTTATATGAGCGATTAATAAAGGTAGTTTCAATCTCAATTTCTCTCTCTCGGCCGTGCGGCCACGCGGCGCGCGAGCTCCGCGTTTTTTGAGGCTGAGATGGAGGCCATGTAGATTACTAACCCCTTTGGTGTATTGGCTGAAAGCCAAGAGAATGGGCTGCAAGCCCATATGAACCTCACAGAAAATCCTTAAGTCTCCGCCGAGATATCTGTAAAAGATTCAGAAATGGCTGAACCCCACAAAGATGCTAATTCTCTCTCTGTGGGAAAGAACTCCCGCTGGCCTTCGGTGGCGGAATCTTTCCCGCGGTGGGCGCCACCAATGGGGACATTGTATATATTTTATATATATGTTATGTATGATATATATGATATGTTTATGTATATTTATCAATTATTTTATATATTTACATCTATTTATTCATATATTTATCATTATATAATCTTATTTATTCATATTTTTTTCTGTATTTAACCTTATATAATCTTATACAGACATTGTAATAAATCAATTTCAATCAATCTCTCTGTGGGAAAGAACTCTTGCAGTCCACCGGTGGCGGAGTCTTTTCCGCGGTGGGCACCACCAATGAAGACTTTGTAAATATGTATCATAAATTATTATATATTTACATATATTTATTCATATATTTACCATTATATAATCTTATTTATTCATTTTTATATTTATTCTGTATTAAACCTTATATAAACTTATATGGACATTGTAATAAATCAATTATAATCTCAATCTCTCTATCTCTGTAACCATTAATTGATTATAAGTCAATATAATTATTTTGTCTATATATAGTTATATATAATTAAAAATACTATATCAAATATAATTTTTTTCTTCTATCAAACAAACTTTCTACTATTCATATTGCTTTGTAAATTATATAGAGCCTATATAATATCTTCTTCTTTCTTATCTCCACTCAAACATATTAGGGTATCAAGTTGTGACCCTTAATGGTGTCTGTTTGACAACCATCATGACTGGGTGAAGTATAATGCGTCTGCCTTTGTCATTAAGACTGGGAGCACTACTAAGTGGCAGGCCACTGACTTAGCTCCAAAAGAAATGGCCGCCTCTGACATGAGGAACAGATGCCATGTGCAGCCGCTCCTAACATGGAGTACAGACACTACTCATCCTGTATTCCTGGAGCCCTTACAGAGTACTATCAGCCGGGCCAGCTGAGTCCAGGTTATTTAGCGAGCTTGTTACTGCTACCCCTCCTATATAATATAGTTACTCGATGTAATTACCATTGAACTAAGAAAGAAGTGTACTCTGATTGGCTGCTTAAAGAAACGCAAATTTTTTAACGAAGACATTAGTCTAAAACCTGCTCTGAAAGGAAATAGGCAACATTTGAAGTTTGTCATGAATGGATTGAGTCATTTGGCCGTTTGATATTCCTTTAGTGAAATATTGAAATAATAGTAATGATTATTATAAAATATGATAAAAATTAAGGTAAAATGATACATGATGTTATGAAATTATGGGAATATTAATATCATATTGTAAGAGATTATAATAATATTTAGGCATTCAAATATCAATATTTAAAATATTAAACAATACTTAAAGTTACACCGCATAAGTTTATTTTTTTGTGTGAAAGATCAATATTTATTTCAAAGAGAAATATTTACTATTTCTAACTTTTTTGAATGAAATATGAGAGGATGAAAATATGAAGAGTAATGGCGAACGGAAAAATAAAAATGTCCAGGGGCGGGAAACGTATTATTTAAAATATTCAATTTTTTTAGAGTATTTCGTGTCTCTCTTTCTCTATGATATAAAGAAAGAATTATCTCTTACCTTTAATATATTCATAGAAACAAAGTTGGTGATGGAGAAAATTATTAATATGTAAGAGAGTTATTGATATTGAAGAGAGAGATATTCTTTTGCAAGTTAATTCCATCGTTCTGCAAAATGGAAAAATATTCTGCAAAATATCGGCCCTTCCACTTCGTCAACTTGACTCCTCCCGACTTCGCGAAATCGTGAAGATCTTGTACAGCCATAGTCCTACCCATGTTTATAGGTATTATTGATAATTTAGCTTATCACAAATTCTAGAAAATAGCAGACAATAGGCGCAGCACAGATAATGGATCCAACTTAAAGAAAGGTCGATCTTAATTTTCACTTTCTGTAGATAATTGCTATGTTTACTCCTATTTCCATCTGGAAGAGAATTCTGTATTGTTGTTGTTGTAGATTGTATTTTGATCAAATCAAGACTGGATCTGTACAAATTATTCGCCTTTCTGTCGATTCTACAGATTGATGTCTGATTGCCTTTTTAAGTGAGGGTTGTATATCATTCTAAAATATTTTGTTCGACAGTACCTAGCAATGTGTACTGGCTTATTTCATTTGAAGGAGTCTTACCATCCACAGTTCTAGTCTCTTATAATTTCCTAACGTGTTTGCTTTGTTATTTATTTAGCCGTAAATTTTGTTTTTGGAGAATGTATAGGAGCTATTTGTTGATAATTGGTATTATAAGCTTGCTTACCGTTAAATATTTTTGGCTGTAAATCTTGTCTTCTTGGTTGAAAGTCTTGTCTTCTCGGCTGTGGCTCTTGTCTTCTTGGTAAAGATAATAAGAGTTCCTCGGGGGATTCGACTTAAATATTTGCTCGTTTTTTTTCCACTCTCTCTTTAGACTCTCTTGAATGATTCCAGTTTCTGAAAGGTATTCAAAAAGGCTTCTGTTGAAAAAGGAGGTGTCTAATACAGTGGGCTAATATGTGAAAAATCTCTATTTTTTTAACATGCCTACTACAAATTTAATTTTCTCTTTTTTTTTTCCATTAATGGGTCGAACTTATATTGCACAAGAGAAGGAATTATTCTGCATATCTGATCGCTGGCTAGTTCCAGTTTTGATTTCTATGCCTTTTCATTCTGAGGTTTTCTTTATTATTCTCTGCAAAAAAGGTCTTGAATGAGACGATTTTTTTAATAATCCGAATTGTTAAAACTTGCCTTGTACAAGTCAAGTCCAGTCTTGGCTCTACCCACATAGTTATGACCGCATATCTGGCCATGATATTGTATGTCTAATTGTAAAAATATCCCATTTATTCTAGAGATTCAATCTCCATTCTCGAGAATCTTCATTCCTGTCGTACATTAGGATGGTTATACGTCAATATATTTTATTCGTCAATATTTTGGTTGGCTGAACGCCAACCTTTGTCAAGGCAATACATTTTGTATGAACAAATTCAGCGCCGAATATACGCCGCATTAGAGGCTATGCGGTGCTGAGTTTTTTTATACAAAATGTAATGTCTTGATAAAGGTTGGCATTAAGCCAACTGAAATATTGGCGAATACATATTTCTATTCAATCCAATATATGCCTTTTTAAATCATATCAATCTTAAAATTTCGGTTATAAATATCCACGCTGAGCGCGTTTGTATTTGTAAATATTTCTTGTTAGATTTAGTCGATATTTTTTTTCAAGCCTGTTGAAGAGCGATTATCGTTTGAAACCTAGCAATTTGTAATAAAAAGAAACTCATTGTGAGGAAATATTTAGCAATTTTAAAATATGCCTTTTTACAAAGATTTAAATATGGAGTGCTTTATTTTTAAAATGATCAATGTAATTTATCATGGTGTGTGTGTGTGTAAAGCTTTACTACCCTTTAAAACTTTGGACAGCGTTTAGGACAAATGCATCGACACTATCACAGCTATCGATTTGGAAAGATGACCGCCTTCTGTGACGTGTACAACGGAATTGCTTGACATTCTTCAGTCACATCACACGACGCAGGGGAATGGAGTACACCATACTGACCGGAAAGGTGTCTGGGCGGCGCATACCTGGACGCCCGCTGACACGCTTCGTGGACCAATTAAAAGAACTCACTGGTTTAACGGTCACCGAGATGGTGCATAGAGCTCAAGACAGAGATGGCTGGCGTCGTGTTTGGGATGTAATATGTACAGTACAACGTTCGATGGCGAATAAAATGATTCATCTACCCTTTAATACTGGCCACATTACAATACAGCCTGTTCATTATAAGAGCTATTGTTCTTCAGATATTTTTATATAAAAAGATAACGACCATATTCCAGTGATTAATTTCTAATCCAAAATATTCCCAAACATAAAAATAATCTATTAAGGTCTATAAGTCATTCATTAAGACACTTCAAAGCGTTAAAAACTAATGTATTGAAAATATAATTAAGTGAAACTGATTTTTTTTTTAATAATTAAGAGAACGTCTTTTACACAAAATTTTTACTTAATTTATTATAAGATGGTGCTGGATATTTTAAGGTCCAGATTCTTTAAATTATCTTCTGCTCAATCTCTTAATTTTGAAATTTCGTTAGAAATCATTTAATTTATGATGAAGGGGATTTACCCAATAAGTAATGTTTTTATATTTAAATTTAAAAATTAACAACAAAATTAATTATTTTTAGAGAATTCATTCTCATATGTTGAATACAAAACGATATAAAACATAACTTTGAACATATGTTTAAAATTATCGAAATTTTATTCATATTTAAAAGAGACTTTAAAGAATTTTATTTGATATTGGTAATTTAACCAATTTAGGTTGATAAATATTGGTCAAAAAGTCCATCTAGTTAAAGAATAATTTGTATATTCCGGGGCCAGATTGTGTGATTACGAGGGATACTGCATTACTATAATAAATTCCTAAATTCACTGCCACTATTAATAAAATTTAATAACTATTAAATCTATTAATAATTTTATTTAGAACAATATTATATTTGGCAAAACATCCAGACAAGCACAACCCGGGAGAAGCCAGGGTATTTGACTAATGTAAAATATTGATAGTACCTGATTCATCTGTTATAAAAATTCGAAACTTTTTTAAAGGCGTAAGATTCTTTTTGAAATTAAACAATTTCTAGTTTCGAATTTTGATAACAGATGGCGCGCTAGTGCATCATATTATGAATGATTCATCAATCTGTGTTTCCAGCGATTTCGTAGATTTATTCTCCAGAGAGCTACAATTGTTTAATAACATATATGTCGTAATATATCCTGTCGACTTTCAATATAGCTGTGGTAATATGCTATGCTGGGAACCTTACTCTTGGGGTTGCAGATTGTTGAAGTGATGGCGCAGTCGTGATGGCTGAGTAAGAAAGGATTACACACAGGGGAAATAAGTCAGGACACTTGATGGGTTTTGAAAATAAAAGGCAACTGGTTTGGAGGAAAGAAAGCTTGAGAAGAGCGGAGCGATTTTGACTTATTAATTATCTGATCACATGGCGGTGATTGACTTAGCTATGGGATGAGCGGGGAGGTCTCGAGAGCAGATGTTACCGTGTTGGGAGCGAAATCACTACTGACCATTCTTGCTTCTCGATTTAACACCAAGAGTTGTCTTCTTTCCCATTGGTCGAAAGATGTCACATGACCGTTTTCTATTGGTTGACCTATTTAGGTACTGTCTTCTAATTGGTCGTTGCTGCTGCTTTTGTCGGAAGATATATCCGGCCTTGGTCAGGAAGTATTGGGTGTTAGCTCGACTCTTATAACTTCCGCGGTTATCAGATACGGCCGGTCCTGCCCCGAAAATATTGGGCGTCTCTCAACTTTTATGACTTCTGCGGTCACCAGATACGACCGGCCCTGTCAGGAAGTATTGACTGTACAAGTTATTAATAATTGTGCCCGCTTTAAGCCTACTTCCTATGTCTTGTTGCTACTTTCTGTCCTCCAGTTACCTTATTCTTTATTAAATCTTTGAAAATCATACATTGTACATGCATAGTGGGTCGGGGGTGCATACAATTATATACAAATTATGACATATATCAATTCTGTAAAACGACATTTTAAAATTATCCCGCATGTGTTTTTTTTTTTAACGCAAAATCGAAATTTTATTTTAAGGAGAAAAAACGATTATTTCTTACCTTAGGGATGAAGTATGAAAGGATGAATTGTGAAGAGTAATGATAAACGGAAAAATAAAAGTGACCAGGGATGGGAATCGAACCCACAGTGTTCCGCTTACCGGGCTGATGCCATGTCCACTAGGCTACCCAGGATATCCATTCATCCTATCATATTTCATCCCTAAGGTTATAAATAATCGTTATTTCTCCTTAAAATAAAATTTCGATTTTTCGTTCAAAAGAAACACTTGCGGGATAATTTTCAAATGTCGTTCTACAATCATAAGTCGCATTATATTGTATTATATATCAGATCTGTAAATTCTTCTTAGAAGTATTTAGAATTCTATGAAAATTTATATATTTGGAACATTAGAGAATAAAATATGTCACATTTACATGATTTAAAATATCAAACCTTACTTCTCTTCTAATCATATCTAGGTTTGTAATTGCTTCAATGCTCAGTGAGGAAAGAGTTTATTTAGAATTGTCTTTATTTTCGACTTTAAAGTCAACGTCGGTTGTAAAGATTGTGTATATTGGCTTGAATCCATTTAAAATTATATATTTATAAACCAATCTCACACTTCCTTCTCTAGAACCCTGCTTCCATCTGTCTAACACACAATTAGTGAAGAATAATTAGGGGGTTTGCATGTGTGTGGCCATTAAAAGTAATTATTTGAAACCCGCCCAGTAGATTCGATATGAGACGGACAATTACAAGTTGCTAACTAACAAGGGAGCTTTTGACAGGTTTGTGATAATCTCTCAAGGGATATCTTGACACAAACTGACAAAAATATGACAATATGGTGACAGAATTAATTAGTATTTTGAGAGTTTTGCTAATCTTGGAGTTCCCAGTGGATATGTTTGAATCCTCCTAATTCATCAGCAAACTCTAGAGACGGTTCTCTAACTGGAAACACAAGATTTCATTTCTGAAGCTGTCAAATTAATAGAGAGGGTTAAAGTCCACTATATACAGTAGAACCTCCCTTTAGTCGACACCCTGCTAACAGACACCTCTCTATAAAGGACAGTTTTCATTTACAAAATTACCATTTTTACTATTTAACAACTCTCCGGTAAGAGGACACCTCTGCCTAAAGGGCAGTTTGGCTCTGCAATTAAGTGTCCTTTATAGAGAAGTTCTACTGTATATGGAAATTATAAATATATTATCACAATATAGAGTTAGAATACCATCAATAATATACTATTTCCATATCTGATTTGCATAACTATAGCGTATATGGAAATATATACTACTACAGTTGATAGATCAGGAGTGACGACAAAGGCGTATGGAAGATAATAAATGATTAGTGAGTTGTAAGGACTTTAGAGAAATGACTGCAAATATTTATCTTGAAGATAGAGGTTGCCTGGCCTGTATTCGTTGTTCCTAAATAAAAGACACTTTGGCTAGTAAAAGTTTATTTTTTAACTAGCCGAAGTGTCTCATCCAAATAAATATTGTAACAAAGTATTTATTTATATAAAAAATAGACACTTCGGCCAGTTGGAGTTTTTATTTTCTCAACGTTTCGACAAATATCTTTTGTCTTCGTCAGGAGAAGTAAATAAATTGCCAATTGCTTTATTTTTATTTACTTCTCCTGACGAAGACAAAAGATATTTGTCGAAACGTTGAGAAAATAAAAAACTCCAACTGGCCGAAGTGTCTATTTTTTATATAAATATAAATGCCGGCCAGGCAGCCTCTATCTTTACGATAAAGTAGTTATTATTTTATTAGTAGAGTATTATTTTTTATGTTTATATTTTGTTATACTCTGTACATTTCCTTCTTTTTGCTTATCTTTTCTGTTTATCACTCATAGTTGGTTCTTGCCTGAAATAAAATTTTTCTCTCATCACGAAGTTGGTCTTCCCTAATTTTCCACGTGGCAATATTGATGCTATTCTCTCTAGATTTCAATTCTCAAATATTTCAAAGTTTCAACGTTCCAAACGAGCACTTGGCTTTGCTTAATCTTAAACCGTATTTTCATCGGTTCTTAGCGATAGATGGAACATGGATGTTAGAAATATATCTACTTATATATTTGCCTTATTCTGTCTGTTTGTTTGTCTGTTTGTCTGTTTGTCTGAAGCCCACGGATAGAATGCGCGCTCATTGGCTGCAAGGGAACACGTGTCCTCCCTGCCCCCCTCTAGACAACCCTATTATTCAAAAACCATACATCCAATCGCCATGAAATTCTGGGATATTATTAGGTATATCCCCGGAAAGGTTTTCGAAAAATAATTTCTTGAATATCTTGAATATCCTTAGAGTTATTTGCAGAATTGTAGATATAACTCGCAAGCAGCGCCGCCAGACGGTGATAGGCTTAAGCTGGCTGCTCCACCCCTGTTGACCTTGGGTCGTCGTGTGAGTCACAGCATGATGCAACAAAAAACACTCTCTCTGGGGATTGCGGCGTCAACAACCTGTAAGTTTGTGCCTCTCTCATAAACCTGTCTATACAGACCACCCTGTCTATAGCGACCACTCTAGACAACCCTGTTATCAGCTGTGTGATACATCCACCTGTCTATACAGACCACCCTGTTAATAGCGACCACCCAAGTCAACGTTTTTAGAATATATTCGCACTCGGGTAAACCCCGGGCGTTGCCCGGGCCATTCGTCTAGTAATTTATAATTGTATATTTTATAGATTTTCCCCTATTATTATTATATATATTTTTATTTTTGTTACCTCTTTCTCTTAATGGGTGGAAAGGAATAAAGAATGGAAGGAGCAAAATTTGTAAACAAACAAGACATCGCCCCCCCCCCCCCCTATCCCATGCGCGAGCAACTATGCTCGGTGACGGAGAGGAAAAAGAAAAAGGAACAACCGGCAGCACTGGTGTATAGGCTCGGGGAAATATGAGCTCCCTGCCTCAGAAGAAATGAGTAGCCACGTTATCAAGAAACAAAGAAGATAAAGAGAAGTGCGTCATTATAGAATTGCGCACCAATTAAGTGGGTAGCGATATAGTTTTCCTGTTATGGAACTGAAGAATTGATCCGGATATTATTTCAAGTGAAGAATTCTACAATAACTCATGATCTGATTTGTCGACAGAATTGAAACAAGATTTGTTTTTATAAAAAGAAGCTTAGATAAGTATTTGTCAACTTTGTTTGAAAAAGATTAGCCTTTCCAACCCTAGTTATTTTTGCTCTCTACATTATTTGTTTGTCTGTATATTTATTTTGTATCACTTGTTTTTTCTAATTTTAAATATATCTAACTTTTGGCCAATTTGATTATCACCCTTTTTATCTATTTTTTTTTTATTTTGATGACCAGTCATTTTTGATAAGCAAAATAAAATATATATTTATGCCATTTTTGTTAAATTGCATTTCCAGAACTTGTGCAAACACAACTGGTGAATCTCTATTTTCAATCTGGGTAAGATTGACCTTCCCCCATTTTTTTTTTTCAAATTCAACAATGGATCTGCCTATCAGAGACAAACTTAAAACCGAAAGAATGGAGATCCTAGAAGACTAAGTTTATCCATCAACTCTCAAAGTAAAGGCCACAGTTTTTCTAGGACTTGTAGATAATAATTTTTCCGAAAATAAATATACCTTGTGTAATATCACTTGAGATAAAAAAAAATTCCATCCAGAGAAGAGTGTCACACACATGCAAAAATTATAATTTAATAGACTTAAACTTTCGGGCCTTGGAGCCCTTCAACAAGAGTAAGTAAAATATAGTGCGGTGTTATATTTAACCTCACTCACTGTAGATGGACACCAAGGCTCGAAACGTCGAGTCAATAAAAATATAATTTTTGCAAGAAAATCTTCCATGGACGGAATTTTTTCTCAAAAAATGTTATTAGATTATCTTTAAAAATAAATAATACTTATTAAAGTGATGCACTAGCGCGCCATCTGTTATCAAATTTCAAAACTATTTTAAAGGCGTAAGATTCTTTTTGATATTAAACAATTTCTACTGCCCTTACTGCAATGGAAAAATTAATGAGAGGGCCTGGCTCATCAGTGGTCAACCCTCTTTTAAAGACTTATTAAAGTCTACTATGCTATGATACTTTAAAACCTGAGTACATAAATACGGGTAGCAAGTAAGATGAGGCCAGGATAAAGGTTCTATTCCACCAATACAATACTCCACACACTAGTTTACGAATGCAATGGATAATTTCCACGCATTGCCTTATCACCAGCCTATTCGCCGGAACTAGCTATAACGAATACTACCTCATTTTAACCCGAAAATAAATGGTTTTGAAGTCGATATTTGTCAGAATAGTTATTTTTCGACACTCTCGATAAAAAAGAGTATACGTGATTCTGTAACATCGCTGGTAACGTACATAGATTATGAAGGTGATTAGATATAAAAGATTACATTTTTGTGAATGTATATTTTGTTCTTTCCAACTTTCGTTTCTCTCTTATTGATTTTTATGTGCCAATAATAATAATAATTTATAATATAATTATAATAATAATATTAATTTAACTCGAATTCTTGATTGTTCATTATAGATATACTAGCCGAATGACCCGGGCAACGCCCGGGTTTTACCCGATTAAATGTTTTTATTCAAATACTATTCGTTACAATTATAAATTGGCGCCGTGGATGTCACTCTTGTGAAACGTCCCGCTCCAAACTTTGTTTCTGAGAAGCGATATTTTTATAGAGAGATGATCTGGCTTTGTGTCTTCTCTTCGAATGAATGTTTTTCTGTTAAAATTTTGTCGCTGCATATTAAAAATGAACTGGCTTTACCCGTGGTCTCTGCTTTTTGGAATTTTTCCCTATGTAATTTTGTATCTGATAATCAAACCTGATACAGCAATGTTGTCATCATCATTTTCTGACTAAAAAACAACTATTTTTGCCCAAAACCTGTCAATTTAAATTTTTCTTGGCTAAAAATCTGATAAATATCTCTTCCAGATTTTTCTCTATGTCCTGTTAAAACACGTTTTACATGTCTATTAGGTCAGCTGATATTACCTCCCATCTTCACCGCTAGAGGCGCTGCTTGCGAGCGAAAGGGCAAATTTGCAACGAAATTTGCAAATAACTCGAAGAGTATTCGGGATAGAGACCTGAAATTTTCGCTAAAAGTTTTTCCAGATTTTACTATATATACTGTTAAAATTTCAGTCAGATTAGTTACGTATTGTGGACGTGTATAGCCGACATAGGAACAAACACACATACATACATACACTGACTTAAATATATATAGGGATATAACGAATGAAGACATCAAAAGACGCGAATGTTTCTTTTAACACACACACACAGATAAATTAAACTTCTACTGTCCTTACTGCGATGAAAAAATATTGGAAGGGTTTGGCTCATCAGTAGTGAACACTCCCAGTGACTTCGCCAATTTTTAATCTACCAGACCGCTTCTTTAGAGCTCTAATACTGTATTGGATCATTCAGCTTGTATATGCTGCACTGAAGGGTGGAATCTTAGAAATGGTATTTAAGCAAACTATGGACATAGAAGTTCGATTTATTTGTTAAAATAAACATTCGCGTTTTGTGAAGTTTTCATTCGTTTTATATAGATGGCGTGTTATTGCTTTGTATATGTATCATAACAATATCATTGTCAAATAGTATTAAAGCGCCCCCTCTAAATAGCGCCTCCCTCTCTATAGCGCCCGATTTTAAATACGTAAAACGATGCGATTTACATTAAAAGTGACCTGCCTATATCACCCCTTCTCTATAGCACCCTATTTTAGTGAGTCCCAAGAGGGGGCGCTATAGACAGGTTTAACTGTATTTAGAACCAATTTTTATAAATCTCATTAGTGGAATTCGAGAGTATGTGTTCATTCAATGTACGAGAGAAAATGTATTGATGACTATAACTTTGAAAGGTTTCATTTAAAGTCCTTTACAAAGGTTGGACAGATCCTAGAGTTCAATAAAGTAATCCCTTTATCTAATTAAAATGAAAATTAGAACAGCGGGGGGCCCCTGGAGTGGAACTGACATGCACACATTGTGGATCATCGTTGATAGAATTTTGATATATTTGCCTAGCAACAACAGGCATTATGCCTCGAATTTGAAATTGAAGTAAAATAATTAATTTATTAAATTACATATTGTCACAGAATAAATAATCTGTGGTGGCCTTACTCGGTTTATCATCATCAGTCACGTGACGTCAGCGCTTTATTTGTAAATATTTTTATATATACAGTTAAACCTGTCCATAGCGCCCATTCTTGGGACTCGCCGAAATAGGGTGCTATAGAGAGGGGGTGCTAAAGACAGGTCACCTTTAATGTAAATCGCATCGTACTACGTATATAAAATCGGGCGCTATTTAGAGGGGGCGCTATAGACAGGTTTAACTGCATAGCTATCAGTTGTTTTTTTTTTTTTTTTTTTTTTGAGGCTGGAAAAATTTGTCAATACCTTCCTTGTTTAAATAAATGTGTTTTATGATAAATCGTTCTGGTCTCACTTATAATCTTGATATGGAACCATCGAATATTGAAATGAGGCCAACCTCCCATGAGGGTACAACAATATATATTATCATATGGAGAGATGAAAAGGTAAAACACATTGAAAGTTTGTTATTTAAGAAAGATCCTTATTCTTCTAATTTTTTCATCGTTATGAGTTATTTTTGTTGCTGACGTAGCTAGACCAAAATGACAAGCTTTGGTTGATATTGTAGCAAACTATTCACTATTTTACTAACTGATCATAAACTGTGATGTTCACATTTTGCTACTCTGTAAAATTGCCTCTAAGATTTTAAAAAATAAATTTTAATTTGTTTTTTTTTTTGTATCAAAAATAAATTACATTGTCATTCTTATGTTTTCCTAATTTTCTACGTGACATTTTGGTGGAGATGCTGAATAGATTTTCCGCCACTGGCTCTAGGATTCCACCGCCGTGTCAAAGCCAAAGATTTTCTTTCAAGAAGACGCTGCCCCTATAGACGATAGAATGACAAAGTCGTTCTTGGCGCTATAAGAAAAAGGATTAAAAGCTACTAAGGACAAACGTCCAAGACTTCGATGGAATCCTTTACAGAAGCACGCCATATCTATGTCAGTAGCAAAAATGACTTGTAAGCCATTGGCCACAGATCCCATAAGGAAGACACTATGTCTGAAACTATTTAAAATTTCATAAACTGATCATAAATTTTGATGTTAACATTATTCTACTCTTTAAAAGTACCACATTGCCTCTAAGGTTTTTTTTAAATTGACTTTGCATCAAATCAATTGCATTGCATTCTGAAGTTTGTTAATTCCTAATTATCCGACAAAGTCAATTATAAAAAACGGTAGCAATGAGACCACATACACAGTAAACACTAATGGTAGAAATTGTTTCATATCATAGAGGGAAAACTATCGCTGAGTAATCTCACATCCTTAATACATTGTATAATTTTTCCTGATATTATGGATAACTCTTAAGTTTCATGAGATAAAGTAACATCTTGTATAAATATAACAATCTCCATAGATACATGTATATCCACAGATATATTCCTATGTACAGTAAATATGTTACGATAACTTTCCAGTTACCAGAATTGTAAATATTTTAAAGTTAAAAATACATATTTACTTCTATCTAAGTCCACTAAACAATCAATGTCGTTGCCAGCATTCTTTGTTACTCTTTCACATATGTCATCTAAACAAATATATACTTTAACATGAATCATGAAAATTTCTCTTATAGAATTGTAAATAGTTATAAAACGAAGAGAATTTTTTTTTAAATACATGGGCTACAAGCTTTCGGGCTTCACGCCCTTCGACGGGTACAACAGGGCGTGAAGCCCGAAAGCTTGTAGCCCATGTATTTTTAAAAAAAAATCTCTTCGTTTTATAACTATTTAAAATATATACTTTATGATATTTAAGATTCTAGGCAGCTAAACTGCTGTTCCGATTACATAAGGTCTTGAGATGACCCTTGATACTCCTGTACTGCACTGTACTTCACTGCACTGAACTGACTCCTTTACTGCACTAACTCCTGCACTGCACTGTACTGCACTGACTCCTTTACTGCACTAACTCCTGCACTGCACTGACTCCTTTACTGCACTAACTCCTGCACTGCACTGTACTGACTCCTTTACTGCACTAACTCCTGCACTGCACTGTACTGCACTGACTCCTTTACTGCACTAACTCCTGCACTGCACTGTACTGCACTGCACTGTACTGCACTGACTCCTTTACTGCACTAACTCCTGCACTGCACTGTACTGCACTGACTCCTTTACTGCACTAACTCCTGCACTGCACTGTACTGCACTTACTCCTTTACTGCACTAACTCCTGCACTGCACTGTACTGCACTGACTGTACTGCACTAACTCCTGCACTGCACTGTACTGCACTGCACTGACGCACCGAAGGTATTGATCCCACCAACGCCCTCCCGCGGCCGCTGCCGTTATTTATAGATGCCACATCTTGCATCCAAATCATATTCCCAAAGACTTATTTGTGGTATAGAAAAAGGAGATACGAACGTCATAATGACAGGACAATTGTATTCTAATAACGCCATTCAACATAGAAATTGTTTCCCTCAGTATTGTGAGACTTAGGTCGCGGCAATATAGTTCAACTCTAACGATATTATGAATTTAAGATAATCGTACAGTGTGTTAATGGGCTTGTTGTCTTGATGATTTCAGAATGGTAGAGCAATGAAGCATGTGGAGTTCAGATGTACCTGTAGGTTTCTACTGATTCCTTCTGTTATGTAGGTGTCACTACACTACAGTTATAGAATTGAAATAATAGGCAAAACTCTCAAAAGATATAATATAAATATAAGATACCAATCCGCTCCAAACTTTAAAAACATTCTCCGTCACCCTACAACTAAACGTAACCCAAACCAATCTCATATACCGCATTCCATGAAAATCTTGTACATCATCTTACATTGGAGAAACTGGAAAGACCTTAAAAGAAAGAATCAATCAACACAAGGCAGCCTTAAAAAATATAAGCCCATTATCACTCCTAGTAGACCATACAATAAAACAAGGGTACATATCAGATTTTGAAAATTCCAAGATATTATACAGAAACATACAATATAAGCATGCAAGATTATTTCTGGAGAGCTGGGCATCTATAGACGACAAAAATAGTATCAATAGAAGAATAGATATATTCCAATCATACCTACAGATAAAACAGTAATCATAGAATATATATAATAGTATTTTAATAATATAAAATTTAAGAAGTAATCTTATTTTCATTGAACAGTTTGGCCACACCAATCTGCTTTATTCGAAACCTCGCCACTCGTGCATCACGTGGATGTTTACAAGGTTAGAATCCCCGAGGAAGATAGGCGAACAGCCTCAACGAAATATTGGAATTATAATAAATATTTTGATCTTAAATAAGCGTTAATCATTCAAAGTATGGGGATTGCTCGATTTCAACATAAATAATTATATAAAAATATGAAATATCAGAAATATTTATCTACTTATATAATTGCCTTATTTTGTCTGTGTGAAGTTCACTGTGTGAAGTTCACGGATAGATTTTGGTCAGAATGGATAAAATAAAAAAAGTGTCAAGGGATGGGAATCGAACCCACGACCTTCCGCTTACCGGGCAGATACTTATATAATTGCCTTATTCTGTCTGTGTGAAGTTCACTGTGTGAAGTTCACGGATAGATTTTGGTCAGAATGGATAAAATAAAAAAAGTGTCAAGGGATGGGAATCGAACCCACGACCTTCCGCTTACCGGGCAGATGCCATGACCACTATGCTACCCTGGACATATTTTTCCGTTCATAAAGTTAATATAATTTTTAAAAATGCTTTAGTAATTTTTAATTGTTATTTTCATTGCATATTTATGATATGGGTTCATTCAAAAAACTTTTACCGCAGTTTAGAATACATAGATAATTGTATTCAATAAAACCAAAGTACATTGGGTTCACTTTTATTCAAAATTAATCATTGTCGCACTTCTATATGATTTCACAAATAGACAAATAAAATATAGAAACAATCCAATGGAATAATTCACACAACACAAATCTGCACTACGTTAGGTCTAAGATAAAAAATAAAGAATTAATGTCAAGTTAAGGTGATCACAGCGACATGTGTCTAGAGGCATCACGGCACGTGACAACGGTAATTTTGTCACCAGATTGTCCGGGTGGAGTGTCGCGTTAGTTGGCAGTTTGATTGTTGTACCCCGCGGAAAGTTCTAATCCATGGTAGAACTTAAGGATAATGCTATGGAAAGACGTGCATTGTTGATTTATATATATTTTATAAAATTTTCAATTTAAAACACACACACCGATAAATATTCATATTAATATTATGTGAAGCCAATCATCGCTTTTGTGCTCCTTCTGGGGTGCAGAAAAACAATGATGGCTGTTCGATATTTGTATTACGATTATCATTCATCGATACACTGCACACACATATACTGTTACATTTCACATAAATATGGCTATGTATAGCTAGAAAAAAAAACTAATACTGTATAGCCCTCCTGCAAGGCCTAGGAGGACCACCTCTACTCCACCAACTCGCCATGTGTAAATAGCCAGGACAAGGTGACTCGCGAGCTGTGCTCGAATGTAACACCTGTAAATTGAGACGAAATAAATAAATAATACTGTATATAAAGTTTTATTTTATTAACTCTGTGTGTGTTCCATAGTTAATTCAATTTACCTGAAATATATGCAATATATGCAGATATTTAATTTTTTAAATAGTGCTTGAAATATTGCATCGTCATCATGAGTGAGCAAGTATTTTAAAAAAAGCAAGAAGGATGGGTGTGCAACGGTTGACGTATCAAAATATATTATCAGATATGATTAAAGTATTTCTTTATTTCGACTTAGAGCGCTATGTCCCCCTAGGGGCACTTGCACTTTAAACATAAACAAAAATTTTGAAAGAAAAGAAAGAAAGATATTTAAATATGTACAGAATTAGTATGCAAGTTAGTTAGATGAAAAGATAAAAAAATATATATCAACACAATTGATATATGTACAAAGGGTTGGTATGCAAATTTAGTTAAATGAAATCAAATTGTAAAGTATTGTGTGTATTTTTTCGAGAAAAGCAATTTTACAGATTTAAAAAAAAAAGGTTTTAAGAAATATAAAGTATAAAAATATTTTTTTTAATACATAAATAAAATATTTTGTAGCAAAGGCTTTGTTCAAAATGTACTAGAAAGAATACCATGCCTTCTACTCACACCATTAAGCAATTAGATTTAAGAGTAAAAATAAAAAACGCAGGGATAGGGTGGATACCCATAATGAATTTTACTCAACTTGATGTGAAACAACTGGTTTACTAACTTTTTCATATACTATTATAATAAATTTGAACAAATTTTAACGCGTATGTTTCTTTTTAAAATAAAACAATTTTCTACTGGAATCCCTATATATATAGTCACGACCGTTTCTGTCACGGATGCGCGCGCATCATCATTATGATCATTATCATTATCTAATGATAATAATAATAATAATAATTATTATTATTATTATTATATTATTATTATTATCCATCCATCCCTATATATAGTCACGACCGTCATGGGCGGGCTGGCCGGCCATCGGCCGGTTCTGTCACGGATGCGCGCGCATCATCATTATGATCATTATCATTATCTAATGATAAAAATAATAATAATAATAATTATTATTATTATCATTATTATTATATTATTATTATTATCAACATATATAGTCACGACCGTCATGGGCCGGCTAGCCGGCCGGCCGGCCGGCCGGTTCTGTCACGGATGCGCGCGCATCATCATTATGACCATTATCATTATCTAATGATAATAATAATAATAATAATTATTATTATTATTATTATTATTATTATTATATTATATTATATATCATCACGACGTGGGTAAGTGTAAACACGTTTTTTCCCTCTCCCAAAAAACCTGGAAAATTGATCAAAAATAGCGCCAAAGTGATAATTTTTCAATATTAAAAACAAGCATTTTCGAAATAGTAAAGGGCAAGGTAGAAATCTGTATCAAAAAATGAGAAATTTCGAAAATTTGACCAATTAGTGTCTTAGAAAGTTGCAAACACGTGCTTTTACAAACGTGATAGTATGATGCACTAGCGCGCCATCTGTTATCAAAATTCAAAACTATTTTGTAAAACGAAAATTAAAATTATACCGGGAATGTTTCTTTTAAAAATCGAAATTTATTTTCAAAGAGAAATAGCGACATTTCTAACTTTGAGGATGAGGTATGGAAAGGTGAAACATGAAGAGTAATGGAGAACGGAAAAATAAAAAGTGTCCAGGGGCGGGAATCGAACCCACACCCTTCTGCTTACCGGGCAGGTGCCTTGTCCACTCGGCTACCCTGGACGTATTTTTCCGTTCATAACTTATATTTAAAGTAACATTTAAAATACAATATAACGCGGCTGATGATTGTAAAACGAAAATTAAAATTATACCGCGAATGTTTCTTTTAAAAATCGAAATTTATTTTCAAAGAGAAATAGCGACATTTCTAACTTTGAGGATGAGGTATGGAAAGGTGAAACATGAAGAGTAATGGAGAACGGAAAAATAAAAAGTGTCCAGGGGCGGGAATCGAACCCACACCCTTCTGCTTACCGGGCAGGTGCCTTGTCCACTCGGCTACCCTGGACGTATTTTTCCGTTCATAACTTATATTTAAAGTAACATTTAAAATACAATATAACGCGGCTGATGATTGTAAAACGAAAATTAAAATTATACCGCGAATGTTTCTTTTAAAAATCGAAATTTATTTTCAAAGAGAAATAGCGACATTTCTAACTTTGAGGATGAGGTATGGAAAGGTGAAACATGAAGAGTAATGGAGAACGGAAAAATAAAAAGTGTCCAGGGGCGGGAATCGAACCCACACCCTTCTGCTTACCGGGCAGGTGCCTTGTCCACTCGGCTACCCTGGACGTATTTTTCCGTTCATAACTTATATTTAAAGTAACATTTAAAATACAATAAACGCGGCTGATGATTGTAAAACGAAAATTAAAATTATACCGCGAATGTTTCTTTTAAAAATCGAAATTTATTTTCAAAGAGAAATAGCGACATTTCTAACTTTGAGGATGAGGTATGGAAAGGTGAAACATGAAGAGTAATGGAGAACGGAAAAATAAAAAGTGTCCAGGGGCGGGAATCGAACCCACACCCTTCTGCTTACCGGGCAGGTGCCTTGTCCACTCGGCTACCCTGGACGTATTTTTCCGTTCATAACTTATATTTAAAGTAACATTTAAAATACAATATAACGCGGCTGATGATTGTAAAACGAAAATTAAAATTATACCGCGAATGTTTCTTTTAAAAATCGAAATTTATTTTCAAAGAGAAATAGCGACATTTCTAACTTTGAGGATGAGGTATGGAAAGGTGAAACATGAAGAGTAATGGAGAACGGAAAAATAAAAAGTGCCCAGGGGCGGGAATCGAACCCACACCCTTCTGCTTACCGGGCAGGTGCCTTGTCCACTCGGCTACCCTGGACGTATTTTTCCGTTCATAACTTATATTTAAAGTAACATTTAAAATACAATATAACGCGGCTGATGATTGTAAAACGAAAATTAAAATTATACCGCGAATGTTTCTTTTAAAAATCGAAATTTATTTTCAAAGAGAAATAGCGACATTTCTAACTTTGAGGATGGGGTATGGAAAGGTGAAACATGAAGAGTAATGGAGAACGGAAAAATAAAAAGTGTCCAGGGGCGGGAATCGAACCCACACCCTTCTGCTTACCGGGCAGGTGCCTTGTCCACTCGGCTACCCTGGACGTATTTTTCCGTTCATAACTTATATTTAAAGTAACATTTAAAATACAATATAACGCGGCTGATGATTGTAAAACGAAAATTAAAATTATACCGCGAATGTTTCTTTTAAAAATCGAAATTTATTTTCAAAGAGAAATAGCGACATTTCTAACTTTGAGGATGAGGTATGGAAAGGTGAAACATGAAGAGTAATGGAGAACGGAAAAATAAAAAGTGTCCAGGGGCAGGAATCGAACCCACACCATTCTGCTTACCGGGCAGGTGCCTTGTCCACTCGGCTACCCTGGACGTATTTTTCCGTTCATAACTTATATTTAAAGTAACATTTAAAATACAATATAACGCGGCTGATGATTGTAAAACGAAAATTAAAATTATACCGCGAATGTTTCTTTTAAAAATCGAAATTTATTTTCAAAGAGAAATAGCGACATTTCTAACTTTGAGGATGAGGTATGGAAAGGTGAAACATGAAGAGTAATGGAGAACGCTATTTCTCTTTGAAAATAAATTTCGATTTTTAAAAGAAACATTCGCGGTATTATTTTAATTTTCGTTTTACAATCATCAGCCGCGTTATATTGTATTTTAAATGTTACTTTAAATATAAGTTATGAACGGAAAAATACGTCCAGGGTAGCCGAGTGGACAAGGCACCTGCCCGGTAAGCAGAAGGGTGTGGGTTCGATTCCCGCCCCTGGGCACTTTTTATTTTTCCGTTCTCCATTACTCTTCATGTTTCACCTTTCCATACCTCATCCTCAAAGTTAGAAATGTCGCTATTTCTCTTTGAAAATAAATTTCGATTTTTAAAAGAAACATTCGCGGTATAATTTTAATTTTCGTTTTACAATCATCAGCCGCGTTATATTGTATTTTAAATCAAAACTATTTTAAAGGCGTAAGATTCTTTTTGATATTAAACAATTTTTAAACGTGATAGTATTGTTAAGCCTTATTTTATTTTGCGATTTTTTTTTGTTCATGTTGGTAGGATTTGTGTGTGTGAAATTTATTTCCATTTTTCTTCTTTATCAGATTGTAAATGGCTTAAAACAACCTTCAAGAAAATATCAACTTGAATCCTACATTAACTTAGACACTACATTAACTATAGTCACGACCGTCATGGGCCGGCCGGCCGGTTCTGTCACGGATGCGCGCGCATCATCATTATGATCATTATCATTATCTAATGATAATAATAATAATAATAATTATTATTATTATTATATTATTATTATTATCAACATATATAGTCACGACCGTCATGGGCGGCCGGTTCTGTCACGGATGCGCGCGCACAGGGAGGTCACGTGCTTAGCCGGCAGCCAACGGGCGCGCGCCGCCGGCATTACGTCATAGATTATAAACACAAGGTAATAAGGCCAAATAAAAAAATAGTGTGTGATAAGGCACAATTTGGGTTATCTACTTATATAATTGCCTTATTCTCTCTGTGTGAAGTTCACTGTGTGAAGTTCACGGATAGATTTTGGTCAGAATGGATAAAATAAAAAAAGTGTCAAGGGATGGGAATCGAACCCACGACCTTCCGCTTACCGGGCAGATGCCATGACCACTAGGCTACCCTGGACATATTTTTCCGTTCACATTTTTATATTTTCAAGACATACACAGTTTGGGGCGGGACGTTTCATAAGAGAGACATCCACGGCGCCAATTTATAATTGTAACGAATAGTATTTTAATTAAAACATTTTAAAAATATATACGCACTCGGGTAAAACCCGGGCGTTGCCCGGGCCATTCGTCTAGTCAACTTATATAGTCACGACCGTCATGGGCCGGCCGGCCGGCCGGTTCTGTCACGGATGCGCGCGCATCATCAATATAATCATTATCATTATCTAATGATAATAATAATAATTATTATTATTATTATTAATATTATTATATTATTATCCTTCCATCAACTTATATAGTCACGACCGTCATGGGCCGGCCGGCCGGCCGGGTCTGTCACGGATGCGCGCCCATCATCAATATGTTCATTATCATTATCTAATGATAATAATAATAATAATTATTATTATTATTATTATTATTATTATATTATTATTATTATCCATCCATTATATATATAGTCACGATCGTCATGGGCCGGCCGGTTCTGTCACGGATGCGCGCGCACAGGGAGGTCACGTGCTCGCTGGCAGCCAACGGGCGCGCGCCGCCGGCATTACGTCATAGATTATAAACACAAGGTAATAAGGCCAAATAAAAAAATAGTGTGTGATAAGGCATAATTATTATTATATTATTATTATTATCCATCCATCAACTTATATAGTCACGACCGTCATGGGCCGGCCGGTTCTGTCTCGGATGCGCGGGCATCATCATTATGATCATTATCATTATCTAATGATAATGATAATAATAATAATAATAATTATTATTATTATTATTATTATTATATTATTATTATTATCCATCCAGTATATATATAGTCACGACCGTCATGGGCCGGCCGGTTCTGTCACGGATGCGCGCGCACAGGGAGGTCACGTGCTCGCTGGCAGCCAACGGGCGCGCGCCGCCGGCATTACGTCATAGATTTTAAACACAAGGTAATAAGGCCAAATAAAAAAATAGTGTGTGATAAGGCACAATTTGGATTATCTACTTATATAATTGCCTTATTCACTCTGTGTGAAGTTCACGGATAGATTTTGGTTAGAATGGATAAAATAAAAAAAGTGTCAAGGGATGGGAATCGAACCCACGACCTTCCGCTTACCGGGCAGATGCCATGACCACTAGGCTACCCTGGACATATTTTTCCGTTCACATTTTTATTTTTATATTTTCAAGTCACACAGTTTGGGGCGGGACGTTTCACAAGAGAGACATCCACGGCGCCAATTTATAATTGTAACGAATAGTATTTTAATTAAAACATTTTTAAAATATACACGCACTCGGGTAAAACCCGGGCGTTGCCCAGGCCATTCGTCTAGTTATATATATAGTCACGACCGTCATGGGCCGGCCGGTTCTGTCACGGATGCGCGCGCACAGGGAGGTCACGTTCTCGCTGGCAGCCAACGGGCGCGCGCCGCCGGCATTACGTCATAGATTATAAACACAAGGTAATAAGGCCAAATAAAAAAATAGTGTGTGATAAGGCACAATTATTATTATATTATTATTATTATCCATCCATCAACTTATATAGTCACGACCGTCATGGGCCGGCCGGCCGGCCAGTTCTGTCACGAATGCGCGCGCATCATCATTATGATCATTATCATTATCTAATGATAATAATAATAATAATTATTATTATTATTATTATTATATTATTATTATTATCCATCCAGTATATATATAGTCACGACCGTCATGGGCCGGCCGGTTCTGTCACGGATGCGCGCGCACAGGGAGGTCACGTGCTCGCTGGCAGCCAACGGGCGCGCGCCGCCGGCATTACGTCATAGATTTTAAAAACACAAGGTAATAAGGCCAAATAAAAAAATAGTGTGTGATAAGGCACAATTTGGATTATCTACTTATATAATTGCCTTATTCTCTCTGTGTGAAGTTCACTGTGTGAAGTTCACGGATAGATTTTGGTCAAAATGGATAAAATAAAAAAGTGTCAAGGGATGGGAATCGAACCCACTACCTTCCGCTTACCGGGCAGATGCCATGACCACTAGGCTACCCTGGACATATTTTTCCGTTCACATTTTTATTTTTATATTTTCAAGTCACACAGTTTGGGGCGGGACGTTTCACAAGAGAGACATCCACGGCGCCAATTTATAATTGTAACGAATAGTATTTTAATTAAAACATTTTTAAAATATATACGCACTCGGGTAAAACCCGGGCGTTGCCCGGGCCATTCGTCTATCAACATATATAGTCACGACCGTCATGGGCCGGCCGGCCGGTTCTGTCACGGGTGCGCGCGCATCATCATTATGATCATTATCATTATCTAATGATAATAATAATAATAATAATTATTATTATTATTATTATTATTATTTATAAATGACTGCGGCGTATAATTATAAAGCTATACAACCAGTTTAACCGCTTAAGTTTCTTTTTATTTATGAAAAATCATTTTTAATTTCAAAGAGAAATAATTTAATATTTCTAACTTTTGGTTGACGTATGAAAAGGTTGAATATATGAAGAGTGATGGTCTATATATGAATGGATGACGTATGGAGGGTGAAAAATATGAAGAGTAATGGCGAACGGAAAAATAAAAGTGTCCAGGAGCGGGAATCGAACCCACAACCTTCTGCTTACCGGGCAGGTGCCATGTCCACTAGGCTATCCTGGACGATATTTCTCCGTTCGTAACTAATATTTAAACTGACTAATAATACTTATAAATGACTGCGGCGTATAATTATAAAGCTATACAACCAGTTTAACCGCATAAGTTTCTTTTTATTTATGAAAAATCATTTTTAATTTCAAAGAGAAATAATTTAATATTTCTAACTTTTGGATGACGTATGAAAAGGTTGAATATATGAAGAGTGATGGTCTATATATGAATGGATGACGTATGGAGGGTGAAAAATATGAAGAGTAATGGCGAACGGAAAAATAAAAGTGTCCAGGAGCGGGAATCGAACCCACGACCTTCCGCTTACCGGGCAGATGCCATGACCACTAGGCTACCCGGGACATATTTTTCCGTTCACATTTTTATTTTTATATTTTCAAGACACACACAGTTTGGCGCGGAAGTTTCACAAGAGAGACATCCACGGCGCCAATTTATAATTGTAGCGAATGGTATTTTAATTAAAACATTTTTAAAATATATACGCACTCGGGTAAAACCCGGGCGTTGCCCGGGCCATTCGTCTAGTGATAAAATAATGGAAGGGCCTGGCTCATCAGTGGTGAATCCTCTTAGAGGTTTCTCCAGTTTAATCTACCATACCGCGGTAATATTACATTTTGCTGTTTTCCTTTTATACCGATGCTGGAGCTGACCTCTTGGAAAAGGTATTTTTAAATTAATTAATGACATAGGCTTTGAGGACAGTAAAAAATACATACAATTATAAATATATAAAATTCTTCGAGCAATGCCTTCATGCAAATTGAAATTACAAAATACATCTTCCAAGAGTTTAACATCAGTATCAGTATAGAGGGCAAACAGCCAAATGTAATATTAAAGCGGTATGGTAGATTAAATTAGTAGACTTGCAGGGAGGGTTCACCATTTATGTGAGCCAAGCCCTCCCAATATATTTTTCATCGCAGTAAGGACAGTAGAAAAGTATGTTTTATGTTTAAAAGAAACATTCGTGCTATAATGATTTTTCTTTATACTGTTCACATTCCGTCCAATAACTCCTATAGAGATATGTGCGCTGTGTGTGTGTTTTTCTAATATATATTCGAAATTAATTATCACTACACACCATACGCGCTAAAATAGTGTTACTACAGTAGAACTTCCCAGTAAAGTACACCTAATTGCAGAGTCAAAGTGTCCTTTAGGGAGAGATGTCCTCTTACCAGAGAGTATCAAAATAGTAAAAATGGTAATTTTGCAAATAAAAACTGTCCTTTAAAGAGAGATTTCCTCTAGCGGGAGTGTCCTCTCATGGAGGGTCTACTGTATAATTAATTATTTTGTAGCAGAGTATTTATTATTTTATTAACAGAGTATCATTTTTAATGTTTATATTTCCTACCCTGTAAACTTCTCTCAGTGCTTATCTTTTGTTTATCATTCATAGTTTGTTCTTGCCATAAATAAATTGCTGTGTCATCCTGAAGTTTGTCTTTCCTAATTTTCCACGTGGCAATATGCTAAAAACAGATTTAGAGGTGAAACTTGTAATATATTAATAATAACACTCACACAATATTGTAAGAGACATTCCTAGCAGACGGCCCGCGGCAACCCGGGTGTCAGAAGCCCGCCTCCCCAATGGTCGCAGCGGCCCGACCAATCAGGTGTCGAGGCCACATAGTACAAGTGACAATGGTAGCGTCGTGGCACGTGCTACTTCTTTCAGTAGAATTTTAGTTGTCGTGTGTATTTTTAAATAAATAATTTTATCACCTACAATATAAGTGAGACTTTTTTTATTACTAAGAGACAATGACCAGAGGAAGCTAACAATATATACACTAGAGATATCTTGACTTAATCCAAACTATTCTATTTTGTTCTCCAACAAGCCAAATTGATCGGCTGAGATGTATTGCAGCCAGCCAGAGAGACGTGCACTTATTTCGAAATAAATTTCCAAATATAAATCTTGAAAAAATTATTTTTTTCCTCTGTCAGGAACACAGAAATAAAAACGGAATCCCTTTTCTTTCCAGATGTGCATTATGTTTCATCGAAGAAATTTATCAAGGGTTGAAAGAAATATGATAATCTAGTTTTTTTATTCTATCTGTAATTCGGCTAGTTTTTTTATCAAAAATAATTTACTAATATATGTGCATATACTCATAACGGTACAAATATATTTATTTATTACAATGATATAATTTTATATTTATATTTTCAACATAATGAATATAAAATTATATATCCAAAATCACTTTATTAGGTACCGCTCAACAAGAGCAACCTAGTTTGTGATAATTGTAACAATGGATAATATGTGAGGTATTCACATATTAAACAAAATGTTAACGCGGGATTCAATCCCGGTTCATGACTGTCGGGAATCGAGGGTGTTACTCACTCGTCCACCGACCAAATTATATATATGTGGAATTTTGATAACTATAAAAGATTAAGAAAGAAATAAAAAGCATCTCCTTATCCTGCAACTTAAACGTTTGCGCCATCTATATGAATAAATATCAACTTTTCGTTGATTTATAATTATTCCAAAATTGGCCAAATACCCATTCTTGATTAATCAATCTTGTACCATTTATATATTTGTTCCATATATAATTGTTTAACCTTATTTATCCACATGTATTCATTACTTTCAAACCAAAATATAATATTCTTTTCATTACAGTAAGGGCAGTAGAAATTGTTTAGTTTTTAAAAGAATCATACGCGTCTATAATAGTTTCGAATCGCGTCTATAATAGTTTGCGTGGTGTCGCTAGGGACCCGCCTGGCGATTCTCCACCAAACTCTGCAGCGCTGGCAGAGGCGCCATGTTCATTGTATATAGTTGTATATAATGCATATACGAGTATATATATTAGTTTCGAATTTTCATAACAGATGGCGCGCTAATGCATCATAATAATTATATATGCCCATTGTAATATAAATCAGTGTAAATATATTTATCTTTTTCTCTCTCAAATATTTCCAAATATCTTCAAAATCTCTCTAAACTCTTTCAAAGTATTTTCAAAATTCCACTCCTGTGGAAGGACTGACAGGTCCGAAAGCTAGAGAATAAAAATTTGAGCAAGAAACTTAGCCCTGGACACTTTATTTTCTTTATAATATTTTCAAAATTGTTTAAATTAAAAATTAAGACAAAATATGTATTTTTTCAAATCTCTCTATCAGTGTGAGGTTTTCGCTCTTAAACTCCCACTTCTGGGTATATTCTCCATTAAACCTCTGCACCATTGCTCAAATACACTCATAGACAGAACTGTTGTTGTAAAAATAGAGGCTGCCTGGCCGGCATTCATATTTCTTATAAATAAAGATACTTCGGCCAGTAAATCTTTTTATTACCTCGACGTTTCGACAAAAATCTTGATTAATCAATTTTGTACCATTCACATATTTGTCCCATATATAATTGTATAACCTTATTTATCCACATGTATTTATTGTTGGTGCTTATTCCTCAAGTCGTTTAAACAATCTCTATTAGGTTCCATTGTCTCAGCTTTTCTATTATAGTCCTGGGGTTTTCCCAGAGGTATTTTTGAAGGATTTGATATAATTTAATAGATGAGACAAAACTTAAAGAAGTTGCCTATTCTTTTTGGAAGGTCGTTGTTTTTTTTTTCAAGGAATCATAGGCAATTCACACTTGGTTATCTCCTGTCTTCAATAAAGGTCACTGTGTATCAAATATATTTTAGTGTTATTATCTGAATCCCGATATTCTAGCTAAAAAAAACGTTCTTAAGTTTTGTCCATGAGTGTATATATTTCTGCTATAACCTTTTGTAAATGATCATTAAGAGGCTCATTATTTATTTTTTCTTGGTTGAATTCTGAACTCCCCCTGTCGACACCTACAACTAACTTTGAACTTTAAATTTGAATTTTATTTAAACAGGAAACAATCGATATTTTCTAAATTCAAATTTTCACTCGATGATAAAAAACAGGAAATGTTAAATATATTTTTTATTCATTTATCGTTCCCCACTTGGCAGTGAGAGGTTTCCCCAAAAATTGTGTGGCTGCCATTTTTTTATATTCTCAACGCTTTTTATTTAAATTTTTCCCCATGAACAATTTTCCTTCTCTGATACACTAGTTTTTTTTTATTCGCCGGTAGCTTTGAATATGCCCCCAAATCTTCAGGTAGAAAAGTTTTTATAGTAGAGTTTGAATTAACCAAGGAACCAACCAACGTTGTATCCCAAATTCCGAACCCTGAGTATGATATACCTCCATTTATTTCTTAGAAAAGAAGTCGGTGGACAAGTGGGTAACACCCTCGATTCCCGACAGTCATGAACCGGGATCGAATCCCACGTGAACATTTTGTTTAATATGTGAATAACCTTCACTTATTATTCATTGTTGTAAATACCATAAACTAGGTTGTTCTTTTTGAGCGGTACCTAGTAAAGTGATTTTAGAATAGGAACAAGATTTATTTCTTCATAGTAAATTTTTCATCACAAACCTGATACAAATAAACCTGTCTATAGCACCCCCTCTAAATAGCGCCTCCCTCTCCATAGCGCCCGATTTTAAATAGGTAGTACGATGCGATTTACATTAAAATAACCTGTCTATATCGCCCCCTCTGTATAGCACCCTATTTTGGTGAGTCCCAAGAGGGGGCGCTATAGACAGGTTTAACTGTATATAATGGGCCACCCGATTAAAACCATGTTTATTCAGTAAATATTTTATCTATGTCATTCAGGTGACTTTCATTTTTTTATCTTCCATTTTATATATATATAAGCTGCCCATCATTTCAACTACATATGGCTAAGTGGCCGAGTAGTAAGGCGTCGGTCTCGTAAACCGAAGATCCAGCATTTCAACTACAGCAATTCCAGACGGTTATGCTTCTTGGACTGCCCTCATTCAATGACACTGTCCTATTGAATCTATCAAGAAACAAACCGGCCTGGAAACATTTTGTGACCTGGTTCACTAAGGCTACCAAGACTGACTCCTAACTATAGGAAAGCCTGGGTAGTTGGTGTTCTATGGATATGCTCTAGGAGACAGCGTAACCTATATATATCTTATACTATTATATATGTAAGATACATTCAGTGTCTTGCAAAAATCATTTAATAAGTCGCCAGTAGTCTGATTTTTTAAGGAGACAGAGGAAATTTTGTTCACACTTAAGTATCTCTTGTGTCTTCAATAAAGGTCACTGTGTATCAAATATCCTTCAGAGGTATTATCTGAATCCCTATATACATGTTAAAAGGAACAAGGCCACAACTTACAAACCACATAAATCTTGAACCAGAACACCAAACTTGATTGAAGTCTCCATTTCACTTTTAAAGACATCTTAGTCGGCAAAGAAACACACCATGAGTCGCATAGTGGCAGAAAGTATGATATGGTGGTCATTTCAACAAAACATTTTAGTTCCTTCTTTTTTCAATGTTTCTTTGACGATTATTAATCTATTAATATGTCATCTCCTTATCGTGAAACTAAAAGTTGCTGATGGCTTACGCCATCTATCGGAATAAATATCAACTATTCTCGTTGATTTTTAATTATTCCAGAATTGGTCAAATACTCATTCTTGATTAATCAAGAAAAGCTAACCATGGACGCGTTTCGAGCTGTTGGCCCTCATCATTATTAATTTGTTAAAATGATAATCCTGTTGAAGGACTGACAAGTCCGAAAACTTGAAAAAAAAAGGTTGTACAAGAAACTTAACCCTGGAATCTTTATTTATTTTAGAAAAATCATAATTAACTCAGGGTTTCGGGCCTTAGAGCCCTTCTGAAGGAGTACAGTTAACTATAGGCGGTGTGTGTTATAGTTTTAATAAATCTTTGGATGCTAAATGAAACACATTTTAAAATTTAATTGTATAAAATAAATCTATTTTACGGAAAATATTTTATAGATTGATTTCATCAGTTTATTCTTAAAATTTGATTATTTACCATTCAATTTTTGTAGAAACTTAAAGAAAGAAACTAAAAGGTTTTGTTGAAATAATCACCATATCATACTTTCTGCCCCAATACGACTCATGGTGTCTTTCTTAGCCGACTAAGATGTCTTTAGAAGTGAAATGGAGACTTCAATCAAGTTTGGTGTTCTGGTTCAAGATTTATGTGGTTTGTAAGTTGTGACCTTGTTCCTTTTAGCGTGTATATCGGGATTCAGACAATACCTCTGAAGGATATTTGATACACAGTGACCTTTATTGAGGACACACGAGATAACCAAGTGTGAACAAAATCGTCTCTGTTTCCTTAAATAAAAACAGACTACTGACGAAATCAAAAATTTTCCATCTACTTAAGTTTTGTCCATGAGTGTATGCCAAATAGAATACGAGAGAGAGAGAGAGATTGAAACTGATTTATTACATCGCTTATATATGGTTATATAAGGTTAAATATATAAATATGATAAAAATATATGAATAAATAAATGTAAATACATATAATAATTGACAAATATACATATATACAAAAATATATACAAGAGAGAGAGATTGAAACTGATTTATTACAATGTCCATATAAGAGTGTATAAGGTTAAATACAGAATAAATAGGATTATATAATGATAAATATATGAATAAATAGATATAAATATTTATATATATAAAATATATACAGTCTTCATTGGTGGGGCCCACCGCGGGAAAGACTCCGCCATCAAGAGAGAGAGAACTGAATGTATTTAACAACAATATAATATACATGTTTTTTATTTTTCTTTTAAAATGTTGAGTACATTATTTTAACTCACAATTTAATGTTTAATTTAAAACACGTAACATTTTATATAGATAATTTTTTATAAAAAATATATTGAATATTAAAATAAAAGTTAAATATATGCATACATTATGTTGAATCTTTAATTAAAAAATAACATATATTGGATCAAAATATCATTTACAGTATATTAACAATATTTCAGTTGGCTGAACGCCAACCTTTATCAAGGTGTTATAATATTTTGATCCAATATATGCCTTTTTAATTAAATATTTATTTATGGATTGCTCTATTTTCAAAAGTATGTTAAATATAAACGTAAATAGAAATCACCAAACAATATTATACAGAACATATATTTTCTAAACATTTCAATAAAAATATACTTTTTTGTCAATCGTGAAGATTTTAAAATTGGAAAGAAGTAATAAATAAACCAATATATTAAGAGTAGAATAAAATTCGCCATCAACTTCTCAATATTTGATTTCATCGTTACGTCAGCCCTTTATCGCCTTCTTAAGAGTTTACTTTGTAGATAATAAACGTCTGAAATGAACAGTAACAGTTTACAATACTAAAAAACATTATTATCAACCATTATCAAATTACGAAACTATTTTAGACGCGTAATATTCTTTTTAAAATAAAACAATTTCTACTGTCCTTACTGCAATGGAAAAATTAAAGGAAGGGCCTGACTCATCAGTGGTGAACCCTCCCAGCGGTTTCGCCAGTTTAATCTACTGGGAGGGTTCACCACTGATGAACCAGGCCCTTCCTTTAATTTTTACATTGCAGTAAGGGCAGTAGAAATTGTTTTATTTTAAAAAGAATATTACGCGTTTAACATAGTTTCGTAATTTGCAAACAGATGGCGCGCTAGTGCATCGTATTATAATCAACCATTATATACATTCTTAAAAGTATTTGAAATATAGATATAAATATATATATTTATATATATATAATATTATAATTTAATTAAATAAATATAAAAATATTTCCAGAGTTCATTTATTCAGATATAGGGAGGAAAGATTTCACGTGGCCACGCTTCATCAGGCCACTGGCTCCGCAAAGGCGTGCAACATACATATAATAGAGATTCACAGAAATACATTTAAAAAAATCAAATATATAAATAGTTTCCAGTTGTAGAAGGTTAGGGGTACAGTTACAATATGGGTGGGATTATCTGTGGTGAATATGCTGGAATTGTAGGGGTATATCAATTCTTCTGTTTATGCTGTTATTGTCTTAGGGGATTGAAGATTCAATAATGAGTCTATTGTATTTGGAGAATAGGTTATGTAAATGACAGGTGACATTCATAAAAGTATATTAAGATTTAGAAAAATTACCTAAGGCTGTATGAGAACTCGCAGTTCATTTTGAGGTTCCGAATTCGTATCCATTCGACATATAGGACAGGTGGAGCTGGCGTCTACCCAGGTGTAGATACAGGACTTGTGGAAGACATGGCCGCAGGGAAGTCTACAGTAGATACAGGTCCAGCGAGATGTCTTGAGACAGATGGGACACTTTGTAGGTACCCGTGCTGACAAAACTTGGATCTTTCTTCTCAGCCGTATTTCCAGCAAATAGAAACGTATCAGCTTAGAAAGAATATAAAGAACGACCAGAAATATCAAGTAACTGATAATAAAGTAAAGAGTATGCATTCGTTTTTTTTAATTTTAGAAATAATTTGAGTTCGTCATTGTGTGCTTACGCGTACATGATTATAAGTAAATGATGACTCGCTATTTTGATATATTTGTGATTCTATATTTTGATAAGATTTTTTAAACTCTCTCTGTAATACAATATAATATAATACAATATAATGCGGCTTATGATTGTAGAACGAAGTTTGAAAATTATACCACAAATGTTTCTTTTGAACGAAAAATCGAAATTTATTTTAAGGAGAAATAACGATAATTTCTAACCTTAGGGATGAAGTATGAGAGGATGAATTGTGAAGAGTAATGATAAACGGAAAGTAAGTTTGCATGTAAATATTGAGCCTCTAGTTTGACTCATTGACACTGTCTTTGTTCAGCCAAATTTCTGAAAGTATGTACAGTAGAAAGTGAACAATTCGAAAGTCTCTAATTCAAAATGTCTTTAATTTGAATATTTATCTTGATCCCTAGAATCTGGTCCCTTTTATTCAAAACTTTTTTAATTCGAATTTTTGGATAATTCGATTTTTTCCCCCCTTTGGGTTTAGAATTATCCAAGTTTAACTGTACTTGTAATCACAATGGCAATTTACCGAAGAGTAAATGGAAATTCGTAAATTATTTTCAGATAAAATTAGAAAATTTCAAAAATGAAACGGTTATCATATGTTTTTTGAATCGTTGATAGTGATACTTAAAAAAAAAACATATGCCTATAAAACGATATTATAAGAAAAAAACAATAATCATCTAATTGTGATATTATGCAACTTATTTTCAGTATCTTTGTATTTGATAATTTCTTTAATTGAATTACTTATTATATAGTCAGACTTATTTTTATAATAAAAGCATAGAGAGTTATATAAATAACTAGCGGACGTACCCGGCTTCGCCCGGGTTTTACCCGAGTAAAGGTTTGTCTAACGAATCTCTCGATAAGGTGAACATTTTTTCCCGGTCCCTTTAAAAATACTCGATAAGTTGAATAAAATCAATATTAATTGGTTCCCTCGGTAATTGGAAGTTAAAGGAATAGTATCTTGCCTTGGAATTGTATCATTATTCTTGTCTCAAATAAATTGCCGTGTCATCCTGAATTTTGTCTTTCCTAATTTTCTACATTACAAAATCATCGTATCATCATGATAATATTTAGAGCAGATTGTTGAATTATAACAGATAAATTAGAATATTTATCTTGATTATTTTTAGACGAAAATTTATTTCAAAAATTTTATTTGCTAGAAACCTTCCCAGTACTATACTAAATAACTTCCCAAAGTTTCATGGCGTTCCAATGAGTGGTTTGGTCAGGCATAAAGAACACACACACATACATTCATTTATATATATATAGATAATAATGTTTTAACGTATTATTATTTTTTAATCAATTTTGAAATACACGTACTTGTTTTTATTTATATATTTATAATTGTATGTAATTCTACTGTCCTCAAAGCTTATGTCCATAGTTCTTCTAAAATACCCATTCCAAGAGTCTAGCAACAGTATCACTATAAAAGGAAGTTCCAAAAATGCAATATAAAAGCGGTATGGTAGATTAAACTGGCGAAACCGCTGGGAGGGTTCACCACTGATGAGCCAGGCCCTCCCTTTAATTTTTCCATTGCAGTAAGGGCAGTAGAAATTATTTAATATCAAAAAGAATCTTACGCGCTTAAAATAGTTTCGAATTTTGACAAGTACTTGTATTTCCACATTTAAAAATTCTCATTATTTTCTATTATGTATGAATATTTTTTTATAATAATACTTTTGGTGAAAATTATTAACCTCAAATAATGTTTTTCTTCATATATATATAATTCAATGAAAAGTTTCTTAAAAGATCAATAGTGAGAAACAGAAAGATCGAAGATAAATGAAAAGAAAAAAATTTGAATTTATTAAATTTGAATTATAATTTCGAACGGAAACTAATATATTTTCTATAGATTTCACGCAAAAAAAAGGCAATTAAAATTTAATTTCCCTTCAATACATGGCTTTTGTTCTACCGTGTTAGGGTAAAGGTTCGAGCTGCAGTGAGAACTATCAATTAATAATTTATTTTAATAAGTCCAAAAATTACATACAATTATAAGAGGCAGATGGAGCACAGTTTTTACTCCACCAGCGCCTAGAGTATTATATAATGGAAGGAACCACCGCTGGTTGTAGCGACGACGGTAAACAGCCAGCGAGATCAGGCGGTGTTCGAAAAGTGCGCGCGCAGCCCCTGGTGGCGACGTCACGGTCGGCGCGCATGCGCGGCGGCGGCGGTCACGTGGGAAGCACCGGCGTGGGACGTCGCCCGCTGGCTGCCTCTTATCTCATGCCCCCCCTGGAGATTGGGACTTGGGACCGATCCAACGTAGTTGCTATAACGCGGGTTCGGTTCTCGGGTTCGAGGGGATAAGGTCTGCTGATGTTGAGCTGAGTTGGGTGGGGTGGTGTACGGTGGAGGCACGAAAGGTCGTAAGAATCTGCGATTACGGCGAAGAAGGCGTCCGGCGTCGGTCCGGATGAGGTAGCTGCGACCGCGTGGAAGTTGTTCGAGAACCTCAGCAAGGAGGGTCCAATGTTTTGTGCGGTGATCCTGGACACGGACTATTGCTCCCACTTCCAAATGTGAGAGTGGCTTGGCGTTGCGATTGTATCGCTTGAGGGCTTTCTGTCTTAAGTTCTGGGCTCGTTGATCGCATTCTGAAATCCTTGTTCTCCATTCCTTGGCAAACTGACTACGGTGAAGCGGTAGCTTGGTACGTGTCGGGGCACCAAACACAATCTGCGCTGGACTTCGTCCCTCTGCTTTGGGCGTGTTTCGGAACTCCATCAAACTTTCTAAAAATGTGTCGGACTTGAGATTCCCATTGGTGGTGGTCTTGCTGATTAGGTACTTTATCGCTTTTACGGCCGCTTCGGCAAGTCCATTTGATTGAGGAAAGTGTGGAGATGAGGTGGAGTGCTCGATGTTCCAACGCTTTGTCCAACTCCGAAACTCTTGAGAGGAGAATTGGGGACCATTGTCGGATGTGAGTATCTCTGGGATGCCGTAATCTGCCATCCACTTTTGAAGGTGACGGATGACCGTGGTGGACGTGGGGGCTCTGCCACATTGCGTCACGTTGATCCAACCTGAAAAGCGGTCGACCATAACGAGATATTGGTATCCAGCGTGCGAAAAAAGGTCGCAGGAAACATGTTGAAATGGGTAGCTAGGCGGCGGGTCGGAATAGAGTGGTTCTTTCTGTTGCGAGGGTAGATAGGCTGAACACTCGGCACACGTTTTTACTACGTTCCGGATGTCATTAGTGATGCTCGGCCAAAAGACAGATTGGCCAGCGCGTCGAAGAGTCCGGTCTTGGCCTTGATGCGAAGCATGGAGTATTTTTAGCACTTCTGAGCGTAATGGTGTTGGGATGAGTAGGCGAGAGCCTAAGAAAACGAGTTCTTCGCGTACGCTTAGTTGGTGCCATACTCTCCAGTAGGGGCGAAGATCTTCGTCGAGGTCTTCTTTACGTTGAATCTTTTGAGGGATGATATTGCGTATACGTTTGTATTCTCCATCATGCTTAGCGGCTGCTCTGATTTGTCGTATTAACGAATCCTCCATTACCCTGGATCCGTCGACCGGGTCTACTACTGCAGCGGCAATGAGAGGTGCGGGATCAGAATCAGGATGATCATCGGTATCGTAAGCGTCGGGAACTGGGGATGGGTGGCGAGAGAGCACGTCGACAACGGTATGTTTCTTTCCCGGACGCCAAACTGCCGTAATGAGGTACGAAGTCAGCTTTTCCTTTAGCCGGAGGAGCCTTGGGTTTTCTATCTCGTCCAGAGTTTTGGAGTTCAGTATGGGAATAAGGGGACGGTGGTCGACTATAAGTTCGAAATGAGATCCCATAAGAAATAACTTGCATTTCTTGGCTGCCCACACGACAGCTAATAACTCAATTTCCGTGGCGCTATACCGGGACTCTGCAGGAGTCACATGGCGGGATCCTACCTGGAGAAGTCTCCATTGACTATCAGGTTGTTGTTGATAAAGGGCATATCCTAGTCCCTGGGTCTGTGCTGCGTCCGTTTCTAGGCGGAGGGGTTGTCCTGGGGAGAACTGTGCTAGGATGCGTGAGCTGCAGAGTTCTTGAATGACTGCGTCAAAAGCTCGCTGGTGGGGGTTCTCCCAAACGAAGGCGGCTTTGGCTGACAAAAGTGATCGGATTGGCGCGGATAGCTCGGTTAGATGATGGGAAAAGGCCTCAAACTGTTGAACAAGGCCGTTAAAGGAACGCACGTCGGTCTTGTTGGTTGGTATCGGGAAATTCTTTAGAGCGGAGTACAAATGTGGAGAAGGTGTGTAACCGGAAGAATTTATACGGAAGCCGCACCAGTCGACTTCTGGCCGAGCGAATACGAACTTCTTCTGGTTGAGGGTGATTCCATGTTCCTGACACCGGGAAATGACCTGTCGAACACGTTGGACGTGTGTTTTGTAGTCTGAATCGAAGATAATGATGTCCTCTACCACTTTTTCTACGTTCTGTATTCCAAATAGGGCTTCGTCTCCACGACGGTTGTGCTCGTCTCCGGCGGAACACAATCCCATCACGTTGCGACAATAGCGGTAACTTCCCCATGGTGTGATGAAGGTGGTTAGTTTTTTACTCTTTTCATCGAGGGGGACTTGCCAATAACCGTGACGGGCATCTAGCGTGCTGAAAAACTGCATGCCTGGTGGGATGCGAGCAACAACCTCGCGGGGTACCCTGACTGGATAGGCGGGTCGTCGGACGTATTTGTTCAGTCCGGTGAGGTCCACGGTTATGCGCGGTTCTGATGAACCTTTTTTCGGGACGACTACCATAGGATGGCACCAATCGATGGCTTCGCCGACGGGTACCTGTTCGATTATCCCTTTCGCCAACATGGTATCGAGTTGAGTTTTGACAGGGTCTCTCCAGTGAAAGGGAACGTTGTATGCCCGGTAGCGTTTGCAAGGAACGGCATCTTTAACTAGTTCGATAGACATGGGGGGTCCTTGCATGGGTTTTAACACTGTGTCGTCGAACGCTCTAGCATAATGGGTAAGGATAGACTGCTTATCGATCTCATTGGCTCTCACCGGGGTCGGCGGGAACGTTAGAACTTGTCCGTTGGTTATGGCATTGACGATCATTGAATGGGGCCAGTTATCCGGCAGAAGTCCTAAGGCTTTGCATCCGCTCTTGCTCAAGAGAGGGGCGTTCAGGTGCTTGCAGACTCCAACGGTAGTACTGTAGGTTTTCCCGTTGAGATGCAGAGCCGCGACGAACGATCCACAAGGACTTAAGCTGATGCCGTTGGCTCCTACGCAAGGGACGTTCTTCGGGTTGAGTGCAGATCGGGTCTGCTCATCCAGTAACAGGAATTCTGATTCTGGGATTAGATCCAGATCTGACCCCGGGTCCGCCAGCCAACGGATTTGGTGTAACTTATGGTTGATATCGGTCGGAATGGTTATGAGTTCGTTGCGTACTCCAGCTGCAACAACTGTGTTTGAGGGTCCTGGTTGGGACTGATTGTTTCTGGTTGCGGGTGGCGGGATATTAGGTTTGGTTGTGGGTTTCCGTTTCAGTTGTCGGCAAACCCTTCCGTAATGCCCGGTGATGCCGCATTTGTTACACTCTATGTCTTTTGCTGGGCACTGGTCACGGCGGTGTCTTGGGTTAGCCCCACATCCAGAGCAGGGGTCGTTAGGATCATAGGGTTTCTGAAAGAAACGGTTGGCCTTAGGTGAGGTTTCAGACGAGCTGGCTTGTTGATGCTTGTAGGTTGATGGTGCACGTCTGGTTGCAATGAAGGCTTCGGGGGAGGTGGTTGGGGAGGGTGAAAGAGTCGCGCCCACGGCGGTAGCACTCTCATGTGCGATACAAATTGAGAGGACTCGGTCCAGGGAGAGGTCGGAATTGTACTGCTCCGCCAGTACTTTTCGTTGGAGGTCTTTATCAAACAGGCCACATATTAACCTGTCGCGGATACGGAGTTGCTGTTGATAACCAGCAAGGGCAAACGTTTTCCCACAAGCTCTTTTTGTGCATATTGTAATACACGGGTCGCCGCATGTGCTGCACTTAAAATCCAGCTCATGTGCACACGAGTCATCAAGAGCTTTAAGGGCTGCGAAGTAGCGATCCACCGATTCTCCGGTTTGTTGGTCCCTACGATGAAAATCTTGCCGATCAAGGAGGGGGTTTCGCTTCTTGCGTAGGTAGGCCTCGAGAGCATTCACGGCTTCATCGAGGGTGGTGGTGGTAGAAATATGAAGGCGGCCTGATTGCCAAAGGATGGTCCATTCGGAATGGAGGGCGGCACGCAAAGTCACTTGCTGTGTGGATAGCGGTAAGGTGGCTACTTGTTGGGCGTCCACGTAGTCGTTCCAACGTTGTTTCCAATCGCGGAAAAAAGACATCGTTAACTCCTCCGGGGAAGCCAGTTTAGGAAGCTGGATGATTTTTGTGGCGTGGTGAGGAGGAGCTCCTAATGGGACTGTCGGTGTCGGATCCCGAGTAGCCATCTGCTGCAACAGTGCGGCTATGGACCTGAGGATGTCGGTGCTGGTCGGCGAGGCCGGGTTCTCTGGAGGGGTTTGGGATGGTCGGCGATTCCTTCTTGAGGGCATCTTGATTACTAATTGTCACTGAGCTGTCACTTAAAAAACGGCTAAAATTAACCGAGTGTCGACTGCGCCATGTTCTACCGTGTTAGGGTAAAGGTTCGAGCTGCAGTGAGAACTATCAATTAATAATTTATTTTAATAAGTCCAAAAATTACATACAATTATAAGAGGCAGATGGAGCACAGTTTTTACTCCACCAGCGCCTAGAGTATTATATAATGGAAGGAACCACCGCTGGTTGTAGCGACGACGGTAAACAGCCAGCGAGATCAGGCGGTGTTCGAAAAGTGCGCGCGCAGCCCCTGGTGGCGACGTCACGGTCGGCGCGCATGCGCGGCGGCGGCGGTCACGTGGGAAGCACCGGCGTGGGACGTCGCCCGCTGGCTGCCTCTTATCTCAGCTTTCAAATCACTCCATATATAGTTTTTTGTTTCTTCTTTTCATTCATTTACAACATTTTAGAAGACACGGGGAGAAATGCATTTAAACGAAAAGGTTATTTCTGTAAAAGCCTGAAGAATCTCTGGATGACAATTTTAGAATTTTATGAATAAATTTACAAATTCCAATCTTAAATTTTGTTCAAAAAGTCAATAATATATAATATAGAAACCGAAAGTGTATATGTGTATTCATTTTATCAAAACGTAATGTTTTGAATACACCTATCCCCCGATTTACACGGCACTTGTTTTACACGTTTTCGCTTTTACACGGTTTTCCAAATAAGTTTTTTTTTTTTGTTTTTATCGCACTATACTAAAATGCGATATTCTACTCTATGCTACCTATGTTGAAAATAATATTGGGAGGCTCTGATTCATGAGGGGGCGAACACCTATTCAGATTTGACAGTTTAATATACACCTATCCCTCGATTTACACGTTTTTCTCAGGAACGTATCTACCGTGTAAATCGGGGGATAGGTGTATTTAGTTTGAGAACAAATATAACAGATTATGAAACTAAATATATATAAAATATTTCTTTAGTTGTTAATTTATCGTGTGTGGGTATTGCAGATCATGCATCCAAAAAGAAGAGATCATCTTTGTATGAAGAATTTTATAAGTTGTCAATATAACATGACATGTCAAGTTTCATTTTGTATCAATATTTCATGTAGAAGGGCGTTATCCCGAAAGCTCGAAAACGTTTAATAAAAGATACTCATCCTTAGACATTTACTTTATTATCTAAAAAGTTGTCAATATGAATATATTCATAGAATTTATGTTAAGAGGGCAAATCAATTTTAATAAATGGACAAAACTGGATTGCAATTTAAACAATGTGTATTTTTAATTAACCTCTCTGCACGCAGGTGAGGCAGGAATGGCATTGAGAAGAACATGGGCATTGGCAAGGTGAGCCAGTATGAGAAAGAAATGATTGAGAAGGCTATTCCTGAGCTCAAGTCTAGCATCAAGAAGGGAGAAGACTTTATGCAGATTAAGTAAAGAATCTAGATGTATAATAGCCTTGCACCTAGTAGTCGGAATATCTCAACACTGAGCTAATAAAGTTTTTTTTTTGTAAATAGACGCCAAATATCTGATGTTTTTATTGCATTTTATTCAATAATTAAAAGCAAAAGTGCTTTTTGCACAAAAATACAATCCATCTGCGTTTTTATAGTATGCATTATATAAGTGGAAGAGGCACGTAATCGTGAATTTGTAGCCGGGTAGTTGGCGATCTAAGGATACGCTCCAGGAGCCTGGGTTACCTTTATGTTACTAATACTAAATTTGTAAATTATGGACACAACTTCCGTGAACACTTGGCTGTTAGAGCCAGTTATCGGTCGTCACTCGGGGTTGTCACCTTGGGGCAGTCCCTTGCTTTTCTCCGGTGACAGTTTGGAATTGGCTCAAGAAACGGGATGTCACTCTTTCTGACATGTTGAACAACTTGGCGACTTCTCACTGTGGTTTCCCATTTCTATCTTCGTGATATGTCATCCAGATGGTGCCTTGTAGCCATTGGCTGCTTATCCTATATAGGTAAGGTATCAAGTAAGAATATCCATTATACTCTATACCAGCACGTTAAACCTTATTTTCGAGTGGAACACGTATTCAACCCTATTCGTTTAATTATATGTAATTTTTGATTTTTTTTTTAAGGAGAACGTTCGAATTTACGTGTATGGGAAATCTGGCGTTACATAAGCAAATAAGGAGTGGTTTGTGCTTAATATATGAAACTTCCTCATGTTTTATCTATGTGAGTGTATATAGTAAATTTTAACAATAGTAGACAATATGTAATTTACAAGTATCCAAGAATTGCACAAGAAATTGACAAATATACAAATATAGACAAGAAATGTATAAAGAGATAATACCCATTACTAACCCGTAATACGTTACAAATTTTACCAAGTAGACTTTAGTTAATCAAGAGGTATTCAAGAAATATAGGAAATTTGAACTATTTTTAACACTTATGATTCTTTTTAAAATAAATCAATTTCTACTGCCCTTAATTCAATGATAAAATAATGGGTAGGCCTGGCTCATCAGTGGTGAATAAGAGGGCAAGTAGAAAATTATTTTTAAAAAATCATACGGGTCAAAAATAGTCCAAATTGCTTATAACAGATGGCGTGCTTCTCTTCTTTTTCTTTCTTATCTCCACTCAATCATATTAGGGTGTCCAGGACAACCATCATGATTGTGTGAAGTAGAATGTGTCTGCCTTTGTCATTAAGACTGGGAGCACTACTTAGTGGCAGGCCGACTTAGCTCCAAAACAAATGGCCGCCTCTGACATGAGGAACAGACGCCATGTACAGCCGCTCCTAACATGGAGTACAAATGCTGCTCATCCTGTATCCCTGGATTAGGAGCCCTTTCAGGGTACTATCAGCCGGGCCAGCTGAACCCAGGTTTATTAGTGAGCTTGTTACTGCTTCCCCTCCTTTTTCATCCGGGCTTGGGACCGGCAAAGGCGGAGTTTGGCGTGCTAATGCGTCATATTAATAAAGATATAATAATTACAGGAGACACAGTACACAAGACCATTTACAATGTTTTATACTTTCAAACACCATATATGAATAGAATTAACAGGGAGAAGGTGACCATGGAAGTGCCGATTCCTTAAAATGATCATTTCAAACGATATATTTACATCAACATATGTTTAGGCCATTTTAAATCACGCATATTTCATTATTGCGATTTCACCGCCACTCTGTGTTGTGACGAAGATCTAAGTTCTATAGAGGTAGTCGATCACCTCTATTCTTGGTCGGCGGGGTTGAAGGTTCAAAATTAAGGTGTCGCTGCTTATAGCACTATTAAAATATTAGACGAAAACAGGAGGGAAAATTATATTTATTATAAATTAAGAAAATAAGTAAAGTCGTTTTTGATTAATTATATATTTAAATATTTACACTAAAAGAATCGGAGATCAGGGCAAATTCTCGTGTTCGAAAGTTGTTTACAGGTTCTTCTGTATTTGTTTTCTCATTTTAGCCGCTGCATCCCCGTAGCCGCTTCCGTCGGCCTCCCATTGGCTGCTTCGAACTCCTTCTTTTCCAACATTTCTCCCACCTTTGAGTTGGCGCCTCGACGACTCAAACATGGAAAGGAAAAGTTCAGTAGATCCAATCGGTTGAGTCTCTTGATGGGCCGTCCGTAACTTGACACAACATTCGGGGTTTCAATGTGATGTTGCTCTTGTTGTGAAGTCAAAGGGTCCTCTTTAGTTGTCAATCGAACTTCTGGTGTGGGAGATCGCTCCGTTAGAGGGTCTCGACATCTTATCTCGGGCGTTATCTCTAAATTGTAGAGTTTTTGAATAGGTCGTATTTTATCACCTGATGAAGTTTTCACTTTCGCAACCCTCACAAGTCCGTCTTTTCCTGGATAGAGTTGGATTGTTCTGGCTAACGGCCAGTGTAGTCTCTTTAAACTCTCTTGTCCAATGAGTACCATGTCTCCCACTTTGAATGGTATGGTAGTCTTCAGGCGTCTCGTTTCTTGTCTCAGGAATCCAAAATATTCGATACGAAATCGTTCTCTAAGAACTTCTCGTACACGTTTGATATATTGGTCTGGTTATCAATCAAGTCCAGGTCTGGAACGCCAACCTCTCTGACCTCATGTAAGAACAACGATTTCTTCCGTTAGGTAGATCAGAGGGCGTGTGTTCATCAAGCTTTCGACGTCACACATTACCGTGGACAGTTCTTCATATCCCAAGGAGGTTTGACCGAGAATCCTAAAGAGCAATTGTTTCATCATTCCAATCAAACGCTCCCACCATCCACCCCACCAAGGAGCACCAGGCGGTATGAATTTCCAGGTGATGTTTTTCAATGTGGGATCACATTTTAATCTCGAAAAATCAATCTTCTTTAAAGTATTAGTCATGCCTCGGAAATTAGTCCCGTTATCCGAATACACAATCGATGGGCGGCCTCTTCGAGCAATAAATCGGCGGAAATCTTGGAGGAAGGCTTCCATAGGCAAAGATGTCACAGGTTCCAGATGAACTCCTGCTATTTCGAAAACTGCAGCATCTCGGTCTTCTTCCTTTATTCCAATTTGTAAAAATGCTTTCTCAATATCGGAAGAGACACCTACTTCATATTTCCGGAATTTATTTAAAAGTCTTGGTATAATTCCTATCAAATTGTGTCCCTTATCCAGACAGTCATTCAGGAAAAGTTTATCTCACTTTCGGGCCGACGCATTAAATACTGGCCTTATTTTAGAAGTTTGACTGTTTCTTTTATACACTGGTCGATGTGGCAGGTTGTGTACACCATCTAGTTTATCCTCTCTGGAATACTCTATTATCCCCTGATTTATACATTCTTCAAAGATTTGTCCATACTCTTTCATGTCTCCAACTTCTTCAAGTTTTCTTCTTACAGAACTTAGTTGGTTTTCGGCTAGGTCTCTATTCGAAGGAATCCTTTCCTTGTCTTTCACCCAGGGTAGAGCTACCTCATAGCGCCCCTCGATATCTCGCGTCGTGGTGTGGGCGAAATGTTCCTCCATTTCAGCTTGTAATGATTGAGTCTTCTTCTCAACCTCCGCGTCAGAGACTCCAATTGCATCTAATTTCCACAAGTTTTCTAGATCCAAAGATAGAAGTGTGGTCACGTAAAGGGAGCTGGTGTCATCTATCACCTCCGTTGGAGGAATCTTTCCCATCACAGTCCATCCTAGTTTGGTACGGATTGCCACCAGTCCAGATGAGATTCTTCTCTGATCATCAGTTAGCAATCTCCCGGCGATGTCCGCGCCTATAAGGACTTCTATACGGTCTCTCATCAAATCAGACACGTCGAGTTCTTCATTCCCTTCTAAAAATGATCTTGGACACACCGGAGGTATGCTTCCACAGATAAGGGGTTGACCTAGTGCTTCAAACTCACAGCGATAGGAATTATTGATGTCAGATAAATGAATGGTATAGACCTCATGTTCAACTACGTCGGTACTCGATCCTCCAAACAAGGAATGCCGGAAGAACTCTCTCCTAGATTGTTCGTATTCCATTTCCATTGCTGTGCTATGTAAAATATATGATCTTTGGGATCCGGTGTCTATTATAGCCCGTGCCGTCTTCTCCGTTCTGTTCCCTTTGAGGGTCACTCTCAAAGTAGGCAACAAGACGTCTGGGGAGGTTGATAAGTTGGCGAGAGTTTCATCTTGCACCGTTGGAGACTTAGAAGATCCACCTCGATCTAAAATCCGTTTTGTGCACATGACATCCAGGTGGGAAGACATGTTGCAGATCGAACAACGGACTACATTTCTGCAAAATTTACTCAAATGAGAAGGCCAAAGATATTTATAACAAACGCCTTTTTTCCTCATGAGTGATCTCTTTTCGTTTAAACTCATATTAGCTGCAAAGTCACACTTAGGGCTTCCATGGTTGTCTTTACCACAAAATACACATTCATTCGATTTGTGAACTGAATTCAAAAGTTCTGAAGCTGTCGCAATTGGTTTTTCATTGTAGAATCTTGTCTTTGGATGTTTGTTTACTAAATTAGATACAGAAGTTGATTCATTCCCGGTACCGATTTCGTTTCTAAAACTCCAATCCCGTGCAGTTAATTGTCTTTCTAGAAAGGTAATCAAGCCATTAATTACGTAACCTGTCGGGAGTTCTTTGTTCAATTCCAAATTAAGGTCTGCAGGTAGAAGCTTTATTATTATCGGGCACAACAGTTGTCCGTAAACATCAATGGACACGTTTAGTGACTCGAGACTTCTTATTTGAACAGAAAGGTTGTCAAAAAGTTCGCGGAAGGTTCTTACATCGCTTGACGTTTTGAGTAGTCTCATTGACAACAAATTGTTCATATGTCGGCTAATCAAAATGTCTTCTCGCCCAAATCTGTCTTTAAGCAATTTTATAGCTTTCTCATAATTGTCCGCAGATAAAGCGACACCTTCGACTGTGTTTAGTGCAGTTCCGCCGAGATGTGACTTCAGATAGTTAAATTTATCGATCGGGTTCAGTGAGTTGTTCTGGTGTATAGCTGCTTCAAAAGAATTCCAGAACGTCAGCAATTCACTAAAGTTTCCATGAAATTTCGATATCATCAATTTCGGAAGTTTCACAGTCGTGCAGGAAGATACATAATGTCTCATTTCATTTTCATCTATTCGTGAGTTCGAATTCGATATATTTTCGCCATGAAAATCTGATTGGCGAATCTTTTTATTTGCCCTAAATCTCCAAGTAATATATTTCTCTCGATATTCCTCTACGCCCTGTAATTCCCTCTCTAAATCGTCAGTTTAAAGAAGCGTTTCTATTTCGTGATCCACTAATTTAAGTTCGTTAAATGATTCATTCAATTGTTCTAATAATTCTTCAAAATCAATTCTAATTAGCGTGTCAAGTCCACTTTCAATCTTATTGCATGTTTTCGTTAAATATGATCTGTTAATAGCACGCTTCTTCTTTAAAAGTAGAATTAATTCTTCCGCCATCATGTAAACATAGCGGCAAGTAGGGTTAGCTAGCGAGTTCCAAAATGGTCAGCTTAAAATGCTTCTTTTTTTTTTTTTAGGATTTACCTTCAACAGTCCCGGCTGGGATGCCAAAAACATTGCGATTTCACCGCCACTCTGTGTTGTGACGACGATCTAAGTTCTATAGAGGTAGTCGATCACCTCTATTCTTGTTCGGCGGGGTTGAAGGTTCAAAATTAAGGTGTCGCTGCTTATAGCACTATTAAAATATTAGACGAAAACAGGAGGGAAAATTATATTTATTATAAATTAAGAAAATAAGTAAAGTCGTTTTCAATTAATTATATATTTAAATATTTACACTGAAAGAATCGGAGATCAGGGCAAATTCTCGTGTTCGAAAGTTGTTTACAGGTTCTTCTGTATTTGTTTTCTCATTTTAGCCGCTGCATCCCCGTAGCCGCTTCCGTCGGCCTCCCATTGGCTGCTACGAACTCCTTCTTTTCCAACACTCATATTGAGTTGTATGTTTATCTTAGTTTTCAAAATATATTTATTCCTCAATGCAAATTCTAATAAAGCACATATAGTTTTAATATTTTACACAAATAAATTTACTGGCAATGAGTTTCTTTTTAAATATAATCAAATATTATCTCTACAGACCTTACTGCAATGATATGAGTTATTGAATGAGAGGGCTTGGTCTCGATCTCAGCCCTCTCATTCAATAACTCATATCATTGCAGTAAGGTCTGTAGAGATAATATTTGATGATATTTAAAAGAAACGCATTTCCAGTAAATTTATTTGTATAAAATATTAACGATAGATGGCAATTAAATTTAATTTGCTAACATATATTTTTAATCACAAAATATTTTCTCACAATGAGTTTCTTTTTATTATAAAATGCTAGCTTTCAAGTGATAATCGCTCTTCAACGGGCTTAATAAAAAAACATCGACTATATCTTACAAGAAATATTTACAAATATATATTCGCACGCAGTAAGATATAGTCGATGTTTTTTATTAAGCCTATTGAAGAGCGATTATCACTTGAAAGCTAGCATTTTAAAATAAAAATGAACTCATTGTGAGAAAATATTTTGTGATTTTAAACGTTTTTCACAATTTTATCATGAATAAAGCATATATATATATATATATATAATGAAAGGATTTAAAAGCACGAATGTTTTCTTTATACATAATACAAACTTCTACTGTCCTTACTGCGATGAAAAAATATATTGGGAGGGTTTGGCTCATTAATGGTGAATCCTCCTAGCGGTTTCGCCAATTTAATCCACCAGACCGCTTCTCAGAGCTCTAATACTGTATTGGACGATTCTGCTTTTATATACTACACTGAAGGATGGAATCTCAGAAATGATTTTCAAGAAAACTATGGATATAAGCTTATAGGACAGTAGAATTACATTCAAATATTTGCATCGAGCAATGCTCTTCCGCCAACAATAAAGACAAGGATCGCAGTAAGGGCAGTAGAAGTTTGTATTATGTATAAAAGAAACTTTCGTGCTTTTAAATCCTTTCATTTTATATGTATAGATGGCGCGTTATTGCTTTGTATTAAAGCATATATATGTTGAAGGCATTGTTATCAGGATGATAAAAGTTCAATTCAAAACGTGTACCATACTTCTTAGAAATTTTTGAAAGAAAAAAAAACATCTAGAAAGTTTTACATCAATTATATCATTAAACTACCGCATACATAAATTTACTTTACGCTACCAGAATAAATTTTCATCATTTTTTGATCATCATATAAAAAACCATAATCACATATACTTTTAATTAATTAATTAGAAAGTTTGATAACGTTTATTATATCAAAGATTAAAGTTTAATTAAAAAGTGTAAGATCATTGATTAAAAAATCTCTTAGAAATTTGAACTGATCTGAATTGATTGAAATCGAGTTGTAAAGTCTTGTGTTTTTTCCTTATCATCTACTCTTGGGAGTTAAAAGTATGTGGATAATAGTTACCCAGAAATTATTTGAAAAAGGAAAATAGAAATCAGGTTAAAAGTTTCTTTTAATTTAGGTTTTGCAAGCTGTCGATCAAATTTTCTGCTCTGCAACGGGCAAATACTTTATGTAAAATATCTAAATGAAAATTCATTAAGATATTGTACATAAAGTATTTGTCCGTTGAAGAGAATAAAATTTGCTCTAAAACTTGCAAAATCCAAATTAAAATAAGTTTTTTTACCCGAATTCTATTTTTCCTTTTTCAAATAAAATTATCTTTTAGCAATATATATTTGAATTACTCAACGGAATGCATATATCAAAAAGGAATATGAACTCACGTGTGGAAAATTTCATAGATTTCATTCAAAGAGAAAAGATCATTATTCCGAAATAAAATTTGAACATTATGAGAAAGTGTTTTCCATTAGCTTTTTTCTGAGATTGATTTTGCCTCAATATTTGTCTTCTTTTGTTAGAATTCATTAAAATGATATATTTGGCCGTTTTTCCGATTGTTGAAGTACTCAGAGTCTTGATTTGAGATGAACTTTCTTGAACTTACTTTTATACTTCTATCAGAATAAAGATAAACTAAACAAGATTTTCATTTGCTTTCTGGTACTTTTTGAATAACTTGAAAATCAAATTTATAGTCTAAACATTCCTTCAAAAATTTCCATTATTGAATTTTTTAAGATTTCAGAGTTATCGTAACTAGGGCCTGAAATTAACAAAATATTATTTTAAATTCAAAAGATACCTTTGCTAAACTCTTTTTTTTTCTCAAAAAATACTAATTTCAAAGATTACTAATCAATTTTGATTCATTCTAAACATTTGGTCGGTATGAAATAATAAAATAACTTTAAAATTATCAATTTAAATATATAAAAATTGTTTAAACATAACTCCTTATACTCCTAATACCTTATACTCCTCATCCTCTATGAAAAAAAAACATACAATTAAAAAATATATTAATATTAGAATATTAGAGAGAGTGAGAGATTGAAACTACTTTATTTCATCGTTCATATAAGGTTATATAAGGTTAAATATAATATATTGATATAATGAAGAAATATGAATAAATAAAGATAAATATATGAATAAATAGATGTAAAAATATAAAATAATTGATAAAAATACATATATGTGAAATATATACAATATCGTCATTGGTGGTGCCCACCGCGGGAAAGACTCCGCCACCGATGGACTGCGAGAGTTCTTTCCCACAGAGTGGGCAGGTCGATGTGATGGCTAGCGTTGCCCAACTCAAGATCAAGATGGTACTTGTAGATGGTAGCCTTCGCCACACTAGTAAACTTCATTGCCTTGGGATTGAGGCCGACACCGAACAACCAGGCCTGCATATCCAGAGGCACTTCGCAGGAGGCGAACACCTCCCGGAGCAGGGGTCGCACGGCTCGGCAACTCCAATATCTGTGGGTCAGCGACCTGTCGCTAGACCCACAGGCGGCACAGGTGGCACGCCTCGAGACAGGATGGTCAGGATGTGGTAGGGCGTAGAGGGCCAGCCGTAGGGCGATATTGGCAATGTGGGGGTAGACAGAGAGATAGATTTGTGAAAGTAAAAAATATATAAATGGTCAGATCAATTGATTTTTTAAATATGATTTCCAATAGATAATGTTTCACACACACAAGTCCATATTATCCATTTAATTTCAAAAACAAAGTTTCTCAAACTGCCTTTCGGTGCTTGGGTAAGGAAAGTGCGACCTCGGTAATAGAAACTAAAATAAAATATTTAACACAGTCATGTGATCAAAATTAGAAACTATTATAGACGCGTATGATTCTTTTTAAAAATAAACAATTTCTACTGCCCTTACTGCAATGGAGAAATTAATGGGAGGGCCTGGCTCATCAGTGGTGAACCCTCCCAGCGGTTTCGCCAGTTTATTTTTCCATTGCAATAAGGACAGGAGAAATTGTTTATTTTTAAAAAGAATCATACGCGTCTATAATAGTTTCTAATTTTGATAACAGATGGCGCGCTAATGCATCATAATATAACAGGCATGTAAATTATAGCACTCAGAAAATTGTCCACCTGCAATTTAAAAAACATATTCCTCAAAAATATATAAAACATAGAAGTTTATATTTCAATTTTTATTACCAAAATATTGCATTTTTTACACTAAAAAAGCCTATCCCCTATAGGGGGATATATACCCTAAGTTTAACAACACCCAATCTACTAATGTAGAAAAGTAATTGTTTACAAAGTTGTCAAACTAGGAAAAAATTAATGAACCTTCTTCTAGGATCATTATTCCTTCATTTTTCAAACAAAAAATATGGTAAAAGGCCATTTTAACACATCGCTATTACTGGCTATAAGTTAGCAAAAACTATCGTAAGCGTAAAGCCAATCCCAGGTTAGTTCTATGTCTATAAATAGAATGTTTATATTCTTTATATTATATATACAAACTTATAATTATCATATATATGTTATAAATAAAAAAGATAAGATTTTCTGCTTGAATTTTGATTATGTTGAGATCTTTAAAGTATGATAATGAAAAATAGTTTTGATCAGTAATTTATTTGAGTTAAAGGAATATATAAAAGAACATAATTTGATAAAAGTACTGCCTGGCTTAAGGCGAGTAGAATAAGGAAAACAAAAGATTATTTACATAATGTACAAAGGTTTTGAGCCGGCCAACGGGAAACAACAACAATCGGTTTTATATAGGGAAAGTGTGGCCTCTGGAGGTTGATTTAACAGAGTATTTGAATCTATGAAATATAATTTTAAATAAAATAATACTTTAATATAACATAATTTCAAGTAAAATATTTTAATATAACATATACATATTTGGATTATCATTGTTAGGGACTAAATATATATATCCTATTAATCTGTGAATAAACATATACAATCATCATAAACAAGAACAATAAAGAAGTAGAATGTAAACAAGATGATGTGAAAAGATCCGCATAAAGTTTAATAAACAATTTATACAAATCTCATTATTAATTATAAAAATATGAACACAAAACAATCATAAATATATAAAGATTTGAATTACCTACAGTACACACATACAGAAATATTTGATGAGTTTAAGGAGTTTTAAATTAAGTTAAAACAATGAACATATTTCATTGACATATGGAATCAGCTTTTACCTAAATCAGATTTATAGAAAGTCTTTAATACACTCATGGACAGAACTTAAGGAAGTTGTACCTTTTAGCATGTATATCGGGATTCAGACAATAACTCTGAAAGATATTACAGTGACCTTTATTGAAGACACACGAGATAACCAAGTGTGTATACACTCATGGACAAAACTTAAGAAAGTTATACCTTTCAGCATGTATATCGGGATTGATACAATAACTCTGAAAGATATTACAGTGACCTTTATTGAAGACACACGAGATAACCAAGTGTGTATACACTCATGGACAAAACTTAAGAAAGTTATATCTTTTAGCATGTATATTGGGATTGAGACAATAACTCTGAAATATATTAGAGTGACCTTTATTGAAGACACACGAGATAACCAAGTGTGTATACACTCATGTACAAAACTTAAGAAAGTTATACCTTTTAGCATGTATATCAGGATTGAGACAATAACTCTGAAAGATATTACAGTGACCTTTATTGAAGACACACGAGATAACCAAGTGTGTATACACTCATGGACAAAACTTAAGAAAGTTATACCTTTTAGCATGTATATCGGGATTGAGACAATAACTCTGAAAGATATTACAGTGACTTTTTTTGAAGAATATAATCAAGTGTGAACAAAATTGCCTGGCGACATCAAAGAGAAAGAAGGCATTTCCTTAAATTTTGTTCATGAATGTATATTGAATGATGTACCTCTCCCTTTAAATAAGCATCAGAACGAGGCAATATGCTTATTTTACCCCAGTAAAATAATTTACTAGTGATAAGGAATGAGCTACAACAAAAACAAAAATAAGTAAATATCAAATATGCGAAATAAACTCTGATAGAAGAATTACAAAAACAATAACAAGACTCAGAGCGAAACACTATAAAGGAATGACAATACATCCAGATGACACAAGAACCAACAGGACATGTAACAATTGTCCTGATGTGGAACTAACACCTACCCACATATTCTCATGCCCAGCAATGGCCGCAGCCTTGCAGAAAATTGACATGGACCCAGAGCAGCAGCTTTACACACCCAAGAGAGTGGACATTACGATTGCTGTGATAGAGATGTATGGAGACATCTGAGGCTCTTCATTGGACACGACAACAACAATAAGCCACAACAGTTTTGTAAAATTTAGACAAATATGAAATCGAAGCCATTCCTATACTCATTAAGGCCATAGCCTGAAACCATGGTATACAGGTTAGCTTATAAAATGCATCGTTTTGAAGCATAATTGAAGGGAGAGATGCCTCATTAGGTACATGAATATCATCCTCCCTCAACTTAATGTTATATTGAATTATATATACGTTTATAAACTATCAAAACATGTTATATATCAGTATAGACCAACTATATAAATCAATATTTAACAGATATAATATAATATAATGCGGCTTGTGATTGTAAAACGACATTTGAAAACTATTCCGCATGTGTTTCTTTTCAACGAAAAGTCAAAATTTATTTCAAGGAGAAATAACGATTATTTCTAACCTTTGGGATGAGATATGAAAAGGTGAATTGTGAAGGGTAATGATAAACGGAAAAATAAAAATGATCCTATCCCTGGACACTTTTATTTTTCTGTTCATCATTACTCTTCACAATTCACCCTTTCATACTTCATCCCTATGGATAGGTATTTCTCCTTGAAATAAATTTTAATTTTTCGTTGAAAAGAAACACATGCGGAATAGTTTTCAAATGTCCTTTTACAATTTAACAGATAGTTAATATTTATCGAATAGTTGGCATTAAGCCATCAACAACATGCAGTTTTACAATCAGGAATTTCTCTTTAATTATATCTTCTATATAACATTTTCTCTTTCTTTCTTAAGCTCTCCTTTCTTAAGCTTTCCTTTTAAGCTCTTTATGGACATGTTATAGCTTCATTAAGCACTTTTAGTCCTAAATACCTCTAAATGTAATAAGAATCTGCAAAGAAAAGCTCCCCATGATTGGCCTTCAGCATATAACCTGTATCACGCTGAGGTTTTCTTCGTAGATCACGAAATACGTGGTGTCGCTGAAGACCCGCTGGCGATCTTCCATCAAACTCTGCAGAGGTCGCAGAGACATCATGTACATATTCACTGTGTGTGTGTGTATATAGATATTTTCAATTTTTTAATATAATAATCATCATTGTAAATTTCTTGATTAGTTCGGATTTGTGCACTTTGACCTTGTATTGACATTATGATTATAAAAGTATGTTAATTGTCAATTGTCGTTCTCTCTTTTTCTCGAGGTGCGTGGATACACGAGCGTGTGCTCTTGCCCCTACTAAGGCTAGGAAAATTTAACAGCATTTAAAGAACTTGAAGAAGATTTTTATTTTTATGAAGGATTCACCACTTCCCGAAATGCTAATGGCATTGGCTAAAGCCCCAAAAAGCTTGAATTTGATAAGGACTCGATGAATGGATCACGCGAAGAAGTTCTGGAAGACCTCTACAGACCCAACAAGCCGCTCTCTCTAGTATCAGACGGCTGATGACAGCTTTCACCTAACTTAATGAAATATCTGCTCGATGAAATTCGTCATTATTTGCATGGGTCAAATATTTGTTGCAGTATAATCCTGTTCGTTTTCACACACACATACAGCATTTTAAGTCCACCGGTCTTCTACAGATGCACCACAGGAAGGAAGAATAGATAGAGCTCCTATACTCCAGGCAGAACAGAATACAACAACAGCCTCCAAGTCCGATGCATGTCCAATGGTCTCAGAAACCACCGTGCATAGATTAGAGTATCATTGAAAAGACGAGTGTGGAATCAGCCGCGTTTTAGACTTCGCTTTCTTCATCCAAATTTTCATCGTTTTCATCCCTATCGGGATTTTGGTTTAACCGTAAGCGGTTCTTTTCGGGATTATGTCTGAATCCCGTAGCTATTTATGATGCGTGACTTTATCATACTATATGGCAGTATCGTTCCAATTTTAGTATATGTACCGCCGAACAAGCGTGTACATATGACAGTAAATTATACCCCACCTTATATACACTCCAGTAGCTAAAAAGATCATTTCTTGATGAATGAATATTATTTTCTCGTTATAGGTAGACATTGTGAGGACAGAATGCTGACAGGTTCTGTAATATAACGAGATACCCGGGCACCAAATCAATGAGATACCAATCTCATGCCGAGGGATTACATGGAAATTGGTTTTGTCTCTCGCGCCTCCATCAAAAATTATATTTGAATAGAGAACCAATCAGGCGTTACTCCACACGTTAGATCTAATTAGTGTTCCTTTTCATCAACTGCTTTTTAAAATATATTTTGTGCTAATTAACTATTGGAAAATCTTTATATTGAAATTTCTTATCTGTAATGTGGGATGTAATTGCGTGATCGTATTATAGATGATATTTTAGGTGTTTTGTAGATGGTGAAATAAAATGGGATTGCTATTGAGCTTTCTCTATAAATAAATTTACCATAGTCTAAGAGAATAGGCTGTGTGTATCAATAATATGGAATTGATTTTGGGCTGTCTCTATAAATTATTTGCACCATAGTATAAGAGAATAGGCTGTGTGTATCAATAATATGGAATTGATTTTGGGCTGCCTCTATAAATTATTTGCACCATAGTCTGATGATTATATAGTCTAAGAGAATAGCTTGTTTTTATAGATGAACTCTAATCTTGATCAAATTAGTATGAAATAAAGTAAGTAGAGGAGCTTCTTTATACACGTTTATTCTCGCTAGCTTTCGAACCTACATGGTTCTTCATCTGGCATGGATAGCTTTTACACTAACAAAAGTACTGCAACACAGGGACCTTATATACACCTAGGAGGAAATTTACATACTTAATCTAATGGATTAAAAGAGAATATATGACGCCGACGTTAAAATTGGAATATTTACATATAAAAAAACGAAAACAAGATTTGTAAAATTATGAATATATGCAAAACCAGCCAACATTGTTGCGACAAATGAGTAAAAGTCCAAGGGCACAACCTGGGGCCCCACTCAATGTCTCAACCAATGGGTAGGGGATAGGGGGGGGGGGTGGGGGGGGGGAAGGAAGTGGGGGGGGGGTTGGGTGGGAGGAGTAGTATCTACTATTAATAAAGGACTTTGTATATATCGGGAAGGTCTATTTTGCGATTAATACTGTTGGTTTGTGAGGAAATAATGGATTCTAAGCATAGTCTATTGTGTTTGTGGTTGATATGTCTGTATTTAATGTGTGGATGTTCAAGATCAAAACTGTGGCCTGTTTGTGCGATATGGGTGTAGACTAGGGATTTTGTATCTTTGTTATGAATATTGCGATTATGTTCTGAAATTCTGATACGTGTGGTTCTGCCTGTTTCCCCGACATATGATGCTGGGCAATTATTGCACTGTAGGGAATAGATGGCGCCAGTGGAGTCTATTGGGAGGGTAGGTCTATCTGATTTGGTGATGCTATTTCTGAGGATGGTGGTTAGGTTGGGAGGACTGTTGTATAAAACTTTGATGCCATATGGGCGCAATATGCGGGATATTGAAACTGCTTTGGGGGAATATGGAAGCCAACATGTGGATCTATAGATTGTAGTAGTTGTATGGACACATGGATCAAACATGTGTTTGTCTATAAAGGGCAAGGGGTAACCTGCAGCCATAAGGATCAAACGGATTCTAGATTTTTCGATGGTTTTAAATATGGGCAATGAGCAATGGGTGAAGATTCTCTTGGATAGGGTCTTAACTGTATTTATTTTATATGCTATGGGGCTACTGGAGGAGAAGTGTGTGTATTGGGGGGGGGGGATGTTCTTTTTGTGAAAAACTGTGGTTTGAAAGGTGTGCGGTGTGCGTATGACTAAAATGTTTAAAAAGGGTAAAGCGGAGCTCGATTCTGTTTCATAAGTAAATTTTATATTTGGGTTGAAGTCGTGTAAGGTACTATGGATGCGTTGGAGGCTGTTTGAGTTAATGATACAAAAAACATCATCCACATATCTCCTCCAGTAGTGTATGTCAGAGGGGGAGGGTTTGGTTGATCCATGTGTCCAGCGAATTCATGACTATTTCTGCAATTATTGATGAGAGAGGATAATATGGAATTGCTTTTGGGCTGTCTCTATAAATTAATTGTACCATAGTCTAAGAGAATAGGCTGTGTATATCAATAATATAGAATTACTTTTGGGCTGCCTCTATAAATTAATTGTACCATAGTATAATGATTATTGATATAGCCTAAGACTAAGCTCGCGTGCTACATGCGGCTCTTTGGTTGTGAAACTGCGGCTCTTTATATAGTCCTCTTACTGGCGAGTTGCTAAATAGTAAAATAGTAATTTTTCAAATGAAAACTGTCCTTTGTAGATAGGTGTCCTCGAGCGCGAGTGTCCTCTCATGGAGGTTGTTCTACTGTGCCGATATAATCTTATATAGTAGTAATTTATCTCACTGGGCGGAATAATGTCAGGCCACAGTTTTTATTTCCCAGATGTAGCCGGGTATTACAATATTTAACGTGCACTTCCATGTTTTCTTTACATAAACATTGTAAATAAACGTATAGCTTACTTAGAATTCGATATATTTTTGTTTATTTTAGTTATTGGCTAAAATATCTGAAAAAATGAATTGAATATAAATCAAGATAATTTATTAATCACTACAGCAACCTCGCACTGAGTTTCAGTCTGTGCGGGCAAGAGAGAGAAACTTTGAAAACGTTAAATTCATTAGAGAACGAGCTCTCATTATTTCACCAATATGTAATTAAATTATTGGCGTCTGCTCCAATCCCCGCACATATCGTCTGTTTCCTTTGAAGTCTTAATCAGAGATTACAACTTTACTTCCTAGTGTGGTCTCAATAACTAATTAATTAGAAATAGTTTAGATATAATTAACCAGGTTTTTAATATTCTGATTTGTTGGTGTTTATATTCGATTTACTAATATTTGTTTGGTTACCTTTTTTCAATCTACTAAATGATAAAGCGACTTGTGTGTGACATAATAAAATGTTTATTTATTTAATCAATTCACGTTTTCCCAAATATTGTCTAAATGTTATTAATTCTCTTTATCAGAGTTGCATATCAATTTCTGTTTTATTTTATTACAATGAAAACTGGGATGTAATTTATGAGGAATCATGCTGGGTGAATTGCTGGAAATTCTTAGAGAAAACAGGTTTAAGTTTCCAGGAAAGTGAATGATGGGAATATAACGCTTGGTAGGTGAAGATGGACCACAATTGGTTCTTCATTCTTAGCAGTGGGTGTGCGAAATCGGATCTTTTTTCAGAAATGTTGTGTAGTCTGCGTGAACGTTACGTGAACAACACCATTGTTGCTAAAGTGCGTCCATTCGTATTGTTATTCAATAATATTGTTATGTTGGGTTCTGCGCTACCTGGAGTATAGAAACGCCATCTATTTTTCCTTTCTGTGGTGTATATCTGTATAAGACCGGTGCTTTTATTAAAGTTGTATATGCGTGTATTGTTATGCAATAACATTGTTATGTTGGGTTCTGTGCTGCCTGGAGTATAGGAGCTCTATCTATTCTTCCTTTCTGTGGTGTAAATCTCTATAAGACCGGTAGTCTTAATAAAGCTGTATGTGTGTGTATGTATTGTTATGCTATGTGGAATGGTAAAAAGACACAAGGGAAGTAAAAGGATGTTTTCTTAATTTATTGAAACTGGAAAAAAAGTCACAAGAGGAAGAACAAAGTAAAAAGAAATAATGTAAGTTGCACAAGTTCGAGACACGACACTGACTGATTGTCAATACGTGGGTTTTTGACAGGCTTTCCACCAGTTTTTTCCATGAGTCTAAATATTCCCATCCATAAACAACTATCGTTGTGTCTCTGGAAAAAAACCAGGACTATAATAGAAAAGCTGAGACAATGGAACCTAATGGAGATCGTTTGAACGACTTAAGGAATAAGCAACAACCACACTATCGTTGTGTTCTAGTACTAAATACTACCATCCCTAAACAACTGTAGCTATGTTCCAATATTAAATACTACTCTTCCCGAATAAATGTCGTTATGGTACCGTACTAAATACTACTATATCTGTCCAAATGTCTCTATATTCCAGTACTAGATTCTACTATCTCTGTCCAAATGTTTGAATATTTCAATACTAAATACTACTATTAACGATCCCAACTGCCGCAATATCCCAATACTAATTAAAACTCTTCCAGAGAACAACTGTCTTATATTCTAAAACTAAATATTTCTCTCTGTCCAACTGTCGCTATATGTTCCAGTGGTGGTGGTGTCTTGTCCCTCCATGGAAAGGGAGGTGCCATTGCCCAGTTAGTCAGCCATATTTTAGAGTTAGATTTCCCTATAAACCTTAACGGTTACCGTAGGCTCTTCATCAGATGTTACTGCACTACAAATGTGGTGGTGGTGTCTTGTCCTTGTTGTTCCATGGAAAGGGGGGGGGTACCATTGCCCCGTTAGTCAGCCACATTTCAGAGTTCCCTGTTCACGGTTACCGTAGCGGCTCACGACACCGTACTACAGGGCAGTCCTTTACTTGTGCTGCTTCTCCCGCCCGCCACGTAGAAGAGGACTTCTGGACGGAATATGTTCCAGTACAAAATACTATTGAAGATTCTGAATCTATTGAAGAAACTTATCAATGAGAAAGAGGGAATATATTTATTTTAACTGCGTAATATATCAAAATTCAATTCACATAGAAGTAGGATTAGCGAAATATAACAAACTGTAAAATGAACTTGATTGAAATATATAATAAATGGATTCATTTAAGCACGAATATTTCTTTCAAATATAAAACAAACTTCTACTGTCCTTACTGCGATGAATAAATATTGGGAGGGCTTGGGTCATCAGTGATTTTATTTATTTTATTTCGTCTCAATTTACAGGTGTTACATTCGAGCACAGCTCGCGAGTCTCCTTGTCCTGGCTATTTACACATGGAGAGTTAATGGAGTAGAGGTGATCCCCCTAGACCTTGCAGGAGGGCAGCTGTTGGGCGATGAGCTCTTGACTAAGCGTCAGGGCCGGGTCGTCGGAATCGGGGATTGATATCTCCTTTATTTTGTAGAATATCTTGTATGGTTGGATTATTTGAATTTTGCATTTGAAGGTATAATTTCTTAAAACGGAAGTTTGGTACATATCTTCTAGATCGGGTTGGTTCAAGTCCTCCTTCAGTATCTTGTTTGATAGGTTGAATGGAGCTCCTATACTTGTCCGTATATCAGTGATTTTGTTTCAGCCAATCTGTTTTATATTTAGAAAAACATTCGTGGTTAAATGCTTCTAGTTCTTTTATATAGATGGCACGTTATCGCCTTATAATTGATTGAAATATTGGGTATTGAAATAATTAGGTATTTGAGATATTCTGTGTTTACCAAAGCTGGAAACTTGTCGTGGGCGGTGAAAGTCAGGTAGGTCGTGGTACTGTCCCGCCACACGGTGCAACGCTAGCTATCAAGTGACAGTCTCGAATTTCAGGGAATTTTGAGAAAGTGTAGGTTGAATAAATAGCCTCTTAGACAGAAAAAAAACCTTTTAATACATTCAAACTAAAGCTACACTCATGAACAAAACTAAAGGAAGTTGTACCTTTTACCATGTATATCGGGATTCAGACAATAACACTGAAATATATTTGATACGCAGTTATCTTTAATACAAAGCAATAACGCGCCATCTATATATAACGAATGAAGACATTAAGACGCGAATGCTTCTTTTCAAAAATAAATCAAACTAAGGACAGTAGAATTTTTATTTATTTGTGAAAAGAAACATTCGCGTCTCATAGTTACCTCTATTGGGGAGACGCGAGATAACTATGTGTGAACAAAATTACATCTGTTTCCCTAAAAAAAGACAACGGTTGATATTAAAAGACTTTCCACTTCAATAAGTGTTGTCCATGAGTGTATATGAATTTTTCGAACATATTGTCAGAATAACACTATGTTCCAGGTAATAATAAAACAATAGAACTATAAATAAGGCCATTTTGTGTTTTACCATTTTTCTTTTACATATAAACAATAATAACTTAATGAGATAGAAAATATAGAGAGGATCTGGATCATCAGTGGTTAACTCTCCCCAGTGGTTTCCTTAATCTAATCAACCAGACCACTCTAATATTGTGTACATGCAAATAATAATATCCTATTGGGTTGAACTGCTTATATACAGTAGAACCTCCCTGTAAAGGACACCTAATTACAGAGTTAAAGTGTCCTTTAGAGACAGGTGTCCTCTTACCGGAGAGTTTCTAAATAGTAAAAATGATAATTTTGCGAATGAATATTGTCCTTTGTTGAGAGGTGTTCTCTATCGGGAGTGTGCTCTCATGGAGGTTCTACTGTATATATCAGGCACTTGAAGGTATTCTTGGCTATGTTAGTTAAATAATCTATGGATGAATGGTACGCTAAAGCCTTATACTTAGAGAATACAATGTTTATCCATGTTCCTAAGGCCTCTTTTCAAATTAAAATGAGTTCGAGTCCTCTAGAGACCGCCATAAGTACAAGGTTGTCTCAAAATATCGTGAACACTTGCAAAAAATTTGAAATACCAATATTATTCGCCATAATATTATTCGCCGTTATGTAAAAATTGTGGTGGTAGTGCTTATCTCTATGGTTAAACCAATTCCCGAAGTTCACTCCTCTCCAATTTTGCGATGGTAGTTATAGGCCTAGAAATTAGGTCCTCTATTGGAGTATTTAGATGCGTTTCCTGTTGATGGGACATCTGATGTAGGTAGGAATGTTAACATTTAGCTGGACATAGTGGGACAGCCTTCATGCCTTGGGTACCAGGAGTTCACAACTCCAGACATACTTCACCTGTCCCGTCCAGGGTCACCTCCCCCCCGCCACTTTGAGGCAGTTAACAGGTCTTGGGGGGTCATGATATGTCTTTTTATTATGTATAAAGTAATTTTATTATGTGTGTTATATTATTATCTATTCGCTGTAATAATGTTATTCGCCAAGTAATAAGAAAAACACAAACTTTTGGGACAACCTTATATAAGAATTGATATGTAGCCGTCTGGAGCTTCAGTAGACTTCCTATAGAGAGCTAGAAACATTATAAATATCTCAATAGACTTTCAGATTATTTTTTTACTATAAATCACTTATTTTCTGATAGTTATTACTATCTTGTTTCCTAACAAGTGGTTACTTACCTATCTATTGTGATCCCTTAGAACTAATTGTTACGAAGACAGATTTATTTAATATCACACACATACAGCTTTATTAAGACCACCGATCTTATACAGATTCACCACAGGAAGAAAGGAAGCATATATGGAGCTCCTATACTCCAGGCACCACAGAACCCAACAACAGCTTCCAGGTCCGACACATGTCCAGTGGCCACAGAAAACTATCGTGCATTTATTACTATGTAATGAAATATGCTTGATGTTTTTGGGATAAATTAAAGGAAAAATAGGAAAAGAGAGAAATACCTGCAATGTGAGATGGCTAAAAAGGGTTCAAGAAAGCTACCAGAAAGTCACTAGATGAGCTGCGAGTTATAGTGACTAAATTATATATTGAAGAATACTAAATTCGAAGAATATTTGTCCATATAGTCATCAAAAGACGAACTCGACTTGATTGGACGCTAAACACAACAAACGAAATATATTTTATATTAGTCATCTGGAAAAACATATCGCTCTCAGAACCTTTTGAATTAATATTCTTATAAAAAAGGGAAATATATTTGTTTCATGAACAGAGATCCAAATTTAAGGAATTTGTACTTCTAGTATGTATATCGGGATTCATACAATACTAGTAACTCTAAAATATATTTGATACACAGTGATCTTTATTGAAGACATACGAAATAACCAAGTGTGAACAAAATTGTCTCTGTCTTCTTTTAAAAAAAGACGGACGACCGGTGATACAAAATATGAAACTTCCTTAAGTTTTATCCATGAGTGTATATTTATATGGAACATCTTTCTAATATTTTTATTTATCAAATTAAATATTCGTCATTGAAGTCTTTAGTACACAACGAAAGTAGATGTGTATGTATCTCAAAGGAACATTTTCAGATGTCCAAATATAATCCAAACAAGTCTAACCTCTCAACGGTTTCAGAGTTTAAATCGTGCATCCCATGTACCCCGAAAGACGTCGTATTTTTGTAGATAGAAAAAAGGTCAAAATTGATTAATTCAACTTTTCTGTGAATTAAGACAAATGATACAGATTCCATTACATCTATACATTGTGTGGAATAATGGAGATCCACTTCGGGACGTCGGACAGCGACGGCTCGGGTGACTGTAAACAAACAAGCCCCGGCTGCGCCAGCCGGCAATAAAAAGGGGAGGGGGAGCACGGCCTGGTCTGCTGCTGATCAGTTGGGTGTTTTCCTCTGTCCTCTCAACATTTTTTGAATAAAGTTAGTTTGAAGGAGACTTTTACCCTCTCCTTTCTGCTATTTAGTGATCTAATTTAAATCCTTGCGCAACAGCCCACAAAAGAATCATAACTGCGAATTCTTCTATCGAATTTCGCATGAGTGTTTTGTGAAACGATTACCCAACATTTCTTCACACATTAAGTAGCCAGCTGGGAATGATGGGTATAATATGGAACTTTCTTTCTTAAGTTTTGTTCATGAGTGTATATTTTTAGATGGACGATCTTATATATTTATATAATATATTTATATATTATATTTCTTTAAATTGAAGATACTTCGGCCAGTAAACATTTTTACATAATTGAAAGTACATAATATAAATAGATTTATTTATACTATTGTGAAATCTTTGTAAATATTATTAGTTTATTATGATGCATTAGCACGCCATCTGTTATCAAAATACAAAACTATTATAGACACGTATGATTCTTTTTGAAAATAAACAATTTCTACTGTCCTTACTGCAATGGAAAAATTAATGGGAGGGCCTGGCTCATCAGTGGTGAACCCTCCCAGTGGTTTCGCCAGTTTAATCTACCATACCGCTGTTATATTGCATTTTTGGAACTTCTCTTTATAGTGATACTGTTTTTAGACTCTTCGTATGGGCGTTTTAGATAAACTATGGACATAAGCTTTGAGGATAGCATATTATTATTTTGTTTATAATTTCTCATTATATATATTTATTATAATTTATTTTAAAGATCATAGTCTCTTTGTGAGTTAAATATTTGTTTTTAACTCGTTTTTTAGATGTTGTACAAATTTTGAAATATCGCGTGAGAACGCCTTTGCACCAAATGTGTTTAATTTTTGTTTGCTCCTGACGAGGACAAAAGAATTTTGTCTAAACGTCGAGATAATAGAAAGATTTACTGGCCGAAATGTCTATTTTTTAAAGAACTATGAATGCCGGCCAGGCAGCCTCTATCTTTACGATTTATGTCATATATTATTATAGATTATATAAATTAAGACAAATGATAACGGTCCCAATACATGTCTATATAAATAGTCAGCTGGGGGCGAGATACACCAATCAATTATTTCCAAGTAAAAGACGGAAGTCGCCTTCAGACAAATCTATCTCTTTGTATCTCCTTTCTAATTAATTACTAATCAGAGGCCGTAGCAGAGTACTAATTAAGTTAATATTAGAGATAATTGGATCTCTCTCACCCACTACCTTTCCGGAACTAATTTATTTATTTGTGTAAATTGAATTGCTTCCAAAGCCCCCGCAAACATCAGTACCTAGAGTTAATCCCCCATCCCGAGCTGCTAAACAATCTCTGAGTTATTAACAAACGTCTTTAAACTGATTGAGTTGAATATTTCATGGCGTTTTCTACTGATAAATATTGACCTGCAGAGATGGATCTTCGGGCATGACCTGAAGGATGACGCCTTGGCCATCATGGCATCTGTCCAGACCCCATTTACAAGCACTTCCTGGGCCTGGAGATGCGAGGAGTCCAAGAAGACCCCCTCCTCATCTGGAGGAACACCTTATCAAGGTGGTGGAGCCTACCTAGCTTCTAAAATCATCTACTTATATAATTGCCTTATTCTGTCTGTGTGAAGTTCACGGATAGATTTTGGTCATCAACGCGCGCATCATCATTATGATCATTATCATTATATAATGATATTTATTTATTTTTATATATAATTGCCTTATTCTGTCTGTGTGAAGTTCACTGTGTGAAGTTCACGGATAGATTTTGGTCAGAATGGATAAAATAAAAAAAAGTGTCAAGGGATGGGAATCGAACCCACGACCTTCCGCTTACCGGGCAGATGCCATGACCACTAGGCTACCTAGGACAACGATAGGTTATTTTAAATTATATATAAATTAAATATTAAAACTATATATTCAAATTATTCTACTTAGCTTACGAACAGCGCTCTCTATCAAGGTTATAAATACGTTTAAAATCGAAATATTTCCAAAATTTTATTAATAATAGTTCGCTTACTAATTAGTAATACTTGATCTAAATCGAAATATTTATAGACGCTCGCTCGATTTGAAGATTTATATCGTAACTAATCTGACTGTAAAGTTTGGAGCGGGACGTTTCACAAGAGTGACATCCACGGCGCCAATTTATAATTGTAACGAATAGTGTTTGAATAAAACATTTAATCGGGTAAACCCGGGCGTTGCCCGGGTCATTCGTCTAGTTCTACTGATAAATAATAACTAATTATTCAGATAAAAACACAGTCCCATCAACCAATAGTTTAACTCCCGACATTTCAGTAACTTCCTGTCACTCTCTTCAGAAGAATGGTTACATTGAATCCTAGTTCTACTTATATACCTACACTATTCAATGTTATGAAAAAAGGCATCTCCTTATCGTGCAACTGAAAGTTGCTGATGGCTTGCGCCATCTATCGGAATAAATATCAACTATTCTCGTGGATTTTTCAGATTATTCCAGAATTGGCCAAATACCCATTCTTGATTAATCAAGAAAAGCTAAGATTTTTCATAATTTATGCAACTTATCCCAGTACAATATCACATTTGTACATTTTTTCACTATTCAATGTAATCATTCCCCTAATTAGAATGACAGGAATCAACTGAAACGTCGGGAGTTAAACCATTAGTTGATGTGGTTGTGTTTTTCTCTGAATCTACTAACAACCAACAAATGATTTTCAGAAAACAAATTATAATAACATTTAAGTATACACAGTATAACTACAACATTTAAAAGAGCAATTGCCATTTTGCCCGACTGCTGTCTGAGTATTGGTCTACCAAACTCAAATAACTACTATTTTTATAATCATTTTATACATTCATGGACAAAACTTAAGAACATATTACCTTCCAGCATGTATATAGGGATTCAGATAATAACTCTAAAATATATTTGATGTCCAGTGACCTTTATTCAATATATACTAGATACCTAAATGTGAACAAAATTGCCTTAAAATTTATTACCTTTCAGCATGCATATAGGTGTTCATAAAATAACTCGGAAAGATATTTGATACACAGTGACCTTTATTGATGATACACTAGATAACCAAATGTGAACAAAATTACCTTGAAAATTATTACCTTTCAGCATGTATATCGGGGTTCAGACAATAACTCTGAAAGATATTTGATGCACAGTGACCTTTTTTGAATATTCACGAGATAACCAAGTGTAACAAAATTGGTTCTGTTTACTTAAAAAAAAAACAGGCGACATTAAAAACTTTCCACTTCCTTAAGTTTTGTCCATGAGTATATATCGTGAGGAAATTATCCCTCTCTCTCCATAGTTTCATTTAAAATTAGAATAATTTTAACGCTTTGCCAAATGTTTTTGTTCGCTCCTGACGAGGACAAAATATTTTTGTCGAAACGTCGAGACAATAGAAAAGATTTACTGACCGAAGTGTCTTTAATTTGAAGAATTAATTTAAAAGGTAAAAATGACATTTACGTGTGGCCTCCGTAATAAATAAAAGAGAAAGGATTAGAATCCAGGTATTCAATATAATCTTTCAGTAATGGTCGACCATGTTCCCAAATAAATTCATTGTCCCAGAACCCAGCAGAATTGAGAGTCCTCGGCATATCCACCCCCACATAAGCTTGTTATTTGGGACATAAGCCATCTACAGGATTACCCAGGGCCCCGCTTTATACAATCTCATTAGATAATAGGAATACATACAGGTTTTGAGCAGTTTATTTGAGATGGATCCTGGAAATTCACATAAAAACACATTCGTCTATTGAAAAAAAACAATATATTGAATTTTCCCCAGAGAGTGAATAAAATTATCGTACAAATATTCCTTCCATATAAAACCTATCCATGTCCATATTCTTCTATTTTTGACTTTTATAAAATCTGTGCATCATTATCAATAAATATTAAAGTATTACTAAACTTTTTTCAAGTTATAATGATGACAAAGGCAAATAAATATTACTCGATGTTCTTTTTATGATCTTCGTTTGTGGATTTCGCATTATTTGTTAAAGAGTATTTAGAATACTTTGTCCACACAAACATGTGTCTCCAACACGGGTCGAAGATGTACCAAAGATAAGGATAACAATCATCAGACCAGAAACCAAGATAAAAGCACTAAGCTATGATCTCTCTATCTCTCCAACACAGACTGAAGCTATACCAAAGATAAAGATAACAAACAGTAGACTAGAACAAGAATAAAACTAAATACCTAGAGGGGGATCTCCAGCACAGCTTGAAGCTACATCACAAAAAAAGAAGACCAAGAGTAAACTAGAGAACTATAATAAAACCACAAAGCTAGTAGCTTCAAAATAGGTCGAATATGTACTAGCGATAAGGATAACAAACAGCAGACCAGAGAAATAGAATAAAACCAAATAGCTAGTATCACCACACAGATCTAAGATGTACCAAAGAAGACTAAGAGTAAACTAAAATAAACCCACATAGCTAGTATCTCCACACAGATCTAAGATGTACCAAAGAAGACCAAGAGTAACCTAGAATAAAACCACATAACTAGTATCTCTAACACAGATCTAAGATGTACCAAAGAAGACCTAGAGTAACCTAGAATAAAACCACATAACTAGTATCTCTAACACAGATCTAAGATGTACCAAAGAAGACCAAGAGTGAACTAGAATAAAACTACATAGCTAGTATCTCTAACACAGATCTAAGATGTACCAAAGTAGACCAAGAGTAAACTAGAATAAAATCACATAACCAGTATCTTCACACAGGTCCAAGATGTACCAAAGAAGACCAAGAGTAAACTAGAATAAAACCACATAGCTAGTATCTTCACACAGGTCCAAGATGTACCAAAGAAGACCAAGAGTAAACTAGAATAAAACCACATAGCTAGTATCTCCACACAGATCTAAGATGTACCAAAGAAGACCAAGAGTAACCTAGAATAAAACCACATAACTAGTATCTCTAACACAGATCTAAGATGTACCAAAGAAGACCAAGAGTAACCTAGAATAAAACCACATAACTAGTATCTCTAACACAGATCTAAGATGTACCAAAGAAGACCAAGAGTAACCTAGAATAAAACCACATAACTAGTATCTCTAACACAGATCTAAGATGTACCAAAGAAGACCAAGAGTGAACTTGAATAAAACTACATAGCTAGTATCTCTAACACAGATCTAAGATGTACCAAAGTAGACCAAGAGTAAACTAGAATAAAATCACATAACCAGTATCTTCACACAGGTCCAAGATGTACCAAAGAAGACCAAGAGTAAACTAGAATAAAACCACATAGCTAGTATCTCCACACAGGTCTAAGATGTACCAAAGAAGACCAAGAGTAAACTAGAATAAAACCACATAGCTAGTATCTCTACACAGGTCTAAGATGTACCAAAGAAGACTAAGAGTAAATTAGAATAAAACCACATAGCTAGTATCTCCAACACAGATCTAAGATGTACCAAAGAAGACCAAGAGTAAACTAGAATAAAACCACATAGCTAGTATCTCTACACTGGTCGAAGATGTACCAAAGAAGACCAAGAGTAAACTAGAATAAAACCACATAGCTAGTATCTCCACACTGGTTGAAGATATACCAAAGAAGACCAAGAATACACTAGAATAAAACCACATAACTAGTATCTCCACACTGGTCGAAGATATACCAAAGAAGACCAAGAGTAAACTTGAATAAAACCACATAGCTAGTATCTCCAACACAGATCTAAGATGTACCGAAGAAGACCAAGAGTAAACTAGAATAAGACCACATAGCTAGTATCTCCACACTGGTCGAAGATGTACCAAAGAAGACCAAGGGTAAACTAGAATAAAACCACATAACTAGGATCTCCACACAGGTCTAAGATTTTCCAAAGAAGACCAAGAGTAAACTAGAATAAAACCACATAGCTAGTATCTCCACACAGGTCTAAGATGTACCAAAGAAGACCAAGGGTAAACTAGAATGAAACCACATAGCTAAGATCTCCACACAGATCTAAGATGTACCAAAGAAGACCAAGAGTGAACTAGAATAAAACCACATAGCTAGTATCTCAAACACAGGTCGAAGATATACCAAAGAAGACCAAGAGTAAACTAGAATAAAACCACATAACTAGTATCTCCACACAGATCTAAGATGTACCAAAGAAGACCAAGAGTGAACTAGAATAAAACCACATAGCTAGTATCTCCACACTGGTCGAAGATGTACCAGAGAAGACCAAAAGTAAACTAGAATAAAACCACATAGCTAGTATCTCCACACAGATGTAAGATGTACCAAAGAAGAGCAAGAGTAAACTAGAATAAAACCACATAGCTAGTATCTCCACACAGGTCTAAGATGTACCAACCAAAGACAAAGAAGACCAAGAGTAAACTAGAATAACACCACATAGCTAGTATCTTCACACAGGTCCAAGATGTACCAAAGAAGACCAAGAGTAAACTAGAATAAAACCACATAGCTAGTATCTTCACACAGGTCCAAGATGTACCAAAGAAGACCAAAAGTAAACTTGAATAAAACCACATAGCTAGTATCTTCACACAGGTCCAAGATGTACCAAGGAAGAGCAAGAGTAAACTAGAATAAACCCTCATAGCTTGTATCTCCAACACAGATCTAAGATGTACCAAAGAAGACCAAAAGTAAATTAGAATAACACCACATAGCTAGTATCTCCAACACAGGTCTAAGATGTACCAAAGAAGACCAAGAATAAACTAGAATAAAACCACATAGCTAGTATCTCCACACAGGTCGAAGATGTACCAACCAAAGATAAAGAAGACTAAGAGTAAACTAGAATAAAACCACATAGCTAGTATCTCCAACACAGGTCAAAGATGTACCAAAGAAGACCAAGAATAAACTAGAATAAAACCACATAGCTAGTATCTCCACACAGGTCGAAGATGTACCAACCAAAGATAAAGAAGACTAAGAGTAAACTAGAATAAAACCACATAGCTAGTATCTCCAACACAGGTCAAAGATGTACCAAAGAAGACCAAGAGTAAACTAGAATAAAACCACATAGCTAGTATCTCCACACAGGTCGAAGATGTACCAACCAAAGACAAAGAAGACCAAGAGTAAACTAGAATAAAACCACATAGCTAGTATCTCCACACAGATGTAAGATGTACCAAAGAAGAGCAAGAGTAACCTAGAATAAAACCATATAGCTAGTATCTTCACACAGGTCTAAGATGTACCAACCAAAGATAAAGAAGACTAAGAGTAAACTAGAATAAAACCACATAGCTAGTATCTCCACACAGGTCTAAGATGTACCAAAGAAGAGCAAGAGTAAACTAGAATAAAACCACATAGCTAGTATCTTCACACAGGTCTAAGATGTACCAAAGAAGACCAAGAGTAAACTATAATAACACCACATAGCTAGTATCTCCAACACAGGTCTAAGATGTACCAAAGAAGACCAAGAGTAAACTAGAATAAAACCACATAGCTAGTATCTCCAACACAGGTCTAAGATGTACCAAAGAAGACCAAGAATAAACTAGGATAAAACCACATAGCTAGTATCTCCAACACAGATCTAAGATGTACCAAAGAAGACCAAGAATAAACTAGAATAAAACCACATAGATAGTATCTCCACACAGGTCGAAGATGTACCAACCAAAGATAAAGAAGACTAAGAGTAAACTAGAATAAAACCACATAGCTAGTATTTCCAACACAGGTCAAAGATGTACCAAAGAAGACCAAGAATAAACTAGAATAAAACCACATAGCTAGTATCTCCACACAGGTCGAAGATGTACCAACCAAAGATAAAGAAGACTAAGAGTAAACTAGAATAAAACCACATTGCTAGTATCTCCAACACAGGTCAAAGATGTACCAAAGAAGACCAAGAGTAAACTAGAATAAAACCACATAGCTAGTATCTCCACACAGGTCGAAGATGTACCAACCAAAGATAAAGAAGACTAAGAGTAAACTAGAATAAAACCACATAGCTAGTATCTCCACACTGGTCGAAGATGTACCAAAGAAGACCAAGAATAAACTAGAATAAAACCACATAGCTAGTATCTCCACACAGGTCGAAGATGTACCAACCAAAGATAAAGAAGACTAAGAGTAAACTTGAATAAAACCACATAGCTAGTATCACCAACACAGGGCAAAGATGTACCAAAGAAGAGCAAGAGTAAACTAGAATAAACCACATAGCCAGTTTCTCAAACACCGGTCGAAGATGTACCAAAGAAGACCAAGAGTAAACTAGAATTAAACCACATAATCAGTATCTCCACACAGTTCTAAGATGCCCCAACCAAAGATAAAGAAGAGTAAGCTAGAGTAAAACCACATAGCCAGTATCTCACCACGGTCTATGATATACCAAAGATAAAGAAGAGTAAACTAGAGTAAAACCAGCAGATAGAAGTCGGAGGAAGTCGGCGACCTCCATAAAGAGGCCGATGCCACTAAATCAATAGCTCGACGGTGAGTTAATTTAGGTTGATCTTTATTCTATCGCTTGACCCGCCGTCTTGATTGTTTAATCAATGAAGCTCGTTAGCCCTCCATAACCTTCACTTCAACAGGGAAACCTCTTCTCTGTGAGCCTATTCCTTACAAGTTGCCCTTGAATAACTTGGGATTGAATGGCAAAAAGATCGTATCAGAATAAGCAGCTCACGTTTAGCATCTCTTGGTGACAGTTTTTTTTTCAATTTCGTCAGATATATAGTGTTGGCATGTACTCTGTTACACTATTGGACAAAACTTAAGGAAGTTATTCAGAATTATTCAAAAAAAATTAACAATACTCATATTTTATGATTCACTAGCGCGCCATCTGTTATGAAAATTCGAAACTATTTTAGACGCGTAAGTTTCTTTTTGAAATTAAACAATTTCTACTGCCCTTACTGCCATATGAAAAATTAATGGGAGGGCCTGGCTCATCAGTGGTTAACCCTCCCAGAGGTTTCGCAAGTTTATTCAGTTTAAACTGGCGAAACTTCTGGGAGGGTTAACCACTGATGAGCCAGGCCCTCCCATTAATTTTTCATATTGCAGTAAGGGCAGTAGAAATTGTTTTATTTCAAAAAGAATCGAACGTGTCTGAAATAGTTTCGAATTTTCAATACTCATCTTTTTATTGTAAAATAAGCGAGCTCTTTAGAGCAACAACATTCATCTACTGGCTTAACTATGTCAAATGGAGAAGCACAAACGGTTTCTAAAAACAAAATTTTGTTTTTACAAACCTATTTCACAATTAAAATATACGTATTGTTTTTTATTAATTTGAACAACTTTTAACAATTTACCCAATTAAAGAAGTTGTACCTTTTAGAATGTATATCGGAATTCAGACAGTGACTCTGCAAGATATTTGATACACAGTGAACTTTATTGAAGACACACGTTCTAGTACCACATAATTACGAAGATCCTCTTGAACAAAATCAAGTGACTGAGCAATCTGAAAGATTAGGATAGAAACGACACTGTTCTTAGATGAGAAAATAATTGTTAAGGACCCTAGTCTAACACACTCCGCCAAAATGATCCCTGTATTTTTACAATTAGCTGAATCGGTTTCGAGCTACACGCCCATAATATATCCAGCCTTGGCAATGGTCGTAAACAGTGGAGGCGACATGATGCCTCTAAGTTCTACTTCCACATTCCAGAGTCGACGCCGATGCTTAGCCGAGGAGTGAACATGGTGTGAATCCCTAAGCATCATTAAAGTACGTGGGATCCCTCCAAATGCTTTTCTATAAGACTGAATGGCAAAAGATTATCATTATGGTATCAATCCAAATTGTAGAACACAGATCCTCAGATGTTATCTCATTGGACTATGGAATAGTTCTACTTCCTAAAAGCTTATGTCCATAGTTTTCTTGAATACCATTTCTAACATTCCACCCTTCAGTGTAGCATATAAAAGCAGAATGATCCAATACAATAGTAGAGCTATAAGAAGCGGTCTGGTAGATTAAATTGGCGAAACCGCTGGGAGGGTTCACTGCTAATGAGCCAAACCTTCTCAATATTTTTCATTGCAGTGGAGACAGTGGACGTTTGTTTTATATGTAAAAAAAAAAAAAACATTCGTGTTTTAATACTTTCATTTCTTATATTTAGATAGTACTACTGCTTTATAATTACTTCTAGTTAGTATTCATCCAAAATTATTGCGGGCCTCAGAGAGACTCTAGTGAATGCAATAGAAAACCTTCACAAGATCTTTGTACCTTTATTTGTTGAGTTTTAACAACGTGTCGAGGTTGTAATTGTGGTTCCTCCTCCTCCTTCAATGTCTTCCTCTACTGAGGGTGGGCCAAATGGCTTCTCCATATCTCCCTCCTTCAATGTCTTCCTCTACTGAGGGTGAGCCACATGTGGGTCTCTCCATACTTCCTCCTTCTTCATCTCCTCGTGTCGTCCAGTCCATTGTTTTAGATAGTCTGTGTATCCCTGTCGTCTCCTTCCCTTCGATCTCTTCTCCTGGAGCCTTCCCTCCAAGACTGTCAGCAATGTCTCTAATTGTGGTTCACCGTGGTTTTATTTAATGATGGTAGGTAGCTACCTGGCCAAAAGTTAATAAACGGCCTATCTATAGTATATTTGTGTCTACCTTTGTTTTTAAACACCTGCTGCATTCTCTGTGTATTACAAAGTCGTTTTTAAAGATAGATTTATGGTTATGGTTCTTATGACAGATATATTTCTATAGACATACCCATTTCTGATTACATATATCATTAAAATAATCATAAATATTCGAGTATTTTGGCTTCCAAATTGGAAAAATATATATATTGACTATTTAAAATATATTTCTATCAAAAGTCACATTTTGCCCCTAAGGCGTGAATTTACTTCAATTAATAAGTTTAAAATTTGAACATTCTGAAGAATTAATGCATTTTCAATTATTATATTGCAATTTAAAAAATGAAAACTTTATATCTAAAGATGCAAAACGGATTTATTATTTAGGTTAGAAGTCGGGGCGATAATTAATTTTTTTATATTTTTGCTAGAAAATATTGCAAGTCCAAGCTATGTATGAACATATATGATTAATTATTAAATCTACATCATTAAAATATTATTTGTTTTTTTTTTCTATTAAGAATTTTCCTTATATCCACTCATGGACAACCTAAGTAGTACCTTTCAGCATGTATATCGGGATTCAGGCAATAACTCTGAAAGATATTGCAGTGACCTTTATTGAAGACATACGATATAACGAAGTGTGAACAAAATTTCCTCTGACTTCTTAAAAAAAAAAACAGACAACTGGAGACATAAAATACTTTTCACTTCCTTAAGTTTTGTCCGTGAGTATATCTATGTATATTTTCTTTGAATTATTATTTTTATTTTTAATTATCTTCGTCACGTAGCATTGACACTATGTTCTAAATGTTGGAATATTACACAGAGTAACAATCGCTATAAATGAGCTCGTGTCTGAAAAGGAACTTGTATATATATAATAATTATTGTTTTTGTTGTTTTCATGTATAAACATATACCAAGATTTGTTTTGTATATTTGTTATTAATAATAAATAATATGTAAAGTTAAATTGGTTACGGATTCATCCTTCTTACTTACTTCAATTACATAACACTAGATGCATAACCTTTTATGTGCGGATTGTTTGTCGAGAAACAAAAATTCACCCCATAACCATTGTTATTTCTATGTCTTCAAAACAATATATATCTATAATACACAAGGATCATTCTGCTGAAATGATATAGAATGTTTTTTACTGTGTCAATGAGAATTACAGAAATCCGAGTACATACTCTTTATTGATTGCGTTAAACAAAATTTATAAGTTTTTTACTACGCTATGGTATTTTATTATTTTCCATACCTATTGCCTATTCAATCAAACTGAGAAAGAGACGTATTTGAATCTTAAGAAAATATTTGCATTATTGAATTATTATTATATAAAAATGCGTACCTGGATCTGTAAAGAAAAAAAAACAATTTTTTTTCCCAAAATATTTCGAGAAATTGCTCCCTCTATCAATGTATTGAACAATTGATAAAGAGGGGGCAATCTCTCGAAATATTTTGAGAAAAAAATTTTTTTTTTCTTTACAGATCCAGGTACGCCCTTTTATATAATCTTAATTGATGGATCGCCTTTTGACTTAAGCTATTGAAATATTGTCAGAAATTTTGCAGCGATCTTGGAGTTGTAGGAATTTTACAGGACTTGCAGAAGGAAAAGGCCAAAGGTATTTTTCTTTTATTCAAATAGCACAGAAAAGAGTGAAATAATATCAACATATAAAGAATGATAAATAAAGAATGAGAATGATAATTCGGCGTTTATTTACATAGTTACTGTGTTACTCCTGTCGAAGAGCTGATAATCCTGAAAACTGGAGTTCAAGTGATAAAACCTGATGAATCTTATCCCTGAATGGATCTTCGATTTTTACTTAATTGAACACAGGGGATTAACACCTATTAGTATGCAAATAATGTGGCCAGAAAGTTCCACTTAGTTGAACAAAATTGGCAAACAAAATGTTTTGTTTGTCTAAGTAGAAGAGATATATTTATAACAAAATTTTATTTATGGAGAAAATTTTATTTTAGATTTTGTGTGTATTAGTCTTCTTCTTTCTTATCTCCACTCAATCATATCAGGTATCAAGCTTATAGAGATTGAGACTGGGTGAAGTAGAATGTGTCTGCTTTTGTCATTAAGACTGGAAGCAATACTCAGTGGCAGGCCGACTTAGCTTTAAAAGAAATGACCGCCTTTTACATGAGGAACAGACGCCATGTGCAGCTGCTCCTAACATTGAGTACAGACTCATCCTGTATCCCTGGATCCCTTACGGGGTACTATCAGCCGGGCCAGCTGAGCCCAGGTTTTTTAGAAAGCTTGTTACTGCTCTCCCTCCTCCTTTTTTCGGCGTTACATATACTAAAGTTGGAACGATACAGAGAAGATTAGCATGACCCCTGCGCAAGGATGACACACAAAATCGTAAAGCGTTCTCCCTCCTCCTTTTTCATTCGAGCTTGGAACCGGCAAAGGCGGAGTTGTGTGTATTAGTGTAATAAAATAACTAGTAAATATTATATTCTCTTTTTTATTAATATATATTTCACTTTTTCTATAATTTTGAAGATCATTTGTTGGTTTAAAGTTGGTTTGGAAGAAATATAGGTACATCAATCAATGATTTATTTAACCCCCGACTTTTCAGTGACTCCCTGTAAATCTATCTTCACTTCTCCTGAGGAGTGTGACACTGAAAGGTCGGAAATTAAATAAATCATTGGCTGATGATATTTCTTCCAAAATTATTCTATAATATACCTAAAATAAAATTCTTAAATCATTACTCTATCCGCTTTCATCACATTATTTACTAAAAGGGATAATGGTTTTTTATTAATTTATTCTACAAGGTAATAAGACCAAATCCAAATAAATAAATAGTGTGTGACGTTTCGGTAACAGCGTTGTTACCATCTTCAGACAAAAGTACTGAATGAGAAACTTTACCACAACATGTTTTAAATAGCTGATTTAAAAATAGCTATTTAAAACATGCTGTGGTAAAATTTCTCATTCAGTATTTTTGTCTGAAGATGGTAACAGCGCTATTACCGAAACGTCACACACTATTTATTTATTTGGATTTGGTCTTATTACCTTGTTTTATAATCTATAATCCAAATTGTGCCATATCAATCTATTTATTCAATTTTTAAAGAGAGACAATATATATAACATATCTATTAAACAAGAATAAATCAAAAAGTATGTGTCTATTATAGAATTTCTTAAAAAGAGAACTCTATAAATTAATTTTAAACGCTCTTAAAAAAACTTTTTTTTTCAATATTTGTTTTTGTAAAAAAAAAGATATTAAATTTCAATTTAAAATAAATTCGTTGAACGCAGGGAAATTTTCAATGAATCAGTGAAACAGTAAACTTCTGTGAACCAATTACTCGGTCCCCCTGTCTATATATAACCTCGTTCCCAGTCTCTTCACGCCCACACACTAGAGGGCGTAATATTACAGCTAGCTCTGTCAACACTCGGCGCAAATACATTAGTTAGGGGGAACGAAATAGCGTTGTATTACATAAAGATATAGTAACAGTATAAAGGCATATACAGTTAAACCTCTCTATAGCGCCCCCTCTAAATAGCGCCTCCCTCTCTATAGTGCCCGATTTTAAATACGTAGTACGATGCGATTTACATTAAAAGTGACCTGTCTATAGCACCCCCTCTCTATAGCACCCGATTTTAAATACGTAGTACGATGCGATTTACATTAAAAGTGACCTGTCTATAGCACCCCCTCTCTATAGCGCCCGATTTTAAATACATAGTACGATGCGATTTACATTAAAAGTGACCTGTCTATAACACCCCCTCTCTATAGCACCCTATTTTGGTGAGTCCCAAGAGGTGGCGCTATAGACAGGTTTAACTGTATAATTTATATTACAAGGAAGATTTTCTGTTGATTTTGCAAAATTATTGAGATATATAATTATTACTTGCTGATGCTAATTATTTTGATGATTTTATAAATGAGTATTTTATGATATTTCAGTGCAGTCTTGGATAAAATTAATAAAAAAATTGTTGAGATAAGAATTCGCTTTAATTGAGCTTAAGGAATATAAATTACAAAACTTGAGGAAGTACTACCTGAATTAAGGCGAGTAGATAAAGAAACAAAAAACTTATTCACATATTTACAGAAAGATTTGAGCCGGCCAACGGGAAAGAGAGAGAAAATATCTTTATTTACGGGGCTGCTAACCAAAATAAATGATTTTTGAGCCCCAATGGCCGCGTAAAGCGGAATATATAAAACCACTATGACCAGGCTGGGGAGGCTAGGGACAGGATTTCCGTTAGGGAAGAGGCAGGTTAGGCCGGATTGGGTCCGCGGAGGTCAGGAGGCAGGAAAAGGCGGGAGGACTAGAACTTTGCAGCTCTAGCTCTGGCAGTCGGGTAAGACATTGATCTTGCCTCGTGGTCGGCAGAGAGGCCCTTGACTGAGCAGTTGGCGCACTTGGCCGTGCGCGGGTTGGCGAGTGTTGGACAGCTTCGGCCTTGGTGGTCACTAGAAGCGCAGTGGAAGCAGGTGACCGTAGCCTTGGTGCACCTATCGGCGTTGTGGCCGTAGCCACAGCAGCGGTAGCAGACGCGGACGCGGACAGATTCCTCGTAGTTCAGGATCACTTGGTCCACAATGATCCTGCCGCGTCTTCCAATGGCCTTGTAGGAAGCCAAGTCCAGCTCAATAAAGGCCGTGCAGGTGCCATTTCTGGTTGGAGATCTGTGTGCCACTCGGACAGGAAGCTGGCTGAGGGCATCGGTGGACAGGAACACCTGGACAATGTCCTCATCCGCGGTTTCCGCCTCCACGTTGAAGAGGCAGATTCTTGGGAGGAGCCAACGGGAAAGAACAACAATAGGTTTATATAGGGAAATCCGCGACATCTGGCGGTTGAATTAACAGAGTAATTTGATCTGGAAATTATAATTTTAAAATAAAATAACATTTTTATATAATATATAAGTACAGTATATAACCTTTTTATTTTTCCTATTATTTTTTCACATGTTAAGCGAATTTACGTAAGTTTGGCCTTAAATACCCATTTCTTGGTTTCTCAGGAAGCCTTTGCGACCAAAACATTTTTAATTAATAATTAAAATAATTTAGAATTGAATATTTACAAATATAAATGTATTATATTCGGCAGATTTCATAAAATGTATATAGAGAAAGTGGTAGATGTAAGAGAGTTAAATGATTTAGGTTAGGGAAGGAATAAAGGCGAGGCTGGTATAAGTTAAACTGGCCAAACTGTTAGGAAGATTCACAGATCTCTCTCTTTCTCTTATTTATTCACGTTTATATTTATTATTTATTTAACCTTATATAATCTTATATGGACTTTGTAATAAATCAGTTTCAATCTCAATCTCTCTCTCTCTCTCTCTCAGTGGCGGATTCTTTCTCGCGGTGGGCGCCACCAATGAAGACCTTGTATATATATTTATATATATATATATGAAAAAACGAAAGAAAAAAATAAAAGATAAAAAGATCAGGTATTGAAATCAATATTAAATATGGCATATCCTGACCAGGAGCACAAGTGCTTTACAGAAGGCAGAGCGCCATCTGGTGGAACAGAAATCAACTAATTAGTTGATTTCTGTTCCACCAGATGGCGCTCTGCCTTCTGTAAAGCACTTGTGCTCCTGGTCAGGATATGCCATATTTAATATATATATATATGTATATTTATCAATTATTTTATCTATTTATATATATTTATTCATATATCTATCATTATTAATTATATTTATTTATTTTATGTATTTAAACTTATATAATCTTATATGGACGTTTTAATAAATCAGTTTCAATCTCTCTCTCACCGCTACTGGATCTACAGCTCCATCAGACCCCTCATAGGGAGACCTTCAACATCATACACCCGACCTGCTGGGCTACTGGCTCTTCGGTCAAGGGCTGGATGACAACGCCATCCTCGCGTCTGTCAAGTCATCAATACACAGTTTCTTTCTGAGCCTTGAGATGAGAGGAGAACTTACTGTCTGGAGGAGGACTCTTTGTCGTTGGGAAAAGACTTTACCTAACTGTATATTGTTTACTCTTTTATATATATTTTTAATTATCTCTTTATATATATTATTTTATAATATCACCATTGACTTGTGTATAATGTTAATAAAATATTTTCAAATCTAAAAAAAAAATCTCTATATCTCTATCTATCTTGGGGGCGGTGATATACCCCCCTGAGAGGGAGCAACTCCCATTCTGTGCGAATTCCTCAACATGGCAATTGAGCATGTTGGGAACAACAACTCCATTATGTCCAAGCGTCTATCCGGACTCAGGGCGGCTTGTAGCCCTTGATGTAATCTAGACGTCCCTCGGGGAAGTCTGATGTCATGTATATATTTTATTATAATGCTGATAGCTGTAATCTTGTTGTAACTTTGTTTTGATGTTGACTGCAAGTCAATAAAGTATGTTTCAATCAATATCTCTCTTAGGGGCCTTTTCTCTTTAACATCCCTACAGTAATTGTAGAACATCGTCTCTAACAATGTAAAACAGCTAACATGCTTCCATATTTCGAACATTATTTACAACTATAAATTGAATAATAATAAGAATTTAATTTAATACAATATAATACACTGCGGCCTGTGATTGTAAAACGACACTTAAAGTTTACACCGCATGAGTTTCTTTTCAATGAAAAATCTAAATTTTATTTCAAGGTAAAATATTGGCTATTTCTAACCTTTTTGGATGAAGTATGAAAGGGTGAATTATGAAGAGCAATGATGAACGGAAAAATAATCCCTGGACACTTTTACTTTTCCGTTCATCATTGCTCTTCATAATTCACCCTTTAATACCTCATCCAAAAAGGTTAGAAATAGTCAATATTTTACCTTGAAATAAAATTTTGATTTTTCATTGAAAAGAAACTCATGCGGTGTAAACTTCAAGTGTCGTTTTACAAGAATTTAATTTATAGAAATTTTCTAAAATGGTTCAAATGAACTCTATATGAAATTTTTCTCTTTTTTTTTCTGGCACTTTTTTGGGAAATGTATTGATATAAGGTCCGTTAATATGATACTTTGTTGTAATTTGAATTTTAAAATGTATAAATCGTGAGTGTAAAATATAATATGTTTATATGGTTTTGACCAAGGACTTGGTTGTTGTTGTGTGATTTAATCAATATATAGCGTGAGATATTCATGTTTTTAGTTCTTATGATTGTAAAACGAAAATTAAAATTATACCGCGAATGTTTCTTTTAAAAATCGAAATTTAATTTCAAAGAGAAATAGCGACATTTCTAACTTTGAGGATGAGGTATGGAAAGGTGAAACATGAAGAGTAATGGAGAACGGAAAAATAAAAAGTGTCCAGGGGCGGGAATCGAACCCACACCCTTCTGCTTACCGGGCAGGTGCCTTGTCCACTCGGCAACCCTGGACGTATTTTTCCGTTCATAAATTATATTTAAAGTAACATTTAAAATACAATATAACGCGGCTGATGATTGTAAAACGAAAATTAAAATTATACCGCGAATGTTTCTTTTAAAAATCGAAATTTATTTTCAAAGAGAAATAGCGACATTTCTAACTTTGAGGATGAGGTATGGAAAGGTGAAACATGAAGAGTAATGGAGAACGGAAAAATAAAAAGTGTCCAGGGGCGGGAATCGAACCCACACCCTTCTGCTTACCGGGCAGGTGCCTTGTCCACTCGGCAACCCTGGACGTATTTTTCCGTTCATAACTTATATTTAAAGTAAGCCGCGTTATATTGTATTTTAAATGTTACTTTAAATATAAGTTATGAACGGAAAAATACGTCCAGGGTTGCCGAGTGGACAAGGCACCTGCCCGGTAAGCAGAAGGGTGTGGGTTCGATTCCCGCCCCTGGACACTTTTTATTTTTCCGTTCTCCATTACTCTTCATGTTTCACCTTTCCATACCTCATCCTCAAAGTTAGAAATGTCGCTATTTCTCTTTGAAAATAAATTTCGATTTTTAAAAGAAACATTCGCGGTATAATTTTAATTTTTGTTTTACAATCATCAGCCGCGTTATATTGTATTTTAAATGTTACTTTAAATATAAGTTATGAACGGAAAAATACGTCCAGGGTTGCCGAGTGGACAAGGCACCTGCCCGGTAAGCAGAAGGGTGTGGGTTCGATTCCCGCCCCTGGACACTTTTTATTTTTTTATTTTTCCGTTCTCCATTACTCTTCATGTTTCACCTTTCCATACCTCATCCTCAAAGTTAGAAATGTCGCTATTTCTCTTTGAAAATAAATTTCGATTTTTAAAAGAAACATTCGCGGTATAATTTTAATTTTTGTTTTACAATCATCAGCCGCGATATATTGTATTTTAAATGTTACTTTAAATATAAGTTATGAACGGAAAAATACGTCCAGGGTTGCCGAGTGGACAAGGCACCTGCCCGGTAAGCAGAAGGGTGTGGGTTCGATTCCCGCCCCTGGACACTTTTTATTTTTTTATTTTTCCGTTCTCCATTACTCTTCATGTTTCACCTTTCCATACCTCATCCTCAAAGTTAGAAATGTCGCTATTTCTCTTTGAAAATAAATTTCGATTTTTAAAAGAAACATTCGCGGTATAATTTTAATTTTCGTTTTACAATCATCAGCCGCGTTATATTGTATTTTTAGTTCTTATGATAATTCTGTAATAATAAAATATTATACAAATATATAACAGTAACATACAATCTCTTTTAATAGAAACTACACTACCTAAGATTATTGAATATTAGGTAGAAGAGTACACACATAACAGTGAGTTTTATAAATTTAAATATTAATGTTGAACAACATGTTTACATTAACTTACTATATACCTTAAATTTCACCAAGGGTGTACTCAGCATTCAAACCACATGTTTACATAGTTTTCTCATTCGCACAAACTATATAATATTACTCAGATATAGACATGATAAGGCACAATTTGGATTATAGATTATAACACAAGGTAATAAGACCAAATCCAAATAAATAGTGTCTGAAGATGGTAACAACGCTGTTACCGAAACGTCACACACTATTTATTTATTTGGATTTGGTCTTATTACCTTGTGTTAGATATAGACAGTAATTCACTTGATTGACTTCTCAGCCTCTCATAAATCATTTATTAATATTTCATGAAAAATACTGGGGATCAAAAAAATATTCCAAATAAAAAACGCCAGTCAATTCTCAATCAGAAGATATGCCTTCTATTGGATGATCCCTTTTTAATACCACTCCTCTCGGCTTATTTTACTTCATAGAATATTTTTAATCAAATTTGACCGCACGCTCTTTGAAAAGAAGAAGAAGAAAAAAGTCTGGAATTTAATTCTCCTCAGTGGAAAGGTTTAATTGAAAATTTTCTAAATCACACTCATTCAAGTGTCCAGCTTTCAGATTGTTAGTTTCTGTGTCTTTGATAATCTTTAATTTAAGGAAGGCTTATATACGCTCTCTGAAATTACTTTCTTTCCTTATCTTTGGCTAAGTGAAAGGGTTTTAGATATAGGTTATTTCTTTGATATCTTCGAATACATTTTTGTTGAATAGGCTTCTAACTAATTATATCATTTTTTTATATTCACGCTACTTTGAGTATTTTAAAAGACGATGAAATTAAACAATTATTTTAAGCCTGTCTATAGCGCCCCCTCTTGGGACTCACCAAAATAGGGTGCTATAGAGAGGGGGTGCTATAGACAGGTCACTTTTAATGTAAATCGCATCGTACTACGTATTTAAAATCGGGCGCTATAGAGAGGGAGGCGCTATTAAGAGGGGGCGCTATAGACAGGTTTAACTCTATCAATATTTGACGTATTATTCAAATTATTTTGTTGAACAATACTGATATTGGTTTATATAGTCTTATTAAGGCTTTAAGACATTCACTGCCGCTTGTAGAGTAGCCGAAGATGCCTGAATAGGAATATTTTCTGGTTTATGCATCGATCTTATCAACCTTTCAATGATTATCATCCCTATTTGTCGAGTGTATACTTATTTACTTGTTCAATAGAACGTATACTAGAGATGGAACTCCCAGTTAACAGTCTGGCTTCAAGTAGATTGTATGTGAATTTTCTATGTTCAGACTATATTTGACTTCGTTAATATTTTGATTGAAGTCTTTGATGTTACCAAATGATTCTAGCTAACATCTATTACTCCCTTATTTAAATAACCTTCACATATCCAATATTCAAGCTTATTTCATAACTATAATTAAGGAAATATACCCAGTCCCCACCCGGCCATTATCCAAGTTAATTCTAAAGCTACAATCATAGCCATATATCATCCAACCATTATACAACCAATATAAAAGCCAAAATCAGTCAACATTTAATCTTACTATAGAACCACAAAATTAAATTCATATATCCAATCACAAGTCAAAATTTAATCTAAGTTCAAGACTAGAATCATAGCCCCTATATGACAAACATCGCACAATATTCATACATGCCAAGTATGAAAAAAAAAACAATAACAGCCTATATCCTCAACAATCAATCAATATTGAAGCCAATTACAATGGTAACCTATATGTTCAACCACCAGCATTGTCCAAGCCAAGAATAAAACAATATAACAAACAATTGTCTCAAAAATCAATCAATATTGAATCAAACTACAATCGTAAACTATATGTCCAGCCATCAGCCAATATTCAAGCCAAGAATAAAACACAATAACAACCTATTGTCTCAACCAATATCCAAGACATATTAAAAACACAATAACAGCCTATTTTCCCAACAATCAATCAATATTGAAGCCAACTACAATGGTAGCCTGTGTGTACAACCACCAGTCAATATTCAAGCCATGTATAAACACAATAACAACCTATTGTCTCAACCAATATTCAAGCCAAGAATAAAACACAATAACAGCCTATATTCCCAACAATCAATCAATATTGAAGCCAACTACAATGGTAACCTATATGTTCAAACACCAGCCAATATTCAAGCCATGTATAAAACACAATAACAACCTATTGTCTCAACCAATATTCAAGCCAAGAATAAAACACAATAACAGCCTATATTCCCAACAATCAATCAATATTGAAGCCAACTACAATGGTAGCCTGTGTGTACAACCACCAGTCAATATTCAAGCCATGTATAAACACAATAACAACCTATTGTCTCAACCAATATTCAAGCCAAGAATAAAACACAATAACAGCCTATATTCCCAACAATCAATCAATATTGAAGCCAACTACAATGGTAACCTATATGTTCAAACACCAGCCAATATTCAAGCCATGTATAAAACACAATAACAACCTATTGTCTCAACCAATATTCAAGCCAAGAATAAAAGACAATAACAGCCTATATTCCCAACAATCAATCAATATTGAAGCCAACTACAATGGTAACCTATATGTTCAAACACCAGCCAATATTCAAGCCATGTATAAAACACAATATAACAACCTATTGTCTCAACCAATATTCAAGCCAAGAATAAAACACAATAACAGCCTATATTCCCAACAATCAATCAATATTGAAGCCAACTACAATCGTAAACTATAAGTCCAGCCATCAGCCAATATTCAAGCCAAGAATAAAACACAATAACAACCTATTGTCTCAACCAATATCCAAGCCAAGAATAAAACACAATAACAGCCTATATTCCCAACAATCAATCAATATTGAAGCCAACTACAATCGCAGCCGATCTGCCCAACCACCACCGACATCGAAGCCAACCAATCACACTGCTTGTCCCACGCTTCTAACTTCCACTAATTAATTCCTCCAAACAATTCTAATTAATCGTGTCGCATTAATTGTAATTTGTCCAGGTCGTCACATAATGGGACAAATTTCCAGAGGCCATTAGCCGCCCGCCCCATTCATTGAATTAATTTAACCTGCGTCACACACATACATATACAACAACGCCCAATCCACAGATAGTATAAATAATTAAAACTTATTTCTATTCTTCAAATATTTTTCAACCACAATAAACTATTTATATAATCCAATATACGAGAGAGACATAATATTGAAAAGGTCAAATATACCTATCCCCCGATTTACACGGTACTTGTTTTACACGTTTTCGCTTTTACACGGTTTTCCAAATACGTTTTATTTGTTTGTTTGTTTTTATCGCACTATACTAAATGCTACTGTGATTGAACGCATGCGCTGTGTACACATCTCAAGAGGAATCCCGAGCTTATGTGCTGACTACATATTTTAACCTGTCAATTCAGTTTATTTTTATTTCTGTGTACACCTATCCCCCGATTTGCACGTTTTTCTCAGGAACGTATCTACCGTGTAAATCGAGAGATAGGTGTATATATTTTTAATATTCATAAAATATATATTCATTTTTGTACTCTGGTTATTGTTTTATGCAAACTGGTAAAAAATATGGTTATTTAAAATTAACACACAAAATTGAAATACAGGGTGATCCAAAAGTCCCGCACAACTTTAAAAATTAATAACTCCGCGAATATTTGCGCTAGAGCAATGCGGTAAACACCATTGTGTTCAGAATGCAATGGGATTTTTTATGGCAAATATTGAAAATTTCGAAATTGATTTTAGTTACAATTTCATTCCCTAGATGGCGCTGTACCAGAATCAGAAATTCAGCGGCCAAATTGTTTGATTAATTGAAAAATATAACTGATCGACACGTATTTTTCCTTTTTGTATACCAGGAAAGAATCCTAATAATATCAAATCGTTAATTAATAAAGCACCATTTCGCCAAAAGTTAGAAGAAATGGTTAACGATTTTTAAATACAATCTGAGATATGTAAAATAGGTGTATGCAAATTAAAACATGTAGCAAAAAATATTTATATTTTTGATAGAGTTTTGTCAAATATATTGAATGTTTGAAAAACATAGCTGAATTCAATACACCATTTTTTGAAATGTTAATATAGTACCAAAAATTATGATGGTACTACTAATAGGATTTCTTGCTATAAGGAATGTGTAATTTCTTGAATAATTGGCGACACTCGACTATTTAACTGGAAATTTGTCATGATCCAACAAAGGAAATATAGATGGGAGTGACAAAATACATTTGTCGTACTTCATTCCAAATATCCTATCGGCTTGTCAAATGTTATCATTGTTTATTATACTGTACACGATTTTTTTAAATGTATCCCCTCAAATAAATATAATTTTTAAATCAACCTCTTGCGTTGAAAAACGTGGTAGTAAAATCATTTTGTATTATTTTTTTTTTTGCCCAAAATTTCTAAAGGTGGGGGGTTACAGAGAACATTCCTTATGCTATTTCTTTTAATGAGCGAAAAGCGATAAATTAAACATAAGGGGTAAAATTGTGTGTACAGTGTTATTCGAAAAGTTATAACACTTTGGTCTGCACGACATAATATAAGATGTGAGCAAATGACAAACAAACAAAAATTACTTTTCACGAATAAAAAAGAGACAAGATATGAGGACAGAATTTATTTACCCATAACCCAACACAAAGAGCTGCAAAACATTGGTAGATAATATAATACATGGAAGCTTTTATAACACATGAGGTAACTGCCTTCTCTCTTGTATTAGGTCAGAATCCTTGTTCAATGTGGCGACCTTCATTCTCAAACACCGCCTGCAGACGATAGATGACAGAATGGACAGCATTAAATAAAATATCTGATGAAATTGATGAAACGTGCCGTCTGATAGAAGCCTTCAACATGACCAATGTGGTAGGCCGACATCGATAAACACGCGACTTAATGTACCCCCATATCCAAAAATAGCAAGGTGTCAAGTCTGGTGATCTTGAAGGCCACTGGTGTATAAAGTGGCGACTTATCACACGATCTTCACCGAACGTATCCTTCAGCAATTGTCTGGCACCGCGGGAGATATGAGGAGGTCCTCCATCTTGCATGAATGTTATTTCGCTCAGTGCTTGTCTGTCCTGCAATATGGGGATAACCTTTTCTCTCAAAAGTTGAACATAACGTTCACCAGAGAGAGAGAGAGAGAGTTACAGAAACGGTTTTAAAAGTTCTTCCATTTATTTCTTCAAAGAAAAATGGCCCAATAATAAAAGAAGTGAACCCACACCAAACTATAACTCTGGGCTGATGAAGTGGCATTTCTGTAAAAATCCTAGGGTTTTCTGTTGCCCAAATGCGGCTGTTTTGAGTGTTAACTTCTCCGTTCAGAGAAAATTGAGCTTCATCTGTCCACAGAACATTCAACAGCCAGTTTTCATCAATATCAATTTGCCGGAAAACCCATGAAGCGAATTCTTGACGCTTCTCAAAATCGCCGACTTTTAGCTCGTGAAATCTTTGAATTTTTTTACGGGTATTTTTTAAGACAAATTCTTAGTGCTCTCCAAACTGTTCCATACCAAATCCCCGTTTGTCGAGCACTTACTTCTCCATACGTGGATAACGTTTCAATAGCTTCAACATTCTGCGAAACCGTAGCAACCCCTGACTTGCATGTCGATGGTCTTCCACTCCGAGATTTTGCTTCCAGAGATCCAGTCTTCTCCAAAGTTTTTATCATTCGCCTTAGAGAGTAGCAACTCATGGGTCCTTCACCGCTTCGAATACCTTTAAAGGTACGAAACGCTTGTAAAGCTTCAGTGGCAGATTCTGAATTGCAATAAAAAAATTTCACCAAGAGTGATTTATGCTGTAGTGATGGTAAAATAAATTGTTGTGCATGTAAATAGATGAAGATTATTTGCATTTTTCAAAACCTCATTATGTAAAAATATATGTGTATATAAATTGGATATTTGTTGTTGGCCGAACCAATAACCATACACACCTCATCTCGTTAACGGAATAATGTTCTTTGTCTGGTCTGCCTTTTTTTACTCTCTTTGGAGTAGATTTGCTTTTTGATAGTTTTTATTTATGAAGCTGAACCAGTATGATGGCGGTGGTGGAGGAAGTCAGCAGGCCAACAAGCGGCCGCGTTCTGAGGACGAAGACCTCCTCCCGTCTTCCCATCACCAATTTAAATTCAACTGCACGGCGAACTTGTTCAACTTTGAGTGCCAAACCTTCGAAGCGATCATTGCCGACACCAGCCTGGGCTCCCCCGAAAAAATACAGATGGCCACCAAAGGACTGATACTGACTCTCGTCCAAGAGGCAGAACTTCTTCTTAAGGACGCCTTCAAGGGAGCCAGTCTAGGAAGACCCAATCCCACAGCCAACGTCCAGATTCCCTCCACCTCTTTCGCCTCGGTAGTGGCAGAGAAAGACAAGCCGGTAAAGCCTGCACCTCCGAAACCCAAAGCGAAATCCACATTTGTGAATCTGGCTCCTTCCTTCGAATCGCATGTCGTCGTCAGGTCGGCTAACCCCAAAGCAACCCAAGGGAATTTTTGAGGGAAATTCAAAAGATTCATCCTTCCCTAGCGTCATCAAAACACGTGGTGGCGTCCATCAACACCAGCGGCGAGGTGGTTTTCCACCCCAAAACAACCCAAATGGCAAAATAGCTGGCCACTGGGCTGACCTCCCTGCCAACGGGCCTAAGCTGCCCCGAGTGCCCGGTTATCCTACCAAGATACTGCCTCTTCAGAGTGGACGGGGAGGTGCGGGACGATGAGATATGCGAGAGCTTCCGCTCCAACCACTCCGTGCAGTCACTCCTGGAAAAGCGTGAAATCAGGGTAGTCCATCGATCGAATAATGCGGCACACAGCACTAGTACAGTGTTCATCGAAGTGGACAACCAAGTCGCCGAAATCCTCGGTCAACATGGACGTATTCCTGTGGCGGGTCTAGTGCACAGGTATGAGCGCAGTCATACTTTAAAGCAATGCTTCCGTTGCTGTGGCTTCGGCCACCGCGCTTCTGCCTGTCCAGCTGCCCATCCAATCTGCTATCGCTGCGGCTCTGCAGAGCATGAGGGCATCCGATGCTCGGTCGAGCCAAGCCAAAGCCGCTGCTGCCGCTGCAGAAAAAAAATCTGGAGCTCCCACAACCACTTTGCCACATTATCTACCTGTCCCTTTGTAAAAGAGAGAATACCCCGAACAAGAAACAATGTCTAGGCCATTGCGTGTCCTGCAGGTGAACGCTAAAAAATCACCAACTGTCATTCTTGAAATTGCAAATTTGGCAAATTCGACACAGGCCGACATCGTGCTCCTGCAAGAACTCTCAACTAACTTCTTCTGGCCCACACGTGGGTTTCAGGCTTTTATTTTTGTCCCAGGCGCCTACATCCCCTCGGGAATTGTGGAATGTAGCAACCTTCATCCCATCCCTCTAACCTCCCCAGACACCGCCATAACCTCCATAGCCATATGTCTAGAGCAGAGCATCATCGTGGTGCACTCGGCCTACTGGCACGGCCTTAGAGCTGCCGATGATTTCATCCCTCTTCTGGAAGATACGATAAGACGGGCGTCTCTTCCAGTGATCCTGGGTATGGACACTAACGCCCACTCTCCTACCTGGGGCATCGGTGCGAGGTTGGACTTCCGGGGTGCTAATCTTGAAGAGTTCGCCAGCTTCAATGATCTTCATTTCTTGGGACCTCCTGTGGACTCGACCTGGTCAAATGGGCCTTTATCTTCTTCTATAGATGTAACTCTGGCATCCAGCTCACTGGCTATCCATGTCACTAGAGGTTTATCAGATGAGATGGCCTTCACTGACCATATACCTATCTGGACTACATTCCTAGACATGGTCAATAACGAGACAAAATCCTCCTGGGTTGAATCCTCATGTAAAGAACAGACCTTTAAATCCTTCCTCAACTCTTCTCTCCACCAGGTAACTACCCTATTACAACAACAACAACAAAAACCTTCATTAAGACACTATTGTCTTACAAGGGGATTCCCCTAAGAGGTTATATATGTACATGAGTGAGGAGGAAAAGCAATTTAGAGGGGAGGTGAAGCAATCAGCCGTTGTCTGGGGAGTTGAGCACTTCTTCCCTCATTTTGTCAATCGCCTTGAAAAATTTTAAATATTTATAAACAAATGTTTTATCCAGCTGGAGAGTAGTAAAAATTGTATATACATGTTGTTCATTATAGTGAGTTAGCCCCGAAATTTCGCGAATTTCCAGTCTCTTTTCCTGTAGGAATGGGCAATGGAATAGATAATGAACCAAATTTTTTGGATGCCAGCATTGCAGAAGTAGAAATTTAAAGGGTCGCTGTTCCAAAATCCCGTGATATCCTCGGGGAAAAATAGCCATAGCATCCTTTGACGGGCTATTTTCAAAGAGAGGTTTGATAGTAAGTAGTCCTCCGCCATAAAGGAGCTACTTAGAGATTGATAGTGAATAGAATGAGTTGAGTTTTGTATCTTAGCTCGGTCAAATTGGAGTAGCTGGTCCACTGTGGTTTGAACTATTCTAGGCATTTCTCCTCGCAAAACCATATAATCTTCACAGTTCTTAAGAAAAGAAAAACCCCAAGAGTCAATGATGTTATTCAGGTTATAAATAAAGTTGTTTCCCGCTTTTCCCAAAATTGAAACTTCCTAGAGCTGAAACAAGCAAACATAAGGTAATCTTGTCCTGTCCATTTTTAAAATCCGATCTAGAACTTTATAATCAATTTCGTAATGTTTAATTCAAGGGACATCCTTTCGGTTTCTGTTCGTAAGATATAGCCCGGAGTGTAAATTTGCGAAGGTCAAGAAATCGCCGTAAGAAAAATATCCTGGATTTGGTTTACAACTCCTATCTGATTCGTCGCCCACAGTGGGGCCGAGTATAATAACGTGGATAAAACTATGGAGTCAAGTAATTTCATCACTGCTCCGAACGATATGGTTCTTGACTTAGATAGTATTCTCCATACTGCGTTTGTAGCAATCAATGCTTTGCTTTTAAAGTGCTGCGCCACGTAAGCAGTTGGATTCTTGATTGTTAAGGGGTAGCCAAGATACGTATATTTTGAGGTAACTGTCAAAGGTTGTTGGCCCCAAAACCAAACGTCAGATCTAGCCAAGCGGCCTCCATTTCGAAACGCTACGATTTTAGACTGGAATTGGTTCAGAGTTAAACTATTTTCCTCAAAATATTTTTTATTAAATTAATCTTTATTTGGATATTTATCTTGGATTCACCACGGAAGACTATATCATCCGCGAACAGGAGCAGGTGTATAGTTCCATGGCCCGGTAAGTATATACCTGGCAGGTCAGAATCATCCAGTGTAGCAACCAGATCGTTATTGAAAATAATAAATAAATACGGTGAAAGAGGTTCACCCTGAAGAACACCTGATTGTATTTTGATAAATTCTGTAAAAGAGCCGCTCCATCTGACCGCTGCCATCATTTGAGCATAGTAGTTCTGTATAAGTTTGATAAATCGCCCACTTGAACCAACAAGCGCAAGCTTTCTCCATAATAGTAGATGTGGAACTGTATCAAACGCTTTTTAAGATCAACAAAGAATGTGTAAAGTTTCCTCCTTTTGCGGTTTAATGACATTTGAATTAGTGACGTAAGCGTGAAGATATGGTCTTTGCACGAGTAGCCCTTTCTGAATCCTGCCTGGTTTTCCGCTATGAGTTTTCTATTTTCAATCCAATTACTTAGTCTATTTTTTAATATGGATGTAAAATGTTTTGACAAGTTGCTTATAAGGGCAATGCCCCTATAATTTGATGGTGTAACTACCTTATTAAACGAGGCCTCTAGCCCAGAAGATATTGACAGGGTGGTCCTCCTTCTGACTTCCATCCTGCAATCAGCTTGTGACTCTTCCATGGGGAGACGCTCCAATACTACAAGACCGTCAAAGCCGTGGTGGACCCCCGAACTGAGTCGGATCAGAAGGTTGGTTATCTCCCTCCGCCGTTATAGTCAGAAAGTCCGGTGTTCTATTAGGAATTTCTTCCGCGGTTTATACCGAGCGTGCCATAATCGACTGAAGGCGGCTATACGGAAAGCTAAAAGTAAATCCTGGTTTAATCTCTGCAAGGAGGTGTCATCCGCATACTGGAGTGACATACATCGATTTATCGCCCGGGGCCGCGGCTCCCCCCGAGGTCCGCCACTTCTCAAACATGATAACGGCTCTCTTTACAATCCTCATGAGACTTGCCAGACCCTGTTAAAATCACTTTTTCCTACATGACACCAGACCTCACCCGCAAAGGAATGCAATTTTTGCTCACTCAGACGAACCTGAATTCAAACCCTGGGAAGTTTTGCGAGCCATTCATCGCTGTGGAAAAAGGAAAGCCCCGGGCCCTGACGGTCTTGGTTCAAAATGCCTAGACCTGGGCGGCCCTTCCTTGCAATTCCTGCTGGCCGAATTGTTCACCAAATGCCTTCGTATGGGCCACTTCCCCCGTCAATGGAAAGAAGGCCGCCTCATACTTCTGCCTAAACCCTCCAATTCAGCCACCAGTCAGCTGGAGAAATACAGACCTATTACTTTATTGAACACTATGGCCAAAGTATTTGAGAGATGTATCCTGGCCCGACTTCAGAGGCTCGCGGATCGTCATGGATGGTTCTTTGAAGATCAATACAAAACCGTATTAGGTACCGTAAATGGTCGTTCAGCGGAAGATGCACTGGCGAGTATCACTCAATTAATTGAAGAAAGACAAGCTCACTGGAGGAAAACTCTTGTCATCAGCTCGGACATCAGTAAGGCCTTCGACACTGTTTGGAGGCAGGCAATCATACAAAATCTTGAACGTCTAAATTGCTCAGAGTCTATTACCTGTTTAGTAAAAAGCTTTTTGGAAGACCGGACGGTTTCTTACTCAGCTTGGACAGCAACAGAATGTACGTCCTCCCAACTCGGCACTCCCCAGGGTTCAGCGCTAAGTCCTTTCCTGTGGAACATAGTTGCTCGGACCATCTTCACCCTTCCCTCCATCAAAGATAGCCGATTAATAGCTTACGCGGACGACTTCACCCTTATGACTCAGGTTCGTAGTCGCCTGCCGGTCTCTGCCACTAACACCTTCTTGGAGAGGTTGACATCTTGGTGCACGATAAATGGTCTTAATATAAACCCCATTAAGACTCAAGCTTGCCTGTTCCAATGGCGTAATGTCCACCCCAACTCCGAGACAGGGCTTAGAGTCCTTGGTCACCCTTTAAACATCAAGAAGACCGTCACAATCTTAGGAGTGGAGTTTTACCAGACCCGCGGATTTGTCGCCCACCTACGCAAGATCAGACGTAGATGCAGATCAATAATCCCACGACTCACCCACACCATACAGGGTAAATTTGGAATCTTCTTTTTAGCTGGACGGAGCGTCAGCATGGGGAGGTCGTGCTCTCTCCAGCGAAGGCATTAGGCAACTTAGGAGCCTTCACTGGAATTTTGCGAAACGTGTACTGAGAGGAGGTCCTTACACACCTACAGTCTCAGCCATCTCCATCACCGGCAGCCCTCCTTTCGATATTATTGTTAGGTCTCGTACGGCGTTCCTGAAGGAAATTTTGAATCTAGACCAGGCCCTGCTTTTTCGTCATACCCTCCAGATAGACGTCAATTGTCTTTCAGTCTAAACATCGAGGAGATAACAACACCTATAATATTCACAGACGAATCAAAAAATGAGGCTGGGGTGGGCGCTGCAATTGTTCCCTCATCAGAAGATCAGCAGCCCGTTCTCTTACGGCTCCATCCAGACTGCACAGCCTTCCAGGCTGAACTTCTGGCAATCCGCTGGGCGGTCCGTCTGGTGAAGGAAGGTTATTCAAGAAATGCGATCACTATCGCGTCGGACTGCAGATCAGCTCTGTCAGCCATATGTACGTCAGGTCCAGTTCGATCGACATTATTAGCTAAGATTATTCTCGCACTGAACACCAACCAAAACGTAAATCTGTGTTGGGTGCCGGGACACTGCGGCATCGACGGAAAGGAAAGAGCAGACAGAGCTGCTAAGAACGCGGCCGTTTTGATCTTTAGAGCCATCATTTTCCATTCTGCCTAGAAGCCTGGCCCGTAACCACTCACGGACGGCAGCCCTAGACGCATGGACGGAGGTTTATTGCCAGGACCACTACAACAGACACCTGAGGAGAATAGCCCATACTCCAGACCGGCTGCTCCAATTCCTCCCTAAGGTCTGTCCTGGAGAAGTCACCACCACCTTACTTACAGGACATGGCCATGTTCGGGCAGACTTGGTTCTCTGGCGTCCTGGGGAAGACCCATCTTGCCCACATTGTATGGAGGAACAACAGACTGTGGACCACCTTCTATTCAGATGCCCTGCTTTCATGCAACACAGAATGAAGACAGCTCTGCTGCTTGGGAAGACCTCCTTCGACCCAGTCTCGTTGGCTGGACTCCCGGGTTCTCTGCAGGCATGGAACTTCCTGACCAGCTGGTTCAGCTCTGCAATTGGCTCTATATAAATATAATCTAGAGTAACTGGTTTCTACTAGTTAGCTTGACAGCCCGGGCAGTTGGCGTTTCTTGCGCTCCAGGGGCCTGGGTTATCCTTATTTCTCTCTCTATACTCTTGAAAGACGGGGCAATTTAGCAGCAAATGAATAGAAATTTGTTCCTCACATCCACAGAAGCATCTTGAATCCTGCACTGCTTTGATGAATTTTAAAAAGCTTCTAAAATTTCCGTGATTTGTAATAAATTTAGAGTTGTGGAAATTTGCCCGAAAATAATTCGGAATATTAGCGGGAAAGAAACTTTGAAATGTTTGGTTAGTATTTTTCTTCAATAGTGTAATTTTATATTTAATCAAATTTTCAATTATATCTGGAATATCCAAGTCGTATCGCTGTTGATCCTCGATCGATAAATATTTTATTCAAGCACGTTGTCGTTGATTTTTATTTGACAAATCCATGTTGTCTGGAGCTCAAAAGATTATTACTTTCATAAAATTCATAAATTCGATTTTTCAAAATTTTTTCGAAAATTTTTGAAAGATTTGAAATCAATGAGATAGGTCGATAACTTTTTGTTGATTCTAAATTAGATTTATGTGGTTTAGGAATTATCTTTAGAGCTGCTATTTTTCATTTCTCCGGATAATACCCCTTTTTGAATACATTTATTAAATAGTTTGCATAACATATGCTTAATTTTTGGGTAAGCACATTTGATCATATTGTGGCGAAGAAATATTTTATTATTTAATTTAATATTATTCATTGAAAATACTCAACAGATTATAAAAAATATATTACTCTGTATTTGTGAAATCATCTTTAAAATATTTCTTTGCTTGCTTGCTTAAGATTCCCTAGCTGTAGATAGTTTTGCTGACTTGTTAATAATTGTCGACTCGTCGTTGTGACGTCATCAATAAATTATTTTATATCTTAGGATATTTCAAGGCTTGATTTCTACGCTACAATATTGTTACTTATGTTGTCTCAACCTGGAGCTTTTTAAACATCACAATTAGAAATGATATTCATTATTTCTTCTACTTCGATAATAATTATGCTTGGATTATTCATTCGTGGCTTAAAATTTCTAATTATTTGTTGTAGAAAATTGTCCAAATTAGGATCGTCTTCAGGAATTAAATCGTCCATTAATATGGTCATTGTTTGCTCTTTTGGATATTCTGGTGAATTGTCAATTATGGGAATTCCATTCTTTACATTTGAGGATCTTAATTTATTGAAGAACTTATAAGCATTACCAAATGGATTATCTGTGTAATTTTCTTCAATAACGTTTCGCCAGTTAGTTCTTTTAGCTTTTCTTATTGCATTAGTGTATTTGTTTCTTGCCAACTTAAATGTATTGTAACTGATTGTTTTATGACGATAATACTAGTTTCTAATATAATGAAAATGATTTTTTATTATTTCCTGTTCATTAGTCCACCAGTCAATTCTGGAAACATGTTTATTAATGGGGGATTTAACCTTCGAAGATTTATATGCTGCTTCTCTCAATAAATTCATGAGTGCGTTCACTATCCCATCAATGTCTTCCTCATCTTTCACTCTGCTTATATCAATTCCCAGTTTTTTTGTATCTTGTAATGATATGTTATTAGAAAAATTTGCCCAATTCGCATTTTTTTCAAAGTGGAAATTTGATTATTGAATAAATGACCATTCTTTAACCTGATATCAAATTTAACAGCAACATGGTCGGAAATATTAGTCAAATCAGAGGTATGCCAGTTGTTTATTAAACTTAGTGAGTGTTTATTCGAGATTGTGAGATCAATTATACTTACTCTCCGCGGCAGGTGGGTGTTTTTTCAGGTTATGTATAAAGAGGTTACATTCGTCTATAATAGGTTGTAATCTATATCCATTAGAGTTTATAACAAACCATATAGTATGTCTTGAATTAAAATCACCGCAAAGGATTACAGGTTGATTTATATACGTTTTGAGCAGATCTCTAATGAATGTTTGATGAACAGAGTTAAATGTATTCGGATGAATGTAGAAATTAGAAATAATTAATTTTGCTTTAACTGTAGAAATAGATATTGTTGTACAAAAATAATTTGTGAATTTTTCCTCTTTGCTGAACTTTATATTTTTATTTAAAATTATAGTTGCCGTATATTTTTCCCCAGTTTTATTCGAACATATAATTTGAGAGTCCATATCATAAATAACATTTTCATGTAAAACATATGGTTCTTGAATCAAAAGAATGTCAGGTGAAGGATATTCGCATATCAAACAAAATGTTAACGCGGGATTCGATCCCGGTTCATGACTGTCTGGAAACGAGGGTGTTACCCACTCGTCCTTGTCAGGTGGGTCATCTCTAGTGTTGGCCTGTAGTTTACTTATCGCAGTAAAACTTTTTCTTACATTTTGTTGAATACATCTCACATTTTCAATCATATAGGATATTAATCTATTTAAGATTAAGCTTTAAATTGTATTTGCTACATCATTTCCCTCGTATATTTGTGAATATTGTGTCCTTTGGATAATTTTGTCTATTTGTGATTTGTAAATCGGGCATTCACTTGAATTTGATTTATGGTTTGTAGAAAAGTTTTTAAATTTAGGGTGCTTAGAGAAATTGTGACAATTTGGCGCTTCAGCACAGTTGTGGCTACCCTGTACACCGCATATTTTACATATTTTAATGTTTTGGCAGTCTTTTGTTTTATGGTTCGGATTAAATTCAAAACAATTTTGGCATTGTCTTACAAATATTCTGTCTTGTGTAGGACATCGCGCAAAATTGGTGTATATCTCATTACCCATTTTTCTTAAAATTTGGTAAACTTTAGGAGTTACTTTTAATACTATATTGTGATATGCAGAGTTAAATCCCATTCGCGGTACGAGACAAGCGATGCCAAACACGTCCGCACAGTTGGCTTCAGAAGCCATATATCGATTATGTTCATTTTAATTCATTTGAAAAATTCACCTATCCCTGATCATTTATTTTACTCTGGGATGCCGTCACTACAGGATAAAGTACTCTTGGTGAAATTTTATTATTGCAATTCAGAATCTTCCACTGAAGCTTTACGAGCGTTTCGTAACTTTAAAGGTATTCGAAGAGGTAAAGGACCCATGAGTTGCTACTCTCTAAGGAGAATGATAAAAAATTTTGAGAAGACTGGATCTCTGGAAGCAAAACCTCGGAGTGGAAGACCATCGACACGCAAGTCAGTGGCTGTTACGGTTTCGCAGAATGTTGAAGCTATTGAAACGTTATCCACATATGGAGAAGTAAGTGCTCGACAAGTTTCTCGACAAACGGGGATTTCGTATGGAACAGTTTGGAGAGCTCTAAGAATTTTTCTTAAAAAAACCCCATACAAAATTCAAAGATTTCACGAGCTAAAAGTCGGCGATTTTGAGAAGCGTCAAGAATTTGCTGCATGGGTTTTCCGGCAAATTGATATTGATGAAAACTGGCTGTCGAATGTTCTGTGGACAGATGAAGCTCACTTTTCTCTAAATGGAGAAGTCAACACTCAAAACAGCCGCATTTGGGCAACAGAAAACCCTAGGATTTTTACAGAAATGCCACTTAATCAGCCCAGAGTTACAGTTTGGTGTGGGTTCACTTCTTTTATTATTGGGCCATTTTTCTTTGAAGAAATAAATGGAAGAACTTTTAAAACCGTTTCTGTAACTCTCTCTCTCTCTCTGGTGAACGTTATGTTCAACTTTTGAGAGAAAAGGTTATCCCCATATTGCAGGACAGACAAGCACTGAGCGAAATAACATTCATGCAAGATGGAGGACCTCCTCATATCTCCCGCGGTGCCAGACAATTGCTGAAGGATACGTTCGGTGAAGATCGTGTGATAAGTCGCCACTTTATACACCAGTGGCCTTCAAGATCACCAGACTTGACGCCTTGCGATTTTTGGCTATGGGGGTACATTAAGTCGCGTGTTTATCGATGTCGGCCTACCACATTGGTCATGTTGAAGGCTTCTATCAGACGGCACGTTTCATCAATTTCAACAGATATTTTATTTAATGCTGTCCATTCTGTCATCTATCGTCTGCAGGCGGTGTTTGAGAATGAAGGGCGCCACATTGAGCAAGGATTGTGATCTAATACAAGAGACAAGGCTTCCAAGAGACAAGTTACCTCATGTGTTATATAAGCTGCCATGTATTATATTATCCACCAATATTTTGAAGCTCTTTGTGTTGGGTTATGGGTAAATAAATTCTGTCCTCATATCTTGTCTCTTTTTTATTTGTGAACAGTAATTTTTGTTTGTTTGTCATTTGCTCACATCTTATATTATGTCGTGCAGACCAAAGTGTTATAACTTTTCGAATAACACTGTACACACAATTTTACCCCTTATGTTTAATTTATCGCTTTTCGCTCATTAAAAGAAATAGCATAAGGAATGTTCTCTGTAACCCCCCACCTTTAGAAATTTTGGGCAAAAAAAATAATACAAAATGATTTTACTACCACGTTTTTCAACGCAAAAGGTTGATTTAAAAATTATATTTATTTGAGGGGATACATTTTAAAAAATCGTGTACAGTATAATAAACAATGATAACATTTGACAAGCCGATAGGATATTTGGAATAAAGTACGACAAATGTATTTTGTCACTCCCATCTATATTTCATTTGTTGGATCATGACAAATTTCCAGTTAAATAGTCGAGTGTCGCCAATTATTCAAGAAATTACACATTCCTTATAGCAAGAAATCCTATTAGTAGTACCATCATAATTTTTGGTACTATATTAACATTTCAAAAAATGGTGTATTGAATTCAGCTATGTTTTTCAAACATTCAATATATTTGACAAAACTCTATCAAAAATATAAATATTTTTTGCTACATGTTTTAATTTGCATATACCTATTTTACATATCTCAGATTGTATTTAAAAATCGTTAACCATTTCTTCTAACTTTTGGCGAAATGGTGCTTTATTAATTAACGATTTGATATTATTAGGATTCTTTCCTGGTATACAAAAAGGAAAAATACGTGTCGATCAGTTATATTTTTCAATTAATCAAACAATTTGGCCGCTGAATTTGTGATTCTGTTACAGCGCCATCTAGGGAATGAAATTGTAACTAAAATCAATTTCGAAATTTTCAATATATGCCATAAAAAATCCCATTGCATTCTGAACACAATGGTGTTTACCGCATTGCTCTAGCGCAAATATTCGCGGAGTTATTAATTTTTAAAGTTGTGCGGGACTTTTGGATCACCCTGTATATTACCAATATACACTGCGTGACATTGAAAATGGAACACCAAGAAATAGTGGCCAGAAAATTATGCAAATTTCAGGGTAGACGCGCCTAACCGAGTTATGCAAATGATGTAAAATGCGCAGCTCTCGTGCGCACATGGAGTAAGATATAAGGGAAGGAACTTGCAGAAAGGACAGTATTCGTGTCGTTATTTCTTCAAGGAAAATCATTGTATAATTTTTTTCTTGTGTCAAAAGACACGTGTAATAACAGAGAATGCCAGGTCATCGTAAACGGAGGCAGTTCAAGCAGACAGACGCTTTTACGAGGGGCATGGTGATCGGACTGAAAAGGGCAGGTTGGTCCATACGTCAAATCGCAGCTAATACACACCTTGGTGCGTCCACGGTGCACCGACTGTGGAGAAGATGGTTGGAACAAGAAAATGTGGCAATTTATAGGAATGCCGGTGCAACCAGAGTGACGTCAGCACGTGTGGATCGGCGTATCCTTCGACAAGCAGTGGCGGCCCCACAATCCACTTGTACCGCCATCCTGCAACATGTGCAAGACACCCTAGATCATTCCATCTCGACCAGAACCATTTCCAGTCGATTGGTTGCTAATGGCTTGCACTCATGCCGTCCGCTAAGAAGACTGCCATTGACCCCACCGAATAGGCGCCAACGTTTGGAATGGTGCCGGGCTCGATCGACGTGGATGACGGAATGGCACAGGGTCGTGTTCTCAGATGAGTCGCGTTTCTGCTTGTCCAGTGATAGTCGCCGTGTACGCGTGTGGCGTCGACGTGGAGAAAGGTCCAATCCGGCAGCAATTGTGGAACGCCCCACCGTGCGACAACGTGGAATCATGGTTTGGGGCGCAATCGCGTATGATTCCAGGTCACCTTTACTTCGTATTCAGGGCACTATGACGGCCCAACGATACGTTGATGATGTGCAGCGACCGGTGACACTCCCCTACCTTCAGGGGGTACCCAATGCCCTTTATCAGCAGGATAACGACCGACCGCACACTGCTCGCATTAGCCAACAAGCTCTGCAAGATGTACAGATGCTTCCCTGGCCACCGTACTCTCCTGATCTCTCACCAATCGAGCACGTCTGGGACATCATTGGACGCCGTTTGCATGCCTTGCCACAGCCGCATTCAGAAGACGAACTGTGGCAAATGGTTGAGAGGGAATGGAGAGCCATCCCTCAGGACGCCATCCGTACTCTGATTGACTCTCTACCTAGACGTGTTGCTGCGTGCATCGCCGTCCGCGGTGGTCCTACTTGCTACTAAGCCGACGCCGTTCTCGCTCTGTATTATGACTATCATTTTGAAATAAAGATCACTTATTGTTCGTCCCTGTCTCTCTCTGTTTGCCGAGTTTCATCACTTTCTGGCCACTATTTCTTGGTGTTCCATTTTCAATGTCACGCAGTGTATATATATATATTAAGAAAAAGGCATCTCCTTATCGTGCAACTGAAAGTTGCTGATGGCTGGCGCCATCTATCGGAATAAATATCAACTATTCTCGTTGATTTTCAATTATTCCAGAATTGGCCAAACACCCATTCTTGATTAATCAAGAAAAGCTAACCACGGACGCGTTTCGGGCTGTTGGCCCTCATCAGCGTGGTGCAAGCTGTACCTCAACGACCAAAATATTGGCCATTAAGGCATCCTGAAAAATCATGAAACGGGTAGTTAAGGCCAGAATTGCGTGAGGACGCTACACAATGTGAAAAAATAGCACAAATGTAACATTGTATATATATATATATATGTGGCAATATCGTTGCGGAATTTCTTGTTATTGGATGCGAATGGTGATATTTGATTGAAGCGCAGCCGTTTGAGTGGAAGTTGCAGCATACAGTTAGGAATAATCAGGACACGTGATTGTTTTGAAAATAAAAGGCAACTGGATTGGAGGGAAGAAGGTTTGAGAAGGAGCGGGTTTGATTGTTCCTTATCTGATCACATGGCGGTGATTGACATAGCTATGAGCTGAGCTGAGAGAGAGATCTCTAGAACAGATGTTACCTTGGTGGGAGCAAGTCGAAGGCTGATCCGAACTCGGTGGGAGCCAAGTCGCTACTGCAGGTGTTGTTCCTATGAGAGCGAAAACCTAACTGACCATCCTTGCCTTTCGATTTAACACCAAGACTCCGTTTCTCTCTGATTGGTTGAGAGATGATCACATGCTTTTTCCCTATTGGTTGACCTATTTAGATGCTATCTTTTGATTGGCCCGCGGCTCTCCTTGATGAAAGATGTGCCCTGCCTGGTATATCCGATTTCGTCAGGAAGTGTTGGGTGGCTTGACGCTTATAGCTTCGACGGATATTAGATACGTCCTGTCTTTGCCGGAAATATTGGGTGTTAGCTTCAACATTTATAACTTCTGGTCACTAGAGACGTCCGGTCTCTGCCCCTGCAATATTGACACAGGGGTGCCCAGAATAGTCGTGCCAGCCTTAGGTCTACTTCCTATATCTTAATGCTACTTGCTTCCCTCCAGTTACCTTGTTCTTTATTAAGTCTTTGAAAATCATACATGGTACATACATAGTGGGTCGGGGTTGCATTTAATTATATACAAATTATGACAGATGCGCCCCCTACATGTGAAGAATTCAAGAAGGGGTTAGCCTGAGAGAATTCTGTAAAATGAAAAATAATTTTGTGGGAAAATTAGTTGTAGGTATTGAGGGGCTATATACAAGCATTGCTGGTGACATAAGTAAGATAGAATGGGGTTGATGATATAGGTTGAGTATAATTAATAGAAATCAAAAAATCTTTTAATTGCAAGAAATCAATGAAGGTTATGGTACATAGTGGGTAAAACAAAAAAATGCGCCTAAACGAATTCTACTCGAGATAAGAAATGATATCGAGGGAGTTCTATTAAGGCTTTTGAAATCCAATAAAAATAATATAAAAATAGTTGAATGAAATCAAAATTGAATGTGTTTGGTTGAAAAAGAAAAATATTTTGTTGCATGGTGACAAAGACAACTGCTTAGTTACTTTTTTGCTCGAATTCTGAGAAAAAGGAATCGAGGAAATTTCATAAGGTGCTTTGAAATCAAAACAAAATGAAATAAGAAGTTGAATGAAATCAAAATTGAGTGTGTTTGGTTGAATGGTGAGAAAAAAAAAGAAAAATGCCTAACCATATTCTAGCTCGAAATTGGGAATGAAATCGAAGGAATTCTATTAGGTCTTTTGAGAAATCAAAAATAAAAATAAAATAAGAGTTTTTTGAGCGAAATCAAAGTTGAGTGCTTGGTTGAATGGTGAAAAAAAAAAGGAAAAATGCCTAATTACTTTTTTTGCTTGAATTTTGGAAAGGAATTCGAGGAAATTTCATAAGGTCTTTTGAGAAATCAAAATAAAAATAAAATAAGAGTTGAACGAAATCAAAGTTGAGCGTTTGAAAAAAAATGAAAAATAAAAAGGTTTCAACAACAAAGGGTGATTTAATGTTTTTAGTTTAATCGAAAACCAGTGGGTTTTCGTTGATAATTGAGTTGTGGCAATATAAGTCAAGTGGTAAATAGAATGATAATTGATAAGTGAAAATGATAATATAAGCTAATTGGTAAATAAAATGATAGTTAATGGTTAAAATTGATAATAAGTTGAATAAATTGCTAAATTGATTAAACATTTATATTTTTAATTGAGAGAAAATAATGAAAATGATTGATATGAAAAATAAGGTGTATTGGTTTGAACCCTATGGTATCTACATGCCCTGATCTACATGTATTGGTTGCTCCATTTTGCCCTATAAATGTTTTACTTGCTCAATTATGCCCTATAAATTTTTTGTCTCGTCTGTAGCGACACTTAGGTGACAAACGTGATTCTAGTCCTCAAGTGCGTTTATGCTGTGTGTACAGGAGACATGGAAATCTATATAACCTTTATGTGTAATTTTTTGTCTTTGTGTGTGTGTTGTGAAAAAATGTTAGAAGTCTGTTGTGTAAGAAATGTGTGAGTTAGTTCTATGTGTTGTCTCGTGGATGTGGAGTTGGTTGGTAAAAATCGATATGTAGACTCGAACTGGAATTAAAATCGGTGGTATAGCGAGGTTCCCAGTCGACCTCAATAGGGGATCTTCTCATTGTAATTAGAGATACGGAAGTGGGGTGTGTCGGGCAAACGAGAGGGAGGGAAATTGGAGATCGGACGAAGGCGTTCCGCTTTGTTTACAGAGGCCGAATTTATCGCTGCGGACTACACCTCCGTCGTGGTGTCTCAAATTCTCGTTTCCTGCCGTCTATTTATTTTTGGTGCGGCTCGGGGCTTGTTTTTGGAGTACGGCTTCTTCGACATTGTTTGGTCATTTTTTTTCAGTTACTGCTATCTCTTCGGAGTTTATTTAGATTTTCTGCGAAGATGGTTCCTAAAATTATGAGAAGTTTTATAAATGCTTGTCCACAATGAAAAACTGTTTGTCCAAAATTAAAAACTACCTCTTGTAGTTCGAAGATTTTCTGATCGGGCATAGCATAGATAAACAAGTACTTAATGAATAAAATTGGAATATAGTTGTACGGTAGAACTAATAAACAAAGGATAAAAATCAGATGAAAGATAGGATATTGTCCCATGTTCGTCCACATTTTTGTAACTGGGGACTCTGAAATATTTGCTTGAACCTTATTAATTGTAGAATTTGAATGATTGGTAGGTTCGCAGTTCTCTTGTTTGATATCTTTAGGGAGTGGTGTGATATGATTGAGCTGATTGTCAGGTTTACAGTTCTCCTGTTTGATCGTCAATGGTTTTATTAGAGATATGTCGGCGGTAATTGGTTTAGGTTGAGATGTGTGATCGTTTCTCGGATGTGAATGTGGTAATTTTGGCATTGTTTGTGTTGTGTGTACGTTGTGCTTTATGTACGAATTTTGTTTTGCTTTGGTGCCTGTGTCGGTATTTTTACGTGAAGGTTGGTTGTATTCATCGATTCTTCTAGCGAATCGGCAGGTGGGGCAGGTTTTTACCTGTTTTGCGATGTCTTGTGTCATGTTCTGCCAATAATATTGTGACGAGATGAGTCTCGTCATCTTGGAGATGTTTGGGTGGTGGTGTTGAGTGTGTACGGATTTAAGAAGTTTGGTTGTAAGTGAGCTTGGGACTATAGTTTTAAGTACCCCTTTTCGGGAGACGGTGCGCAATTTATTGTGATCCATAGTCACGCGAGATTTTCCTGGTGGAGAAGACTGTTGGCTCTGTATGAGTGGCGCATCTAGAAAGCCACAAAATGGGATACGAGTTCCAACGCCCGTTTCATATTGTTGTACTCCATTTATGCTACGGACCTCATATTCGTATCTTGACAATCTTAACCTCCATCGAAACAATCTGCCTGACGGAGCTTCGATCTCTTTCAACCACTGCAATGCGGGATGGTCAGAAAATATTGTAAACTTTCTGCCATTTAGACAGGTGCGGAAATTATCCACACTTTCCACAATGGCTAGGCATTGTAGTTCCAAGTCTGAATAATTTCGCTCGTGACTACGCAGAGATCGGCTGAAATGTTGAACGGTGTATGTCTTCCCATCAGGGTAGACTTGTTTAAGAACGCCTGTAATGCTGAATGTTGAGGTGTTACAGTACACCTGGCATGGCAGACCTTCCTGGTAAAGGTGTAATGTGGGGTGTGTGGTAAGGTTTTCCTTCAGGTTAGTGAACGCTTTCTGGCATTCGTCATCCCAGACCCACATGACATCTTTTTTTAGAAGGTTGACAAGTGGCGTCCGCAAGCGGGCGTGGTCTGGAATGAACTCTTTATAGGCGTCCACAGCTTTTAGGAAAGATCGTAATGTTTTTCGATTGTGTGGTTGTTTGGTGGCGTGAATTTTTTCTATGTTTTGTGTAGATGGGATGATTGTATTATTCTTAACGGTTGTGCACGCGCTTGTTTGTCGTTGTTGTTGTCTTTTGGCGTGCGTGTTGCGTTTGTTGTGCGGGTTGTGTGTGTTTGTCGCGTGATGACGTATGGGTGTGTGTATGTTGTGAGGTACATTTGCGTGTTTATGGCGTTGCGAAGTATGGTCATGTGTGGATTTTGTGTGGTAAGTGGGTGAGCTGTGTCGGTGTACGGACACTTGTTTGGGCATTATTGGAATTGTAGATTGAAGTTGTGGTGGCTTTATATGTGGTGGGCATAAAGTATTGGCAATTGGGTTGAGCGAAAAGTTGTGTGGTGTGAGATTAGAGTGGTGGCATGTAAATATTTGGGGTTTGGGTAATGAATGCAGGCAAGGGTTTCCATGTGTGAAAGCTTTGGGTGCTGTGCGAGTCCTTTGGGACAGGTTTTGGTCTAGCCCGTGCTTGCATTCATTTGGTACATGTTTAGATACATTGTTAAAGGGGTAGGTAGGATTAGATAAGAGTTCAAAGTCAATTCTTGACGCCATAGGGGTGTTGCCTACCTTAGTTTCGAAAGGGCTGCTCGGCTGGGACGTCTTGGCTTGAGTTGGTTGGCTTGGGGCTCGGGACTGCTCGATGTCGGCATTCGCTGTGCCAGTGTCTCGCGCCGCAGAACTTGCAGTTGGACGGCGGAAGAGGTGCATTCCATGCACCTGGGCGTCGGGATGTGCTGTGGTACGGACCCGACATTGTGGGTGGTTGATCTTCTCTGGGTCGCGTTGCCGGTACACTGGGCCCGTGGATCCGCTGTACCAGTCGGAACCACTCTCCTAGGTTCTCGGGAGGCACTACGCGGACTAGGCGCTGGTCGTTGAATGGCAGTCCTTCTGTCAGCGTCTCGAGGATCACCTCTTGTGGAAGTCCTAGTTGCAATCCCATGGCGGTTTTTTCCCGATAGTAGGTCTCTAAGTTGGCTTGTCCAGTGAGTTTCATGGCGAAATATTTCGCAAAGGACGCTTCGCTTGACTCAGGGTAGAGATCTAGGAGGATTTGTCTCACCTGGAAATAACTCCGGTCGGCCAGCCGAAGTTTCCTGAAGAGTTCCAGGGGTTGTCGCACCAGGTAGTTTGGTAGGCGCAGTAATTTTTCTTGTTCTCCCATGGATGCGTCTTCCATTTTTCGGTCGAACGTCTGGAAAAACTGTGTCGCGCTGTATGTGCCGTCGAAAGGCGGGATCGCCGACTCCGCTCCATCAGAAATTTTTGCCCGGGTCAGAAGCGTTGACAGCTGATTGACGGCGTCCGCTAGGGGCGCAGTTGTCTCTCGGCCGATCACTTCCTGTCTTTCTCCTGCCCCTTCGTTCTCCCTTGCTTCTTGCCTTCTTTCCATTGTTTCCGTTGGACCGTCTGACTTTACGCCTATGGGATCCTGATTTAATTCCATCTCACTATCCTGTCGACTTAACCGTTCTGTGGCAATATCGTTGCGGAATTTCTTGTTGTTGGATGCGAATGGTGATATTTGATTGAAGCGCAGCCGTTTGAGTGGAAGTTGCAGCATACAGTTAGGAATAATCAGGACACGTGATTGTTTTGAAAATAAAAGGCAACTGGATTGGAGGGAAGAAGGTTTGAGAAGGAGCGGGTTTGATTGTTCCTTATCTGATCACATGGCGGTGATTGACATAGCTATGAGCTGAGCTGAGAGAGAGATCTCTAGAACAGATGTTACCTTGGTGGGAGCAAGTCGAAGGCTGATCCGAACTCGGTGGGAGCCAAGTCGCTACTGCAGGTGTTGTTCCTATGAGAGCGAAAACCTAACTGACCATCCTTGCCTTTCGATTTAACACCAAGACTCCGTTTCTCTCTGATTGGTTGAGAGATGATCACATGCTTTTTCCCTATTGGTTGACCTATTTAGATGCTATCTTTTGATTGGCCCGCGGCTCTCCTTGATGAAAGATGTGCCCTGCCTGGTATATCCGATTTCGTCAGGAAGTGTTGGGTGGCTTGACGCTTATAGCTTCGACGGATATTAGATACGTCCTGTCTTTGCCGGAAATATTGGGTGTTAGCTTCAACATTTATAACTTCTGGTCACTAGAGACGTCCGGTCTCTGCCCCTGCAATATTGACACAGGGGTGCCCAGAATAGTCGTGCCAGCCTTAGGTCTACTTCCTATATCTTAATGCTACTTGCTTCCCTCCAGTTACCTTGTTCTTTATTAAGTCTTTGAAAATCATACATGGTACATACATAGTGGGTCGGGGTTGCATTTAATTATATACAAATTATGACATATATATATATACAGGGTGTACCAAGTAAATTGGGACTAACTTTGACAGTCCATAAAACAAAAACTACTTGAGATTAAAAACTTGTTTGTTTTTTCATTACGTAGCCATATTCATGTAAAATGCAACAGTACATGTGTGCGCAGTGTAGTGATGAAGAGTAACCGAGAATTTGAAAATCGAGCTGCCATCATCGTTGCTCTGCGCGCCGGAAGGAGCCCCAAAGAAATAGTGGATTTTCTTAAGTTGCCCAAAACCACTATTTATCGTGTCAAGAAGCAGTTTGATGAGGCCGACAGTAACAAAGAGGGGATAGCTACAAGGAAAAAGCATTCGCGTCGATCGGACAGGGTAAGAGGCGAAGAATTTGTCAAAAATGTCAAAGAGAAGATTGATGGAAACCCTGGGAAGAGCATGAGGGCCATAGCCAAGGAAATGGACGTTGGCTCTATGACAATTGTCAGAACTATCCATGAGGACCTTGGTCTCAAGTCTTATGCCCTTCGGAAAGGTCAGTTGCTGACTGAGAATATGAAGAATAACAGAAAAGGAAAGGCTGCTGCCCTCCTCAACAACCTGAAACACGACTCTTTTGGCATGCTAAGGTTCTTTTCTGACGAAAAGAACTTTGACGTGGACCAAAAGGTAAATCCCAGGAATGATCGCTTGATCTGTAAAGACCCCTCAGAGATACCTGTCGTGATACACACGAAATTTCCTGCCTCCGTAATGGTCCTTGGCATTATCAGCAGTGAAGGTGATGTCATGCCTCCCCATTTCTTTGAGAAGGGCCTTAGGATGAACGCTGACACCTACATCAATGTTCTGGAGACCGTTGTGAAGCCTTGGATGGACATGGTGGCCACAGGAAGGAAGTATGTCTTCCAACAGGACTCAGCTCCAGCCCATAAGGCAAAAAAGACACAATCGTGGCTGACACTTAACGTCCCTAGTCACTGGGGTCCTGATATTTGGCCCCCTAATTCTCCAGATTGCAATCCCCTCGACTACTATGTATGGGGCGTTGTTGAGAGAGATGTCAACAAAGCTCCTCATACCACCATCCAGTCTGTCAAGAAAGCAGTTCACACGGTGATGACCCAAATGGACAAGGTCATCGTCGCCAAGGCCTGTGCTTCATTCCGCACTCGCCTCGAGACTGTTGTAGCTAATAATGTAAACTACATTGAATAGATAAAAACTATATCCTTTTATCTACTACTGTGTCAAATTTCATTCGGATATTTTAATTTTTACTTGCAAAAATTTTCAGTTAAAATACCATTGTTGAAATTCCCATTTTACCTGGTACACCCTGTAAATAACATGTAAGATACACTGCGTGACATTGAAAATGGAACACCAAGAAATAGTGGCCAGAAAATTATGCAAATTTCAGGGTAGACGCGCCTAACCGAGTTATGCAAATGATGTAAAATGCGCAGCCCTCGTGCGCACATGGAGTAAGATATAAGGGAAGGAACTTGCAGAAAGGACAGTATTCGTGTCGTTATTTCTTCAAGGAAAATATTTGTAGAAATTTTGTTCTTGTGTCAAAAGACACGTGTAATAACAGAGAATGCCAGGTCATCGTAAAAGGAGGCAGTTCAAGCAGACAGACGTTTTTACGAGGGGCATGGTGATCGGACTGAAAAGGGCAGGTTGGTCCATACGTCAAATCGCAGCTGATACACACCTTGGTGCGTCCACGGTGCACCGACTGTGGAGAAGATGGTTGGAACAAGGAAATGTGGCAATTTATAGGAATGTCGGTGCAACCAGAGTGACGTCAGGACGTGTGGATCGGCGTATCCTTCGACAAGCAGTGGCGGCCCCACAAGCCACTTGTACCGCCATCCTGCAACATGTGCAAGACACCCTAGATCATTCCATCTCGACCAGAACCATTTCCCGTCGATTGGTTGCTAATGGCTTGCACTCATGCCGTCCGCTAAGAAGACTGCCATTGACCCCACCGAATAGGCGCCAACGTTTGGAATGGTGCCAGGCTAGATCGACGTGGATGACGGAATGGCACAGGGTCGTGTTCTCAGATGAGTCGCGTTTCTGCTTGTCCAGTGATAGTCGCCGTGTACGCGTGTGGCGTCGACGTGGAGAAAGGTCCAATCCGGCAGCAATTGTGGAACGCCTCACCGTGCGACAACGTGGAATCATGGTTTGGGGCGCAATCGCGTATGATTCCAGGTCACCTTTACTTCATATTCAGGGCACTATGACGGCCAAACGATACGTTGATGATGTGCTGCGACCGGTGACACTCCCCTACCTTCAGGGGGTACCCAATTCCCTTTATCAGCAGGATAACGCCCGACCGCACACTGCTCTCATTAGCCAACAAGTTCTGCAAGATGTACAGAAGCTTCCCTGGCCACCGTACTCTCCTGATCTCTCACCAATCGAGCACGTCTGGGACATCATTGGACGCCGTTTGCATGCCTTACCACAGCCGCGTTCAGAAGACGAACTGTGGCAAATGGTTGAGAGGGAATGGAGAGCCATCCCTCAGGACGCCATCCGTACTCTGATTGACTCTATACCTAAACCTGTTGCTGCGTGCATCGCCGTCCGCGGTGGTCCTACTTGCTACTAAGCCGACGCCGTTCTCGCTCTGTATTATGACTATCATTTTGAAATAAAGATCACTTATTGTTCGTCCCTGTCTCTCTCTGTCTGCCGAGTTTCATCACTTTCTGGCCACTATTTCTTGGTGTTCCATTTTCAATGTCACGCAGTGTATATTTATAACCCAGGGAGCACAGAACGCCAACTACCCGAGGAGTCCAGCTCACCAGTATGGACTAGTGTTGAGCGCTTTTACTCGCGTCCTGTTTTGATTGCTGAGTTGAACCAGTTGACCAAAAATTTCCATGCTTAGGTTGAGTTTGGGAATCTGGCCATAGATGTAGGATTGAGGTGGGTCATTTCAAGCAAGATAGCTCTTTGTATCCTGTGTCTCAGGAATGCTGGACAGCTGAAGAGAAGATGATCAACTGTCTGTGTCTCTTCTGAACTGTGGATACAGGTAGGGTCTGTTTCGGGATGTACACGTGTAATGTCTGCCAGTACATGGCCCGTGAAAAAACAAACATGAAAATTAAGATGTATATTATATATCTATACTATTAAATAACCGGTATTTATAGAATTTTTTATAATTTATAATATCAAAGATTATCAACGAAAAATAATTACAGTTAAACCAGTGAACATACAACTTTGGTTATCTGAAAACCAAAATTTGAAAATTACCATTTGAAGTAAAAAATAAGTTGTATGTTTATTAATATCAGAAATATTCTGAGAAAATGTTTTTAAAATATGATAAAGTAAAACCTGTCTATAGAGCCCCCTCTAAATAGCGCCTTCCTCTCTATAGCGCCCGATTTTAAATACGTAGTACGATGCGATTTACATTAAAAGTGACCTGTCTATAGCACCCCCTCTCTATAGCACCCTATTTTGGTGAGTCCCAAGAGGGGGCGCTATAGACAGGTTTAACTGTATTATATTTTTAAAACATTTCTCTAAATATTTCTTATATTAATAAGCATACAACTTATTTTTTACTTTGAATGGTAATTTTCAAATTTTGGTTTTCAGAAAATTTAAAGTTGTATGTTCCCTATATGCATGCACTTCTCTTTGTGAACGGATATTTATGAACGGAAAAATACGTCCAGGGTAGCCTAGTGGACATGGCATCTGCCCGGTAAGCGGAACATTGTGGGTTCGATTCCCATCCCTGGACACTTTTATTTTTCCGTTCATCATTACTCTTCATAATTTACCCTTTCATACCTCATCCAAAAAGGTTAGAAATAGTCAATATTTCACTTTAAATAAATTTTGATTTTTCATTGAAAAGAAACTCATGCGGTGTAACTTCAAGTGTTGTTTTACTTATCTTTGTGTTTATTATACAAGGTATGTCCCATAAGTTCCCGGACTGGGTCCATAAAAAAATAAATAAATGAAAAATGTAAATGAATTTGACTGTTTATTATAGAAAAAATATCTGGCTACACGGTGGTACCAATATCGAGGCGGTACGTGCACGCGCCCCAAAGTTATTCTAATTTATTTAAAGGTTACACATAGCGCTGCGGCGATTTTACGATGGAACGAAAATTGAAGCAGAGGATTTGCATAGAATTTTGTGTGAAACTTCAAATATCAGCAACCGAAACTTTTTAAATGCTTAATAAAGCATTCCCCAAAGAGAACAATTGTTTTTGAATGGCATTCTAGATTTAAAGCTGGCAGAATTTCCATTGAAGATGATCTTCGTCAAGGACGCCCAAAAATTTCAAAGGACTGATGAAAATGTGCAAAAAATCACCGATTTGATAAAAGAAAATCCTCGAACCACTTTGCTGGAGCTAGAGCAAGACACAGGCATCTCTAAAACAACGATTGGAAGGATCGTAACCAAATCAAAAAGACTTCTGCAAAATTCATCCCAAGATTCCTCACTAATGAGCAAAAACTGTGTCGGCTTGCAACCTGTGAGGACATGTTGGAAATGACAAGAACAGATCCGGAATGGAAAGACAAGATAATCACAGGCTACGATACATGGGTCTATGGCTATGATCCTGAAACCAAGCATCAATCTGCCGAGTTGAGATGTCAGGGTGAGCTTAGACCCAAAAAATCCAGATTATTGAAATCCAGAAACAAGGTGTTGCTGGTCGCCTTTTTGAATAAAAAGGGCATTTTTCATCACGAGTATCTTCCTGCAGGCCAAACAGTTATCAAGGATATGAATTTGGGCATTTTTCGCCGTCTAAGGGAAGCGATTCGAAAAAAAAGGCCAGTAAAATGGACTAATGGTGGCTGGATCCTACACCATGTCAATGCTCGCCCTCACACAGCGCACTTGATGACTAGCTTTTTGGCGAAAAACGGGACACAAATCCTACTTCAACCACCCTATTTCCCAGACATCGCACAAAATGACTTTTTCCTGTTCCCCAAACTTAAAGCAGTTCTAAAAGGAAGACATTTTGACACCAGGGATGACATAATAGAAAAATCGCCGTTAGCATTGAAGAGCATTCTAAAAGAGGCTTATAAAAACTGTTTCGACAATTGGGAGAAACGATGGCGCTGGTGCGTTGAAGCAAGGGGGGATTACTTTGAAAAGTTTTAATTAAAAAAATTTAAAAAAATCTTACCTTTTTTTTTTATGGACCCAGTCCGGGAACTTATGGGACATACCTTGTATAAATGCTTTAATAGTTCCCATGCTCTCATATTTTATTGTCAGGGAACATGAATCAAATACACACATAAGTGGAACTTTTTCACATCTGTGATTTGACCAAATGAAAGAAAGAGAAATTCATAATAATCCCGAGCAATATTCACAAAAATACAATTTTATTTTTTATTATAATAAAGGATGAAGTATTGCTTCAATATCAAGACGATTTCACATCCTAGCGCCAATCTTCTCTCCAATCTGAAAATTGCATTAGAATGGATTAAATGCCATATTGAATTTGTTTTCAATTTGATATAACAGCGCAACACCCAGTTTTTATTATTATTATTAAAATGAATCAGAAATTGTGAACGGGGGAAATATTTTTTATTTCTTCCAATCAATATAAAGAGTACATGTTTATGGTTAGTAGGGAACGGACTGCCCATACTGTATCATGATGTTTAGAAGGCTGTAACGGTTTATATTACACTCATGGACAACACTTAAGAAAGTTATACCTTTCAGCATGTATATCGGGATTCAAACAATAACACACACTCTGAAAGATATTTAATACACAATAACCTTTACGACACACGAGATAACCAAGTGTGAACAAAATTATCTCTGTTTCCTTAAAAATAAAATACAGACTACCGGCAACATCAGACTTTCCACTTCCTTAACTTTTATCCATGAATGTATATGTACATCACATGTATTCATGTACGTGGCACAACTACATTATACTAGTGGTGAGTAGAATGTTATAATGTATCTACTTGGGTAGAAGCTAATATAACACCTATACATTATCTATTGAGATATCTACTCAATGATTATTGATGCTGCTGTGATAGAGATGTATGGGGACATCTGAGGCTCTTCATTGGATACGACAACAACATCGAGGTGTATACACCCAAGATAGTGGACATTGCTGCTGCCGTGATAGAGATGTATGGAGACATCTGAGGCTCTTCATTGGACACGACAACAACATCGAGGTGTATACACCCAAGATAGAGGACATTGCGACTGCTGCGATAGTGATGTATGGAGACATCTGAGGCTCTTCATTGGACACGACAACAACAACTCCATAAGTTTCATATATATATATCAGCCCCGCGTTAGTGTTGTATCAAGATCTACTTTCACTATTTAAGGTGGTATGTTTATTGTACTTAATCTACCTACTTATTACCTTTACTTACATCCTTAATTGAATCCCATCCTCGTCGCCAGAAATAAACTTATATTTTTATTTAAATTAATAACAAGATTTGTGTTTAACACAACAACAATTACAATGAGTTAAAATTACAAAATATTTTCTCACAATAAGTTTCTTTTTATTACAAAACGCTATATTTCAATCGATAATCGCTCTTCAACGGGCTTAATAAAACATCGACTATATCTTACAAGAAATATTTACAAAAACATACAGCGTGGATATTTACAACTGAAATTGAAGAGCGATTATCGCTTGAAAGATAGCGTTTTGTAATAAAAAGAAACTCATTGTGAGAAAATATTTTGTAATTTTAAAACCTTTTTTATAATTATATCATGAATGACAATGATAATTTATACTTCGAAATATCTATAACCGTGCTATCTATTCCCTTCCAAGACTAAAATTATCTTCACTGAAAGCACATGTTTTTGCATTAAAGAAATAAAAAATATTAGACGCAATAGAAAATTTTATGATTTAATTATATAACTTCTATGAAAAATATAAACTTTGTCCAGTTAGTGTTCTATTTTTCTTAGAAATATATATGAATGCCGGCCAGGCAACCTCTATCTTTAGTATATAATGTTAGTCGTCATATTTGCATATGTAAT